>CM075850.1:28066300-28793800 GCA_037975125.1 Latrodectus hesperus | reverse complement strand
AATTTCAATATTATTTTGATTACTGTATGCGTTATTATATTTTTTAAAGCATTTTTGCATTGACTTTTTTATTTTTTTAGCTGTCAAGTTATATTGGTTTAGTATTTTTTAAAACCAATATTTTCATTTATATATAACTATAGAAATTTTACTTTACAATAATAAAGTTTACTATGAGTGTTCAGTAAAAATAAGCAGTTTAATTATATTTCCTTGAAATTTAATTAAAATTTTTTATATTTTTAAAAAATAAAAAAGTGTTCTTTGAAGATGTTAAAACATTAGTCTCAAAATGAAAGCTTTAATATATGTTTTTGATAATTAGATATTTTCTTTAACTCTAAGCTGATTATAATAGCACATTTATGCTATTTTTAGCCCTCATCTTATCGAGTTAACTAAAACATTTTGTACTTTTGACTTCTGAGTAAAATTTTGCTTAAATGTATTAAGCTTAGCATGCATTTCTTTTATTGAAAGTATAAAAGTGCTTAAAAATATTTTTTATTTTAATTATTAATTAGCATTTATAGTGTTAATTTATTTCTTTTTAGTAAGAATTTTTAAACATAAGTTATTTTCCTGAAATTCTGCATTTATTTAAGTAGAAAATAAACTTTAATAAGAATCTCAATTTTTACTCATATCACTCTTCTAAACTAGAGTATTTTTATTTACACTTTTTATAAGTACTGATAAACAATGTTTCGTGATTGATAATGCTCTGGTTATCAATATAGTGATTGATTGCAGATGCATGAACTTGATAAATTTAGTTAATATAAACAAGCTGAAATATTTGTTAACAGATTTTTTAATTAAATAAATGAGAGTACTTTTGAATTAAATTTTTTTATCAAATTAAATTTGAAAAATAAAAATAATATTTTGAAATAGATTTGTTTTGTTACTAAAAGCACATAAAAAATAAATTTTGATATTTTTTTCTATTTGAAAATTAAAAAAATTAAAAAATAAGATAAAATATGATATATTAGTTAAAAATGATTTTCTATTAAATGAATTCCATAAACCTGTTTTGTTAATAAAATTAACTTACATCTATATCATATATTATTATCTTATTTGTATTTTATAATGGCAATAAAATCCTCAAGGTAATAAAATAAAATATTTTAAGTTTGAGATAATATGCGATAAGTAGAAAGATTAAATATAAAGAAAATAGCAGTAATTGTAAAAGAAGACATTGTATTTTATTTTTGACATGATTCAGATAACAATTTATTGTGGATTCTTTAAAAAATTTTTTAAAATTTATCCACTGAAATGTTATCCAAAATAAATAATTTTGATTGTCCTCTCTGAAAAAAAAAAGACTTTTCAAATGTCTAGAAATAAATAACTTTAAATTTGATTTGAAAAAAATAACATGCCAACTTTAAAATTGAAGCTTTTAGAGTTCAACTCACGTAAGAAATGTTGTTTTAAGCTACATAAAATCTTAAATATTCTTTTGGGAGTGGCATGTTTCTTTTTCTTCTTTGCTTACTGAATTTCAAAAATAATTCAAGCGAAAAATAAGAGCATACCACTTGTTTGATGTGGAATTTTTTTCTTGACTGATTTTATCGATCATGTTCTTCATATTAAAGAGAAACATACCGCATGAATTTTTATTTAATTTCTTATATTTTGATATTTATTTTTTTATATTCATAAGCATTATAAAATAGGAGTCTCATGAGAAAATGTTTAGTTTTTTGAAGGGAAATTTAATTCATTTAAATGAGTATATGTTAAAAATGTTTGTCACTATTTCCTTATTTGAAATTATTAAGATGGTTGTTTTAATAATTTTTACATTGTGGTACTGAAACATGTAATTTTAGATACTGTAACATGTATATAAAATTTATCAATTTTTACACGGGAATATAAATTTACCTATACAAGATCAATGCTTTAACTTAGTATACTGTAAGCAATACTTGTATACTGATATGTGTTAATTACAGCTGCTTATAATTAAGATTGAATTCTGTATATAATATTCTTAGTTTGATGGTGTTTTTACAAGGAAACATTTTAATAGCATTACAAGTGTTCTTGCGCTTAGTAATATAATAAATTTTAATTCTATAAGGAAATCGATAATATCCACGAATGAATTGATATTAAGAGTGTAAATTAATAATTAATGATGACTAAGTTTTCACACGTATGAAACTGGACCTCAATGGTTATCGTTCTAACAATTATTTCAACATTTTATGTGTTCAACTCATGCTTTAAGTTTGCAACTGACTCAAAATCCACTTTAAACCGTAGGTCCTGATCCAGTTAGTCTTTGTGTGTAAAGAGTGATTGATGAACAATAATTAGCCAAACAAGCGAAACTAAATTTTCTTGAAAATATATTAAATTGGAATTATAATCTCAAGATTTGTGAAATTTAGATAGATTTTGAGAATATACATGATTTAAAATATACAATTATTTTTAAATTTTCTAATTTATATGATTTAGTGGTGCAAATAGACCTTTTCTTTACTCGGGTTTAAAATGTCAGTGCAAACAAATGGCTATTTATGGTACCAATGTTTTTCAATCACGTTCATTAATGAACAATTATAAATGAAATATTTGTGATTGTATATTTATTTTTTATAACATGCAAAGCTTTTGTTTTCTGTTTACTTTGACACTGTATTAATATCTTGTGCCTCTAAATGACAAAATGGCTAGATACTCTTCACGATCAAGTTCAAGTAAAATTGGTTGGTGTTGCATTTGGGATGGAAAAGCCATTTTCGCTTGAAACTCACAGATGAGGTCTTTGATGCCAGATTAATAGAAAAAATAAATTTTTTTCATATTAACTGATATAATTATAAATAATAATATGAAATGTCAATTGCCTGTTAATACGCCCGATTGTTTTTTTTGTATTATGTAGAACCTGTATCTTCAAATATATACTTGAAAATTTTAATGATTCATTTTGTTTATTAAGATTGAATTTTAGATCTTGCATTTTTCACAATTGTAGAGAAAAGAATATGTTATTTTCGTGATTTTATCAAAATTCTAAGGAAAATATTTTTTCAGAGTTGTAACTTATTACTACATAGAAAGTAATGAAAGTCTGCTATAAGCTAATTTAAACTTTCATTTTGTACTGATTTTTGCATGGCATTTCAAAAAACATGTTGGGTTTATGATACAAAGAAAATATCGTTTATTCAAAAAGCAGAAATGCAGTCTCTATTTCTGTTCAACATTGGAATGGTAAGTATGATATCTCATTCCAAAGAACAAGAATTACCAGCAGACAATTTTTGGGGATCTTCTTTTATGATATGTGGATACGTTCCTTTTTCTTCTCACAAGGGTTATGCTGTATATGTCATACAAAGCCTAAGAATAGCTTTACATTAATGGAATGCCCTCAGAAAGTCGTTAAAATATTTCTTTAATTATGAAAAACAGATAAAGGAAATTATAAAACATTAATACAGAAAAAAGGCTCTGAATATAAAATAATTTAAATTATATACACATTTGAAATGACTTTTCCATTGGTAAATAATATATAAAAATTGATTTTATATGCCATTAGATAGCATAGCTTTTTTAAGCCATTAGGATGAATAAATAACTAAAGATTTATAAATGAACCTCCAAAAAACCTTATTGAACAAAATTTGAATCGTTTAATTCTTTGACTTCATGCTCAAGGGATTTTAATCACCAAATCTCATCACCATTTACGACAATTGCATTTGATAATATAGATTAATTAAAGGAGTTAAGAGGGAAAGTTTTAAGAGACTGACAAATAAAAACAAAAATAAAAAACGTCCAGGAAAACAAATGCATTAAATATAGTCTAAAAGAATAAATACTACTATGTAAGATTGAAACTTCTGTGGAAAAACTAACAGCGATTTAGATTGCTCATTTATCAAATAAAAAATTGAATATTTAATTTATTTCAAGCTTTGATCCATATTCTTGACTGATTGCTTCGGTAGGATTTGTCGCACACTATTTCCCTATTGCTGTTGTAAAAAGTATAAGAAAATAGCATGGAATAAACATTATAAGGAATTAGAGCAATGAGAGAAAATGCACTTAAATAGTTTGAGGTGATATTATCTCATCTTGTTTGACATATGTGTTGTACATATAACTGTCATAACTTTAAAAAATAAAAAACAAAGAAATATGCTTATATTTTTTATTAAAGCTAATTAAAATTCGTTGTGGGTTGTAAACTATTTAACTCCCTTAAAGATTTAAAGTCCAATTTCTTTTCTATAACTTCCTATGGTCTTATATATATATATATATATATATATATATATATATATATATATATATATATATATATATATATATATATATATATATATATATATATATATTAATATATATATATATATATATATATATATATATTAATATATATTTTAGATAAGCATTTATATATACAATGCAATTTAAATATTATTTTCAAGTTGAGTTGCTTAAATTATATTTTTCACAAATTGGAAGCTGATATTTATAAATTAAAAATATATTGTCTTTATTGAAGTTTTTTTCTTCAAACAAACCATCATCTCTGTCTGGTAAAATGAAACACCATTATAGTTATAAATTTACAAACATTATTATATTAATTTTTATATTATTAGCTAAATCATTAAAATTGTAACTAATAATTTAAATTAAAAATAAAAGAAACAAATGAATAATCTCTAAAATAATTATATAACAGATCATATTAAGTTATTATATAGATTAAAACTAAGAGTATTAACAAAAACATTTATGTTAAGTAAATCAAATATTAAAGTAATCATTAAAATATAACGAATTAAAATATAAATAACACTGTTTATTATTAAGAAGATTAAAAGAATAAGATAAATTTCTAAGCAAACTTTGATGTTGAGTAAAAATGTTCATCTGTAACTAAGAAAAAATTAAAATGACATAATGAACTACATTTGGAAAAAAGCTCTGAGAATATAACAATATGTAAAAATGAATATGCATAGAAAATTTGTGAAATTTATCAAATAAAAGTAATTAACTTTTTAATACTTATCTAAAAATATAATATTAATGTCTTTCCATAAAAGTATGAATCTTTTATTTTTCTTTAAAAGTATCAAGCTTTTTAATTCATAGCGGTTTAAAAGCATGTTTTATTCTTAAAACATAAAATTAATTGGATGAAAAACGTAAGCTTTCTGGATTTATTTTTATGACTCCATTTTACGATCCAGCAGATTTTTTCATCTATTGTTTCATATGCTAATACTGTATTTACAAAAAAGTATAAAATTTTTACATTCTACTCATTTTCAAAATAGCACGGTTTGAACATTAATAAAATCTGAATTAAATAAATCCTTAAAATACTTTTTTAAAGAAAAAATTTTTTTAGTTAAATATTTCATTTGTGTTTGCATTATAATACATATTTATAGAATAATTTTTTGAAAATTATATATATACTTTTAAAGAAGTATTTTATGTATAAATACAGATTTAAGAATATATATTTGTATTCACATTTCAATGAGAAAAAATAAGATCATAAAGATTTTATTACAGAATTACATATAATCTATTTATAATCAAATCAATGTTTAAAGGATTTTAAATAATATTGTTACCAATATTTTATTTATTATATTTTATTTGTTAACAAGCAGTTTATGATAAAATGTTTAGAGATTAAAACATATTAAACTTTAAGACTATCAAAGGGGAAAAATAAGCGGATATTTTTGCAAAGGAATATCTCTTAATTTATTTTGAAGAAAACAAAAGCTATTCGGTGAAAGAAATGTTTATTTTAATAGTAAAAGAAATATGTAACTCTCATTAAAAAGGAAAATTTTACATATGGATGAAAAAAACTAAAATATTTTAGTGTCTAAATCCTATCAGTTATTAAATTTCAAGCAACATAAAATATTAATGGTATTGCTTGGAAAATGATTTTCTATAATAATATTATTATTAATAATAATAATCAGTCTTTTAAAATAATTTTGTCGTAAACTGAAAATAACCAATTTATTTTTCAATGAGAAATATTGCATCATTTGAGTTCAAAGGTTTGATTTCGAACATTGATAGTTTTTGGGATGACAATTATCGTGCACTAATCAACAGATTATTCAAATCTATTTTATTTATTTATTGTTTGAATTGGTATTTGGGGTACATTCAAATTAATAAATTTTGGCTTGAATTGCTTCAATAAAAACCAGAACTTCAAGGAAAGTTTTATTTCAAAATTCTAAACTAGTTTTTTTCTGAATTATTTTGAATACTACAGTTAAAAATTTTAAAGCCATCTACAAAAACATTTGTACCTTTTCAAAAAGTAAATATAACCTTACTGGATAAACAATATTCAAAAGAGAAAGTAATTTCTGCTAAAGTAGTATAATAGTTTTGAGAACTATATTGTCTGAAACTTACAATTATTTTTTTCATGATAGAGCGTCTTGATGAAATTATTTCTAGTAAAGTATTTAATTGTTTGTGTGTTTGTGTATGAATTTTATTGTAACATAAGAATAAATCTCCTTTGCATTTTTGAAACAAATAAACATAAAATTATTCCACATAACCTTCAAAAATGTATTAAAAAATTCTTTTCTTATCAATACTTCAATTATTTTCTCTTTCAGTATTAAAAAAAGTATAATTTATGTTCAAAAGAGCAAAAGAGCTTCAGGTATTTTTTTTGAATAGCGCCATTTTGAATCTCTATTAAGAAAGTCTCGTCTTAGTGCCCAAATTGTTATTTCAATACAACAGAGCCAAACGATTATATTACTCATAAATTCGATCTGTTTTTGATAGCAGATTATTTGAATTTATGAGGTCTAATTTAATTTTCAAATAAAACAGAAGCATTAAACCTTAGTTCCATACATTAAATATTTTATTCCTTCAGAATCAAACTGAAATACTTTTCTTTGACTTTATATTTTGCAAATTCTGAATATTTATTCTTCTGTATTCGAATAATTTCAGGTACTAAAAAGGAAAATTCAATTACTATTTAACAAGAAAAAAATGATTAAACAAGAAATAAAACTTGGTTGGGTTTTATGACGCAAGGTCCTAAAATGGACATACTGTGCGAAAAATAAGATATTTTTATTAAAAAGTTTTATTTATTTTTTATTTTTGTTAAATCTAAGCAACAATAAAATTAAAAAAATAAAAATCAAAAATCAATGTATATTATAATATAAAAACTAATATATATATATATATATATATATATATATATATATATATATATATATATATATATATATATATATATATATATATATATATATATATATATATATATATATATATATATATATATATATATATATATATATATATATATATATATATATATATATATATATATATATATATATATATATATATGTCCTTAAACAGGCAAAAAGTTTTCTGTGGGGTGTCGCTCCCTAAACAAATCAGGTAAACTTAAAATATTACTGTACAAAAAGTGTAAACGTTGATAGTTAAAATCATGACATAAAATCAAAATGTGATAAATTGTATAAGGTTCATTTCATGTTTCACACTATGGATTAATTGATGTAGAAACAACATGTGTTTGTTTGTGAAACGTGCGTCCGATAGGAAAATAAGTCAAACGGACAGCAATTCATAACGGTAAAACCGATAATGAGGTGATGAATGGAAAAAATGTAGTTTATTGGTGAATTGCAAGTTCCACGATTCTTGCCAAAGAGAATATATAAAACTTTTTACACCCTTTCTCACACCTGAAAACGAAACAAATGGTAAAACTGGATCTGCTGCAGCTTTTGCAGCTGCATGACCTACGTGACTTAGTATCCAACAAAATACTATTTTATATCCCTTGAAAAATAAAACTTAGATTTCAGTAAAAAATAGTAAGCACGAAAATTGAAATCTACCTCTATACTTTTTTATACCTCACTTGAATAAAATTCAAACTTTATTAGTTGATGAATCAACAGATATTGAAATATTTAAGAAAATATGCTATGCAAAAAATTTACTGGCTCACATTTTTAAGCTTTTTGTAACAACAGATAAATCTGCTAAAATATTTCTTGAAAAGCTGAAATATATATTTAAAATACTTGATATGATATAATGAAATAAAATCTTGATTAAATGTTTCTCAAAGATATTATATATATATATATATATATATATATATATATATATATATATATATATATATATATATATATATATATATATATATATATATATATATATATATATATATATATATATATATATATATATATATATATATATATATATATATATATATATATATATATATATATATATATATAATTTTTTATTCCTTGGAACGTCATCCATTGAATGATACATAATAAAAGTTTTATTTATAAAATAGATATCTGCTAAAAGTTTGTCCTTAGTTTTAATGTTATAACAATAATAATAAATTAGTTAATAAAGATAGATAAAATGTAATAGAAAAATAGTTTGAAAAAAGGTCACCATAAAAGATAAAAAATTACAGCAAAAATGTCAGTTGAGGCTTATATTTACGAAAAAAATCAATGGTTTTTGTTCATTTATCAGAGTGAGATTACCCTCAATGACTTTCTCCAAGATTTGGAGCTTCACTCTGATGATGCTGAAGTACTAATGTGATTGGATCCTGTGTGTTTATTTACTTTGAATCAACATATAAATAAAATCAATGTTGACACTATCCGAAGAATAAAAAAATTAATGAATTGCTACTTAACTTAAAATATAAATTGTGTTGTGTGTTTAGTACTTATTTTAAATGTATTCATACTTAAAAAATTAATATTAAAAAAGTGGAAAACATTTTTTTTCGTTTAAGGATTTTTTAAAACTTAAAAAAACAATAATACTTTCAGTAAGTGTTAATTTAATCAGTTTTAACTATTTATAATTTTAATATGCATTTAAAAATGTTACTAATCACTAATAATTATTAATGTATCATAAATGATGATTTAATATTTCTGGAAATTTTATATCATATAATTATTTAATTTTATTATTATTAATTTTATTTAATTTTATTCTTATTAATTTATTATTTTTATTTAATTTTATATTTAAGTTTTTTTAATTGCTTTTTTACTGATTTTATTTTATTAGATGTTTTTCTGTTATGCTGTTGGCAACAAATGCCATGTTTTAAGTCAAGGATCAAGTTTCTTTAGATATATAAAATGATCTTGCAATTGCCACGAAAATGAAATTAAATTTGCAGAAGTCCGTGTCGAATTTCTTTAATTTTCATTTTATAACAAGTTCTATTCGACAGGAACAATATCTAGATGAAATATGCAACAAACACTAAATGCTACTATTATGTTTATAATATAAACTAAAATGCCCTAATTTTCTTAAGTATTATAAAAATTATCTTATTCATTTCTTTCTCTTTATTTTTTTAAAAATCTTTTCCGTTTTGATGTGAGACACGTTTTTATAAACATTTTATCTCGGCAAATAAGTTAAATTTCTGAACACTTTAATATTAGCTGAATATTTTGCTTGTCAGTTTTCTTTAATGTTGAATTTTTTTTAAAAAAATGTAAGCATTATTTAGTTATGAAAGTACTCTTGTTAACATATGTAAAAACTTGTTAAAACATTCTTTAATTAAAAATTAATTAGATAGTGCAGCTATCATGATTAATATGCTTTATTTAAATTATGTTACAAAAACTGCATTTTAAAATGCTTACTCTTTCATTACTTGCACCAGAAATTCAGAAATTTTTCATTGTGGCGCATGAAATGAATCAGATATAATGAAATTAAGGCAAACATGCAAGTTTCTGGTAAATAAGTATGGATGTTATGCTGCTGTTATTTAATAATGAAGATATAAACAGCAAGCGTAAGTGTTAAAAAATTGAGCTGTCAAGTAACTTGCACCATGACGTTCTGTAGGATGAAAACAGCCATTTTTCAGAGTACATTTATTATTAAAATAGCTATTAAAACTTTCATAAAGTTTCAGAGAATGACTTTTAGTATTTGCATAATTGATTGTAGCAGTGAAGAATAATTAGGGAAGTTAATTGTGTGCGCTTATGGAGTGCTTACCACAGATCCAAAATAAACGAAACAATTAAAAACTTACCATAACAGAGGAACTTAGTCTAAAGTTTATAATTTGAGTACAGAAATAATTAGTTTATGATTATTTCTATACTAAGTAAAATATATAATAACAAAGTATTATAAAATTGTTAGTATATAAGTAATTTCATATACCATCAACGATATTACATATTAATCATATAATTATTCTAATAATTAATTAGTGGCTAAGTATAAAAATAAATAGTTTCTATGTTTAAAAATAAATATAATGCAGGACAGAGATTGCTTAAAAGAATTTAAGCGAATTTAAGCAATACTTAAGAATTTAAGAGCATGCTTTTTATTCAAAATTGCTATTTAGATTATGTAAAACTTAAAGAGTTTTAAAACCCAGTTAAAACTTAATGTATAAAATATTAAGAACTCTCTCTCTCTTTATATATATATATATATATATATATATATATATATATATATATATATATATATATATATATATATATATATATATATATATCTCCGTGGGTTGGGCACGTGTCCACGTTAATATGTGACGTTCAAAGTCCTTCCGCTGGTGTGGCATGGATGTGGAGAGGAGGGGGCCAGCTCAGGTGTGGCCTCGCCACCTGACCGTGGTTTAAAATTAAGAGGCACCTTAAAAAAGTCGTATTTTCACCTTTGTGGTGCTCTGATCCAAATGAAAGACGCTCTCTATTGACTTAATTCGCATATGCCAGTCGACCGTTATATTCATAATTTTATAAACTCTTTCAAAGGAAGATTTTTATTTATATTTGTCAATATTTAATAATCAAACAAAATCTTTCATGGAAAATCAAAATAAATTTTCAATCCCCCTAATTTATTGTTGTCGAATTGTTTTCACCATTATTTAGTTTTGATTTAGTTTAGACTCTATTATTTGATTTTTCTTTAAACCAGGTATTTATTTCTCTAATAAATTTAAAAAACGCATTTCTATTTCGATTTGTTTTCTTTCTCTAGCTATTGTACTTTATAGAAAAATTCGTTTCTTGTAAGAGCTTTTAAGAACTATGAAATATTTAAATGAAAGTTCAATTTAAAGCTAGGCAAATTTAAAATTTCTGCATATATGTATGAGATAAATCTTGCCTAAATCTTTAAGCATTTCTGCTTGAAGATTATTCTGTGTAAAATTATTTTTTTCAAAATTTTAATGCATGCATTAAAAGTATTAAAAGCAAGAAAAGTAAAGCTTTTAATAAAATCTTTGTCTCAAATTTTTCGCGTTTGTAAGATTCTAAATTTTTTTTATTTAAAATGTAAACATATATATGGGAACTTTATTTGCTTTGCTAAAATATTTCAAGCCTTTGCAACGCATTTTAAAATGTTGTATTGAAAATGGTGACTTAAATGCTTGAAATCAAATCTAAAGTTTTCTATAACTGTCCTTAAAGTAAACTTTCGTAATTTACGATACTTATTATTAGTTTAAAAGGTGTATTATTACATAAAAATGTTGGATAGGATAATTTATTATGAGAGAATATTATAAGCAATATTCAGCGTAATAATATTCAATTATAGAAATGGAACGAATTAAGTATCCTTTAAATTGTGATCTTAAAATTAAGTTAATATATATATATATATATATATATATATATATATATATATATATATATATATACATAAATAAGATGATGAACTCAAATATGAAAAAATAATTGTTTAAACATAAGTTTTTTTTGCTTGCAGATATTATGTTTTAAAAGTTTTTGGATTTGGAATGCCTTATTAAAAGAAGAACACATCATAAACTGTTAACTTCTTAAACATAACGATGTTTGAGTTGAATATGAATTTATTAAATCGTTGAATTAAATTGATTTGTGTTGAGATATGCAAATTTTATATGAAAATAGAGTGTAATTCTTGTATTCTTATGCATGTTAAACTTGTGTGTCTAACTTTATTATTAGATATGCTAAAAACCTTTGAAGTCAGTCAACATTTTTCAAATACCAGAAGAATATTGAAAGTATAAGAGTTTTCACGGGTATATTTAAATTTTATAAAATTACTTATGAGAACTCGAATAATTTTTTTTCATCTGTTATTAATTTTTCATATAATGAAAATGAAAATTTTATTATTTTTTGAATATTTAATAGAAAATTTAATTCATATGATAAATATTTACTGATAGTTATCTTCTAAATATTTAACGAAAGTATAAACACTATATTTGAGGCCGTTTTACTTTTTATATGATTCATTTCTATCTTTTAAATTGAAGAATGTGAACATAATTAGAAACAAAACAAAAATTAAAATATTTAATTAAAATAACAATTTACAAAAAATTAGAGTTTTTATTTTGAATAAAAAATGTTTTAAGACTCAAAAGATTGAAAAACTATTACAAGTCACTATTTGAGAAAATTTAGGCTTTTTTATTACTTTTAATATAATAGTTTAAGAGAAAAGCTAAGAGATCCATTATTTACTGAAAATAAAATTATTAAATAATTTACTAAAAGGCAAATAAAAGCATCACAAACTATTAGCTCGCGTTTGCCTTTAAATGGCAAAAACTTACTTTAGAGAGAAAAATAAAGTAAGACTTGGTAGTCTGGCAAAATATATCGATTAATTTGTAATAATATGATATTTTTATTTAAATGCATCAGAACCATTAACTATTATTTAAAAAAATATTTTCATTTTCTCAATGCTATCTCTTCAGTTTAGGTAAAAGCTCTGTTTTGTGAGATAAAGGTAATCTTTAGTATTACATTAATAGCTCTTTTTACGATGGTTTATTTTTTATTGTTTTTAAGCACGCGTGTGATAAAATTTTTTTATTCTTCATGAATCAGAGGCCTTAATATTTGTTTTAATGAATATTCAAAGGAAGATAAGAATTTTTATTGCAAATTTTGACTATAGAATTTCATAATTTTCATGAAGTAGTAAATATTGTAACTAGCAGAGTAATCAATTTTAAGTAAGAAGTATTTTATTCATACATAACTCATTTTGTTTTGTGATCCCTTAACAATTGTGAACATATTTATAATTTACTATCAACTTAAAATATGCATCAGCTTATAGTTTTCCCCTCAACTATTAATTAGTTTAATCATACTTGAACAATCCAGTCTTTCTTCAATTCGTGTTTAAAATAAATTTTACAATAAAAGGACTGCTTAAGGTAAGTCTTCAAACACATTATAAGTATATTTAATAAACTTTTCAAAACATAAGTTTGTAGATATTGAAAATTCTATAGTTTTCTTTAAAATTGAAAAGAAAATCTTTTTTAATTTTATATATTTTTTGTTTGATTTGTTTATTTGATCCAAAAATTTGCCATTATCATTAATAAATAAATCATAGTTTTCCATAAAAACGAGTATTGTGCCCATTTATTTTTTTACATGCATAAATACCAGAGTAATTTTTATTTTTTATGCTTTAAAGTTATTATACATCACTGTTAAAATAAAGTTAGCATAGAGCTTTTTTTAAAATTATTTCTAAATATTAAAACGTTAAATACGCTTTTTTAAAACTAATTTATCTATGTAGCATTGCAATAAAATTATTATAGTAATTTTGAATCTTTTAATAATCGTTATTTATGTTAATAAGCGAAGTAAAAAATTTGCTACGTATACATATAAATTATTATTCAAGTAAATACATAGTAGTAGTAATTACAAATTTAAATTGCAGAAAATCTTAAACTCAACTTATGCAAATAAGATTGAAGTATAACCAATCACCAACTTATTTCATTTAACCATTTAAAGCAGGCATAATACAAAACATAATATACACAACTGAAGACAATAAGATAATTGTTTAGAAAAGACCCGCTTTTGCTATTACAATAAGGGTTATCATGATTTACGTAATTTTTAGCGTGACTGCACAATAATTCTGAGCTAAAGTTTATATTGTATTCAACAAATAGCAGTCTTTTGCCTGAATTGTTTCTCAATACTTCTAAAGTTGATTAAGCTAATTCATTAAAGTTCAAATAAACAGAAAAATTCATGAAATTAAATAACTTTTTTTAAAAAAAGTAAAGGAATTATTTAAAATTGAAAACCTGCGTGAGCAAAAGGGCAATTTTTCCTAGCTTCTTACCAGCAAACCTATTTGCTCTTGTTCTGGGAATGATTTCAGCTTGGCCCCCAAAAAAGACGTCATCAATACTTTTTTTTTTACATTGTGTTGGATTAGTGGGAGGGGGATTGTGGAAACTGATCTTCACTTACTTTTAGGAGTCCATTAAGTTGCGTAAACTCTGAATTTCGTGAGTAAAAGGCATCCATCATGCCAGTTGAAAGAAATGTTACTCAGTGCAATGTACATCTTGTTTAGGATATTTGCTTTTCAAGTTTCTCGATATACCCTGATTTTTCCATCAAAGAAATTTCTATCAAGAAGATAATTTCGACATTTTGCCCAGAAAATTCAAGTCTAAGTGAATTTTTTATGCCTATCTAAGTATTCTAAATGCAAAGAAAAAGTTGTATCCTTTCTTCAAAAAAATCTTCTGAAACTTATGAAGTTTTAAACTTTAAATAGTTCAAAATGAAAATAGTTTGATAGGCTTTAAATATGAAGGTATATTAAATTCCAAAAAAACAAACAAATGTCTCGTAAAAACCTGTTATATTTTAACATACACTCTTGGCCATTGAATTAGGAACATTTTAAATTTTCTTTTAGATTTTTGCTAAGGATGAAGTATGTAAATTTCTTACACGTCTTTAGAAGGATAGCATATCTAAAGTGAATGAAGTATTATGGAAAATGACAGATTTTTCTCCATTCGAAAAAGGCTTTATTGTTGGTACCCTTTTTGTATGAGCCTCAATTTCGAAGACAATAAACTTCGCTGAATCCTGAAAACACAACATAGCAAAAGATTTCAAAAATCAGAACTCATAGCTCTTGTCTAAAAAACGTAACTTTGACTGGAGCACAGTTTGCTTCTATTCATTGGGCATCGTTTCCAATGAATTAATTGTACGGTATAACTGGAACACTTGGGTTTAAAATAACAAAAAACGTCAATCAAGCATATTCTAAAATTCTACTGGAACTAAAATTCTACTGGAACAAAATTCTACTGGAACTAGAGAATTGCAGATGATAGAAAATCATAATCAAGTGCGAACGAGAAAAGCACTCAGTTCTGCCTGAAATACAAAATTTGTTAGCAGTTGCGTCGTGGAAAAAGACGTTGGACATATGAGAATTAAAAATGAGTTAAATGTGTGGGGTCCGATGAGTCATGTCATATCTTATTTTGCACTGAGGAAAGACGATGAATTTGGTGAGAACACACAAAAAAGACGATTTTGTTTTGCCTTTCGCACACTGAAATAGGGAGAATATTATGATATGTTTTGTTGTAATGGATGCTTGTGCTAATATATATATATATATATATATATATATATATATATATATATATATATATATATATATATATATATATATATATATATATATATATTCCTTTTGTTTTTTCCAGTTAAAAATTATTAATTAAGAAGTTTAAATAAAAATTATGTCTATTACAGCTTAAAAATAATTCCTGCCAATTTCCTTAACTGAGAGAAATGCACATCAAAATATTAAATTGTTAATATTTCTTATTTTCTAAACACATTTCATATATCAATTTTTTTATACAAATTAAGAAAGTAATATTTGCAGCAAGCATATTTTAAATATAGTTATGAATAGAAATCCACATTTATTACTATATAAAATTGTTTTTGGTTTTTTAAATAGTTAAATAAAATGAATTCTATTGGTTATTTGATTTTATTTTCTGCTTATGAATACAAACATATTTCGGACTGTTCGGAAAATAATTTCATTTTTATGAAAACAAAAGCCGATTTTTTTATAACGAATAAATATTTTATTGAACTAAATATTTTCCTTTGTGGTACTAAAATTTTGCCATCTTTTTTGGCAGTAGCATGGTTCTATGCTTATAAAATGATTGGTTTTTGCTTGTAAAGCACTGATCCAAGTGATTTATGATCTCCTCGTTTTAAATTGAGGTTTTATTATATAAAAAAGTTTATAGAGGCCAGAACACATAATAATCAGAAGGCACCAGATCTACAAAGAATGAAAGTTATAGTATAATATTCCATCATCAGAGCTTTGGAAGTGTTTGGCGAGTTAACACACTTGTATGCAATTTTGCATTATCTTGTTGAAACATACTTAACATTTTCCATTATTTAACTCTAGTCTCATTTTTTAAATGAATCAATCAAATTATCCAGCTAGGGACATTAACTTCAGAATAAACTCTTATGTTACCCGATAAAATTGTAAAGAAACGAATTTTCTTAAAGCTCACCATAACTACTCCATACTAGGGGATAGTTGTGGTGAGGGCCATAAAATAGGTCTATTCCATTATAGAGCCTCCAGTGGTCTTCCAGAGGGTGGTAGAAGGGAAACAAAATACCTTCCGCGGACCAACAGGCAGAAGTCTAACCTCCCGAGGCATGGCAAACCACTTTATGTCAAATGCAATAGTTTCTAATCTTAATGTGGTATCACCTCTACCATTAGCAGAATGTGGACTGGGCACATGAGGGATATAAAAATCATGCCTGATGGATCTAGAACTTACACAGAATGCAGATACTGCACAAGAGCTCCACTGGATCCAAGGCATCTCTTCAACTGCATCTCTGCGGCCTCGACCCTCTTCAGCATTGATCCCAACTACTGCCATGACACCCTTTATACGGAAAAAGCTGAAGTTGTGGCCAGGGCAGTGCTCCATGCCTTTGGAGCCATATGACTTGTCTTTTTTACCTTTCTTTTTTTTTACACTTGTCACACGACAGCAACAACAACTATTCCATTAGTTGTTTTTGATTATTATCGAATTTTGAAGTACTTCTAACCAACTTATTTTTTTTAAATGTTTTTTGCAATTAACATTTTTGTAGGCGACCCGTTTCTTGTATTCAATGATAATGCGCTTCAAAAATGGATATTTTCTTGATGTTGGAAAAACAAATAACAATTTTATTGTGGTGACACAAATTTCTTTCTGTAAGATCATGTCACATTCTGACTTATGTCGCTCTTTGAGATTAAACTAGGTGTATCAAATGATCATGAGCTATCGATTTCGATACATTTAATCTCTTAATGATTTCCCGAGTTATTATTTGCTGGTTTGCACAATTAATCCTTTTTAATGTGTCTTCATCAGCTTTAAATGGCTTTACAAAGCATAGGCGTATTCAATATCAAAATTACTGGATCGACATTTTGGAAGCCAGTTTTACCATTGGCGTTCTGTTAATACACAAATGACAATCAAGCTTGAACAGCATTTTTACCTTCTTGATAATAAAAAAGTAAAGTATGCTGAAAATGCCCTTTTTTTCCCCTTCCATATTTGAAAGGGTACTAACCAAAATCTAATGCATATAATCAATCATTTTTGTACAAACAAGCTCCAATACATCAAATGAAATTTCCTTCCGACAATATATATGTATACACATAAGTGTGCATAAACACAATATATTTAAAATACAAAATACACATGCATAAATTGTACGCAATTAATAAAACTATTTAAAAATTTATTGGATGAATGAAATGTATTTTCTTTATTATAATTCAAACTTTACTGCATAAAAGTTATTAGCTGAACATGATTGTCTTTTGGAAAGTTTTTCTTAATTCTTATTACTTATAACTCAAGTGCTATTTTTTCTAAAAATTTAGTTATTAAGGGCTTTGCATTGAAGAGTGTGTTTTGATTATCGGTTTTTTTCTTGAATTAGTATGTTTTTCCATTATCAAATACTTGAATTTAAAGTCATAAAATAATCGATTATTCAGTAAGCATACATCGTTAAAAGCATATTTTCTAAGCGTTAAGTAATAAATCGATATATTTTCTGCACGTTATACTTTCTCCTTTTTTTATTAAATTTTCCTCAAATGTAAAACTTGCTTAATTATTTTTATTGAAAATCGAAATATTAAAAAAAACCTAAATTTATTTAATGTTTTGAAAAGCATTTGAATATTTTATTTGATAAATTATAGTGTTCGCTTGTAAAATGTGTGGTGATACTTATATAAATCTTTCTACTATCATTTTTAGAGCATATAAGATGAAAAGGCAGGTATCGAAACAGAAAGCAAAATATCCATGCTGAATAAAAAGACATGACAGCAACGTTAACAAAATTGAAAATAGGGATTTTAAAAACTTTTGATGTTTGTTTCTCCAGATGAATAATTGGAAGATGCATTATTGGATATTGGAGCAAAATAAAATTCATATTGAGGAAGTGTGCGCCTTGTAAAAAAAATAAGGTGCACTTGAATTTTTAAGTTATTTATTAATTTTTTAAGTAATAGATTGTTATTTTTCAGTAATTTAATGAAAGAAGAATCTTGTCTTGTGAAGCGTTCAATATGCAGCGTTCCAAAGCAGAAACTATATATATATATATATATATATATATATATATATATATATATATATATATATATATATATATATATATATATATATATATATATATATATATATATATATATATTAAATACTTAAAACAGTTAAACTATGTTTCTGCTTTGGAACGCTGCATATTTGAACAAATTAATTAATATTTTAAGTCATATTAATAGCTCCTCGCAGGCAAACTTATCAGGCATTACTTGTGACTCAACTGTCATTTTCAGTTCGACAGAATAAATAGCCTCTGAAATGGAATGAAAGCCGTTCGTAATGATGGCACACAGAGAGATACAAACTTTCTCCTAACGACTGCTGCTGATATCCGCTAGATCACTTTCATGAAGGCAGCAGCTATTAGCGAGTATTTCATTGTTTGCCCTTGATAACATTTCTGAATTGGAGGAATTATTCCCTCGGATGTGGAATTAGATTACCTCCGCCGTGTCAGCATTTTCCCCATTACTCGGAAGATCATTGACTAATTGGGTTTAGGAAACAATTTTGTTTCTTTTCCTAGGCTTTTGATTATGGTTGGGTAAGCAGCATTCGCTAGAAAATTTACCCTTGCATAATGTGGAGTCTGCATGAAAATTTATAAAATTTCTCTTTATAATTCGTATTGTTATTGACTGATTTTCTAATTAAATATTTCGAAATATTAAAACAATGACTGGAAGTTTAAAAATTTTATTATTCAATTTTGTTGAAAATTGATGGTTATTTAAAGAAAGTTTTTTTGAAAGAAATGTGCTTTAAAATTTTCATTGTAGTTGGAATATTGGTGTAAGTCATGTATTTTTGTTAAATTTTCTTAATCGGAAAAATTTTCTAATCAACATGTTTCAGTATTTTTTATACACATAATTAGTATCTATTTAATAAAAATACTTTAATTATTTCTTTTTTGATTATTATTGTTATTTTAACTACTTATGATACATAGATATCGTAAGAAATTATGCTTCAGTAATATATTTTTTTAATAAAAACTGAAACCACTTATTTTTATCATAGTTGATATCATTTCACGTTTGTATAATTTTACGCGGTATATATATATATATATATATATATATATATATATATATATATATATATATATATATATATATATATATATATATATATATATATATATATATATATATATATATATATATATATATATATATATATATATATATATATATATATATATATATATATATATATATATATATATATATATATATATATATATATATATATACAAGCTGACCCAGCCACGCGTTGCAGTGGCTGAATTTTTATAATACATAGAATCAATTTTTTACTAATACTTGGGTACAATCAAATTAATATTTTCTAAAAAAAATTAAAATAGGTTCATTCATATGAGATTAAAAATAAAACGTTTCGCAAAAATTTAAAAGTAATAGGTAAAGTATCGAAATTTTGAAATTAATTTGACATTATTTTGAAATTAATTAGATAAGCACAACCCAACATATACTTTCTGAAATTACGTTTTATTCATCTTATATCAAATTATAGTTTGTAATCAGTGACTTACTTACAAAATATACTATATAAATTAAAAACATCTAAAAATAAATTGTTATAAATGAGGTAGATAACATTGATATCGAACTATTAATTTTTAAATTTTAAATTATTAAAACTAAAAATTATCTAAGTATTACTTTGTGTACAACATTCCTGGTTAACCTGTCTTTCGCTAACACGAAGAGATTTGATGGTTTTCCTACACGTGAGCAGGCAACATGTAGCTGTCCATGTGAGAAACATATGTTTTTCAAATCCAAACCACAAATAGACATTGTTTGGCGATGAGATTTATTCATGGTCATTTCGCAAAAGCTAAACAAATCGGAAATTGCAGCCTTTTAAACGGTATTGGAGATTCTGACGCTATCAGTGGAATACGTGGAAACAAAACGATATCTCCTTTAAATTTTCCGTCAAAATTGTTGCTTCGAGAATATATTCGGTCATTTTTTATGACTAAACGTGTACCGTTACATAATTGAGGTGGGTTTAAATTACGTAGAAGAATAATTGGTGAACCAATTTTCAATTGAAGATTGTGTGGTGGCATTCCTGGAATATCCAGAGAATTCAAAAATCCAGTTGGAAAGTTTACGGCTTCGTTTTCATCAATAACTGTGTCGATTGATTTAAAAGACATCAAATCACCGGGCAACATCTGTTGTATATGGAAGTTAATTTCGTTCACATCAACGTTTCCTGCTGCCAAAATAGCACGATTACAGAGCCAATTATCAAATTTTAAAATAAAAATAAAAAAAATAAAAGGCTATCAAGAAATACTTACATGTTTTCGAGGTGGTATGAAAATTAGTAGAGAAAATCAGTAATAAATAAAATTTTATTTTACTATTTATAATATTAAAAATATTCAAATTGAACACTGCACAATAATAACACAATACAAAATATAATTATAAAAATGATTCACGAAAAATTGTTACAGTATGATTATACATCATGAAAATATATGTAAATTCTATATTCAACCATGCGCTTGCGCTCGCACGTTAATTTTCTTTGGGAGATAGTATAATCTAGAAAAATAAACACGTCGCCATCTGCCGAGTACCTGTGCAACTTAGATGTTAAATCGCCAACTATTTGGAAATTACAGAACGAACTGATAAATAATCACTAATATCGTATAATAAATATTGAGATCAATAATTAAGAGATAAAATCTGTTCTATCTTTTAAGTTGTACCATATTATAAATGGTTACAAAATTTTATCAAAATTGGTTCAATAGTTTCGGAGTTTATCGCGAATATACATCGTGACACGAAATTTATATGTATATAGAATTGCTGACTCAGCCGCGCTTTGCTGTGGCTGAGTAATTATAATATATTGAATCATTTTTTTACTAATTCCTTGGTAAAATCAAATTAATATCTAAAAAAATTTAAAATAGGTTCATTCATATGAGATTAAAAATAAAACGTTTCACCGAAATTTAAAAGTAATAGGTAAAGTATCGAAATTTTGAAATTAAACGCAAATCAACATATACTTTCTGAATTTACATTTTATTCATATTATATTAAATTATAGTTTGTAATCAGTGACTTACTTATAAAATATACTATATAAATTAAAAACATCTAAAAATAAATTGTTATAAATGAGGTAGATAACATTGACATCGAACTATTATTTTTTCAATTTTAAATTATTGAAACCATATTATAAATGGTTACAAAATTTTATCAAAATCTGTTCAGTAGTTTCGGAGTTTATCGGGAACATACATCGTGACACGAAATTTATATATATATATATATATATATATATATATATATATATATATATATATATATATATATATATATATATATATATATATATATATATATATATATATATATATATATATATATATATATATATATATGCACCTGAGTTTTTGGTTTTTTTCTATTGAAATGTTTTCTTGTGCGTAAAGTCATATATACCTTTCACCTAGAGCAATTTTTATCCAATTTTATCTTTTCCTTAGAGTAAATAAGTATAAAATGTCACATACCCTAGTTTCCCATTTCAATCGTTTGAATGAAAGTGTAGGAAAAGAAAAAAATGGCCATTTGCGAAAGTATACAACATCTTACTTTTTCCAATCGATCAGCACTTTCAGATCTGATACGGAAAGAAATTTTCCGATATAAAAAGGAAATTGACTAAACATTTGGCAAACTCAAGGGAGTTGAAAGTACACAAAAAGGACATTCTTAGAGACTTCTGATGACAAAATACTATTTGCAAGCTTTTTCTTACGAGATATATCTTCAATGTACGTTTTGCATTCTTAGATGACTTGTGTTTTAAATTATTGAATAGATTTCTCTACAGAAAATATTGATTTCTCTTTGCATAAAACTGACGCTTTCAAAATGGGAACAGCAATATTTCCCTGCTATCCCGTTTTCAAAAGATTTGATGAACATGGATCTTAAAGAAAGAGAAAATGTAAAATATAAAGATAACTTGCTATGCAATTTCAAGGAAATATTCTTGATGTTATACAGCAAAATGTTTTCAATGATAAAAAACATTGAGATTTTGTGAAATATTTTTATTTCAATCTTTTTTACCTATGATGACACAAAATGTATTTCCTAAAAGTTGAAACATTTGCTAAGTTTAAAATTTATTGAATAAGACAAAAAATAAGCCTTTCAAAATGCATTAGTTATATCCTCAAAAATAAGTTATAGATAATTAAAATTATGTGTATAAATTAAAATTTTTGTACCTTTGATGGATTAAATTTTTATATTTGAACAATAATAATATGTCTAGTTTTATTAAATTTATGTTTAAATAGTAGAATTTATTAAATTAAATAGAAAAATAGTAAAAATAAAATATAAAAATATAATTTATTAAATTTAAGGCTTAAATTTCTGGAAAAATGAAAAAAAGTATAAATTGTTAACATGTTTATAAATTAGGTAAAATTAATTTTAAGTAGCATTTAAAACTAAGGTAATATCGGAAATAAAATTTTTACCAGACAAAATGTAACCCAAATTTTGGATACTTACATTTCGATACAATCTGAATAAAATAAGACTCGTTAATTTTGAATGGGAATTCGTGAACATTCCTTAATAGAAAGATTTTCGCGTCTTAATATAGTAACTAATCTGGTCACTCCTTGTAATAATATTTAATGAAACTTATAACACAATAATAGTTAGGAGAAGATTTAGAGATTTATGGTATTTAATTAACTTAATAATGCAAATCATTATTTGGAAGATCTTAGGAATTAGAAGAATTTAGATAATTAATTATGATGCCCGAAAGAAAATTAAATGGAAGAGTGAAGATTAGATTCGATGTAATAAAGTTACGCTGCAAATTAATTTATTAAATGGCTGAGGTAATGAATAATTTATTTTCATTAAACTTTCTTTGAAATGAGCTTTTAATGTCTTTGTCTATCAACAAAGTTTTTTAAGATATATATTCCTAGCTTTATTAAATTATGAACATTTTGTATTTAGATGAATATGTGTTATATTTATTTTTAACTGTCAAATTGAAATGAAAATACATAATTTTTATTTTTTTTAAATAAAATTGTGAAATTTAAGAGGAATTATATTAATAATTTCATTTATCACTTTTTATTTATTTTATTCTTTTTGGTTTATTTTTATATTTTATATAAATTTTTTTATTGGACTTTTTATATTTCTAACTTACTTTAATCATAAATCAATATACGCTAGGTATTCGTTATTAAAATATATTGTTTTAATTGCTATAAATACTGCAGAGAAATATTACAAAATATACGGAAAATATTTTTCTTAAAAAAAAAAAAAAAAGAATATTTCACTTAGAAAATTGATGCTAAGTATATTTATAGCACAGTTTTAATGATCTTAAAAAACTGAAGCTAAATTGCATCATGGTTTTAGTCAGAAGAGCCAAAAAAATTAATAATTAATGAATCTAATAGTTTATAATTTGACATATTGCATTTAATGAAATTTCCGCAATTAACAATTTTTATCATAAAGATTACTTTGATTTGTAAAACTTAACTGATTTAAACGCAATAAAATTTTACAGATATATCAATATCGTAACAATTGTCTTTATTATACATACATCCAATTCTTAATCTTTTAATTTTCAAAAACAAATTAAATATAAAAATGATTATATCGAAAATTATTGTTAAAGAATAATGTTTTCAAAATATTTGAAAATGAACTAAAATTTATGTTTTAGAATGTACTTCTTTTTTTACTTATTTTCTTTAAATATATAATTAATATAATGTAAAATTAAATTCATTATATAATATGAAATATAAAAGTACTTTTACGTTCTGCAACTTCATAATATGTTATTTAAACAAATTTATGTTGATTAAACTATTCCAAACTAATTTTTAATGATGCGTTTTTGAAAGACACTAAAAATACTTCGGAGAAAAAAAATGCATTTTAAAATAGCTAAACAAAACTAACGACTACTTTAATAAAAGAATTTAAGTGAAAAACTTTTCCTGGTTTTTTTCTGAAGCAATTCAGAATAGTCATGAAGTTAGAAACCAATTTTTTATTTCCTCTTTAAGCAAATGACATTTTTTTCAGAAAATGGTGGAAATTTTACAATTTCCAACACACAAATGTAAACTTAAATCCTCAAAAGCTTTCATCAAAAGAGAGGAAAGTTTCCCGGAAATTGTGGTCTTGGCCATTTTGTGAATAACAGAGCAAGCCAATTAAGGAGTAGAATTTGCGAAGGGCTTTTACGGGAAATGCTTGCTTGCTTTTACTTATAGCCATAGACGGTATTTTTGATGACGATTGTTTGGCAGAAAAAAAATCATTTTTTTGAAATTATAATTTTTCTTATTGAAATGTGTAATATTACATTCCGTATACAAAAGCAATTTTGTTTTTAGACGTGTAAAATAAATCCTTATGGTGGAAAAAATGTTTTTGTAGATTTTTAAGATGATATTGTTTTTTTTTTGTAGCAATACAGATAATATTATTGTTCTATTTCAACTATTACTTAATAACACAGCTAAATTTTTATAATAATAGTTCGAAAATATCATTTTTTCAATGTTTTTGAGAATTTAAACTTTTTAAAATTGAAGTTTAAGATAATCAAAATTACACTTTTCATTAAATTATAGATAACTTTAGAGCATGGAATTCATATACATCTTACTGTACCATGGCAGTTATATTTAAAAATTGTATTATAATATTATATAATTATATAATATGTAATGTATAAATTGTTAGTTTAATAATTACAAATTATACAATTATACGATATTCTCATCATTAAGAAATTGTAAATTTTTGATCTCGTCATCATGTGAAACCATACTCTCATAACATTCTCAATCACTGTTTTCTTTGTTAAGCAGTTAATTTTACTGACATGCCTTTTTACAATGCTCCACAAATTTTCGATGGGATTTAAATAAGAAGAATTATCAGGCCAATCCAAAACCGTTAATTTCTATTTCCTGAAAATATTTCCTAGCCAAATCCAAACGTTTTTCCTCTATTGCAGATGTTAATAACTGTTTTCAATGGTGTTATAAATCTTCCAGCTTCAATTAGCCTTCGTCGAATTGTCGATGAATTCCCGCGCACACCAATAGTTAATAATTCTCTCTGACAATCTGTACTTTTTTTGCGAGGATGTATTTTACTATTTCATACGAGAAATTTGTCTGTTCAAGATATGGTCTTGCGTTTGTGTCCACATTTGTTCTTTTATTTTGGAGATAATGTACCAAAATTCTTTGGCTGATTAATGTTTCTAGAAACACTGGATTTCCCAACTTTAACTGCTGCATCAATATTCCCCACAGTCTTATAGAAGTATGCTGATAAAGGGGTAACAGTTCTAGTCTATTTTCTGGGAGTGATATCCATTTTCTAAATACACGTCAGGAGTAGGCAATTCACACTATTGAAAATTTCTAATAGTTACAGAAATACATCTAAAGGGAAAAATTTTCGTTTTGTCATGATCACGTGGGAAACTGGTTCAGATTAATCAAGGGTAGTCGCAGGTTGTAAGAACATGCAGTTAAAACCAGTTAGAGGCAGAAAATCTCCGAGAAAGCAGTGTATCGGGATATTTCGGAGCCACAGCCAAGAAGTGCTTTGCAGTGACGAAGATGGGCTCTGATTATATTTTGTCAAAGATCACAGAGTGGGCAAAAAGGTTGAACAAAAATTCCAGTGCAGTAAAGGTGTACACCTATCTTTCCTAGTGGTGTACCCTGGAAGCGTTTTGACGGCGAAATAGTCTATTCTTACGGCAGCTTCTTACAGGTGGAGTTTTTCATCAAACGAGGGTTGATTTAATTGATCAAATATTTAAGAAAATAGAAACTTTTTATAATCAGGCACTGAGACTAATTACTGATGCGGTTAAAACTACCTTTTTATCCATGTATTGTTACTATTGACAAAAAATTTGCCACTAATGGCTAGATTAAGAAAAGCCTGTAATCTTGTATGAAAAACTACTGCATTGTAGATCCTTTCTGGACTAATTATTAACTCAAAAACAGGAATCTAAACACTTCATGTGGTTTCCTTCAGAAAGTCCACACAGTTATAGAGAATTGCGATTTAATTGGATAGAATCCAAAAATTTTTGCAGCCGTCAAAACAAGCTTTTAGTAATCCATGTTGAAGAATAATATCTTAACAATCGGTTGATGAAGTCAAAAAGGTGACATATTTAATAATGAAAAAGAAAATAGAAAATAATATTTTGATTTAAAATTAAATGCATATAAAAGATGCACGAAAATAAGTTCGCAATAAAGAGATTTTTCAAAATTTTACTTTGTAAATGAGGATTAAAATTATGCGTTTATGGGACCAGTCACTAGTTCATAAAATCGTGAATAAACATGGTCTTTTAAAAAATGAGCATTTACTGCAATACCAAAATCAATATTTATTCATTTTTTGTGAGCTAAAACACTAATGAAACTTAAATACTAGAACCAGTCAAGAGTTAAACTTTTCCATACTATTGGTATAACTTACAAGCTTACATGTTCTATAAAATGATACTCATGTATTCCCGTCACCGAAGACAATTTTACTATTAACCATGGTATGTTAAATAATTATTTCTCAAATAAAACACATAAACAAGAGTCCTTACAGGTTAATAAACCTTTTGTTATAATATCTAGGCGTGATTCCTGTGGTGCAATATCGGCTTGACATAAAATTGGCTGCGGTGACGTTAACTCACCTAAAACTTATCTAGAAGCATTACAGTTAATAGTTTATACTAATTATTAAATATATAGTTGATTTTGTCTACCTAACAATAAAGATGTACATTTTCAGACAGCAATAGAATCCTATGGTTATTACTGATTATTGGTAATATATAGAAATTTGGTAGATAAAAGCAGTGACTTTATCTGACATCAACATTCTCTATTATCAACTCTTTCAATAAAATTGTAGGTATATAGAGCCATTCTTTATTTATTTTTTTTAAAGGACTGACTTTCTCCACCCCCATGAGAAAAAGATCCTGTGCTACTAGATGAATCTTTTATCAGTGCTTAAAGTTCGAACAAAACTTTTTGTGAAGATAAAATAAAATATTTGTTCTAAAATTAATATTCTACGAAATTCTGAATATGATTCAGAAAAAAATTAATGCTTTCATCGCAATTTTTTTATTATATGTTATTTAATTTCATTAAAATATATGTCAAATATAGTTAACTATATATTATAACTATACTATATATCGATTTCTCAGTTATACAATCGTATTTCTATATGATGCATAAAAACAGTTTATGTGTATTTTAATTAAAATTATAAATTTTACATTCTAAGTATTAATGGTTAATTTAAAGAACGATAAAGCAAAATAGTTATACATTATTAAAAGTTTTGGGTTTAATCAATCAATTTTATGAAATATAAAATTTACACATTAAAAAAATGAATTTTAATTATTGGAAATTATAATTTTTGTTCATTGTTTTAAAATTAAATTTTACGATTGTTTTTTAACTTCATAGAAAGCATATTTTCATGTTTTGTTTAAAAACTTCATAATACTTTCATTTATCGATAACTATTGATCAGATATTTTTAAAAAAATGAATACTATACAAATATAAAAATGCATTTTAGTTTTATAATTTATTAAATATAATCACATTAATGGGAAAAAAACCTCAAATTTTTCATCATAATCCGTTATTTAAAAACCCGTTAAGTTTTTTGAGTTATTTTTAAGTTTAAATATTTTATTGATATCGTAAAATTTTTTAAAATAATGCTAAATGACATTGAAAGAAGAACAAAATTTGAAAAATATTAAAAGAAAAATTTGAGCCGGAAACTTAAAGTTTTCCGGAAATCGAGGTGAAGGTTTTAAAAGACAACTTTTATTTGTTTTTATTAATATAATATTTTTTTGATAAAGAAAACAGCTTCAAGAAAACTGCTGTATCAGTTAAAAAGACAGGAAGGAAATAGGAAGTCGAAAATCTTAGTTATTTATTGAGGACTTAAAAGTTATTTCTTTCCTTTAGATTTCACTTAGTTGAATTTCCGACAGCTTTGCTTGTAGTTCAACGTGTTGCCATTTTTATTTATTTTTTGGAAAAATTACATTTGTTATTAAATGTTATCTAAGTATTTTGTTTCTAATAGTATGCAATTTTATATAATTTCCTTTCCTGAATATTCATTTCGAAAGTAAATTTTTTCTTCCTTGTTATCACTTTTTAAATTGATCCCTGTAAATATTTTATATTTTATTAAAAATTACTTAAGTATTTTATCTTTTATTTTGCGAATAAATAACTTTTTTTAAAATATTTAAAATACATTTAGATATAGTTTTTGGACATATTCCTTTCATCATTATGATTTATACAACTGCCTCCATCGAAATGAGTTCATAATTACTTGAGAAACTATTTCGAATTCTATACAGTTTTTAAAATTATATAACTGCAAAAATATGCTTAAAATATTATGTCTGTTCAGTAATACGTTATTATTAAGCAGTTAAAAAAATAAGTTGTAAATTATTATAAATATAAAACTACTATAAGATTGTCAAGTTTCTGTATAATAATAATAGTGGGAAATTTCGGTAACAAAATTAATAAATTTATAATATCTCTAAGTAGAATTTTGTCTCGGACAGATCAGATATTGCTATTTATTTTAGAGTTCTAAGTGATACAAATATTTCGGTGTTCATTCATTTCATTTCAATTAAATTATTTAATGTACTTATAAATAGCAGATATTTTAAAATGGGATATAAGAGATATATTATTTACAATTTAAAAAATTAACAAATTCAGAAAGTTAAGCTTGTAACACACAAAAGCACATTCATTGAATTGACACATTGATTGATTGTCCCGTATTTATTATTATTGTTCCTTATCATTGATTGATTGTTTCTTAAGTATTATTAATGCAATTTATTTTTTTCATTTCTTTTTTTAATATTCATATATCGTTCAGGTCATTGAATTAATATTTACGTTAATTATATATTTCTGTCTATCGAGTGAAGCTTTTTCGAAGATTCTCTATTAAAAGTATATATTGATAATAAAAATAATAGTATTTTTTCAGATACGTACATTTTATTTGAAATTGAATATATATAAATTTTCGTATTTGGATTAGACTAAAAATTAATGATTATTATCAACAATATGTTAGTTTAAGGTAAATTTTCCCAGAATGCGAGTTTATATTTGCCGATTACTTTGTTCATGATATGTTAAAAAAGGAAAATTTTCTAATTAAATTATGTGTTTGTGGTTTGACACCTGTATGGAGTACAAAAATTCTCACCCATTGTAATAATTCCTCAATCGATATTTTAATGAAACGCTTTACTCATATGGTGACGAAAAACCGAAAGAGGCTTGTCACACAATGGAACAAAATTTTCTTATTACTGTATCAATTCGTAAATATTTGAATAGAAATCGATGGTAAGTAATTAAAATTTCAGATTAATAAAATAATTTTTATTTGGATGGCAGTCAGATTTAATTATAATATTTCTTTAAAATAATTTTAAAGACATTTGAAAACCCGTAGTTGCTATGAGTACGTTGAAAGATTAATAAATGAAAAAGAAACTTTTTGCGAGTTCAAAATTCAATGACGTTTAATTAAAATGTATTGTTCAATATTTTCCATGTTAAGATTTATCATGTCAGTCAACTTTAGCACAATTTTTAAAAACATTCATGTATATAAAATCAAAAAGAAAAATGATTTCACATTCTGTTCGAATTGAGCATACATTTTTCATCTTAAGTATGGAAAAAATAATATCCAAAGAGTAAAATTTAAATCTTTAATAAGAAATATTTTTACACATTTTATCAAGTAAAATAACTGATAAATGAACGGTTTATTACTGTTTCTCTGATCCTTTTTTATAATATAACTAATTACACAACAATATATCTTATTCATAACGTTTACACAAATATAATAAAAGTTTAATGCTTATGTATGTTCAATTTAATAAATCAATGTTTAATTCATTTAAGTGCATAATGATATTTATAAAAAGTAATTAATAGGAAACATACTACGAATAAAATTTATACTATTAAAGGAACTCTTAATGTAACTAAAGAAATGTTAAATGTTAATAAAAACTAAAGAAATGTTTGACAATAGCAGTGTTCTCAAGAGTTGCTCTTGATAGTTTTGACATTTAAACAGTTTATCTTCACTCACATTCAATGTTCGTGAATCCATTGATTGTAGAATGCGCAAATGCACATATTCTCTTCTTTGTATTTTGTAGATCAAACTTTTTGCATGCTTTTTTTAGAAATTCCGTCTGGATTTAGTTTATAATTAATTGATAACCCTTCTGTTTCCTATGGTATTGAATACGTTTACTGTAAATTTACCAAACCGAAAATATTCCGGATTTTCTTTTGAGCTTTATGTTCAAGCTTTGTCTTTTATATTTTGTCCCTTAATTTAGGTCACTACTTTAAGGAAAACATCATGAAATTAGATCGATATTTTGCTATTTAATTTTCTATGATAATTCAAGTCATCTTTTTCATCCTCACTACAAGAACATGTTAAGACGTTGCTAGTTATGTTTTCATTAGATTCCTTGTATTTAACAGTATATAACATAGTTAAAAAGTATTTTTTACATTACTCTCGCATTATTGTTTTTTTGGTAAGAATTTCCATAAATGGAAGGACGTATTCGCATATCATAAGGAAACATAACAACTATCTTCTGTTTTTTAATAATAAGTGAGATTGATTGCAGGATCTTTATCTCTGAAAAACTTGGCTTCATCATTAAGATACTTTGAAACTTTATTATATTATCATATGGGAATATTATTAATAATATTCACAGTGCTGGGAAAAATATGACATCGAGTACTGCTAATAGCATAAAAGAAAAAATTCAGTTGATTTGAAACCTTCTACCAAATTCGCAATTAGTAGTGTTTTCTGAAAGACATTTCAAAAATATTTCTAAGTCTTTGTCTAATTGTAAAACTATTATTCTATCATTCTTCTTTTTATTTCACTATTATGTCAGTCCCAACTGGTAATCTTTTTATTTTGGTTTAAATTTTTTAAAGCAGGATATGTGATGAAATATTTTGCCTTGAAACATTTTTTGCATATTCAGATGCTATCTGACGAACGCGTTTTGACCCATTCATTGTGAGAATACGGATTTGTTTATCTAGAGTAAGCCATCAATCTTTGTTCTTCATCTTCTTAGTTGGATTTGGAAAACAATACACCTTTACTAAGCAGTTTTCTACCATGCTGCATAGCCAAAATAACCTTGCTTTATCTATTAGGGTCTCTAACTTTTCTTATAAACTCAGATAGGTATTTTATAGAGCTAAGATGTAATCCTTTAGTGTCAATGGTATCTTAAGTGGTCAATCGAGTAAGGCATATACAATATGATGAACCGTTTCCTCATTCTTCTGGCATTTTATACATTCGGGCCAAATTCTTCTCAGCATTCCTGAGCTTCTAAAAGTGGTATGGTATTTTATAAAAGACTATTTATAATTCATTGTATGATTCGAATGTTATGGTATGTTGTATGACATTCAATAGTATGTTCTCTAGTAGATTCCTAACCATTGTGATATTTTTAAAAACAAACAGGTTAATAGGTTCGCTAAAGCGGAATCTTTCATGTTTCAACTTGACTTTCCTCTGCGTCTGGGTAATATCAAAAGAATCATTTACAATAAATTAAAATGTAACAGAGCCTTCGTGTATAGTGATGCAAATGTGGATATGAGGTGGAGTGTCTTGCTAAGAAATAGTTGTAGAATCTACAATTCCCTGCTCGATCTATTGGAGTTGCTAGTTTTTATTTGCTTACTGGATATGACTATTTACAGAAGTATTTGCATCTTATTTTAGTCAAGGACCCGACTTGTTGCTTACTGCGCCATCAGGGAGATATGCATACCTCAGGTATTGATCCGTTGATTTAAAGTTTCAGGAAGAGAAATCTAGGATTTTTAATTCTTTCTATACTTCATTATCACTTTATTAGGCTGCTCGTCATCTAATGGCATAGGTGCCGAAGGTGGGAGTAGGATAAAAAAATAAAATTCAATAAACTCGTCACAAAATTCCAAAAGTCATTTTGTGCCAATGATTTTCGGTATTAAGTAATTTGCAATATTTTTTCTCCCCATGAAAATGTATATTTCTCTGTATCACTTTTTAAATTATCGACATACCAATAACTAGAATAAAACGTCCCTTACCATCAAATGTGCTTGTACAACATTCCATTTCTTAGCTTGTATAAAATAAATATATTTAGAGTATCTTTTTTGAAAATACTGTATTTGAAATTTCTGTTCAATTTATTTTTAAGTAGTTCTCAGTACCCCATTTTTTGAAATTTGATAAATGCAAATATTTTTCACAGTCCATGAGACTGGTTTTTCTCTGATTTCGTCTATAATAAAAAATAGACGTAAGTTAAATTAGAAAAACAATCTATGCAATGAAAAACAAACTGACAAAAATTTAATTGAATAATTTTGAATTGAACGTAATTTCTTAGTTTTGAACATATTTCTTAGTTTGTATAAAAGATTATCAAAATAAAGCAATAAAGGAGCAGAAATGAATTCATATATTTGAATATATTTGTTTATGGAAAATATTAAAATCTTGTTCTCTTTAATTTAAAATATTCTCATTTTACACGTCACTTCCTAGAGAAATTTATTACGTAAAACAGAGAACATTGATCTTTTTTACAGCCATTTCTAAATTAACTTCTAAAATTTTTTGTTTTAAGTTATTTTTTATGCTAAGATTGTATCTTTCTGAAATCTTTTCAACTAGAATAAAATGAATAAAGAAATGTTACGCGAAGATTTGAATTTATAATACATAAATTTTTTCCTTTCTTCTCGCTTTGAAGAAATTAAAAGTCTGTTTCTATTTTTGTTAATTCAATAAATTGAAATATAAAAATATCTTTAACATTTAACCTTCATTCCATTTTGTAATGTCATTATATATATATATATATATATATATATATATATATATATATATATATATATATATATATATATATATATATATATATTAAGAATTTCTTAAAAAAGGGCCAGTAAAATTTAACTTAAAAAACTTGCCATTGCTTACAAATAATTAATAAAAAAATTATTGAATGTTGTTATGAAATACAATGATTAAGTTTCGAATTCTAGTTTGTAGTATTATATTAAATTTGAAGTAACCCCCCCTCCCCCAAATTTTTTTTTCATTTAGTAATCATGGTATTTATAAATTTTAGCTAATTTTAAAGGCATATTGTATCTTCAAATTTAAGCATTCATATATGCTTAAAATTGATATTTAATCATGTGTATTGCCTTGATATTGATATTTAATCATGTGTATTTAATTCTTAAATAAAGTTAATTAGTCATAATTGATTAAATATTATGTCTTAGGTATATCTATTTTAGCCCTTATGATTAATTAACTTTGTTATATAATCATAATTGCTTCAAATTTGTTATACAATCATAATTTATATGTTACAAACATTTGATGTTACTGAAAAGTGTGTGTATATTTAAATAAAATTATAAGAAAAAAGATTAAATATCTTCATTTTAAGGCCTAATAGAATAATTAGCTCGATGCTTAGCTTTCTGGGCTTCATTTAATAGTTTTTATGTTCCACGAACTTTAAAATCTTAGTCTAGGCTAAGTTAGCTCTCGTTTTGTTTGCTAAATGTGACTGTAAGCAAATTTGACTATGCACAACAAATAAAATCAGAATAATTATTTCAAAAAAAAAGTGCATCTTTTAAATGACATCCAAAATTTGTTAATGTAAAATTAAGTATTCCTATCTATATTCAATTTTAATCTGGAATAGAAATCTTAAAAAGGAGAAATGTTTTCTTATTTTCACGTTTTATAGCTTTTTTTGTGCGAAATACGTCACATGAAATGTATATTAAACATAAGTATAATAGAATTAAAATGTTTCCCAATTAAAATGTTTCCGAAATGGGACACCCTAATAAATAGCGTAGTCCCATTTCGGAAACATTTTAATTGGGAAACAATGTTTTTTTTAAATTGCCTCAAGCACATTTTTATGAAAATTGAAATATTAAAAATATAGCAAGATAAATTGATTATTCAGTATAAAAGAATTCTGAAATCATAAGTGAATCTTTTACTTCCTCAGGCTATGACAGATACATTATTTCATTTAAATCTAATATCTGGCTTTTAGCATCTTCGCACCTACCCGCCCAAATGGCTCTGGAATGACTTAGTTACTATTTTTCTAGCGCTAGATCATGACGCCCTCGAGCGAAATCCAGAGATCCCCAACCTCCCTAACGTTGTGAAAGAAGGAAACCACAAGCTGGCTTCACTCTCCCCCATTTTCCTCCCAGAATCGACTGACTGATTGATAAGTTCTAATAGAAGCCTTTCAGCTACCGCATCACCACGCGGCAGACGATAAATTCTAAAAATACTGTGAAGAGAAGTGAAACGATAGTGGAAGAACATGAGATTATTTCGTCGGTTGGGTAACGTTTTCAGGATTAGGAGAAAATGAAATGAATGCAGGACGAGGAAGCAGGAATAATCCTTTTTGCTTTAATGCGGATTTTCTACCAAGATGGAGATGTTCTATCTGAATTATTTAACAAAAGAGAAAGGATTAGAACGAAATAAAGAACTTTTTAACTGGACATAGAGGAATGCCTATTTTTTTTCTATTACAATATGCAAATTTAAAGTGCTTAAGAGTCATATAAATTTGATTTTCCTCCCTTTTTAAAGTTTCTTTATACTATCTTTTAAAAGAAAAATCAGATAAAATAGCATTTTGATTTATTGTAGATGGTTCATCAAATTTAAACTAGAATTTAATTTATCCTACTAAATTTTTTGTAAGAAACCTATACGAAAGCAAAGATATATTTTACTTTCAATTACATTAAAAGTTTGTTTTTATTATATACAGGAAATATATTTTCAAGTATAATCTGTGCAAAATGTTTTAAAGTACTGTGCTTTGATTATTATCTTGAGACATTACAAAGCATTTGAATGGTGGCAGGGCTATTTCATGATCTCAAATATTTCAGAATTTGAGTTGTGGGTTTTAATATGAAAAAAGTGAGTCCTTTGTTTTTTCAATAGGACAAAACACAAACGAGTTATTAATAATTTTTATTTTATTGAATTTATTAAAATTTTTCTCAGTACATAAATACTTATAATGTTTAAGCATTTTAACATTACTTCAGAAATAGGGGTTAGATATCGATAAATTTTTACATTTATGCAAAAAATAAAAATAAAGACATTTGAAAGAATTGTTCGTTAAAATTTTCGTCTGTCACAGTTTCTAATTCTATGTTAGAATGTGTTCAAAGTGTGTAATATTGTGTTAACAACTTCAGATTTATATAATTGGATACAAAATTGTAAAAGTAAGCTCTTTAGAATAATATATTATTGAGGGCTAGGTAAAAGGTTAGGTACTTAATATAGTATTAAAGTGCATTTCTAATTTGTATCAGCAAATATGTCAAGTTAGACGTTCAGAAAATTCTCAAATATTCTTCTTGTTGTATATAAATCGGATGCACTATTTGTAAATCATTCTTTCTAAAGCTAAATGAATTTGATGTTAGCTCTTACAAAGTAAGTATTCATTATAAGTACTCTAATTACTCAAATATTATTTATTTATCTCCGTTTATTATAAATTTCCTTATATTTACTGAAATTGTAAGCATGAGGAATTTTTAATAGTTCTTTAATAACCTATGTTTATACATATTTATTTTTATCTGTTGTCAATATACTATTAAATTTAGAAAACACATGTTAAAAATTTCTGCTTTAAATTTATGCCAAATTTATTTTCTTTTCCTATAAAAATTAATATCTGATAAGGCGAAAGATGAGATTCGTCTCAGAAGAATATTTTACATAATTTAAATGCTTAATTTACAAGAGAACACATTTATTTTATAAGATGACTTTTGTTAATATGCACACATAGAAAACATTAATTTAAGGAACGTGTTATTTTTTAATTAATGATTAATCTAATTATTAATTTTAAAATACTTAAAAAGAGATATTCAATTTTTTAAAAGAATTTTAATTAATTTCTAATATCGATTAGCATTTGAATTATTGTTTTTTTCTTTCTTTATCTAATGAAACTTCATTACTTCGCCACTGAAAGTAAATTTGATCGTTCCATTATCACAGAAAGCAATTACTGGATTCAAATGACAAGAATGAAAAAGAAATGCTTTTTTTAAATTACGATAGTTTCTAAGACTCTTTAAATTAGATAAGAACTTCAGATCCAGAAAATTTAAATTTGCATGATAATGGAAGAAGGGATTATATGCACTATCATTTATATATAATTTTTTTTAAAATAATAATTAATTGCTAGGAAATAAAATGTGGATAGGAATTCTTTTCTTATCCTAAATTTTGGTTAAAATGTTTCATTATCAGCATCGTTATAATGTGCGTGTTTACCTCAACTACATTTCATAATCTGAAAAGAAATAAATTTCCTAGATGTCAAGTAAAAATTATTTCAAAATATTCTAATATGTCATAAAAATAATTGAATTTTATTATAATTAAATGTGTCTTGGTATTCCTTTAAATGTTTTACTTTTACATTGCTTATTTTCTTTTTAAGAAAGTTTAATCAGCAAACTGAAAACAACTGATTGTGTAATTAGGACATTAGCTGCATATAAACTTCCCATTTAAGGGTTCTTGAATGATCCACAAACTATAAAATATTCATAATAATGCTAATGTATTTAATAAGGTATTTGACCTAATTTTGTTATATAGAGGTTTCTAATTATTAGAACATAACCAACAAACAATAATTGTTTTACACATCGTGGTTCAATTGGAATACAAAAGGCATGCATTAAATTGACTGAATTATATCATAAACATTTGTTATATAATAGAAAATATGTAAATAAAAATTTGATTTTAATTTTTCACGTATATCAATGTGTTAATATTAAATTTTCTCTTTATCTGAATGAAGTCTCATACAAGAATAAGAACAACCTTTTTATTTTGAAAGTTACATTTTTTCAAAAAATAATTCCGAAAATGACGTTGAATTCATAACTGTTTTAATAACTGTACAATTTGTGTGTTTTAAGTGTATAATATTTTAACTAATTCCTTTTTCACTGAATGTGGTAAAACTATGTATGATGTGTTGAAAATTATGAATTGATTATTTGATTGACTGAAAATATAGTTCTTCCTATTAGAAAGTCTATATTTTCTGTCAGTAAATTTTTATGCAATTATTTCGAAAATTCTTTTTAGAAAAATATATTGCGAATTGTAAATTATTAATTAATTTTTTTCTTTATGAAGCTTCTGAACATTTAGAGATGTGTCATGGCTCCATTTAAATTTTGAAATTTGTTAGCGACTTATATAATTTATTAAATACGGTATCGAAATCCTAAATTGATATTCCATGATTTGCTTAGATAAAATTTTTCAATATTTTAAAGTAATAAAAAAAGAAAGTAAAGAAATAAGTAAAATAAAATAATAAAAAGATACAGTAATAATAATTCAATTTTTGCTCTCTTTCATGAAATAAGCCAATGGAATAATTAATTTGGATACAATTTTTTTGATTTCTTTTAAATAAAGCATTGCTGAAAAATCTCCATATTATGTACTTAATTTAGTTTTTATTAATTTTTTTCCAATGGCGGGCACACACTTGGGTGACTAACCCTATGCCACAACAAGGCCAGAAATTGCTATTCATTTGTCGTTACCCAGCGGGCACCTGTGAACCAAGTCACGGAGGCGAGTAGCGTTACCCGCGCCATACCACCACAAACCCGTTTATAGGGTGTACCACATTCATACAACATCACAGAAAAAAGGACAGAGAAACACAGAGAGAATAGAGAAGGAAAGAAACATCCATGCCCGAACTGGGATTCGAACCCGGAACTGACAGCTTAGGAATTAGGAACGCTAACCACTCAGCCATCGGTCGGCTAGTTTTTATTTTAAGCAACAACTTTTGATTTTGTAACAAAGCAAATATAAAACCATGTTTAATTATATTTTCACATCAAAGTTATGAATTAATACTGGCGTAGAGGTTTTAAAATCTAGCATTATTTTCGAAACTGCTATTGAGAGAAATGCATCTACAAGCAAAGCCATTTTTATTTAGTTATTTATGCAAAAATGCCGTTTTATGGATGAAAATAAGTAAAATGAATAGGAGAGTAAAAAATAATTGCGTGCAAAGAGTTTCGTTTTCTGCATTGTTTATTGTCAGGTAATATCCTAAAAAAAGAAAACAGACAATGAAAACATAAAATTGTTTTTTTTTATTTTTGTTCGAATAAATTGTCGGAAATAGTATTATTTACTTTCATTCTCTTTTCTTTTGCTGTATCTAATTTCTTTTCTATTTTTGTCGTCTTTTGTTTCATGTCTTCAGAATAAAGGCAGACTTTTTAAAATTACTTGATATTTTCATTTATGATTACCCTCATGTAGTGATTGGGAATATTTCTTTTGATTAAATTTTTTTCTAAAATATGTACTAATTATAAAAAAAATGTAAAAAATATCTCAAATTTTATGTCTGTACGCTCAATTCATGTACTATGTTTATAAAAATCTACATTAATAATAAAATTTATACGTTGTTAAAGAAAATGAAAATTTATATTCAAACTCAACAGCATTTAAAATGGCATTAAAAAGAAAAGAAGTCTATAAAATGATGTAAAACAATAGTTCATAAAATATTTACATAATTATGAATAGCAAGATTTATTAGAAATTTATTGAGTTATTTTAAATTCATACCATTTGAGCATCTCAAGTGATTTTATGTTTTTTTTCACTCATTTACAGAATTTTTATTACTTTCACTTTCGTGTATTCGCATACATTTTAAACTTGTAATTTTTCTCCCCGTTTTATGAGTCTGCTATCTAAAACTATAAGAATTACGTGTTTTACAAATTTTATTCTCAGATTTATGTGATCCAATTTATTATTAACGCTCAAAGTTTTTAAACTTATCCTTTAATAGTTACGTATTTCTTCATATCTCAATTTTAGCTAAAGATATCATGGTTGCTTGCATGATTAAGAAGTGGATAAGTAATGAAATTAGGTTAGTCTTTTTCTATTTATAATCGAGTTTATTGTAATTAAATTAACTAGATGCTGTTTAATTTTATTTTGTTGAAGTTTCACGTAATTTGGAAAATGGAGTGTTAGCTCTCCTGTTGATATAATTGTTTTATTATGGTATAAATTAAGTTGATGGTAGCTGAAATGAGTTTTTCATAATTTTATAAAATTATTGCCATTTATCAAATAGTTACTTTATGTATCTATCATAATAAAAATATTGTCTTAAAATAAAAGTACTGTGACGAGGTCAACAAAATTTTTTAAGTTATAAATGCAAATTTTCTTTATGTAATGTTAATATTATGTTTGTCTTAAATATATCACATATATTCGCCTTTCCTCATATTATTTTGTCTTCAAGTGTACAGTATTCTGGTAAATTTTGAAAATTAATTTAGTTATCCCTAAAAATTTCAAGTAAAAATTATGCAAACGAATTTTACTGACTTTATTCATGTATGGTTTTGATCAGAAATAAGTTAGCCTCCATAAAATGATTGCTTCTACTATAAAGGTAAAAAAGCTTAGAAAAATCCAGTAAAATATATTATTGCAAGCTCATTTGTAATACGTACAACACTGATATTTATCTGTTTAAAAATTTAAATCCTTTAATCTGAATCATGTTTTTAGGTTTGTTCTAAGCTTATGTATTATTCTAAGGGATCGATCAAAGTTAGAAAAAAGAGTTTCCGACAGAAATGGCTTCAGTTTTTTCCGATGGTTGGGGGCTTTTATGAACCCCTCGAAAGAAATTTTCCCTGGAAAGTAACCCCACCAGTGCGTTTTATCGTATCAAATCCCCATTTATCTTCATTTCTGACTCTGCTGGAAGACCGGATGTTCCAGGTATGATATAGGGAACTGAACCAAGGCTTCCTCTTCTAAAAACATCACTCGCCTACGCACAACATGCAGGATAACTCTCGCATATCGTTGTCATGGTAACGCTCGACTAGCTGAATCAATATAACTTCTGCTCGGCACCAGGTACTAAATAGGTACCAGGGTATGTACTAAGTGACTCTTGATATCCCCTAGGGTGGAGTTTGGATGCTATACCTCATAAGGCTTCACGCGTCTTTCCTATGAGGGTGAACAGAGATGACCCTAATGCGTTTCTTTTTTTGTGAGGGGGAGGTTATGATTCTTCCATCTTCTCTGCTTTGAGTTAATAGACATTGAACACTGCGCTTCTGTGTATAACAAACAAGATATTGGAATTATAGGGCTCACAATGATTTGGTGTTCATCATATTTGAAATATTACGAATACTACTAAAATTTCTCTTAGTATATATTTTATATATAATTACTTTAATTTATTTATTTCCAATATTTGTTTTACATAATTGTTTTCATTTTTAATGTTATAACTCAGAGAAATAAAGTTGAGAATTTCTTAAAAAAACTTAATTCAGTTTTAGCTTTTTAAAATTTTGTAATTCTGGAAAAAAGTATTTCTCCCTCTTTCTGTATTTTATAACAACAAATTAAATTAATTTAAAAAATATTTAGTCTAATAAAAACAAGTAACGATAAAAATGTTAATATTTCTAAAATTGATTAATGGTTTACTCAAAAGTAAGAAAAGTGATGCTAATAAAACTTTTATGTTAAAGAAGTTATGCATATTAATAATATACACACGCATGTATATAAAGCCTTTTGTTCTCAGTTTGGATTTGTGATGATACTTGATAACTTTGAAGAAACAGATTTATATATATTTTAGTGAAGATATATCTTAAATCTTCATTTTCGCATAAAATCATTCTCTTTAAATGTAAATTTTTGTTAGAATAAAACAATTCTTATTTAAGTAGAGGAAAAATGTCTCGACACTCAAATATTTACGCCATTATTGTTTAAATACAATGCTTTAAATGACAAATGATAAGTAAATAATGTAAAATATATTGCGTGTATCATGTTACAAATATACTTAACTAACACAAAAGCTTTATTGTTTTACTCTATTGGTTTCATTTAGTGTAGTTTGCTATTGAAACAATACCCTATAAACATTTCGGAGACTCGAAATTTCTTATTTTATTACCTCTTCCTTTCGTATTTTAACTAATCAGAAAGTGTTATCTTAATACATTTTATACAGGTTCATAATCATAGCATTTAAATTTTTGCAGTTGTTACAGAGGTTATATGTAAAAGTTTGAAAAGCTAAAATATGGTGTATTGTTTTCAAAACATTTAATCCATGTATTAGAAAGCAATAGTTATCTGATTGACTTTAGACTGTTAATTATCATTATGTAATATAAAGTGTTCTTATACATTGTTTACATACTAACAATAATCTAATAAAATACACAATGTATTATCATTACATAGTATTTTAAGTTAGATAATATTGATAAAACTAAAACTGATACGTATATAAAAGTAAATAAAACTAAACTTAAAAATCTCTTTTTTAAGTAAATCTTTCACGTAAAATAAAAATATTAAAATATTATTAAAATTCTTTCCAACAGAATAAATGTTATTGTATCTATATATTATTCACAAGATTACTGATTTTAACCTTGAAATAAAGTTTGAATATATATATATATATATATATATATATATATATATATAGTACCTTTTTATATGTTATGTAATTAAGACCAATAAGATAGTCATTTTAAACTAACACAATCTAGTTTAAAATTTTTGCTTTTATTCTGAAGTTAATCTCAAGTTAAGTAACTAATAATATTAATTTTACAATTAATTTTTCTTTAGTATGTCTTTTTTATAATTTTAGGATTAAGATCTTGTAGTTACAGTTGCTTAAGATTGTAATGTGTACTGTATGATAGTCCTACATTATTTTGATTTTTAAGTGTTTAATATATACAGTAAATGACTTTGATATTATAGTTTAAAATGAAAGGCTCTAATAAATTTATTTAATGTTTATTGATTTTTAAAATTACTAAATACTCAAGGATTATAAACAAATTACGTGCGAACATATGAATGACTGATCTATAAAATTGAAAGATTGCTACAATTTTATACATTATTGTAAAAATTTATAAGTTACAATTATTCAAATCAATTTATGATACTTAGATTCCACTTTTAATAAATTAAGTTATTTTTAAACATATATTAACAAAAGTTTAAAAAAGTTTTATAGTTTTTTTAAAAAGGGATCGCAATTTTTAGGGCAATAGGCAAAAATGGCATGTAATTGGTAAAATTAGCAATAGATGTAAATACCATGTAATGCAGTCTAATAAAAATAAACTACAACTTATTAAATTTTTTATATTTTAAACTACTTTAAATTCATTCAATTAATTTTTATTGAAGATATTCAATATTATGTTTATTATATAATTTTTTTATATTTTTACCTATAATCATGATTATTGTTAACAGAATAATACTATTTAAATTGCTTTAATAGTATTATTCTGTTAACAATTAATTTTGTAGGTAATTGCAGTCTGAGAGACAATAATTAATTATTTTATTTAATTTTACCAGCTATATTGTTTTGCCTTTAAAGTCTTGTTATTTCTATTTGCTCTGTTTCATATCCTAAAACGATTAAAAAAAGTGAAGGTATATTTTTCTTAAAAAAGCGAAGAAAGTTTCAAATAATTTTTAATGAAAACAGAAACTAAAATTTTATATAACTTCTAAATTAAAAAGATAAATTTTCAATTTGTGGTAAGCCCCTTAAAACACACCATTTCATGTTTATTTCTTTCAGAAGCTTAGAGATTAAGAATCCGAAGTTGTTTAAAAGAAGCAAAATATAGTAAGGATTTCATGTGAGGGGCATTAACGACTTTTTAACTGTCTTTTAAGTTGCTGAAAAATAGACTCTATCTGCTTAATGGACATTCCTTTTCATAATGAACAAAGTTCAGTAATTTAAACAATTTTTTTACAATGAAGACTAGTAAGTATCTTAGAATTTAATTAAAAGATTACTTATATGAAACAATGGGAAAGTAAATGTTTATGTTATTGTAAATTTCAACTTCTTTTTGTTTTTTTTACTGTCTGAAATAACAATTCATTAATAATATATATGCATTGTTTCATTAAAAGTCTTATTTGAATTTTAATGTTGGTAATTTATAAAGTAAAAATTATCATTTTGTATTAACAATCTCACGAAACAAAATTTAGAGCCCAAATTTCTGCAATGGGTAATTTTTAAACCAAAAATTAGGGTTTTATATTTAAAAAAAAGGATAGAAAATATATTTTTAACTTCGTTAAAATTCTTTCTTTTTTTTTTTAAAGTACTACGTTACCATGTATGTATCATGAAATAACGGTGTGTAATAAAAATGTTTTAATATGAAAAATGTCACAAAAAAGAAAATTCACGTAGAATATAAAAGTTTTATTTATTAAATTAATAATTATATATTTTTCCACTGAGACAGCAATAAGTAAAAGTAAAATTATTTAAAACTCTTTTTATAAATACATGAAAATTTTTCCTGTTAGGAATGTTAATAAAAAATAAACAAAATACACAAATTTTCTTCTTAACAAAGTATGCCAACTGCAATGATAAGTAAATATAAAAATAATCATTTTTTAAAAATGTGTGTGGTAATATGCAAAAGTCTCATTTCAGGCTTGAAATTTCTAAATGAACACATGAATTAATAATGCGTTTACCCTTAAGAAAAATCCTGTTTTGATTTTCAAATTTTGTTAAATTACAAATGAAAAGGTTTCTCTTTAGTTAATATTGATAAGAAAAATTTCAAATATATGCTGAAATTTTTAAAGTAAAATTAATACAATTAATATTTAAAAAGAAATTCAATCCAAGTTTTAAATTGCAAAAGCTTTTCTACGAAACCGAATATTTCAAAATACTTCTAATCAAAATTTTTATACAAAATATAATTTTAATTCTAACTATTTTCAAAAGAGAAACTCTTAATTTTTCTCTGCGTTTATAAATGGTTGCAAAATTTGTTAAATAATAAGATAAAGATAAGATAGAGAGATAATTAAGAGGGAGTGAGAAACATTAGATATGGCTTTTATGGAACAAAAATGAATTTTTTTCACTAACTGTTTTTTTTAATTGAACTGATTTTTTTTCTCTAACTATAACTGTATCTGAAAAATTTATTATATAATAAGATTAAAGAATGAGGTGAAGAGAGGATAGGAAGAGTGAGAAATAAATGAGATATAGCTTCTATGGAACAAAATTAGCTTTTTTCTCCTCTAATTGTATCTCTAACTTCTCTTCTAGCATTAAAGTATAAGTTGAAATATTTTTTTAATTTTATTAGTTTATTACTTTTTTTATAGTTTTAAATATAATGCATAAAAATGTGCAAAAAATATTTTTATTTTATATAATAACTTACTTTTGCAAATATTTCAAATTGTTCCCAGTTAAAAAAATTTTGAAATCTTAAGAATAAAGTACCGGAATTAATTTCTTTATTTTAATTTCTTTATGTTTAATTATAGGGAATCAAAATTTTTATTGGAAATATTTAGTGTTATTGCTGATTATTGGAGAATATTTTGATTACAAAAATTAAAATCAATCAGCAGTTTACTTCTTCTAAATTTACTTCTTTTAAGTTTACTTCTTTTAAAATATTTTATGTTTAATTAACTTACATAATTACTAATACATAAACCTGAAAAATATTTGCTTTTTCATAAAGTTTCTAATAAATTTTGAACATTAGATTTAATACAAATCATAACACAAATCTTCTTAATTAGTACCATCAAAATATATTTCTTTCATGAGAAGCCTTTATTTTGTTTTAAAAGATTTATTTGTGACCAATACGAAACGAAGTGTCAAAACATTCGAAAATAAATTTTAATTTCCATTTTCATTCTCTATAATTATTATTAAATTCCAGTTTCTATTTTAATTGTTACACACAAGACATTAAAAAAGCAACATATCGTGATTTAGGTAAAACATATATTTTCATATAGATATCGAATTTATAGCAACTTAATTAAAGTTTTTAGTTTGAAATTTATTTCATCAAAAAACTTTTGACTAGCTAGAAAAAATGACTAGCTACATTTTGATGATTTAGCCTCCTGAAATAAACACGAATTCAAATTTGCAGAGGGAAAATTTTCAACTTTACTTTATATTTTGGCTATCGACGGTCGAAGGAAATTATAAATAACATATCAAGGGGAACTCATTGCCTTCTTTTGCATAAAATATATACATTTCATAGAATGATTATAAAAATTATTATAGAAACTTGAATTCTTAATGTCAAAGAGAGGGGTATAGGACATACGATTACAAGAAGATTTGCTGATTGGATTGCTCTTTGGATTTTAGAGACCGAAATGGTTCTTCTTATATTTCAAATTTTGACACCGGATAGCGATAAGAATGTGTTTCAAATATTTTTCATAATATTTTTCAATTTTAAAATGCTTTTACCCATTTTTCATTTAATAAATAATTTAATTTTCTGTTAATAATGGTACACATGTATATATAAATTTATAATGTTAAAATTAAAAGAGGTATTTTCAAATTGTAAGGGGCTGTTTTTTGTATATTATAAATCAAAAATATATATCTATATCTAGTATCTATATCTAGTATATATATAGTATCTAGATTGGTAAGACATATTTATTCTAATTTATGATGCTATCTTAGATAAAATCTTCAACGTCTTTGATTAAATACAATGAAACGTGGCTTAACATTCAAACATTTTTTATATTTTATTGAAGAAATTCGTTCATTTTGGTGTAACGATGATGTGATTTTATTTGACCGAGCAAAGTATTCTCATTATTGAATCGCTTATTAAGAAAACTTATTCTGACCTGAAAAGAGATCTTTTCCAATTATAAATGTGAAAAAAGAGTAAATCATTTTTATACTCCTTGTTTATAAGAAGTGCTGCTTTTAAATGTTTTTTCTTTTTGATAAAAAAATAATTTATTTTAACTCAGAATGTTCACAAATATTTATTATTTTTTTATTTTTGATATTCAACGACGAAGAATTTTAGAACGACCAAGTGAATTTCAGTGCAAGAATTTAGGGAATTTGAAGGTTTTGAAATATTTTACCAGCTTTCGAGATTTTTTTCTCACTTTCTTCTTTCTGACAAGCAATTTTTTCTGAAATATTAGATTTTTTGGTATTTATTATTATTGTTTGTACATCTCACTTTCTGAATCAATTTGTATGTTCTTCCAAATATTTTTGATATTTATAAATTGAAAAATGGCTACAATATTCGCTTGCTTAGTGTAGTGTTTCAATATATTTACGAAAAACTATTGTAAAAATATTTTTCGACAAAGTTAGCAAATGTATACTTCAAAAGAATTTTTATTGTCGTTTTAATACTGTCATCGAAGTATTTTAAGGTATTTTGTTAATACAGCAATTAAAAATATTAGAATGTGATGGAATTTCTAAATAAACATGAATTGAAATTTTTTGTGTAATCACTTTAAGGAAATATTTTGTGGCCCAATTGCAATTATTAAAATTTATGACTATCTTCAAGGCCATAATTATTAAATATTCTAGAGATTTTACTGAATTGATTAACATAACTTTACATTGCTTAAAACTCAAGGCCAAATCAAAATGATGAAGATAAATTTGTAAGTCAAAATTAACTATATTTTCCTGGTTAACTAGTTATTTGATTTAATATTTCAACATGTCTCTTATAATTTAAAGCAGTCCTCATAATATCCTTTTTCAATATTTCTAATCAAATGATCTGTTCTAATAAGTTGTTTTCATGTAAAATTCTATTGGTCTTTACATTATTTAAGGAAATGTATATACGTTTTACCATTACTAAGATTTATAATAACTGTATTCTACCTTTATATTTTTTAAATTTTTTTGTGCTGTACAAAGAATATTTATACAAAGAATATTTTATAATTAAATTAAATTCACGCAAATTATTCTAAAAACGTAAATCTCATTATATTTCAATGATAGTATTTATTTTGTTTCAAATATTTATTTTTTTAAACAAATTTTGTCATAAAATAAATCAAAATTTTGAAAAATAGGAATAAAAAATTGAAAACATGTTTTGATGTAAAGAGTTTAATTCGTTTAATGTAATTTTATTAATTAAAAGTTTTGGAGATTATAAGAACTTGTGTACATTTTTAGCTCCACATATTTAGTATTCAATATTGGCATATAACATAATTATATATATATATATATATATATATATATATATATATATATATATATATATATATATATATATATATATATATATATATATATGTGTGTGTGTGTGTGTGTGTGTGTGCATGTATGTATGTATATAAGTTTATGTATATGCATATATAGCCAACAGCAATTTTCAAGCTAAAATGTTTTCAATAAACATATTTTATGTATATCAGAAATATTTGCATTTAAGAGTTTATTGTTTTCAATGATATGTAATTGAAGTACTTAATCTTCCATTTTGTACAAATGAAATTTCTAAAATATGTATCACTTCCAATAGATAAAATTATTTTCACATTAATCTTATCAGCAACGATACATTTTTTTGACGTTATTAGTGTTTGATGAAATAATTAACGTTTATTTTAAGGAAGTTTTTCTAACATATTTAGATACATTTGCGAAAACATATGCAAGACGTAAGAATTTATTTCAACATTTACAAGGTATATTTCTTTAAATTAGTAACACATTTTCAACGAATCTATATCAAATTTTAAGTACTTAATGTAGCGTAATCTTGTAAAGACAGTACTCGTCATTGTTTGTAAGGAAAGAAAAGTACGATTATACCTCACAATACTAGAGGAACCATAAATTTTATGGTGGAAAAATCTTTGGCATCATTAGAATTGCTATAAAAAGGGAATTATAGGTTCAGTTATAAATATATGTGTTATAATATTCTGTTTCTACGATTTACAGTGTAAATTATCTGAAGTAAATGTTACTCACATATACATCAAGCATTGTTTACTTGCGGTGATCCGTGAATTGTGTTGGCTACCATGAATAATGAATGCTGATGACTGCGAAATACATTCCCTTTGCAGTGACTGAAGAGGGGTCATTGCATTCGAACATTGCAATCTAAGCACGCGCATCGCTCCCCCACAAAATAATGACCCAAGGGCATTCTGAAGTCTCATTGATTATCCATCTAGGGGTCACGAACCTCGACCCTCTGATTCTGGATGGAAGCCCACGTGATCTTCACAGCTGTCTGCGAATTAACGTTTGTAAAGATGATGGTTTCTCCCCATCCTCATCGGAACAGTCCTCTTGGTGCTCCTTTGATGGAGACCAGTTGATCTTCAAGATGAAGAGATCTTCTACATTTGTGGTGCGCGGTAACAGGGATGAAGGGAGGGAATCTCGCGTGGGAGGTTATTAACGGATTGACGCGCCCCTCGCGTTCCATTCAGGATCCCTTTCTGCCAATGTGGCACTTTTGCGTGACTTGCCACAGCTATTCAGGATGTGGAGGGAAGAAGTCTCGGGAAAAAATAAACGACCACCTTCATAATCGATTGGGAGGGATCACGTGAGCTGTTTTTATCACGGGATGTCTTATTGTCTTTCGAGGATATCTTTGAACACGATATCTTGTCAAAGAAGTATCAGTTAGCTTTATTATTCATCTCTACATACAGTTTATAAATAAAACAGACTAAGCTCTCTTCGAATGTAGGTAGTAAAACATTAAAAATATTTCAGATATGTATATATCTGAAATATTTTATCATATATCATGATGTATATCACAGGAAACAATTTTGTAAAAAGTTAAGAAATTGTAGATTACCTTCCAAATCTTCTCTTTAATTATCTAATCACGTTAAGTCATATTAATCTGGAGAAAGTGAAATATGAAATTGGGATTAAATTATTAACTGCATAATTGGATATGATCTAAAATGTCGCTAATTACAAAATCAAAGAAAATATTTTATTCACTAGACATAAGATATTTAAAGCCCAACTTATTAAAAATAATAACTATTTGTATAAACTTTCAAATTAGATTGGTACTGAAATCTGAGATATTTTAAGAAGGAATTATTCATTGGAAAAAGATTTGGTCGATTTCTGTGTCATATGCCTTTAAATGAATATAATACAAATAGCTTCCTATTATAACTAATTAAATTTGAAATTGGTTTTGAAGTTAGCAATTTCTTCATTCATGTTGTATAATTAAATCACTAAGATTTGAAAATGTATCGCATTCTCATTAAAAATCAACCTTTCGTCCGAGGCGTCTTTGATGCTCGAAGAAGCTGGTTAACGAGAAGCCTGTTCCATGATCTTCCACTCTTCTTGTCCACCCAGATTTAATGAAGCGAGCGCAACAAAATAGTCCCTTACCAAAAGGTCATGCGGAAGTGAATGAGGATTTATCACGCCGTTTCCAAGGCAACCATGTCGACGTGGAGTATTAGGGATTAAGATGATCATAAAAGGGGAGATTCGTAGTTCGACAGGATTTTAATAGGGAAAGGCGCATACAACTATTTAAGAGGTTTCGCTCCTGCTTGTTGCTTTCTCTCACTCAGTTTTTCATATTTTTCATTGCTGAAAATTATATCCAACCTACAAGGGTTGTGTTGAGACTGATGCTAAAAATAATTGGCCTTAACCATTCACGATTCACCTTTTCAATAGGGTTTAAAAATTTGAGCTACGTCTCCTAAACAATATACAATGTAAGAAGTTAGAAACTTTTAGTTTTCAATATGTTAAGTATAGCAAAATAGCTTTGACTGACACTATTTATGACATGATTTTATTTAAAAACTTAAGTAATTTTAAGGGAGTGATATTTATTAAATAATTTATGTAGTCAATAGTAGTAAATGGGAAAAGTTAATGAAAATATCTATTTCATTGGTGACAATTGACTACGTGTTAGGAAAATACAAAATATTTTGACAGTACATTTTATGTAGTTTTCTTAATATTGAAACTAATAGGCTTTGAAATTGTATAAAATAATATTTAATTTTAATTTGCTTAATGGTATATAAAAGAAGCCAAATGCATTTTAAATGATAACTATTTTGGACCACATTATTATTTTAATAAATACTTATAATATTCACTCACTTTGTTTATATATCTCTTATTTAATTTAAATAAAGTTTGGACAAAATAACTTGAAGTAAGAGAGAAAATCATAAAATATTGTGAATATGTAATTTTTGTGAACATGGCTACAAAACAAATTTTTTTGAAGATTTTATGAAATTTCACAAGTATATTTAAATGTTTAGTGATTGTAATGAGATTTAAAATGATTTTTTTATTTACAATAAGTTCAAAATAACTATGTCAAAATATATGTACCGTCGCACCCCAAATGTACTTTATGTGTCTTTAAATTATCTTTCAAAAATAAATAATTGTCTTACATCTGTTTTAAGACATGCTCAAATGGTGTCGATTTGTTGCACAAATAAAATTGCAATACACAAAGAAAATTTTATAGTGAATTAAAGGCAAATTTAATATATTTTGATAGTGAAAATGGCTTTTAAAATGTTTTCATATTATAAATAATTGAGTGAAGAATCAACTATATATACAATAATCTAAACATTATTTTTAATGCAAAATTCTATAATTTACAGAAATTCTACAATTTATAGAAAAGAACTTTGATTTATTTTACATAGAATAGAATTGAATCTTTTAATTCAATGTTCTTTTCTATAAAAAGCAACTTTCGTTGTTCAATATTTTAAGCATTAAAAATGAATTAATTCCAAACTAGTTTATTATGACTTACTTACTAAAATTACTTGAAAATTCTGTTTCAGTATTTCATAATTTTTCATTAATAAATTAAATGAATTTTAGCTAAGGTTTAATGATTATAAATAATGAGAATAAAAAAATAGGTGCATTTGAAAATCATGAATTTCAATTAGTTCGCTTAAACTATACTTCATTCAATTAAGAAAGAAGTACCACTTTTCCCTTTATATTTCATCTGTTTATTTAAAGCGTCGGTAATTTTAAACTTGAAATAAATACTTATAAAGAAAACTCACATTCACAGATATATTTTTACATATGTGGAGAGATTAAAATATTTAAATAATTGATAGAATTATGAATTGTGAAAATTAAAATGTTCCAAAGAATAATTAAAATAAAATTATTAAAAAACTTTTAATCTCATTAAAATTGAAATTTATTTATTTTAAATTAAACTTATTTTAAGTGATATTTTATTATTTTAAGTTTTAACCATTTCTTAAATGACATACGAAAAATAAAATTAAAATAACAGTTTGTCTTATTTAGTCATTAAAGCAAGCTTTTGTTTGAGAAAGCGAATTTTTTTTTGTGTATTTTATCACTTGGTTAAAACAAATTCACACAAAAATTTATTTTTAGAGTAGTGAAAATTATAACTTTATATTTATATCATTATCTCTTGTGTCATCACTGGTTTTAATATTAATAATCATATAATTTATAATTAATATCCGGTCCCTTAAGAACTATTAAATATTTATGTAGCATCATAAAATTAATATTTATGAACTTATTTTAATTTGAATAATTATATTATTTAGAGATTCAGAAATATTTCTACTAATTCGAACATTTCGTACTATATATGATTTTTATTAATTTATACTCGTATAAAGTTTATATATTCTTAAAATTATATTTGGTATTACTTTATATACCAGAAGTTTATTATATTTGCATAATTATAGCAGACATAGGACATTAGCGTCCTGAATGCAGTCTGCTTGACTCATACACACCCTAGTATTCATAAATATGTATGTTGGACTAAAAGCAGTTAATTAAAGAGGGAAACATGCAAAATTTCGTGTTTATTTGAGATGAGGGACTTTAGAAACGGAATGGTTGTTGAATATAGATTTCACAATAGTTCCGACGATTCTTTCAGGTAAATACTATGTATGTTAAAATAAGAAAAGTTAAACATTCTTTAAAATGAAACTAATTTGTACAAAGTGTGTGTAAAATATTTCTGAATGAGCATTAAGTATACTTATATTTAGCAATAAATGCATGTTATTAGAGCTGTTTAATTGTTGCCTTTATTTATAGTATGAAATAAAGGCAAATGGGAAATAAATAAAAATGAATGAATATATAAATGGGATTAAATATATAAATGGGAAATAAATATATAAATGTGATATATTTATTTCCCATTTATATATTTATTTCATGAATATATAAGTGGAAATATATAAATGAGAAATAAATAAAAGTATACAATAAGTTATATTGAAAATTTTGAGGTATCCCATATTTTTAAAGTTAAATGTACGAAATTTTGGGATAAGTTCTGGGCTGTTCTAAATAGTCTCCGTCAACATTAATGCACTTTCTTAAGCGAACTCTTTAACGATTAAATATCTCAAACCATTCATTTCTTGTAATCGACGAAATATTATATTCATAAAATGTATGACATCATTTTGGAATAGAAACAACGTCCATGCATAATCTTTTTACGTTAAAAAAGTAGCCAAAAGTCATATACAACTAGATCTGGTAAATTGTATAGCGGTTGTATTATTTTAATGTGTTTTTGTTAAAAAATCAAATTTCAGTCCTGATGAATGAGGAAGCTCATTGTTATGGAAGGAAAAGGTCCTCATTATATTCACTTATTGAAGAATTTTGGAAAGATGTTTAGAAGCGCATCGTTACTTGAGATAATCTTTAGTTTGACTGCATTGATAGGTCCTTTACTTTTCAAATAAATTCCACTATAAATTTCAAGGCACTTTTTCTTTTTTCCTGTTATAGATGTGAGATCAACTTCAAAGATCCGCATTTTGTTTTGTTGATGCATTGGAGCATGTAAAATTGTTTTGTATGCTTTATCACTATATACGACTGTAAAGTCAATGTCCTGACCTCCACACTAAAATAATTTAAGGATGTTTTACTAATTTTGATATGATCTTTTTAGTTCTCAATTAAATTTTATGGAGTTTAAAAGCAAACTTTTTATTCCATGCCATTCATTAACAATTTTATGCATTCAATGGGAAGTTTCTTCCATATAATTGTCAGGTACATAAATTATCATTGATTAAAATATTGCAAATGGCAAATATATTATTCAGGAGTTACAGTTGACAAGAGTCATCTTTTGTGTTTCACAATCGTAACCTCTATAAAATTCTGTAAATCATAAACACTCTCCTCTTAATTTATTTCATTGATATATCATAACGTGATTGATTTTACTCTAACTTCATTTTTCATTCTATTTGAAATTTGTATGTTAACATATTTGCGGTTGGCTATAAAAAATTGTACGTTAAGAAAAAAAATTCATAATTTCAAATCTGTACAGCAATGTTTTTCTAACCTTTTTCATGTAAGAATATCTCAAAAATTTTACTGTATGTTTTTAAATAAAAAGAACAAAATTTAAAAATCAATTAAAATTGTTTTAAATAAAGATTATTAGAAAGTTTAAAAATGTTAAAATTGTTTAAATGAATTATTTTAAAAAGAAATATTAAAAATTTTATGGAAAAATGTGAGATGTTCAGTCTATAATGTTAGAATCTTGATATCATTTTTACAGAATGCTAATGTCTATTGGTAAATAAAGTTTGATAACGTATTCGTACTAATCGTTTTAGTTCTATTGTTAATATAGAAAAATTATATAAATATTAATCAGTAAATTACTTGTTAAATTAAAGTTAAAATGTAAGTTAACAGACTTACAGATTTATCTAACTATTATTAAGAGTAAAATTTGATTATTTATCCAGGAGAGAGAGAAATAGGTATAAATAATATAATCGCACTCTGGAATAATGTATCCTTTAGTGGATTATTCTGTCTTTAATATTTAATTCATGGTTAACAAAAATTGCTGATATAACAATAGAATTTGTACAAGTTCCAGGTTTACATTTTATATTTATTATATTAATAACATAGAACCATACCACACCATTTTCATTTACATATTATTAAATTCATATTAAAAATTATTATAGTCTTTTATAAACTGAAAAAATAAGCTTTTAGGCAAAAACATTACAAAATTTTAACAAAAATGTTTTCGAAGTATCATAAAAATTAATATGTTTAGATATCATAAAGATTTCAAGAAAATGATGTAAGAAAATATTAAATACAGTACAATATTTAATCCTTAACAACTTGCATTATATGAAATTTTGAATAATATTCTTCAGAAAAAATCTAGACAATGAAATATATTTAGATTATAAGAATTTTAATTATAAGAAATTGCTTATTTTAATTATAGAAATTGCTTTAAATTATAAGAATTTATCTAGAGTAATATAAAAATTAAAAAGGAAGAGAGAAAGGGCAAGAGAAATTTTTCCAATTTATTATACATGAATCTTAAAAGAAAAACATTAAAATTAAATCAATATATCTACATATTTATCGCTTATATTCTAACTATATAATATTGATATAAAATCCAGTAAACAGCTATAATAAATATTTTATTTAATCTGAATCATTAAAAGTAATTTTAAACTGTTTTTATATTTTTAATACTTACATACAAGTATACTCAAATACACAGGCATACGATATACATATGCATATGTAGGGGTGTAAAATTTTTTTAATTTATTACAATAATGACTTCACACAATAAAGTATTTAATAACTAATTTATAAAACAATCCTGAGAACCATAACAATTTTATATAGAAATTTTAAATTGTAACAGAATATTTGAGCTGCCTTTAAATACTTTTGGAACTCAAATGAAAATCTATTAATTTTAAACAAAGTTTTAAACAATCTAATCAGAAATATTTCAGTCATCAATATTTTAATAATTTAACAAAATAAAATCTGTTTGCAAGAAATCTTTCCATTATACATAGCAGCATTTTAAATTAAGAGAATTTCAGCCGTTGTGACTTTGCATCTTTTAATTTCCTCGTATGATGTTGGGAAATAATAGATATATTTAAATTAGTGTATACATATTTTCAAATAAACTATATTCCAAAGGGGAAATTTATAAAAAATATAGTAACATGTAACGTTTTCATAAAATTATGTCAAATAGTGCATTATTTCTGATAGCCGATTCATTATTTTTGTTCGGCATCTGGTTTTGAAGGATCCAGACCCAATTTGGATAAATATAGTTACTAAAAGTTTTGCATTCTCTGGGTTACACATGGAATTTCTCAATCAAGTATCTTCAATGTAACTCATCTGCATAGGATTCATTAATAAATTAAGAGGCCAATTAAAACTTTTTGTTTAACAATTAAATATGGTTATATGATATTCATTAGACTATTTAGCAATATTTTATTTTGAAACTCATTTGAAATATTTGTAGATGCAATTTATAATTATAAGTTTACAATGATAAGAATTTATGTGTTATAACTTAAATAAAACTTCAGATTGTGTCTGTGTTAATTTTTTATGTATGAAAGCCATAAATATTGTTAAACATTTTATATATTATATTTAATATATAATTAACTTAAAATAATAAGTATATAAGAAAAGAAAGTAACAGTCATTGCACGTATTTTTTTCATTTTAATTAAATTACATAAGTTTAAGTAAAATTAATAAAATAAAATTTTTATGTAGCTTTTGTTTCTGAATTTCTTTTAAAAATATTTTTAAAAAATTTTGCTTATAATAGTACATCTAAACTATTATTGTCATAAAATATTGCAATTATAATAACTTTAATATTATTTTACTAGATATTTCAGATACTAAATATTATTAGTAATCAATTTTATATGATATAATCAATAAAACTAAAAGAAATACTTCATAATGAATATGAATGATTAAATATTGTGTATTTTGCACGGCTATTAAAATTTTGTAATCATTTATTATGATTTTCGTTTTACATGTAGTGTTTTTAGTTCCCCTATTATTATAATTAAATAATTTCAAATACAATTATTAAAAAACTCTGTATGCTCTTTGAAAATATGTGTAAGACTAAATTATTCTTCTTGTTCTTCCAGAAAAATATTTCAATACAATTTTTTCATGAGCTTTTAAATCAGTATTTCTGTTTTCATATTTAGTTAAGAAAAGCAGATTCACTACATATAGTACAATATTTGTACAACTGAAATATAATTATTATTGATTTTTGATTTTATATAAGTGTTGAATGTTACTTTGTGATGACTTATAAGAACATAATTTTGCATTAAATTGTTTTAATAAATATAAATTTGTTTTGGAATAATGCTGAACATATTTATTTCAAAATAAAATATAAAATTTTCGCAAATATTTTTAAAATGTAAATTAACAGTTTAAAACATAAATTGTAAAAACTATTAAAATATTTAATTCAATTTTTGAATATGATTTTTCAGATGACGTTTGTTATATTTCGATTTAAATGATTTTAACATTTTTTAAAGACAATTTTTATTTGTTATTGTTATATTTGTACCTTAATAATAAATTTCATTTTTCATTATTATATCCTTATGCTTACATATTGATTTAAATCTAAAATTTTAGTACATAGTTTTAGTAAATCTATAGGTAAAAAATTTATGAATTAACTTGAATTATAATGCGCATGTGAAAAGTACGACAGCAAAGTAAAGTTATTTTACTTTAATTATTACACTATTACTTCTGTTTATGTTTTACAATAACTATATGTTTTACTAAAGTGTTGCATTATATATTCAATGATATGCATTTTATTTACTTTTTAATTTTGTTTAAAAATAATGCAAAATTTTTGGATTTAATATTATTAAATGTGAATAGTAAAAATCTATGAAACCATTAATTTATTACCACAGTACAATGCTCAATTATAATAAATATTGCATAGCGTGCATAATTATTTCCCAAAGAACGGTATAAAAATCGTTATTATTTTCTAATTATCTGTTTTTATTTATTTACTTAGGATTTTATCAATGATAAGATGCTTCAATTTGATAATCTAATGACAGAATATTTCCTCCTAATATGTCCGCACTAATTTGTTCAATTATACATGCTCCTCACTCCTAGTTACTTCAAAATGGGTATTAATAATATTAGCACTGGTTATGACAAACTAATATAAAATTAATTTACCACACTTATATTCATTACATGTATTAAGTTAAGGACATTGCTAATAAATTACGTGCAGATCAAATCGCTTCATGTATTATTAATAAGCACCCTATATGAAATTTATCTACCGATAAAAATTACTTTTACGGAATTTGATTATGAGGGAATTATCTTTTAGTATATTCTTTTGAGTTTATATTTTTAAAAACATTTCTTATTTCTCAAATAAGTTTAATTTTATTGTTGAAAATAACTATTATCTGTTTATATTCTATTAATATTGAATAGTGTAAAAATGTTTTTGAATATGTGTTTGAAATATGCTAAATTTTCAAATAAATTTTTAAGACTTTTACTCAAAATTCCTATTTTTAACATGTTTATTGTACAATAAGTTTCCCTTTTAGAAATTTTTAGCGATTGAAATAAGTTTTTATTTTTTGTATTAAGAATGAAGCTAGTCAAATATTTGAAGAGGAAAGATAGGTAGAATAAAATTATTTTTCAGTACCTTCTAAGAGTTAGTTTCTTTAGAACTATTTATTAGGATTTGCATTTGGAATAATTTAAATTTTCATCTTGTAAATGACAACAGTACTTACACTGGAATTGTGCATTTAACGTTGGTTTTCAACTGTTTGTGAGAGTTTATTTTGAATTTGCCTGAATTATACTTGAGACGTGAAACTAAAATATTTGATTGAATAAAATATTGAGCATGAATTTTAGTATTTTAATTCTTGAATTATAATATTCTTTAAGTTTAATAAGATAAAGTAAAATTTCCTGGACATATAAAATTCATTTATAACACAATAAATATTTTTCAATAAAAGAAATCTCTATATTTACCTTTGATTATTTAATTAGAAAGTTTTGAAACAATATTATTATAATTTTTTGTTATAGTAGTTTGTGTAGACAAAGCTAATTTGCTAACTTTGTTGAAAATCTTATGTATACTATTGTGATTAATTTTAACTAAGAGATTTTTAAGTTTAAGAAAAGTTTTTATAATTCAGGCTAAAAGCTGACAGAAATCATTTTATTATTTATTGATTATTTCAAGATAAAAATTTTTTATTAAAACATTTTTTTTTAAATTTTAAAAAAGATTTTTAGTGAGTTGATTATTAAATAGGCATAAAAATCATAATTACTTTCTTTATTTCATATTCATATGCAATACATATTATTTCAAAATTTGATTGTTATTAATTATATAAATATAATAAAATGCAATGATTATACAAAATAATAAAAAATAGTTGCAAAATATTATAGAATTTTAAAAATATATAACGAAGGCAATTAAATGCTGTTTTTCTCCACCCCATACACTATGATAATAATATCAGTTAAATTATCATTAAAATTAAATAATTTAATAAATAGTATAAAATTTTATATGAGTGGCGAACGCATAAATGTTCAGTATAATTAAGCAATAGACTGTACAGAATACTGTAATCGATATTCCGAACTTTAATATTTAAAATATTTATTTGAATTGAAATGCATTTTTATGTACGATAGTATTTTTACCACGGATATATTCTCAATGGTCCATAAGAAAAATCCAAAGTTTAAGAAATGTATTCGACAAAATTGAATATCACAAATAATATTAGGATGTATTAAACAACAGAGTTACGACAGCTCAACTTTAAGCAGTTATGCGGAACTTTTATATTTAGATATTGATTGCGTATATTTCACAAGTAGATATGCATTTCCTCTGCATGAATCAGGATTTATCTTTTCCTTTATCCATTCCTTCAGCTTCCTCCTATTTCTGATCACAGAGCTCTTCATGATGATATTCCCTGATCGAATAAAGAATTGCATTAAATATGCATGTAAACAGTGGTGTGATGGATGGTGTGTGAATAGGAGAGACATTTCCCTTTCAGGCTCCAGGGATCTTGGATCTAAAGATACTTTGAATAGATATTTGTGCTGTTGGCGAGGGAAAAATAAAGCAACTGAGATTCAATAGATCACCCTTATTTATAAGAGTTTTGTACATTTGCATAATTAGGATCAAGATAAGGATAGACTGAAACTAATTGAAGAAAATGATTTATCATTAAGAGTGGTATGTTGATTAAAACTATTAGGAAACGTTATGAATGACATTAACGAGTTGTAATCAGTTTTACATTTCATTACTGTTTAGTGTAGCATAAATTATTAAATATTTTAGTTAATAAAGGTAAGAATACACAATTAGGAATAACATTGCAAAGAAAGGAAAATGATATAATAATCACTATATTAGTTATAGATAATTAATTTCAGATATTTACTTAAATTTATTATGGTTTATATTGTAAAATATTACATTGTCATGCAAAACATAATTAATTTATATTTTTATGGTGATATAAATATAGATTATTCGTTTACTTTTTTAAGTAAAAAACTTGTTAAGAAAACCTTTGAATTGTTTTAAAACTTTAAAAATTATTATTTTTCTCTCCTTATAAACACTTTAAGTTTTTCCCTTTAAACACTCATTTTACAATAGTAAAATAGTTTTAAATAAAATAACATCAAATTTTCTAGCAATAAAATCTTGTAAAATAGTAGAATATAGAATAACAATTGAAAACAAAATGGTAGTTGGTTTTTAAATTTGTTGATTTCTATGAAGATAGTCAATATTCTTTGAATTTTTCACAATTAATATGGATAGTTAATTTCAGCTTTTACTGGATCCTTATTTATAAAGTTAAGTTATAAAGTTTTATATTAAGTTTTCTCTTAAAAGTTAACCGTATTCATAAGCGATATATATATTATGATTAAAAAAACAAATATATATATATATATATATATATATATATATATATATATATATATATATATATATATACATATATATATATATATATACAATATATATATATATATATATATATAAAACATATATATATATAAAATATACATATATATATATATATATATATATATATATATATATATATATATATATATATATATATATATATATATATATATATATATATATATATATATATGATTTATTGTTTCAGTGAACATAGTTATATATTTAATTAATATTGCAAATATTTATTAAAAGCAATAAAAAATTAATGTGATTTACAATATAATTTTATACTTGGAAAATTATTTTGTTCTTAGCTTTGTAGTAATTTGTATTTCAATAAAAAGTATTTTAAAGAATTCAAATAAGTTATATAAAGAATGAGAAATAAAAAGCTACAGTAATGGCCTTTAAAATTATTAAAAAAAATCGACTTTTTTACATGTGAAATTTACATATGATAAAGATGTTATGATATACAAATGGTTACTATTTCAAAACATTCGTGTAAAACTCTACGTGGTGGCTAAATTTACAGTGTGTTAAAATGGGGAAAAAAAACTGTGCAAAAGCTTCTTATGATCAAATTTCATTTGACTGTTGTTGCCTGGGAAACTTTTTTATGCCTCGTTTAAAAAAGAGAAATGCTTGTCATCACGTTTCTGATTTTGATAGAGGTTTATTTGTAGCTTACAGGGACTGTCATTTCTGACATCACAGTACTGTTTCCTGTATGGCTCTAGGTATCATACTTGCTTACAGATTATGGAATTGATGGTATCAGGACAGTTGTTCGGATTCCTGTACTGGATCTAAGAGGCTCTTAGTCACTATAAGAAGTGAAGACAAGTATGCTACCTTTATGGGTTTAGTGGATTATACAACTGCGTCACAAGTAATCAGTAAAAAATGGGGTCGTTTAAATAATGGGATCAAAATAAGTGTCTGCTTTATCAGTTCAACAAAGGTTGCAATGGCATGTCCTGTCAGCTCATTTACCATGGCTGCAGTTACCCTTAATCTACATCAAAGTCAAGAGCTCCTGCAGCTATTTGTTCAACGACGAACCGGGAGACGAAGGGATGGCGTGATATCGTATTTGTAGAAGAATCTTGGTTTTTCTTATTTCGTCATCATAATTGCATTCTTTGCTTTGTGGCATCTTGGTAAACGTTTATTATCAGAATGCCTTCATTATAATCTTATTAAAGCAACATCTGGAATAATGGTATGGAACACCATTGAATGCATATCTTGGTCATTTCGTTTTTGGCTTGACCCTCTCTTTCTAATGTATTTATTTATTTCTGTCTGTGGTTCTAAGCTTGGTTCAAAACGACGCTACATTTCCGCAAGATAATGCACTATTAATTGTTACAGTATTTTATGGAATTATTTTGATACAGAAAGTATCTGGACTCTGCCCTTTGTAATAATTTCTCCACGTTTCTTATCAATAGAAAACTTTCGATTTGTGATTGATAAGAGACAGGCTCGTTACCATATTTTTGTTATAAACGTGAATGAACTTTGGTATTGTGCTGATATTGAATGTGTGTCAGTTATCAATATACATTACGTCTAATCTCTATTTGACACAATGCTTAGGAGTATATGTGCTGTTATTGTATAAGTGGTTATACTTCTTGTGACATATGCTACCAAATTTCCTGAAAAACTTTATGTTAATTCCAGTATAATACATTTGTCAGTAAATAGTATCTTTTATACGGATTTCTTTCTGTTATAGCAATTTTATGTCGGTTTAAATTGCTACACTAGAAAGAAATTCTGAATTGGAGGAATTTTTTTTGCAAATGTAAAATTCAAGTAAATAGTATGAATACTTAATTTAATTTTACGGTCCATTTGTCTTTGATGGTGTTCTTAAATTTATTAACTTCATGATGAAATTTTAGCACTTGAATTTTAACTCAAAATTTTGTAAATTGGTACAGGTTATTTATAATTAAAATTTAGTAAAATATATTGCAATTTGATTTTTAGATTAAAACTTTATTTTCATAAAAAAGTTTTTTGTTTTTGAAATTTATAACTTCCAGCATTCAATTGAAATCGTAATATTCATTATTTTGGAATATGAATTTTTAAATTATTTATTTAATTAGCTTGTTATAACTTTCATAAATTGAATATTTTCATTATGAATCTTTGATTTAAAATATCAAAATTAATGTTTGTATCTCCCTACATTACTAATCCTATTGTATCAATTATCTTTTAAATTATTTTGGAACATATAATTGTATTATTACTAAAAATTAAAACTATAAAATTCTACACTATTGGCATTGTAAATAGTATTTCATAAATAAAATATTTTACAGATATATTTTACTTGTTTATTAGAGTTATATCATTCTTTACTTTAGTTCAATTTATTTAAAAAATAATGTAAAGGAGAAAAGTCATCATTTCTTTGACACTGCTTTTTATTATTTCATATAATATAATTGAGAAAAATATTTTATTTATACAAAAGAAGCAATTGAATTTAAGAGAATATCTCAATTTTCTTCAAATGCCTTCATTTTGAGAAATTGTTTCCGCTTTCATGATAACAAAAATTAATTTTGAGACAAGCAATTTCCAGAATTTCGTCTCGATGTATTTCATCATTTGATTTTTAAATTATTCTGTTTCATTTTTCCGAAACAAGTGTTACTGTAATACAAAGAAAAAATAAAGGTTAAATGAAATTACATTGACAATTTCAAAATTAGTAAAAAACTAATAGAATAGATTTATTTATTATACATTTACAAATTTGTAGAAATCTGTAAAGTTCCTCATATTCTTTCTGAGAATAGTTATAATTTTTTATGCATAATTTAGTTTATTCTGCAGAAGAAATATATTGTTCATGTAATTGCATATTTTAGAACTCTTCTATATTAGGCATAACGTAACCTTAGTAATGTATTTTTTGATTCATTTAAATGTTATATTTCCTTTAAGAAGTTTTTGTAATTTAAAACAGTATCATTTTATTTAAAATAAAAATAAATTTATACGAATGAAGGATATATCGTCAGCTTTAAAATTTTATTTAATTGTTTTGTGTATATTCTAACTAAACATTATTAGATAAAAATTATCAAAATTAGAAAATAATTTTATTTAATTTTTTTAAAGATTTAAAAGTTAACAATTGAAACTTTAATACAGAAATATTGATATAAAGTCGCTAGATGAAATTTTTTTTAAATATTTACGATCTCTTCAATTGAAAAATGTATGGATTGTAACAGCTCATTTTGGACAGCCTAATAATAATATGGCTTTTTACCTATTTACTGTGTAAATAGGCTTAAATTTCCTTCATGTTGAGCTTTCCATCAATAGTAAATCATATTCACATCGGAGGTAATTCGGAAAAGTCTGATGCACCTACACTGAGAAACATGCTTGAAAAAGCAGAAGTGCAACATAAATCTTTTGTTGTAAAACATTCGCTAGAATCCAGAATAAAAAAACCTTTTGCTCTGAATACCATTGTTCTATCTCTTAGTCATTGTGGACCGATGAACCTAAATGTGCATAGATTATTGAATCAAACTTATTTCAGAAAAATTAAGTTTTGTCACTAAATACATACTTTGATGCTGTATTTTTTTATTTATTTGCACATGCACCGTAACAGAATTATTATCGAATTTATTTATTAATGTATTAGAAATGACATGTATACTAAATTAAATGGGAAAAACTAATTATACTTTCATTATGCTTTGCTCTTAAGTTTTTAAAAAGTTATTATAATTATTAATTATAGATTATATTTTGATCATAATTAATAGGCATATTTAAAGGAATACTAGAAATATTTTGATAATTCAGGAAAATTATTTTGATTACATTGTAAATTGTAAATCCCATAATTTAATTTAAAAGGGAAGTAAGTTTTTAATAAACTTTTTAAAAAGAAATTAATTAAATTTTAAATAATGTATTTTATTTTAAATTTCCTTTAAATGTTTTTTGCCAGTTTTCAAATTAATTAGTTCTTTTAATAAATCTGTATTTTCCAACAATGATACAAATATTAATGCATAAAGTCTAACATTAAAATTTCTTAATTTATTAAATTTTAATAAATTATAAAAATTATTTTTACCATTCATTAAAACTAAAAAAAATTATAAAAATCAAGATATATTATAGTTTTTTGTTAGTTATAATACTACATATGTAACAAAATAACGCATTGATCTTTCATTTTACTTTTGTGTTCTCTCGTTACAAATTTAATTAATTCTTTGTGCAGAAGTTTCTTTCTTTCGCTTTTTGTACAAAAACTTCATTTTACAGGAAAAGTCTTTTTTCAAACTTCTCTTTCAGAAAAATCCAATTAGTTCGAAAATTAAATTAAAAAAAAATGAAAGAATGTTAGAAATCGAGACATTTTTTTGTTTTAGCTTATAAACTGAAGTTCATAAATCTTAGCTCCACTAATTGATACCAAATTATTTCCACTAATATTAAAGGAGTTTGAAAAAAGTTATATTACTGAACTTTATTTTAATTTTTTCTAAATTTTGTTTTAACTTTAAATGAAGATTAATAAAATTCTAATCTTACTGCACTGAATATCGTAATGAAATTTAAAAGGGTCAAATAATATAATTAGTTATTACTTAATAGTGTGTTTGTGATATAATATTTAAATTTTAAATAAATTTAATGTTTCGAATTAAAAATGTTAATGAAATGAAATATTGCAAAAAATGAAGGTTGATTTAAAAGATTGAAAATATCTTATCACACTGTAAAATAAAATCTTGTTAATGAAAAAAAGTATAAAAAAAGAATGGAATAGTTTTATTATAATGCAACCTAATATTCTGGCAATCCTTTTAGAGATTTTGAGAATAATAAGAATTTAAAGTAGTCTCAGTTTGCTATAATAACTTAGAGAACACTGTTATTGAATTTTAGATTTTTACACATAGTATTTTATATTATTTGATTATTAAAATAAATCTTCGAGCTTTTCATGTTTAAGTTTACCTCATAATTTTAAAACTTCTTTTCGCAAATATGAAGCTTAATTTGGCGATATCTATTTTCAATAAAGTATCAGTTCATTTAGTTCAACGTATATTTTGATTAAATTTAAGTATTTCAGAGGAAATCTAGTGTATTCGTCAATATTATGTAGACGTATGTTCTCTTTGAAAAGTTCTTTTAGAAATCTAGAGATGTTATGAAATATCATATTAAATATTAAGTATGTGGATCTATGTAATTCTATCTAATTAAAAAGCATAAATTCTTTTAGTCTGAATCTCTCATTGAATCAACTGAAATTGACTTATTCCTAACCACATACCACATATGCTTTTAGTATGAATAATAATTTCTTTTTACATTATCCCGTATTTATTATAACTAAATTACTTAAAATGTTGGACTTTCAAATCATTTTATAAATAGGAATATTTGAGAATTTACGAATCACTGCAAAATATGATAATCACGACTTAATTGGAATTCTGTAATTTATATAATGAATAATTTTTTCTTTTTCCTTGTTCAATTTCCACACTTTTAATTTGAACGTGCATTTTTATCATTCTATTTTATGTCAAACTTAGTTCTAGGAACTGAATCAGTTTTGATTAGTTTACCACCCCTATAGTTTTTGGATCGAATTGGTAGTGTTGAGAAGGATTATAAAAACGTCATTTAATAAAGGCACACATTTCCAACAAAATATATTTAATAAAAATAGTGAATATAAATTATTAATACAATATGAGTTGAATCGTAAAAGAGATAGTTCTATTTACAATATGTTATGATTGTCATAGATTAAGACAAATCACTTGAATGAATAATTCAATATACATTAAACTAAATATTTCACAATAATACTACTATAATTTTAAAATGAATACTAAGAAAAAGAGTCAACACTCAATGTTCCTCGTAATAGAAAAGGTGTTGACAGATGTTGGTGGAACATTTTATCGTTGCCATAGCTACTGGCAGAGTGTTGATATAAGTGCTTGTGACTATTGATTCTCTTTTAAGGAAGACAAATGCACACAAAGAGATTTGCCATGGGCCCATTTCTTTATCAGTTATGAAAATATAAGGAAAGAAGTTACTTAATATTTCTTAAAATATGTTTTCTGAATGTCTGGTTGATGATGATTTATCAATTTTACAAGATTTTTGAAGACAATAATTATAAAGATTTCAAATTAATGTAATTTTGTTGGCTGGAATACTATTTAATAACAAATGATTATAAAATCTAGATGTTAAGTAAGATTTATATAATAAATATTTTTCAAAATAGCAAATTTTTTAGAGAAATATTTCTTTTACACAGACACATACATGTTTACCATACAGAAATTGGGATAATGAGGCTTCATATTTATGATAAAAATATTTTATGCAAAAAATGATTGAAATAAAATAATTTAACTTGTTGGAGTAAGATAATCCTCTGTAAAGATTTGTGGGACATGGTCTAGGAAAAAGAAGAAATCAAATGGATTTAATACTGGATAAATAGTGGAGACCATTAAATTAATGAAAAAGTTATTACGAAAGTAGAAAAATGCATTCTTTACAATAAAATGATAATTAAAACAAATTTTAAGAAATTCAAAAATGATATTTTTGCGTCTTTATTACAGTGGAAATATTTTATACCAAAAAATGGAAATCAAAAGTAGAAAGTCACTTATTGTAAAATGGTGAAGGTTTTTAATAAATAATTTTTTTGTGAACATATGGTTTTATTTTTATTATAATCTAAAATATCATTCTTATATATATATATATATATATATATATATATATATATATATATATATATATATATATATATATATATATATATATATATATATATATATATATATATATATATATATATATATATATATATATAATATTATTTGTAACAATTATATATTTCAGTAAATCATTATTCTCAATAAAAATTCTATTCTGAGAAGTGATTAATTTGTATAGATATCTTACACATAATTTATTATTTAAATTTTTTAATCGAGAATATAAAGCTCTTAATAAGAAATATGATTATCATTTTTGGCTTAACATCTTTAAATGTTTAATACTTGCAACAAAACATAATATGTTTTAAAATTACAAATGCATTCAAAGGAAAAATCTGCTTCAGTTTGATACATTCCCCATAGAGCAAAAGAAATTGTTAACAATAGGACACCCTTACCGATTGCAACGCACTTTATTGGAAGCTAGACTTTTCCATAACCACCAGCAGTAAAATTGCGAATCTGTTGCACTTCTCTGTCTCTTTACGATCTTCTCTTGGAGGTGGCAATTCTGAGACGAACTGAGGCTGTTCGATGCATCATAAAAAGTAAGACTCTATTGTGAAAGGTGTCGAGGCGCCTAATAACGTAAAAATACGATCAACAGACAACAAGGAAAACGAAAACGGGAGCTGACTCATGGAAAAGAGGAGTTGAGTTGTTATGTGCAACGTTTTATGGACTTTTAGCACTTGAGGTGGAATGTATCATGAGAGTTGATTTTATCAAAATCGTGCTTTTGAAAATCTTGTCACCATTTTATGTTTGGAGGACATTAAACTACGAATTATAGCATGAAAACATTGCTGGTTTAAGTTTTGAAAGAATTTATTGTGCAATATTTTATTATTTATTTAAATAAAATATTAGTTAGTGACAGTCAAGAAATGAAATGTAGAATTTCAAGTTTTCATTTCAAGTTTTCACGATAAAAGTATCAACCATTCATTATTGTAACTGATATCATTGTTTTTCATTAATTAGTGAGAAAAACTATTAATCGTTTCTTTGTGTAAGTTTTTATTTAAAATTTATTGCTAATTTTTATCAATAAAAAGATTTTTATTTTATATTATTTTTCAATATTAACAATAGAAATTAAGCGAAAAGATAATATAATAATATTTATTTATAATACGAGTTACTTAACAACTCTTGTTACAAATTGATATCTTAATATATTTCTAAAATATATTTCAGATTTATTCATTTATGTAAATTATAGTGCAAAATATCTTATCAAGAAATTAGTTTTAATATTTTTATTTAGTATCATAAGATATAGGTATATGTATTGGAAGGAGTAGTTTTTCACTTTTCTTTTTATTATAATTTTTCCTAAACTGGCTTTTTTACCGCTGAATTTTAATATGAATCATTTATATTATTTGCGCTATATTTCAATATTACTTCAGTATTTAATTTTGATGGTGCATTTAGTATAACATTAAACTATTAACTATTACATTTTTATTCGAAAGGTTTTTATATATTTTAACAGTTGTTAGATATTTTTAAAAAATTAAATAACTAACTAATCATTTAAAATTATTTTGTTAAAATAGTAGAGAAAGTGTTTATATAGAGTAAAAAATAATAGGATACTTTTAAATGAATATTTGATATTATTTATGATAATATTAATAAAATTGCCAGGTTTGATTTAGATTTAAAGTTTTTTCATTCAAAATATATAAAGATAAGCAAATGATGTTTTACATTTTTCAACCACTAGCCAAAGTATTCATTAGAGATTTCTTTTAAAAGTGCTTGCAATAAAAATAACAACATCCAAAAATACATCCGACTCACCATATATTGAAATATCTAGTTTTTTGTATGCGTTTTATTTATTCCTTCTTTTTCCTATTTTTGCATTCAAAACAGAGTTGAATAGACACCGTAAAAGTCGATTCTGAGTATTGTAATTTATCAGACAAGCTCTTTGTTGTCCCTCAGTATTTGATACAAAGGTAATTATCTAGAATTTGAAATATGAAATATTCTATTCAAATCTAAAATAGTATAAACTGGATTTGCTTGAAGTTTCAAGATTTCTGATTGACGCATATGTATCAAGTTCAATCAATAGATTTACACTGATGAGAGCTACAATTTTTATCACCTAAAAAGAATATAAATCATTTCTATGATATATATATATGTATATATATGTATGTATATATATATATATATATATATATATATATATATATATATATATATATATATAATGCTGTAATTAAAACCAATTTAACTAGTTCAGATGAGATTTATTTTAAGTAAATGAAGATAAATTAATAGGTTTCTAAATTCATCTCGATGGAAATATATTCAGAAAGCTCTTAAAAGCAAATTATATATCATTTAACAAATTTGCGAATTGTTTACCTGTATTGGGATTAACATTTTATCTGCTTACCTTATAAGTTTATACTGAAACTCAAAATTTGAGAACTTTAATGAAATCCGACATTAGACAACATTTTAGCTACATAAATAAACATTTTTGGTTTAGTTTGTTTCATTCAAAACATGGTTTTAGTCATATATTTGGAGTTTATTAATGAATTTATAATAGTATCTCTCAAAATTTTTATAAACTTGTCTTAATGTAAAATATTAAGAAATTTCAAGTGTTTTTGTGAGAATAAATATATAGAAATCCGCATTTTTTTTTACAATTTCATTTAAGAGATTTACATACATTTTTAGCTCCCATTAATGTACCTATTGTTTCCTTAAAAATAAATATAAGTAAATTCAGTAACATTAATCAAATAATTGTAAAAATAATAAGAACTATAATTTCTTGTATTTTATGTAACATAATAGATGGAATATTTTTTCTTTAAATTAAAATAAATACTCACTTTTATTTTATAATCTATTACATTCTAATATCATAATTTGTCTAAAATCACAGAATAGAATTCATATCTTATGCATTGATATAAGGCGTTTCTTCATTTAAAACTCAAATGAAAAGAGAAGTATTTCAGTTGTAATAAAAATCACACTATATATTCAAATTTACAAGCTCATAAGTTATTAAATATGTAGACGGCAACATATTTTTTAGACTTAATGCTAAATATTTCCTTCATTGCTAGGTATTTAACTAATAATTACATCATAAAATACAAAATTAATTTAAATTGAAGTCGTATTACTTTTGTAATAAAATTTGTTTTGCTTCGAATTCATGTTCTTGATTTCTTTTCCGTCTATTCTTTACTTCCTAAGAGATAACGAATTTTACAACTAAAGTTGTATAGATTTTTTTTCTGATATCATAGAAAAACATTTTCCTAATGTATTTGCATGATATTTTATAAAAACAAGGTTAATAAGTTGACATGCAGATGTTGTCCTGATAGAACATTTACTAAGTTTATAAAATATTATTTCTATATATCATAATTTTGCTTTTAAATAAATTAAATAATGAATTAAATGGATGTAGAAAAAATTAATATCGTCCTTTTTTGGTTTTTAACACAAAATAAAAGGGTAATTGGGAAAAAAAGAATTGAACAACTTGATCTAATTTTTGAAACGTGCGTGTTTGAGTGGAAGGGTAATTAAATGGAAGATTCCGATGACATGAGGGTAAGGGGGAAAGGGACTGATGACTGGTGGGGAACTCAATCCCACCCTTAAATGTTAACACCCCTTAGTCCCTCAAATAATAAGGAAGGTTCCACACCCCTTCTCGACAGCTGGAAACAGTAAATGAGGTACTGGAACTGTTTTTAGAAGTCTCAAGTGTCTAGTTCACAAACTAAACTATCTGGAACAAAAGTACTTTGAGCGTTCTTTTTTCTTTTACAAGTTCAATACAAAAAATTTAGTTCTCATGATTACCCCTAATTTAAATTCAATTAGGAAAAATATGAAAATAACCACTAAAGTGTCAAATGTAAATAAAATAATCTAAAAATATTTTTGTTTTTAAAAAAGAAATTTTAATTAAGTTGAATTTAATCATTCTTTTTAGTTTTAATTATTAACATCTTACGCAAGTGCGTATAGTGAAATAAAATTACTCTTTAAAATGCACTTTAAGTAGAAATAAAAAATATGCACAGATATTTTGTTTTCTTTATACATTTTTCATGTTTTTAATTTTTGAGTTTTCTGAAGCATTGAGATTTCCTTGTAGATTAAAAAAGTATGAATGTATTATTTGTAGATTAAAAAAAGCATAAATTTAGAAACGTATTGTTTTAATATCTCACATTTCGAGAATTTCGAAACGTCAATTTTCATTTAAGTTCATTTAAAAATTTTAGTTATTTTCAGTAACTATAAATAATTTTCTTACCTTTCTTCTTAAGAAATGACTAAGATGCGATGCGTATTAACAATTCATTCAGAATATTACTTTCATTTAGATAAAATTTACAAAAGAAAATAAAACATTCTTTTGGGGAGAAGAATTAAAAAAAGTTGTTTTAACTTAAAAAAGCCAAATTCCGTATCTTGCAAAATATTTAATAATTACAACCAACCAATAATTTTTAATATTCAACTTTTCACATCTGGTATGTATTTTGAGAACAAGATGATTTTTTTCATAAAAAAAGGCTCTTCTGTTAAATAGCATCGCAGTTTTACCGATTACATTTTAAAGTTTGCGTCTGAGCATTTATGAGATACAGTTCATCAATATTAATGATTGTATAATTTATTCAATTTAAAAGAACATTTAATTTTCTATTACAATGAAACAAAATTATTCAATATTCCACGTTTTTGTGCCATATTTAATATGAATCAATGAGATGAAACAGAATTCAAATTTACCAAGAAATATTCTGAACAAAATTGGGCGAGTCAAATAATGTTCCAAACTTTTGTGTTGATCTTACATGATTACTAAAAATTTAAGATTCAAAATAAAACTACATTAACAGAAAATTTTAACATGTCAATAGAAAATTACACATCAATCACTGTATTAAACCAATATTTTGTGAATTACTTCAGTTAAAGCATACATTTTTCTAATGATTAAAATTGATTATGTGTTTCAATCTTTAACGAAATAACAATAAGTAAAAATTAAACTTTTAAATGTAAAATCAAACAATGAAAACACTATATTTACAGTATTAAACTAAATTTTTACATTATTTTTAATGCTTCTGCAATATTTATACTTAGAGTCTCTATTAAAGAATAAATACTGGAATCATTTTGTCCATCACTTTCGAATTACACTTCGCAAGTGTTCATTCGTACAATTCTATAAGCTAAAATTGCAACACAATAGCTGAAGATTTCTATTGTATTTTTTTCTATTTAACTTTAATGCATTTACATGAACAGGACTTGTTCATGTTTATACTGATAAAAATGCAAATTAGTTAGAAAGAAAAAAATAAAAATTCACTTTTATTCATGAATTTTCAGAAAAAATTAAATTTTATTGTAATGCGAACATAAATTATACAGTTATCCTCAAAAAATACTAACCCGAAATTAATAACTATGCATCAAGTATGCTTATGACACCATGTTTTACTATCTTTTGCCATCAATCTTCAAAAGTTTCTTTCATTTTCTGTATGATATTTAAATAATTAATTAGTTTTTATTAAAAATTATTAAGTACATAAATCAAATAATTTTAACACACATGAGTTTAAAAAATAAGAATTAATAAAAGCCGTTCTTTTCCAAGAATGCTTGAACTGTGTGTTAGCGCTCTTGCCTTCGGTTCAACAGTTCGTGGGTTCAAATCCCACCTTGGGCATGGATGTTTGTAGTGGTTCCAAACCACTTTAAACCGTAGGTCCCGGTCTAATTAGCCCTCGTGTGCAAAAAATGACCGTTGAGCGACAAACAAATCAATCAAACCAGCTTGAACTGTGTAGGAAGAATTAATGAAACAAAATTTAATATCAAATATGAAAACAAATTAAATTTATTTTGCATATACGTGAATGATGAAAACTATATGATTGCAAATAAGATGATATTTGTTCAATGAATTTACATAATTATGCAGGTCTTATAATATCATTTTCTTATGTCATTTTCATGACTTATACCGTTTTCTCCTTGCACTGTGATGTAGTCGAATCCAGATATGCAGCTGATTAGAATGTTCAACAATAAACATTAAAAAAGGACAAAAATTAGTTTTAGTAATTAATATTTTTTAGAGTTTAAAATTTTATTTTAAACTAGTTTTTAAGCATTAACAGTGCTTCTCTCCCAAACAAATCATTTTAATATATTACTGACTTTATTGGTTAAAAATAGTTCTTTGTAAATACCGAATATTTATATCAATAATTCATTTGGAGAGTAAAGGAAATATTTTTTTTAAACTAAGGATAAAATTACTTGACTCAATTGAAACTATGATATGTAGGAAATGTATAACGCATAATTAATAAAAAATGTTTAGAATAAATGATTAAAAAATACGAATATGGATTTTCAAACATTAAAGAATGTGAAACTCATCTGGACAACAAGCTTTGTTACTATCATATCTCTTTTAAAATAAATGTTTTGTCCAGAATCATTATTAAGATTTTCAATCCTATAAAGTTGAAAGCTTTATGGATCATAATACTCACAATACGTCATAATATTATTATGAAAATAAACTCAAGATAAATTGAAAAAAAGTATAAAAATCTGTAAATATTTTTTCAATCTTGCGAAAATTAAAATTATAATTTTTTAAGGTTAGATCACTACTTCTTTACAATACACCAAAAATTGAAAACGTGAAAAATGCATTATAATATACGAACTGTTTTAAGATTGTTTTTTATGGGATTTCATTTATTACAACGGTAATTATTTATGATTAATATTTGCTTTTACATTTAGGTCTTGTGAAGCTTGGCGTCCACTGTGTCACTGGAAAGAAAGTAGCAGTCAAAATTATTAATAGAGAAAAGCTCAGTGAATCTGTCCTTCTCAAAGTAAGTGATTTTTATCAAACCATAAAACTGATGCATAACGTCAATAATAATATTATTATTCTGCATCCCTTATATTCATGAATTTTATCAGTATTTCCATAAATTTACTAGCATTCCAAATTTAAAATTCTTTAAATTAAGAGGTCAAACAACTTTTGTTTCTCCTCGAATTTTTCGCTTTTATTCGAATATATATTTTATACGTTTCTCTTTTATTCGAATTTGTTGCATTAATGTGAATTGCCTTTTAATTTAAATGACTTAAGCATTTGTTGGCCCTCGCAAACATGGATTTTAATTTTGAAGTCATATTCATATAAAAATAATTGAGTCCTATTGACAAGTTTTTTAAGCTCTAATGTAATGCATCAGTAGAAGTGAGTAACATGCATGAAAGTTATTCATTACTGCATTGATTGTTCATTCATAGTCAATGTTTATTATATCATATTATTTCCAGGACAATCCTATAATAAATTTAAATAAATATTAAATATTCAATTCATCATTATGAAATTGAGAAAGGAAGAGCGCATATTGAATATTTAATTATCGTGTCAAAATGAATAAAATGGAAATTTGGGCAAAATTAGAATTTAAATTTAGTAAGGTTATTTAATATTTATCAGGCAATAAACACAGTTTGTTGATATAGTATATTTATAACATTATATTAGTTGAGATTTGGCATTACGCTTTGTAAAATAGTGATTATAATTAATATTAAACATAAAGCATTTATAAAGAGGATAATTATATTGATTAATAATTCATTTTCATAATAACGCGATGAATTACATAAATGTAAAATATGTGTAAAATGCATTACACATTTGATAGGAATATAAATGACAAAAATTAAAAAAAATTATAGAAAGTATATTAACATAATGTTTAAAATAAATGAGAAAATTAAACTATATTTAAAAATTGCTAAACTAATTTAGCTAAATAGTTAAAAACTAACTAAAGAGAAATTTTAAATATAACTATAAAATTTGAACAATCTATATTAATGTTATAGATGTTTGTTATTATACTTTTTAGCAAATCTTAAATGTCCAATTTAAAAAATGTGAATTATTTTTTAATATAAAATTCATTTCTATTTTTGCAATGTTTAGACAAAAAACATATTTCTAATTAGGGATAGTAACAAAATACTTTGTAATGTAAGGGAAAAGACTAATAGCTATCTTGAAAATACAAAATATAGTTTTAAAAAGTAATTAATTGTATTATATTTTGGTTGTTTTAAGAATGGAAATTATAAATAAAAAGTAAGAAATCTGTTTCTTAAAAATAGAAACGATATTTAACTAATTTTCTTTTTGTCACGTTTTGCAAAATGATTTATTGAAAAAAGAATAATTAATGAAAAAACAATTTATTGAAAAACCAATAATATATGATTAAATTGTATGCTATTTATGAAATAACTAATACATACTTTAACATGAAAAACGATTCATGAAAAATTTTAATAATTTATTCAATAAGAATTTAAATTGAAAATGAGTACACTATTCCTCGAAAAGGAAAAATGCTTATTATGTCTATGTTAGATAATAAGATAAATAATTATAATAATAAAAATTTCTGTTATGAAATATTTAACCAAAATTATTTCATTGTATTATTCAATGTATACAAACACATTTAAAATCAATCACTGATTAAGGAACTTTTAAGGAATATGTTTTATCAGTTAAAATTACAGTAAAATGCTAATAAATTTGAAATTATGTGTGTCATTCATATACAAACATACAACTTTAACTTGACTCTTTGGAAGTTTGACTTTTATGGAAGCAAGTAATATCGAAAAACATAGTTAGAACTCTGTTAGCATGTTTAATAAGATAATTTATTTATAATAAATCTAAGTAAACTTCATGTGTTTACATAATTATTTAATTACCACCTAAGTAAAAAATATTTTTTAAGAATATGCAAATCCATACAATAAGAACAAATAACTAAACTATATGAAAGAAATATTTCGTATGTAATTTTATTGTATATTATTATGTAAAATGTGATAAAAATCAAATGAACAATTCATCTATTTTGCCGCAATGAATTATAAACGATTAACTAACTTTACCAAGAAGAAATGCGAAAGAAAATAGTATATTTATAAATACATTAATTTTTCATTTATATAAATTATAAATATCTTACGTAAAATATCAATATACACTTTTAACATAATAAATATACTTAATATTTGTTTTAATTTTTAAAAATCAAACTTATCATTTAGAAAGCTTCATCACAATGTACTTTTTTAAAAATACAAGGTGTAGAAGTTTATTTCCGAGATTATGAGTCTTTTTCTAACTATCTTTCAACACGAATGTATTTAACAAGAAATAATAAGTGGAAAAAGAAAATTTTCTCTTATCGTAAATCGGTGTTGAAAGAAAACTTTATTTTCTAAAATGTTTCTATGAGTCATTTTCATGAAACTAAAATAAAATATTTTTATGCTTTTTTGTCTCAAGATTTTAAGGAATAAATATCATATTAAAGCTATGTTGTATTAATTGAAATAGACATTTTATACACACGTAAGCCGACCAACTTGTCTAGTGGTCAGCGTGCCTGACTGCGGATAAGGAGGCCTGGGTTCGAATCCCGGTACGGGTATGGATGTACTTTCTCTCTCTATCTTATCCTGTCTTTGTCCTTTCCTTGTATAAATGAGGTGTGAACGATTGCCTACCCTTTAAACGGGTACTATGGCATGTATGTAGAGCAAAGTCGTACTTTCATTTTCATGGTGCTCTGATTAAAACGAAAGACGTTCCCAATTGAATTAAATTCACATAGCCAAGGCATAGCGAGCTAGGCTTGTCCAAGTGTCATTAGAAAACAACAACAACAACACACACATATGAAAATATTTTCAAACTGATGTCAGAAATTATACATAAATGTATGAAGTATACGTATAATTATAAGTTTGTTCAAAATGACTCAATATTTTGCTTTAATCTTTGATTATAAAATAAAATGTGCAGTTTTTCCAAGCCGAAATTACAATTGAATACATTTTTTACGCATATTTATCACAATCAATTCAATATATTATATTTTTTTGATGCTTAATAAATCATAATATCATAATAATTACGTGTTATTTTCACATCTTTTAAAAAGTATAATAATAATAATACATACATATACATACATATCATATATATATATATATATATATATATATATATATATATATATATATATATATATATATATATATATATATATATATATATATATATATATATATATATATATATATATATATATATATATATATATATATATATATATATATATATATACAGACTTACTTATTTTTTCTCAAACTATATAGTTTTTTCACTTATATTTTTCCTTTTATGGATTGACTGATATATTCTAAATCCAAGTCATTATGTTATCCATAATTATTGCTATATAAATGAAGCAGAATGATTTGTCTCTTTTGAAGGAAAAAAAGCCTAAAATCTGAAAGAGTTTGCATATTTAAATAAGTCATATTATTGCTCATTCTAAGCTAGATTAATTAATTAAATGCTTATTTAGAATTGCCCGATGAATACTAAAAAAGAAAATTGCATAAGTAATTTTGTAACTCTAATGATTTTCAAATTTTTCTGTGAAATAAGAAAATATGCATGACTTATATTATGAAAATATGCTACATATATTTTTATTTATAATCCTTTAAAAATAAGTTTAAATTAAAAAATTTCCTTACTATTGAATTTATAAGGATAATAATCTTAGTAAGCCCCAAAGCTTTCTTACGTATTATTAATGTATATTAAGAAAATTAAAATAAAATGTAATAAAGTAAGAGTGCATTTTTGCATTAAAATTAGTTAAAAGAAATACTAATGAGTAAAAAAAAATAATAAGTAATATAAAATTTCAAATTCATGTATTTAAGTAAGAAATGTGTAACAAAAATCAATACTTATGAAGAGATTATTTATTTTACTTTCCTATTTATCTTGCCATTCGAATGCGAACAAGAATTTCTTATATGAAAGCTTCCATTGAACGAATAAGCATACTTCTGATGTATATTAAGGACTTCATGAATGAATAAATTTGTTTTCCAAAACTGAGGATTGCAATCTCGTAATCACATGATCAATCTATTCGTTCAGTATCCTTGGATTTCAATTTATCTATTCAATATTTTATTCATTAGACGAAACTAAAAAAATACTAGATTTGATTGATTAATTTATAAACAAGAAATTCTCTAGTCACTTTTATTTCCTCTAAGAACGTGAATTAAGGTTTCATTTTCAAAATTTATATACCTTATTCCGATTCAAATATTAACTACAAACATATGAATAAAAGATTTTAATTAAATAAAGTTATGTACGCTCAGGTTTTTAATGAGATATTACTTACATAAATTATACATTTATTTAGATTAAATATTCCAGTTTTTAATTTTTCTTTAAAGCAACATATTTTAATGAAAATGAATACGATACATATTTTCTGGATTTTTTATTATTCCAAAAGTTGAATTTATCCTATAGGAAGGATTAAAATTAGTTTTACGAGCAGAAGATGTTTCAAAATATTTATGCTTGAGTTATTATGAGCTTAATATCATGATAAAACTTCGATAAAAGCCTTAAACATAAAAGGAAAGCCATGAGAAAATTTTCTGTCAGATTTTAAGGATTAGAGAAGTTGTGATTCGCATATTTTCAGTTATTCAATATATTTAGTCTTAAATTTTGTCTTTAATCCATTATAATAGGATTAAAGACAAATTGTATAATTATCTTATTTTATTATCTTAATTAGGTAAGATTATAATTATCTTTACTTGTTTCGGAAATAAAATAAATATAATGAAATTGAATTTTGATTATTATCTCAATGTTTATTATTTGATTCTGTCCAAATAAATGAGCAATAAATATAATAATTTTGGTTAATTGTTATTGCTCATTTATTTTGACAGGAAAACTATTGATTATATATGCATATATAACTACATACTTTTTATGATGGTCATTTATGTTTAAATGGATATTAAAATTTTTATGACTAAGACTCTTTTGATGCTATCATTGTTTTTATCAAGCATATACTCAGTTTATGAAATAATAAAAAACTAAATATATGTTCCGATTTTAGTAAAACACACATTTTAAATAACTATTTCAAAATTAACTTAAATTTTGCTGAAAAGAAAGGAGCAAAATTATATTTTATTAGCTAATATTATCTCTGTCATTTTATATATGCATTATTATATCATACAATATATCATAGCCTTATACGCGCGCGCGAATAGCAAAAGTTATAAATTAAAGCAAACATTCTTTTATATTTATATCAGAAAATGTTTGCTTTAATTTACCATTACACCTAGTGAGACTTTATTCGATTAAAATTAAAAATTTAACACTCCTGAATTTTTTCTATGTAGTTTATTTCTTGTAATGTTTACGATTTTTTTTAGCTTTTATAAATAAAATTAAACATCAATTACATTTAATAATATGTATTGAATAATTGAATGCGTTGATCCAGAATTGACAGAGACTTCTAAAATCATAATTTTTGACGTAGTTTATTTTATCTTACTATTGTTCTTTAACTATACAATAACAGTTTAACAGTTTTTTAAAGCTGCCAACAAGATGCTAAAATCTTTCTGTTTATGATCTTAGGCTTAATTATTCTTTCACTAGCTAAACTTGCGTGAGTCAGCATTTCGTTCATATTTTTTTAATATTGTTGTTGTTGTGTTGTGTTTTGAATATTGTAAAAATATTAACCGTCTGCCTATACAAGTATATTTTGAGCTAATGCAATTGTTTACCAATCCAAAGGAATATGAAATTAGTCTGCCAAACGAAATGAAATAAATGTTTTGCTTAGAGGTTATTCAGGATACCATTGTTCTTAAATAATACTTAGTTTTTTAGAGAATAATTTAATTTCTAAAGTATACATTTTTATTAATAATTGCTTTCTCAGTTTAAATAACAAATAATATTTTTCAGATAATAAATAACTATTTATTAGTTAAATTTGAATATTGATGAGAAGATAACTTTACATTATTCTTAGCAACATTTATTATAGTCAGATCAGTCACTCTATTATGCGAAAATGTTCAAAAAAATAGATATAACTAAAATTCAAAATTTAATTTTAAATTTGCATTTTTAACTTTTTTTAAACTTTAAAAATTTTTTATTTCAGCAGAATTCTTATCGTAGTTGTCATCAATTAATTTGTTTTTCAATGCAAATCAATATTATCATCAGAATCGATAAGTATTTTAGGACTTTTCCATTAATAGAATTTATTTAAATGTGTACTGTATGTGATCGAAAGACATTTTGTCATAATTTTTATTTACATTTCTAGAAAATAACTTCTTATTTATATTTTTATCTCTCTTTACATGTCTAGCTTCAAAATATCATCTTTATATAAATTTTAGATTTTTTATAAATACTAACGAGTAATACGCTTTATGAGCAAACATTTAAGCAGTTATTAAAATTTTTTGTCATTTTGTGCAGTAAAAGTTGCTTAATATTTTTTCCATATTAGATCATGATGCAAAAGTAAAGATAGAAGCTTTATAACAAAACTTTTCCTTAAAAAAACTAATACATTACTTGTAAATTTTAAATGATCTTCGTCTTTTGAATTTTGCAAACATTAAAAAAAAAAAACACATAAAAATAACCATTTGTCTTAATATTTCACAATGTCTGTCAAAACGAAAGAATAAAGTCAGTATAGAACATACAGTTGCACTTTTAAAGCTGATGCGAAAATTTAAGAAAAGAGAAAACATTCTCATCTTAAAAGATAGGTAGGCACATTTTCCACCCTCTGTTCTCTTCCTTGTCTTCATGAAGTCTTTCTTTTGTCTTAGATCACGTTCGTAAAACATGGCGGAGGGCAGAAAACTAGGAAAAATCCCTCCCCCGATCTTTATTCTTCCTTCTCCAGGCTATATCTTCCAGCTCTCCGTCATCATCTTAACAAAGGGATTCCCTCTTCCTTAGGCTTCTCAAGTTCAGAGCTTGTAACCATGGAGATGACCCTGCATCGGAAGATGCTTGGTAAGGTTGGGAGAAGCCCTATTGTAGAAGAAAGAGGATGGGGTTCTTTGGGGGAGATTTCCCTTCCTTCTTGAAAAGCACGTGGGAAGAGAGGAGTTGAGATGTGTGGTTACGAATATTTTTAATCTTCACCGAACACGAGAACTTTGTAGCGTGATGACAAATGAATTCGTATGATTTCCCCATGTTAGGGAAATTATTCCCCCGAATAAAATTATTGATTTGATGTCGAATTATTTGCTTTGACAGAAATATTTGATTAAGAGTGAAGAGAAATAGTCCTGAGATGTTATACATCATTAATTAATTTTTAGAAAAGAAAATTGAAAATTCAATAAAAAGTAAAGCAATTACGATATTTTTACTTGAATTCATAGTTCATTTTTAAAACAACAATGCACAATTGAATTGTTAAAGCATTTGAAAAATCTGAAGTATAATGCCACAAAAAGGAGGAAAAAACAATTCATTATACATTAATAAAATGTAATATCTGCTTTAATAATTGTTTCAATCAATTGAATTACATTCCTCGTTTTGAAATTAACTTACTTTAAGGATTTGATTCTGATAGAATATTAATACTATTTAAAGAGATGGTAGATTCTGAAATAGAGATGTTTGGATTTTATGAAGTTAATGATGTGTTAATTTTTATTTAAATTATATATCTTTCTATGTGAGCATTTCAGTTAATTTCTTAGACACAAACACACTGAAATAAAACAAAATCAGTTTCCTTATCTGATGCACAGGTATAATAGAGCGTAGCAATATATACGTCATTTGGAAATAAAATAAAACGGGAATGGCAAATAAATTTTAAGCAAATTAATTGTTTTAAATGGTATAATTAAAAATGGTCTCATATTTTCAAAATTTATAGTAGTGTTTGATGCTCAGATTTTTAATATATTATTAGTATTATGTACATATTTAAAAATTTAGAGTATGCTCAAAAGTTAAAATTGACCACAAAAATAAATCTTAAAAACTTTTTAATGGCACAGATGCCAAATAATCTAGAGTTTGGCAACTTTAGAGTTTGGCGGATTTTCTTATGTATCTGGTAACTTGGTTTTTAATACATCGTAGATATGGGACGCACAAGAATTATGCAGACAATTCTATTTTTGTAACCCTTGTATTTACGTCATCACGCACGTCACAACACATAGTTTTGGCTACATTTCTTCATCGCCCAAAAAGTTTAGAATTTGACACATAAGGCATCTGCGCCCTTTTAATTATTAGCTTCTTAATATTTTAATGCATTAAGCTTATAGATAAATTTATGTGTATAAAAACTAATTAGTATGAAATATTAGGATGTATCTCAAAGGAATATTATGAAATGTATGCCAATTAGCTTTATTTTCCTAAAATTCATTGAATTACTTATAATCTATCAGTCACCTCATATGTTAGTAAAAAATAGTTATTATAATTTAATGAAGCAATATTTTAAACAAGTTTAGAAAAGTTGTTGTTGTCGAATAATGGCGAGCTGCTAGGATTTCTACTTTTCAGCACTAGGTGAAAGTGAGCGCACCTTATATAGTGAAGTACATGTTAAGTATACTATCATAACCCTTAAACTGAGTCTTCGTAATTTAGAAGCAAGGACAAAGCAGAACGCTCTCAGATTTGGGCTGCCACTCTTAGAGGAATCACTTCACATGTAGGGCAATGTGACCACGACATATTTAACGTGTCCAATCGCCATTAGCTAATACGAAGTATCTTCGATGGGTCTGGATTTGAACTCATTACCTTTTTGTAACGTAAACAACTCCATAACCAACCACGCTACCGTGGCCAATTTTAGAAAAAATTATTGTTAATAAATTCGATTTTTTTTAAAATATAATTTTTTAGAATATCAAAAAATTTTTGTAACCTTTCACTATATCACTTTCTCTATTCACTATTTATTCACTTTTATATCACGTCCTTAAAAACAGACTTGTGTTTTTGAATAGTTGAATAAAATGATTTCAGAAAATAGTCATCATAAAAATTTAAAATCTGCGTAATTACCTTCATTTAAGTTAGATTTTTTTTAATTATTTATCGGTGTTTTTTGTTTTGACTTAAACTCACTTATTTAGAAAGCATCATTAAATTTCTAAAAATGCTAAAAATAAAGTAAAATTTTTTCAATGCTTAATAGTTTGTTTAAATTTATAATGGCTTTATAAGTTTTGAATTTTAATGTGATCATTAAAATTTATAAATTGTTGAACTTTGAAGCAATAAACTATAATAAATAAACTGTGAAATTATTTCTAGAAATATAGAAAACGCTTTAATAGGTACTTGGTTTGCTTATAATTAAAAATATATGTTTTTATTATATATTTGATTTTTATAAAATGCAGAAATTTAATTAAAAAATAAAATAGTGCATATTTCTTTCTCATTAATCTTTCGAAATGATTCGCATTTGAAAGTTTAATACGCATGAAATTTTTTTGCTTAAATATTTTTTTCATTTTATTATTTAATAATTATTAAACTGAATCTCTCTTAGCATTAATTACATTAATATTTTTCTTTATTTGAAGTTTATAGAATGTTCTTTATTTAACATGTTGGAGAAAGAAAATATATTTTTAGTATAAAAACTATCTTTATATATTTTTTAAATCAATGGTATTTATTTTATTTTGAAATATTTAAGTCATGAATAAATACCATTGTTGTTGTTCCACTTAAAATATTTATGTAATCACAACTGATGAATTTTCTGATATATTATTTGTACTACTTAAAAATTGATAAAAACAATTTATTCTATAACAATTTTAAGATATTTAAAGAAAAAATAAAATATCTTCATCTTTTATCTTTTATTTTACGAATAATTTTGAAACAATGAAGTCAATTCCCAAAATTAAAATATACCAAATTATACGATAAAATGTATTCTGAGGAATTTATTCAATTCTTTTTACTTCTGCTAATATAGAAATAAATTTAAAATGAAGAACGCTGAATCCTTTACTGCAAACAAATGCTGAAATTAATTATAAAAATGTTCAATAAAAATTTCAAAAAAGTATTATCAAAGCATCAGAAGCAACATTCAACTTTTAAAGATCTTAAAAAAAAGTGTTTTCCTTCTTCAGATAAAACTCGTTTATAGGCGTTATTCAAATTACTTTACGCCATACATGACTAGAAAATAGCGAAGAGAGGGTGATAAAAATTCAAATGTGGAATATAATATTTTCTTTTTCTAAAATAATTTCATCATTAATCTGTTTGTGTTGCCGGCTTCTTATCTCTTGCAAATTATGCATCTGCTGCATATAATTGTCGAAAAGCATGCTGTAAAATCCAAAAATTCAAAAGCTGAAATTTTTTCACAGTGAAGTAGCAGTTATATACATTTTTGAGAAATCTAAATTTTAATTTTCATTTAAAGTTGGAACGAAAAATGAAGTTTCTTTGTGTTCTTAACGCTAAAAACGTTCTATGTAAGAGAAGCTCACAAACACTTTTACTGAAAAGTGTTTTTAATTGAAAAATATTTTTAAATCTTGCAATGCAATTAGAATTCTTCTAGAATCATCACTTTAAAAGATTAGATTTTATTCTTCTTAATTGCATGTAAATATTATATTTATAAAAATAATAGATTTTGTGAAATGTGTATTTGTTATAATCTCATATGTTTTAAATGAAATAATATTTTTTACTAAACTTCAGATTTATTCTTTGAAACACCAAAGTTTTTCTCATTTATTTAGAAAATGTTTAGTCTAAAATATTCTTAGGGCTGTCCTTAAATCCTTCATTTTTATAATATTAGATATTTATTAATTTATCATAAAATAAAATTGAAATATGAAAAAAATTGTAAATTTCTCCATTAATTAATACAGTGTGATATAGTTACGAGAACGATTCAATAAAAGTTTACTCACAAACATAAGTAAAGTAATAGAGAATAAACATTCAGTTTTAATAAATGACAATTCTGAATTAAACTTTTGCTAATATTGATTTTTAATTTTTGTTTTATGGCCTGTATTATATACTACATTAAACTACTCTTTGAAAATAATTAGGATGAATTTCCTCTATTGTAGTAACATTTACGTTTGAAATATCAGAGATTAAGAGACTATAAATATGATATACTTTACTCTTGTCGTAAAATAGAATTTTGGTATACGAACACATACAGTGATATTTGATAATAGCAGCTGAAACACAAACATTAGAAATCTGGAAGTCTGCCAAACTAATTTAATGAAGTAATTTTGTTAGTATTTTTGGGTAAATTTCACTAAGTTCCATACATTGTTATTAATCAATCTATCTCAAGTTGAGACAAGATGGTTTCTGATTTTTGAGTAGTGCTCTTATATAGAAATTGCAAATGATATTTAATTAATATGAAAATGAATGGGAATGAAGTAATATTAAAATAAAGACCCACGTTGCACCCTTATCATGGTGGTAAAAGTAAAAATCTTGCATAAGCGATTAGTTATTTCCAGCTGTTCATTTATTTAAATTTTAAATCAAACAACTGTTCCAGCTATTGTTCAAAACAATAAACTACGTGACAACGTGATTAAGCTATGAACAATGAACAAATTATTTTCAAATTCAAGAATTTTGTCAGATTTCCTTGCTGATCATTCCGAAATGTTGAATTAGTAAATTGAAACCATGGTATACTTTTTACGACCATGATGTATCCGTCACAAATTATTTTGCGACATACACATTGTAAAATATGTAATCAAATAAACTGAATGTGTGTGTGTGGTCAAGTATTTAAAAAATGAAATTATTAAATTCATCTATAGTTCGAAAGTATACATGTATGCTTGTCAAAACGAGGCTTAGCTTATGGAAGATGAGTTGGTTAAAAAAATGGAACCCAGTTGTGTATGCATGTAATATAAATGTACAAGTAATTTTTACTATTATATACATATTTTACAAACAAATTTAATCAAAAGTTATATAGTTTTCCATTTATTTAAGCATTTCACAAATAATCTTTCCAGTGAATTTTTTCGAATAGATAATGAATTCAGATTGTCTGCATCGTATTGTTTAGTTAAAGAGTGCAATGCCATAGAAAATCAGAAAATCTTATTTTATAGATTTATACGTACGTATATATATATATATATATATATATATATATATATATATATATATATATATATATATATATATATATATATATATATATATATATATGCACGATAGCATTACAACACGATTACATTAAAAAATGCACTATGCTTAAATTGCTCTAATGAATATTTATTTTCGAAACATCATCTATTTTTGTTTTCTAGTTGTAAATGTCACAATGGTTTATTTTTTTATTCTCAAATGTTTTTAATTAACCTATACTTTTTGTGTCACGCTGAATAAATTATCAATGTAACTTAAATAACGGATGCTTTATGTATTAAATTATTTCCAGTGTTATAAAGATAACTCACTTTTATTTGCACTTGTTATCAGATGTTTTTATATTTTACAATTTAAAATCGACAAAACATTTACAACTAAACTAATTATTGGAAATTTTTGTTTCTTATTTTATTTTCTTTAACATTCACTAAACATTATTAAAATAAAAAATATAATTAAATTAAGAAATCAATGTTACAAGCTAAAATTTCAAATTATTTGTTACGTATTAAGATCGAACTTTGTACCCAAATAACTTTTTTTTAATTTTATAGAGTCAGACCACGATGACACGGTTGATTAGGACGTTCGACTCATTATTGGAAAATAGCGAATTTGAATCCCGACCCAATCGAAGATTTGTCGTGTTTACTAATGGCTATGTGACCCGTAAAATATGTTGTTGTCGCAATGTCTTCCAAGTGAAATGATATCTCTGAAGTAAAAGGCCAAATCTTGGGGTCTTCTACTTAGTATATGGTTCTAAATTACGGCGACTCACTTTCGAGACTACTATGATTTAGTCACTGTGTTATCCACTATATAAGTTGCCATCTCTTCTGCCTTTCGTAATACTAAAATAAGGGATATATGTTGTAGCTGGGCATTAGAAAAAAGTTTATAAAGTAGTTTTATAATGCATAAAAAACAATTTTATAAGCATGTTTAATTAAATTTATATGCCCTCTATCAAATTTAAAATAATTTACAAATTTGTATGATGATTAGAAATCAAATACTAACAATAAATCTGTAAAATTTAAATATAAATTTAAAACCAAATAACATTTTCAAATACTTGTTATATTAAAAGTTTAGAAAGTTTAAAATCTAGAAACTGTGATAATCCTGACAGAAAGCAATTTTCTTTTATAAAGATGAATTCAGAAGTTGAAGATTTAAATTTCATGGCATATATCTTTATCTGATGAGACAAATTATTCTACTGCCAAGTTTCTCAGTTATTCAGATTAAATGAATATATAAAAACTAATAACTTGAAAAAAATTGCTAATGATGCAAATCTCAGTTTTTTGCTAGTACAAGGAAATTGGAACAAATAGTACGGCCAAAATTTTGCTGAATGTTACACATTTCGAAGTCACCGCCCATTTCCTCTGTTACCATAACAACCGGTAACGAGAAGAAACGGAGGGGGAAAAAGCCGATGAGTCTTGAAAAGGGAAATTGATTGACAGCTCTCCTAATTTCCAACTTCTTTTTCCTCTTGTTTGCCAGATTCGATCTCAATATCGTCTGCTTTTTTACTTTTTTTTTCTATTTTGCGGCTGGTTTCCCATTTCCTGCATATACCTTTCCATCTATTTAATAGTTCACTTTACCACATTTCTGAATATTTTTATTGATTGTGCAATACTGTCCATTTATTGAGAAAATATGTATGCATTTTGTGTTTATTTTTCACTTCAAACGGACCGAAATTCTTTTTATCGTTGCCATAATTTCATATTAAATGATTTTTGATTTCAATTCATTCGATAATTATTTTTATTGTAGAACTAAGCATTTCATTTTTTATGTAAGATTTTACCAAACAGATACGTTTAGTAGGTTAAAAACGCTAGAAATTTTTTGTATAAATTTAACTAAAAATGAAGCTAATCCACGAAATAACTTGATACTTAATTCGAAATTATATATATATACATACATACATGTACTTTTTACTATTATTCTAACATAATTTGTTACGATAGAAGTTTTAGTCTTATATCAAATCTTGATGGAAAAAATGAATATGAATAAAAATTAGAATATAAATTTATATGTGTGTTCTATTTTAGGTGGAGCGAGAAATAGCCATTATGAAATTAATAGAACATCCTCATGTTTTAGCATTATATGATGTTTACGAGAATAAAAAATATTTGTGAGTATACATTTTTTTGAAATTTTTATTTTCCTTTTATTAATGATGAATATTTTTCCATGTGATGTACTGTAACTACAAATGGTATTTTACAAGCATTACATATATATATATATATATATATATATATATATATATATATATATATATATATATATATATATATATATATATAAATATTAATTATAAAATAAAGTATTTGTATTACGATATAGAAGTGAAAAATTGTTTTTGCATATTTCCGGTGTTTAGCAAAGCTAAACCAGGTCTATGAAATTTGTCACTCTAAGAAACTTTGACACTAAAACTGGGTTTGGGCAGAGATCAATTCTGCAAATCCCCTGAAAGTTCAAAATATGGTCAGTAGTAATCTGTTGGTCAGCACACTTCAAACAGACTGGGAAAATATTTTTCCATAAGAATAGGACATAAATCTCAAGTGTCCACTGAAAAGCCTGGTGATGTCCGTCTGTTCCCTCTTACAAAACTTGAATGATAATGCGCCCCCGATAACTTTTCCTGGTACCATTGGTGAACAAGTGGTCCAAATAGCATTAACAGCCTTTTTCACTCTTGAGAACAGCTCTAAATGAGTCAATGACTCAGGTATGTAAATATGTCTAATCGACTACTTGCAACTGCTTTAGCCACAATACCTGCTTTCTCATTCCCCTGTATATCAGTGTGGGAAGGCATATTTTGAAAGTGCACAAAGATGAAAGATGCACCAGTTTGTTGGTAATTGCCTTTTCTTACATTATCCCACATTTCATGCCAATTAGAAAGGTGCTGTAAGAATTTCGCTTGTCAGATAGGATTTAAACGACAGACAAGCTGGTGGAGGACAGAATCGAATTGAACCCAACATCAGTGATAATCAGTTCCTAGGTGAAAAGTAATTTAAAAATGAAGTATATGCTAAGCAATTTGAATGCTCAAAATATGCCTTGTTGGTTGTCTTATTGTCTTATTTCTCATGATCTAGCCGCAAGCTAGATAAAGTCACCTAGCTCATGAATTCTCAAAAAATCATGAGCAAAAAGAGGACTGTTAAAGAATTTCAATCCTATTTAAGCCTGCATAGGTCAACATGTGGTCAGGAGAGGCCTACAGAGCTGCATTTTTATATTCGGAGAGATCTTTTTGCCCCGGATAAAAAAAGACATCTGATGTGCCCACTTGCAAGCCTGCTAATGGTGGACAAAATGACTCTAACAGCATTGATGGTAAGGGCATCATTTAGAATCTACTTATTATAACAGAGATGATTTGGAAGATAGAGAAATATTTCGTAATATGATGTAGTGTTAGTGTTATATTATTTAAAGTGGATTTTTGAATAGATGATTTTTGTGTTGTAGTTGAAAATTATGAAATTTAATTACTTATCTTTCTATGAATTTTAATAGTTTTATATTTTATGTCAAGTAAATGAATCTTTTTTTAAATAATTGATAAAATTGTATTACTGGAAGATAACATTAAATGATTTCATATAATAAATTCAAATTATTATGCAGTTTAAGAGAATGCTTCGTTTTTATTTTATAAAAACTAAATTTTTTTAATTATGAGATAATAGACTTTTTTTCCATAAATCTTGAAAAAAATCAATGCAATATTAGATATTATGAAATAATTTATCTTGAATAAAAATATATAATTTTCTATATTTACCTTTTCAGTCTTGATAAAAAACGTTTTAGTTAACGGTAGAAAGATTTTACAAATCAATGTCTTAAATTTGTTAAATAATAATTTGCAATTAACAATTAGTTTGGTTTAAAATGTTATCTGTAAAATTAAAAGTTTAAAATATACAACTGAAAACATAAATTCTATGATAGCTAGTAAAAACTGTACATGTTTCCTCATTTACATTAGTTAAAAGGACGAGAAAAAATGTCAATTATATTATTTTCATTTGTGTATACAATTTTGGATATTAATCATTGATGTATATTGCAAATTCTGTTACATTAGATACTTTTTAACATAAATAGGTTAAAAAGTATCTAACAAAATAGAATTTACAATATACATTAATGATTAATGTCTACAATTTTATACACAAATGAAGATAATATAATTGACATATTTTATCATTTACAACAAAAACTGAAATACGGTTGGGATATTAATTTCTATGGTCATATTATAATGTGTGATTATATTCTATCAAATAATATCGTTTTTAAAAGGGAAATTAAGTGAGTTCAATTGGGAAAAGGAAAATCGTTGAAGAAAGTAGTTAAGATATGTGATTATTTTCTATTTTTGGCCGAAAGATTCCTAAAAGATCCATTTTCATGAAGGCTATCATCATTTTGTCGACATCTGGTACATCAACATTTCGACTCGAATGCAATTTAGAAGTTGATTGTTTCTTTACTGATTCGTAAGATTTTTTTGCACAATGAGATAACTTTTGCGTCAGGAAATCAATTAATTCTCATTTTGTGCATTTAAGCTTCTACATTTTCATGTGTATGTAAAAATTCGGAATAAGTGTTGACCTTTAGCATCCATTTACTAAATAAGCTAGAAAATAAATTAAGTTGAAAAGCATTTATGTTTTATTTGTTCAGCAATTTTAAAGTCAGTCAGCTGGTAAATTTTTCCAATAATTGAAAATTCATAAAGTTCATTTTCCCCATTATATAAATTCCCATTATTGAAAATTTATGCACACGTGGGTTAGCACTTACTTTAATTACATTATTTGCCCAAAATTTTCTGATAAAACTTAAGAAATTGCTTGTTATTTAATTAAATGTTACATGCTATAATTTATCAACAGTAACAGCGTGCTGGCAGCAAAAAGTAATTATTTACAAAGAAGCTATTACATATTTTCAATGAAACTAAAACACACTTTCATACCTTAAACATCTTTATTTAAGTACTTTTGCGAGAACAAAGTGTGTGAGAAATAAAGCATTGTCATTCTCATATATGAAATCAGACACAGAATTCAGAATGTAGAAAACTTAAAATATGATGCATTGAGAAAAAATACATCACTATTATTATCGAAAACTCTATATCACTATCACAATAAGATATCTAAAATAATTTTCAGAATCTAACACATCATCTGGAATATATTCTCTGTTAATCGCTGAATGTTTTCAAGCAGCCGTTTGTGATAAGAAAATATGGCAAACTGTGAGGTCAGAATGGCAAACATTAAATACTTCAAATATAGCAATTTAAGGAACAATTATCGACATCTGTTGGCAAAAATCTAAATTAAATATCTAATACTATATGTAATTTATTTCCCTAGTTAAAGGGTGAAAAAGAGGGAGGCGCTGCTCAATAAAGAAAGAAACATGCCCGGGGAAAATCGCTGGATGAGCAAATTTTTCTACACTTGATTTTCTCCTGGAAATCATGGGATGAACAAGCATAGAGTTAATGAAAATATTATCTAGGATTCACAGATAGAAAAAATGGTTACATTGTTTACTGTGATACAAATAAATGATCATTTTCTTCAAATTCTTTTTTTTTTGTATTTTCTTCGCATTCTATACTTTCGCTGCTGCTCTTCTCCCTATCTTATATATATATATATATATATATATATATATATATATATATATATATATATATATATATATATATATATATATATATATATATATATATATATATATATGTATATATATACATATATATATATATATATATATATATATATATATATATATATATATATATGCATACACTAAAATTTCACTCTTCACTCATAGCAAGAATGATATGTTCATGTGAAGCCTATTTTAGATTCAGATTTTACTTAAAATTCCTGATTAAAATATTTTTAAATTATTAAATACACCTTGGTATTATTTGCTATGGTTTTTAAATACAGCGGTGATTTTTATTCATATTTATAATAAATAAAAATGAAAATAATTTATTAAAATAAACATAGATCCTAAAATGTTTTTACATGTTTAGACACTTCAAATAATTTTATTATAATATTTATTTTTAAGCGATCTAAAACTAAGATTATACTACATTATGGAAACTTATTAAAGTTGAGAGATTTTTCATACTTTTTTACATAAATAAAATTACATAAGATAATTTTTATACGAAACGAAGCATTAAATATTAATTTTTTTATATAAAACTTAAGAAAATATTAATTTATTATTATTTACATATATGTTGTAGGTACTCATAAATATCAATATTTTCTGTTGATTATAATTTATAAATTCGACTTAGGAATTGCAAAGTGAAATGTTCTAATTATTTTCTCTAAATATACTGGCATATTTTGATGATATGGGTAATAAATATTTATTTATTAAATTTCTTGTGGAAATGTCAAGAAGCTATTATGCGTTTTGTTTTTAGTTGCATTAAATTAAATTCCCTATTTGTAATGATAAGTTTGCGTCATGGCTGCCTAACTTATCAATTGGCTCAACAATAACTTTATAAAACATTTTAGGACAAAACTGGTTTATTAAGGGCTGTCAAGTTCACGTAGTCTTATGCGTAAATACGTTCGTATAAGCAAGTCATTTTCGTTCTTTCCGAGTTAAATGAATTAAAGTTGATGGAAGTTTTGTCGTTGAGCAAAATATGATTCTATTACTACACATTATTTGACAGATTATGAAACTTGTTTGCTCAAAACGGAAGTGCTCCGACAGATTTATGTTGCACCTTTATGAAGAAATAATTATGAAAAATAGATTAATTGAACGTATGAACGTGCGGTAGCATATATCAGAAAAACATGCAAGTGGTTATGATTTTATAAGTTGTTTTGGTATTTGACATTCATAAAACGTAATTGCTAAGAACTAGGTTTACTAAATTTTTCAATCGGCAGCGATTATATTTTCAACATAAAGATCATAGGAATATTTATTCAGCATAATCAGAATACTTATGGTACACTCTAATTATACTAATGACGAACTAATACAAATTAAACTATAAATATTATAAAAATTATTTATTGTTAAACATTTCGGAATAACAAACCAAGAGCTGAATTCTAAAACTTTTAATGAAAAGTAAGATTTAGCAAATTCTTTTCAACTGAATTTTTTATTGGTTACAATTAAACATTTAAGCATTAAATCATCGTAAAATTTTGTAAATTTTTTTAGCAATCCCAATTTTCAACAAAAAAGGTATGAATTTCGAATGACTTTTTTACTCAAGTTAAAGTATTTCTGAGAATGAGAAAGGCAAATTCTCTTTGTAATTATCTTCATTTAATATGACCATATTATTGAACTTTCAATTATAGTTTAAATACATAAGCAGAAAGTGCAGTGTGTTGATTTCTATTGTTTTTTCGCTTTTTTAAATTAATGCTATCAAACTATTAATCATGTATGAGAAAGTAAAAAATAGAAAAAGTCATACAATTTTTGTCATGAAAATAGATAATTTTGATTTTTTAATCAAAACTATAAAATAAATACTTTAAGTTCAGGTATAACATCGCTAACCTATGAAGAAGTAAAAAGAAATATTTTTCATCTTTATTGAATTTTCAAAACCAAACCAGTAATTAAGAAAATGTTTCTTTATTGTAAGTATATGATGCTTTACTACGTCCTGCAATTATCACTAATTATATAACTTTAACTAAATATTTCATTCAGGACCAAGAAATATTCTTCTATACAAATTCATGGTTTAGATAATGGATTACAAATGTTACATATCACGTTATCCGGAAAAAAGCAAAGATATTTCTCGACTATTTTATTGATTGCTGCAATGCACGAGTGTGCAATGAATGTCATGGTAATGGAAATAAGAAATACTATTATTAAAAGTAAATGGAAGTATTATTGTTCATCTGATGATGAATAAAGTTCATCGTTTACCATTGTTGAAGATTGTACAGGGTCACGGCAGTTTTAGTCCTTGTACTGTTAAGAATTTGAGTATTAGAATTATTTTTTTCCGTCTAAAACCATCCTTTAGACAAAATTGCACAAATTGAAGTTCTGTTTGACTATGGTGGCTTTTTATGTGGAAGGACTTTGTAGATTGATCATTTCACTGTGTAGTGAAGGGCAGTTTCCAAATCACCACATTTGCAGATGTTCGAATTGGATTTGCCAAATCTTGCGAAGTATTCAGAGAGGGGTCCATGATTCGTTATTAAATAGTTAATAAAAGGGTTTTAGATGAGGAAATCTGTGGAGACTGTTGGAAGTAAAATGGTGGGTGTACCTACCATTTTGCAATGCGTTCCATGTTCTTTTCCAACTTTCGATGGTTCTTTTATATAGGAGGAGTTTTAAGAAGGAGCTTGGTTTTTGCAGATTTGTGACTGACACATCCTCATTGATAGCAGCTTCTTTCGCTTCTTTGTCTGCCAGTTCGTTCCCCCAATTGCCAGCGTGTGCTTTAATCCAGCTTAGTTGGGTTCTGCATTGTGTGTTTGTGTAACGACACTCCTGGGTATCACGGATGATTTGTGATTTATGCGCTGGGTTGAGTAATGATAGAAGAACAATGGCTGTCAGTTCATATTGTTGTTGGGGCTAGTTTATTGGTAATTACGTGTTTTATCGCTTATCTGATTACTAATGCCTCAGCTTTAAGCACATTATAATTATTTAATTTAAACTGTTGAGAGAAAATATTTTGGTCTTTTTGTGTAACCACGAATGCTCCTCCTGTTGCTTCGTCATGTCTCAATTCTTCTGTATACAGATTTCTTGCTGTTGGTTTAAAGCTGGGAGGTCTGCATAATTTTAGGAATTCTTCAGGAAGATTATATAGTGTAAGGTTTCTGAATCTATGGAAGGGATGGATAGAATCTTTGTGTGCTGGGGCTTCAAAATCTTTGGGTTGTAATGAGTACCATCCATTTGTATTGATTTTTTAAGCAGTAAAATTTTTGTTTTTAGAGCGGCAGCTTCATCTGTTAACGGTAAGGGTGGAATGCCTGAAATAGTATTTAGAGCTATGCTAGAAGTTGTTTTGAATGCTCTTGTTATGAATAGCAATAAAAGTCCGTTGAATGTTGCTTAATAATTTTTCTTTTCTAGCTGTCATATGATTTGCCCAAGTTGAGCATCCATACATGTCTATTTTTTCAATGACGGTGAAGTATATTGTTTTAGAAAATTTTCCTTTTATACTCCAATTCTGGCTGACGTTCATTCCACGTAGTCTTTGGGCTATTGGTATAATTTTTGTTTGGATGTAGCGAAGATGTGGTAGGAAAGAAAGCTTTGAATTTATATGTATGCCTAAATATACCAAGCATTTTGTATGCTTTAGATTCTTTTTAAATTAATTTTTGAATTGAATTTTAGCTTTTTATTTTTCTAACCAAGAATCATTACTCTTGATTTTGCTGTTGAAATTATTAACTTAAGATCTTTGATGAGATTTGAGAATAGGAATAAAGATTTGTTACAATTATGTTTTAGTTCTTCTTTTGTTGTACCTCCAAGTACTAATATTGTATCATCTGCAAATATTATATTCTCTGTGTGTTGTGGCCAAGGAGTGGGTAAGATTGAATTGAAATAGATGTTCCATAATATAGGCCCTTCTATGGAGCTCTGTGGGCAGCCACTGTTATGTTCTATTTGTATTAAGCCGGAGTCGCCTATGGCTATCAGTTCTTTATCTTTTAAGAAGCTAAAAATACACTGGGAGATATTTTTCGAGTTATATTTCATAATACCTAATTTTAGACCTGGCCACCACAGAGAATCGAATGCTTTATGGATGTCAGGCTAATGAAAGCTGTTTATCTGTTGTTTTCTTTATTTATACAATCCATGACTGCTGTTAGAGCATGGTCTGTTGATCTTTTTGCTTTGAAGTTATATTGGTTGCTATGTAAAAAGTTATTTTTGAATAAGACATGCTTTAGGCGGTCAATGATGAGTCTTTCAAGAACTTTCCCATATGAAAGCAGAAGACATATTGGATTGTACGAAGTGGCCAACATTGGGTCTTTTTGCTTTTTACTGAAAAAAAATTACTTGACCTTTCTTAAATGCTTTTGGAAAGTAATTTATTTGAAGACATTAATTAAAATAGTTTAGCCAAAGTTTGCTATTGGCTCTATGGACCAGCATAACTATTATGTTGTCTAATCCATCCATACTTAGGACTTTAGAATTGTTAAGGTTTTTAATTATTAAACTAGCTTCTCTTTGTGTAAAGGGTGGATCATTTGGACTTGAAAGGATTAGAGTAGTGTTGATCTAACTGTTGTATGGTATTGAGTGTCCTCTTCTTGTGGTTATCTCTGGGAAAATTAGCTTCCATGAGCTCTTTTAAGATTGATTTTATATCTTCATTTGTTGAGTTTTGGAGTGCAATAAATTGAGTCGGAGAACAGTTGCTATTTTTTGCAATATGCCGAATTCTTTGTTATTGTTTATACAAAATATTGCCCAACTAGTTAATTTTGCTTTCAAAATTGTTCGTTTATAAGTTGCTTGTTGACGTTTACATTTTTGTAACCATGAATTTTTTTTCTGTTTCTGAAGTAGATGCCTTAAGTTTTTTCCTAAGTGCCTTGTTTTGCTCTTTAGTTCCTTTATTTCTGGTGTCCACCAGTGTATGTCAGCTTTTTTTGTCTGTAGTTCTTTGCTTAAGCATTGCTTCTGCTGCTCTATGAGCATTATTTAAAAACGTGTTGGTGAATTCACCCAAGTTTCCTTCATTTTTAATTTTATGCATTTGTTTGTTTAAAGATTTTAGGATTGGTTTAACTGATTTTAGAAATTTTTTCTGATTTTTTAATGTTTTAAATCTTTTAGTAAAGGTTCTAATTATTAATTCAGCTATAACACATGTTATGTAGTTATGGTCTGAACATGTTTCTTCTTCACTCACTGTTCAGTCCTGAATCACTTGGAGCAGAGAGTCTGTGCATAAAGTTAAGTCCGGCCAGTTGATACCCATTGGTCCTGTAAAAGTTGGGAGGCTAAGAGAAGTGTTTAACAAATTTAAGGAATTGCAACTTATAAATTCTTCTAAAATCAAACCACGGCGATTGTTTGAAGGGCATCCTCAAAAGCAAAATTTGAGAATTAAAATCTCCACAAATTAAAATTCGTGCTGATCTGTATTGGAATAATAAGTTTCTATAACGATTCCAAGAATTAATATTACATCTTCACCTGGGGAGGTATGTAAAGAAATCAATATTAAGGATGTGGTTTGAAAAAGGTCAGTAGGTTGTAGGGCCACTGTGGACGGCGATACACGAAGCAAAACGTCTAGGCAAAGAGTCAATGAGACTACGGATGGCGCCTTGATGAATTGTTCTCCCTTCCCTGGCAACCATTTTCCTGGCAGGGTTTGTAAATGGCATTCAATCATGTCCCAAACGTGTTCAATTGGTGATAAATCTGGCGAGCATTGTGGCCAGGGAAGCGGGTTGCACATCTTGCAGGGTATGTTGGTTGATGCGAGCAATGTGTGGTCAGGCATTATCCTGCTGATAAAGAACATCGGGCACCCCCTGAAGGTAAGGCAGTGTCACCGGCCACAACACATCCTCCACATAACCTTAGACTGTCATAGTGGCGTGAATATGAACTAGAGGTGATCTGGAATTGTAAGCAATGCACCCCAAGTCATGATGCCACGTTGTCACGCGGTGCTGCTTCCACAATTGCTGCAAGATTAAACATGTCTTCATGCCGACACCACACTCGTACGCGGTGACTATCACTAAAGAAACAGAAGCATGATTCATTTAAGAAGACAATCCTGTGCTATTTCGTCATCCTCATCACTCTGATCAGGCACCATTCCAGACGTTGGTGTCTATGCTCTGGTGTTAATGGTAATCTTCTTAACGAACGCCATGTAAGCAGTCTACTAGCAACCAATCAAAGGCAAATGATTCTGTTCTATATAGGATCATCCAGGGTGTCTTGCACTTGCTACTGAATTTCGGTAGACGTGCTTTGCGAGGTCGCCACCACCTGCCGTCAGACGCGTCGATCCACGCTTGCTGATGTCCCTCAAGTTGCACTGGCACCCCACAAACGTTCCACAGTTCCTTGTTCCAACCATCTTCACCAAAACCGGTGCTGTAGACACGTCCAGGTGTCTGTCGGCTGTGTTTTGCCGTCAAGACTAACTTGCCCTTCCCAGTCCGATCACTATGCCCCTCATAAACTCGTCTGTCTGCTGGAACTGACTCCGTTGACGATGGCCTGGCATTTTCAGCAATTACAGGCGTCCTTTGCTACAAAAACAAACTTTCAACAGTTATTTTCTAAGCAGCAATGACTGCGCGAATATTACCCACTCTGCAGGTTCCTCTTATATCTTATCCTATGTGAGCTGGAGAGCTGCGCCTTTCACTTCATTTGCATAACTCGGTAATGTATGTCTACCCTGAAATTTGCATAATTTTCTGGCCACTCCCCACCAATTTTGGTATTGCCTTTTCAATGTCGGACAGTACATATAATGTTAATTGATTTAAAATCAAAACGTAAATTAGTCTTTAAGTATTTTTTATTACAATGGTTTATATGAATATTTTTTGTGAATTATTTAGTTAGCATTCTATTAAATAATTTGTTATTTTTGCTGTTTCATAACTTACCTTGACGGTATTCAGTATATCTCTGTACATGAAACATAGAAATAATAATTAATGCAAATTTTATAACAGTCGTGGCATTGAAATAAACTATTGAATGTAACCTATAAAAGTAGAAATTTTTCTTCTCGAATACTAAATGAATAAATTGTCGTAAATGCACAACAAAGAGACAAACAATTTTAAAAGGAATTTGTTGCGTTGTTGTAGGCAACTACAGACAAATATATTTAATATTTTGTAGAATGAAGATTGAAAACCAGTTATAAGATCGTGAAAATTTGTTTTTCATTATTTTAACTATAATTTCCAAATGAAAGATATTTATTTGTTCCTTACATATTAGAAAAATGCAAACACTGAGGATGATATTACATTTCAAAATCCTATACAGCATGTATGCTTACTAATACCAAATAGTGATTAATAAAATGAGCAGCTTTCTGAAATAAACATAAAAGTTTATGATTACCAATATATTAATAAAGGCTATTTTAAAATCTAGTCCTTTCAATATCTTAAATATGAAGAGTTAAGAAATAGAATAAGCGACAGATACATAATTTTATGTTAGAAATTTGTAAAATTTTGTATTTCTGATACAAGCTATGAATTTAAGCAATAATGTGGGTATTAAGTTTATCCCATGATTACTTTAAATGATATATTATGTAGGAAACTAGAAATGAGATGCAAGTGCTATTTTTGAATGAATACAATATCAATATTTAGTTTACACCAAGCAAATACTTTAGTGAAATAACTTCCATTATCAAATACATTATTAATAGTTTTCTATTACAAATTAAATAGTTATTCATTTCCTATGTAGGAAATGTTTTTTTGTCAAGATAATTTTTATTTGTCCATATCATCATCTTAATGATAAAATGTTTTTATTTCATTAAATTCCAGAATCATTTTTGAGATAAAGCATAATATTTCGGTAAAGATAGTTTAGTTTCTATATTCATCAATTTAAACATTTTTAACACTGAAAATGATATTTTCAATTATAAGTTCTCTAATATCATGAGCCTTTTATTTCCGTACTCTACCAATTTTTGAAAAAATATAAAAGATTAGAAGAGAATTTATTTATAAATAGCCGAGGTTAATTTTATATATTATCTAGGAATAACTTTTATTTTAAAATTTGATGCTATTTGATACGTCTTAAGAGAATGAGACAGCTATTCTTAGAAGAAGATACTCAAATTTCCAGATAAATCTATCTACTAAAGAGTTTTTTGATAAAAAATATTGAAATCTATTATAAGAAATTTGTATTTGAGAAAAGTGTTTTCCTATTTTAGACAATGGTTCATTAAACTGAAATTTAGACGAAAATCTTTAGTGTTTTGGGAAATGTTTAGTTATATACCATTTATTTATACATTGCTTTTATTATTTTTACTAAATAAATTAATTTTATTATTTGCTTTATTATATTATTTGAAAAAATAATTATAAATATTTAATTGTAAATTGTAATTTAAATAATTTATAGTTTAAAATTTCTTGAGCACTAAAATAATTTCATATTTAAACTATATCCAATTTCAAACATATTTATTAAGCAATTATGTTATGTATATTGATCTTATAAAATGTATCAATATTTTAAAATATTTTGTAATATATTGAAAATTTTATTTAATTTTTTAAAAAAGGAAATATATTATATCTTTAACAATAACTTGACAATAATTTAAACAATATTTAATTTTTAAGTTTAACAATATATAATCTTTATTGTATTATAAATTTTTTTAATAAAGATTATATAGTTCTAGTTCTAATAAAAATAAATCGCCATTATATATAGCACTTAATGATGCAATTTCTCAAGTTAAAGAAAAAATAACTTTTATTTGCTTTAATGGTTATAAATTCTGATTTTTAATCTGTTGTTAATATTTGATTACATATTTAAAATCGTATAATTTCCTATGATCTTCAATTATAAAATCAAATAATTTTTATCGATTAAAATTATTCGATTAAAATCGTATAATTTTAATCGATGAGAATTATACGATTTTAATCGTAATTTAAAATCGTATAATTTCTTATAATCTTCTCTTGTTTTCAAATGAATTTCACAAATTTATTTATTGCTCTAAACAACTGTTTGTAACTGTAAATAATATTTTTATGAACCTTGCATATTTTTTCAGATATCTAATTTTAGAACACGTGTCAGGTGGTGAGTTATTTGATTATTTAGTAAAGAAAGGTCGCTTAACACCTAAAGAAGCCAGAAAGTTCTTCCGACAAATCATTTCCGCCCTAGATTTCTGCCACAGCCACTGCATATGGTAAATATCGAGTTGTTTTATCATTTTAAAGCAATATTTTAAAAAACTTTCAGCATAGTCACTCAATTTAACGACATTTTTTATAACTAACCTGTCATTATTTAAATTACTCATGTCGATGAAACGAATTGCTGTATTTTTAAAAGGATTAGTATACACGATGTTTCAAAAATTCAATTACAATCTTTATTTGTTAGTTTGAATGACCACGACAGATGTATCTTATATAAGACATTTTTGAATATCAAACTATTATGCGCATTCTTTGCATGGGAGAAATATTGCGGTTTTTCATGTTATTCGTGTTATATCCCCACCTAAACTGCTGTGAGTAACTGCTATGTCATGTTAGACTGTTATGCTTTCTTTCAAATTTCTCAAAGTTTCCAAATCTTCGAAGTGGTAATTAAGTTCTTATTTTAAGCATTGATGTCTTAATGGACAGGAATACCATTTTAAACCATATAATCTTTTTTAAATTAGACTATAAGTCAAAAGTAACTTTAGAGCGATCAAAATGTCTGTAATAAATTAAAGAATAAATTATCAATTATATCCTGTTGGATCAAATTATAACTTTTAATTTTCAATTATTAATTACTGCCGATACACCTAATAACACATTATTTGTGTATATAAAAACATGCTTTCAAAAATAACTTTAAGGGATATACAGAATTGGGTGGCACAAAATAACTTCTCTTGAATAAAATCTTATCATAGAGGTATTTTATTTATAATCTTAATAATGTATTTGATTATAAATGCAATTAAATATTTTCGAGCTTCTATTTTCAGGTAAACTGAAAAATTAATCGATGTTAGAAAATTCAATCTATTGCAGAATAGCTTGGAGAAAGAAGTGAATGGATAAGATAACATACTTTGCAAAAATAGTTAAAATTTGTAAGAATAACCGACAGACAAGATGTAATATATTACTAAAAGAGAGATAATACGCATCCTAAAACATCAGGCATAAAAAAATGATATTTTTCGAAATGAATATTTGATGTCTTGAAAGTCATTAATCAACATTATTTGTAGTCGAGGGACACCAATATAGACAATACAATATTTTTTATACAAGAAAGGAAAATCATGTGAGAAATTATCTCTGGATGGTATTTTTTAGCATCTCAGTTGTGATTGGATGTACTGTTTAGTTTAGTCTCACAGGCATATAATTTTCATAATTCAAATCTGAAGTCCTGGAAGGCCGAGAAATATCAACATGGAGACTAAGCAACATGTGCAAAAATGTTTTCTTGCTTGTGCGAAATGTGCATCAAGCAAGTATTTCTTTCACACACATAGTAATAGTAAAAAAAACATCAGTCTACCAAAAAGGCATAACTCTTAACACGTATTTAATATTAGAATTGTAATAGTTCATTTACGAGTTGTTGCATCAGAATATTTCCTTGTACTTTGCCCAGTGATGGGCTCCAGTGATAGATAAAGCTAAACCATCTAAGTGGGAGTCTTCGTATTTAGAAGCAAGTACCAAGCAGAAAGTCAACCAATACATAACCAGCCACCCCTAGAAATATCGTTTCACTGGGAGGACATTCTAACGTTGATCTGTTTAACATCCCTTAGTCGTCTCCAGTGAACACGATGGATCTTCGGTTAAGTTGGGATTTACACTCACTAAAAAATCAGAAGAACGCCTTGACCAACCAGGTCACCGGGACCTCATTCTCATGTTACATACCACATGTCTGTAATGCTAATGATAAATGACTTAGAATTCCACACTTACATCAATGGGAAAGATCGTCGTCACAATAATGTGGTGAAATAACAACTTGGTGTTTTTCTTGTACTGTAATAAGAGTTTCTCCTTCATTGTTCTATAGTTTTCAAGAGTCCGGAATTTTCGGATTTGGGTGTTAAATATTGTGCATTGATTAACACAATGTAATTTTTTTAATTTCTATCTCCATTTATATTATTGCGTAATTTATTAAATTTTTTAAAATTAACTGATTATAAGATCACTTAAAGTGGAGCAGCGCACCCGATATTGCCAGCCTAGCTGGCACACGACAACAACAACAATAAAATCACTTTATTCCTTCTTCGCATCGTCAATAAATATACAAACAAAATATGAAATGAGTTTTTAAATTTATTTTGTAAATACTTAATGTGCATTGCAATTTAACTAAACAGTGATAACATATCTCAATTATTTAATAAGTTTTTATGCTATAGGTATGATGGTAAAAAAAGATAAAAAATTTAAATTAATGAAATTAAGATAAATGTTTAACATGTTAATTTTAACAATGTTAATGTTAAATTTTTAAGATGTAAATGTTAACAATGTTAATGTTAAATGTTTAAGATGTAAATGTTAACAATGTTAATGTTAAATGTTTAAGATATAAATGTAAACAATCTTAATGTTAAAAGTTCAAGATGTAAATGTTAACAAAAAAAAAAAAAAAAAAAAAACATGAGAGTAGCGAAGTGAGATGAGGAAAAGCTTTTTTTTTTTCAAATTTTTTTTTTTAGCTGTATTATTATTATAGACAAAGTTTTCAAACTTTTTGACGAATTTGAAATGTGGATGAATGTTAGTTGATTTTTGAATCCTGAAATAACATTGAGAGAAAATTCATAGAATTCCTTTTATATTGTTGAAATTTATAATGTGAAGAAAATTACTGTAATTACTTTTCTTCTTTACTTTATTAATTTATTTTCATTGATTGTGGGTTTTTTTTTTTCATTTTCCTTCCAAAAAATGCTTAAAACTGTAAATATCAATTGTTTTTAAAAATTTTATTATAACATTGTTATAGAATATTGTGTATTAATATAAAAATATTTTAAATTAAATTAATTATTCTTTTTTTATAAGTCACCGTGATCTGAAACCTGAAAATCTTCTGCTGGACGAGAAGAACAACATTCGGATAGCGGACTTCGGTATGGCCTCTTTGCAAATCGAAGGGGCCATGCTGGAAACGTCTTGCGGGTCACCCCACTACGCCTGCCCAGAGGTTATAAGGGTGAGATAATGTGCTTTATTTATCCATTTAAATAGAATAAATTATTTCAAATATTTAGATCAAATCGATGAATATATCAAAAAGTGTATTTGAACATTCACAGAAAATCTTAATTTTCTTTAGAATCGAAATTGTTCTTATCTTTCTAGCTTTCTGAAAAATGTTGTTGCATGCCCACTTTGGCTAGCAGCGCTAGACCAGGTCCATAACGTTGAACACCCCAAAAAAATCTTGGACCATCAAAGGATCGTTATATAAATCATGCTTGGATAGCTCCAGGCACTTAAGGGTGTGATCTGGCGTAGCTTGTGCAGCGAAACAGTTGGAATAGGTCTCGAAAATTTTGGTGTTCTCAGAAAAATTTAATGATCTGAAGTGATTTCAAAAATGTTTCAGTTAAAAGTGGAATATTTTGTAAATGCATTTTGTAGAAATTTTATCCAAGGTTGTACTGGAGCTGTGCAACCATTTAAAAACTCTTATTTTTTTTAAAGAGAGGTAAATAAGTAAAAAGTATGATATATTACTTTAAACTAGTCTGATCACCACTTTACTTTCCTCTTGGAACTATGAATACTTTTAAAGTAATAACAAAAGTAAGCTGTTGTAGGATAGTAGGCGAAAGAAAAATCATTTTCAATAATGCCATTCAAAGTACAGTATAATTCGCAACTATTTGTAATTATAGAAGCAATTGATACTATATCATTCTATCGTATACAGCGTGACAGTTTCAGTTATATCCTAATATTATACAGGGTAATCTATATCAGTGTTTCTCAACTGAATTTACTCCAAGGACCGGTAAAATATTTCGGCACGTTCGCGCGGACCGGTAATATTAATAATTTGACCCAATGCACAATTTTTCACAAAGATAAATCATGAAGACATACATAATTTTTAAAGCATTTTGTTTGTTATAATTTACATTTGTATATTCAACTTACTTATATAATATTGCATCGAGAATAAAAGCACCAAAACTTAATTAAAACTCCAAGAAAATTCCAACGTGAATGATATATTTATTTTTTTAATTAATATATTAGCCAAAACAACAATGAGTCGAAATGTGAACAACGTAAGTAGATACCAAATAAGCAAAAAATAATTTACCAAAATAAAGGATATATAAAAACTAAAATTAATGAGATTGCTGCTGGTCTTTGTTGCTGACTAAACTGTCAATCCTAGGCTTTAAACCAGTTACAGCAATACGTAAAGCAGGTGCAAGAGCAAGTCGATTTCTATGTTTCGTCTTAATAACAGTCATAGCCGAAAATGTAGTTTCACACAAATAAGTTGAGGAAAAAGGCAATAAAATCTTCAACGCCTTTGCATGAAGATTGGGGTATTCTGTTGCAGTCTTTATCCAGAATTGATATATATTTATTGATTTGAACTGTGATTTAAGTCCTAGATCTGAAGACAGTTCAATAAGTTCTGTTTCCTGGACTGTAGTGAGATTGTTATCATAATTATCAATAAATGGATTGATTATCCACAGATTACCTGAACGTACATCTTCTTCTGGGGGATAATACTGATCAAAAGCTATTGATAGTTCTTTTAAATGCTCCAAAATAACGCTGATAACGCTCTTCTGATCCATGTCATTAGTATTAATGTAATCAAAGAAAGAAGCAAACATATCAAAAGTGTTTTCTTCCGCACGTTTATACCAGAGTTTCAATTTCTTTTTGAAAGCATCAATCTTATTGTAGAAGTTGAAAACGGTATTAGTTTTACCTTGAAGACTTAAATTTAGTTCATTTACCAGTGAAAATATGTCTGATAGGTACGAAAGCAAGGCTACCCATTCTTTGTTCTGAAAATGTCTGCTCAAGAATGATCCCTTTTGATTTAAAAACAATTGTACCTCATTTCTTAATTCATACAACCGCTTAAGGACTTTTCCTCTGGATAGCCAGCGTACTTCGGCGTGTAACAATAGTTGTACATGATCTGATCCCATTTCTTGACATAAAGTTGTAAACAATCTTGAATTAAGGGCGTTACTTCTGATAAAATTTACAATTTTTACCGATTCCAGAAGAATGTCATTCAGTTGTGGGGACAATTTCTTTGCTGCTAAATGTTCGCGATGAATAATGCAGTGTGTGACTACTAATCCTTCTGATGCTACGTCTGTTATTCTCTTTGCAACACCTGTATGTCTTCCAGTCATAGCAGCAGCGCCATCAGTACACAAACCAATGCATTTTTTCCAGTCAATGGAGTTAGTTTCAATATAATTATTAACTGCCTTAAATATTTCAGCACTTGTTGTTTGGGATGGTAGTTCGATACAGCACATCAATTCTTCTCTAATATCATTGGTTGCATAGTCAATGTAACGAACATAACATAATAATATGGCATTATTTGAGACGTCAATTGACTCATCCATTTGAACAGCAAATCATTTCGATTTACGTATACCTTGGAGTAGTTGACTTTCTATGTCGTATGATAACTCACATATTCTTCGTCCAATAGTATCATGGGACAGAGGCAAAGCTTTCATTTTATCTGCAGCAGATTGGCCCAACGCTTCAGAACACACGTCTATCAAACACGGTTTGACAAAAGCTTCAGCAACTGAGTATGGTTTTTTAGATTTGGCAATACGCAGAGCAACTAGATACGATGCTTTTAAAAGCGATTTATCAACCGAGAAACATTTTTTAAAAGCATCCTTTTGAATTTTCATCTCCAAACTTTTTCTCCTGAAAAAGTCCAGTGGTTTGCTTTCCAGTTGTGGGTGCTTAGTTTGTAAATGCCGCATGAGCTTGGAAGGTTTCATGCTTTCATTGGAGAGAACATCTCTACAAACAACACATTCAGGTTTTGGACAATTTTCTTCTCATTGAGGCCAGAGGATAAAACCATATTTCAAATAATCTGCGATGTAGTGCCTTACAAAGCTTTTTCTTTTTTGGAAGATTGTGGAATATATTCACTTTCATCTGTATTCGAAGGGGCGGACGACGTACTTGGTTTTTGAAAATCCTTTTTTTGCACGAAATTTAGTAATGTGCGTTTCGTTTCCTTAGTTATAGCATAATATTAAATTCAGAAGTAATTAAAAACTTACGCTGATAAATAGTTTTCAAGAATTGCCCAAGTGTGCAGAATAATCAAAATCAAAAACAAAACGTAATCAAGACGCCAGACGCCTTGAACACTGCGATACTGTGATAGTCAGCGTTCAAGTAATCAGGGATACGCAAGGCACCAAGGCAGACAAGCGCACCCTAACTGGTGCTCTAAGCAGTGTTGCCAGAACAATTTGATTAAAAGGAATAAGTCGACAGTTCAAAATGTAATAGATTTCATAGAATAGTAAAAAAACGTGCCGAGGTACCGGCAGTTTTTTTTTAATTTAGGTAAAGGATAATTTTGTAAATTTCATAAAAACTCAAAATAGTAACAGATTTGGTGAGTAACGTAACAACGTAAAAGGACTACTGAATAATAATAGATCTATTATAATTATAATAGACTGGCAACGCTGGTGGTACGGCAATTCATGAAACGCGTTTAGATACATAGTTGCCAGTTTGTTGTATTTTTCATCAAAAATTACATTATTTTTTAAACTAGTAAACTATTATTATTGTAATGTAGGTACTGTTTCTGTGGTCGGCCTATAAAAGCTGGATATTTCGCGGACCGGTAAATATTTCTTGCGGACCGGCGGTTAAGAAACACTGATCTATATAATATAGTATTTATTTTCTTTCATTATCATATTTTTACCATTAAAATATCTTCTATAAATAATAGTCTTACAATAAACCTATGTAACATTACTTATATCCTAAATTTACTATCCTGTCACTTGTAAGTTATAAATCTGAAATATTTAAAATTCATTCAAAAGTGCTTATTATAAACTGACATTCATATATTGCAAAACATACATTCTTTCTTTCTTAAATTAATAGGTTTTAGATGTTTATTATATCACATTTTTGATTATTATAAATGTAAACTTTTATTACTATTAAAAATCAGAAAATTTATTAGCTTTTCCAAGAAACTCCGAAAAAAATTTCAATTACTACATAGATTTTTTTGTAAGATAAACGGAATTTATATTTTTAATTGTTCTTAACTAATTTTTGGTAAATACATTTATTTCTTGTCGGTATATATATATATATATATATATATATATATATATATATATATATACATACATACAAAAGGTCAAAGATGGCGGGACTATTTTTGATCTTAAATCTTAAAGATTAAAAGTCAAGGAATATTTATTCTTTACCTTAAAGTGCATAGATTCTAATATAATTTTTGTAAAAAAAATTGAAACATCGCAACAATTTTCATTGAAATGTACCTTCTCCCGTGAAAAGAAACTGATTTATTGTAATGTAAATTAAGATTTTGTGATGTAAATTCTTTTCTCGATGATATACAGCAGTACTACAAACATGGTAGATAGCATCTTGATTTATTTCAAATATCACAAATGTTCGAGATCGTGATTTATACTCAAGTGTTTTTACAATAAATATGACAACACATGCAAATGCATCAACAATATTGGAAATTGATTCTAGTGGGTTACCATTCGCTTTTGAGATTAGAACAAATATAGAAGCTTATAAAAATTCAACGACGCTTATGCATTAAACATTATTGCCGTTTTTCTTTTTCCGGTTTCCTATTGTAGGAGTAACGTGGAGACCAAATGTTGTCTGAAAGAAACGCAGTTTGTTTTTATTTTCTCTTGCAGGAAGAGGGATTGGTATTGTGCAGCTGCGAGTTTCTCTCAGTGCTTTGAGATTTCTGTCGTTTTTAAATCTGAAAGACCTCACGCAATTGGTGCTATTTCCTTACATTTTATTTTGTTCTTTACCTTTCCCGACACACTTCATTAAATATTTCTATATTTTCAGTTCAGATATAATGCTATAGATAGATAAGCTTTAATTTACTAACTCTATTTTACCAGAAAATATATCTTTTTTATCATTTTTTAAGACTGGTTGATTTATTTTTAAGAGAATATTTTCGCAACAATAAATCTCAACTAAAGTTGATAAAGCTTGTATTTGGCAAGATAACTTTGACATTTATTTTAAAAGTAACCTATGGAACTACTTTATATATAAATATATATATATATATATATAATAGTATTAATTAATTAATTAAGTAATAATTAATAATATATATAATTAATATTATTATTTTCAATTTGGTTTTTGATTAATTTTATAAAAATAAACTATTAATTATATTTTATTAATTCTATTTTAGCTGCTTTTGTTGTGTGTGTGTGTGTGTGTGCTGAATGTATTGCTAAACATAAGTGTTATATCTATTCTTGTGCTTTTCAAATTTTATATCTTTTAATTTTCGCCTATGATGATTCTAATCTTGCTTTATATATATATATATATATATATATATATATATATATATATATATATATATATATATATATATATATATATATATATATATATATATATATGTGTGTGTGTGTGTGTAAAATCTTGATTTTATTTTCCTTTGTATTTTATTGTAGCAAATTAATATTTTAAAATGGAGTTTTATTATATTTTTCAATAATTATTTTATTAATCATTAGTTAAATTTTAAAATTTTGAAAATTGATTTGTTTATTATTTAGTTAAAAATTGTTTTGATAAGATTATTTTAATTATAATATAAGAGGCATTTTATATAGCTTATACTAAAACATTTTTAAATTTTTTAAAGCTAATTAATAATAAAATTATTTTTAAAATAAAAATTTTAATTACTTAAGTAAAGTAGATAAAAAAAGACTTTTGAAGCAAAATTAATTTGATTTCAACATATTGTTATTACAAGATGTTGCAAAATTAATAATAATCATGTTTTATTATTCGATAATAGGGAGAAAAATATGATGGCCGCAAGGCAGACGTGTGGAGTTGTGGTGTTATTTTGTATGCTTTACTCGTGGTAAGTGATACTTCTGGAGCATTTTTAAATATATATTGTTTCTACAAATATGTCTTAATAATATAATTACCACACGATTCAATAAAACTTTTTTGATTTTAAATAAACAATGTATCCACTAATGACATAGATGTGTTTTAACTCTTGCTTTTGATAGCTTTTCAATTACATCGTATTTTGACTTTCTTACCAAGATGGTGATGGAAATTGCTTCCTATCCTTTTACAAATTACTTATTAAATGCTACAATAATAGTCACTTAAATATCATTAACAAGGCTACATTTGTTGTGAGTGAAATCCTTTTTAATATATTTTCCGGAATATTATCAGCATTTTTAAGAATACGGTTCTAATATTTATATAGCAAATTATTTTTCTATGTTGTTTATATTTTTCTAGAGAAAATTATTTAAATTAATATATATCAGAATCATATTATTTTAATTAAGTAATGTTAAATATATTTTACCAGCGTAAAAATATATATTATACTTTACTATGCTAAAAAACAATAGATTTCAGCACATGTAATTTTTGATACTAAAAAATGAACAAAATATTTTCCTAGAAATATATAATTTGATGCTTGATAATATAAGATTACATAGCTATTTAATGAAAATTGTGTACTAAAAAACTTATTTAATTATATTTATAAATGTGTTTAAAATAAAATTTTATTCGTTTATCAGTAGAATTGCTCTTGAAATCGTAAAATAATTTTTAAATATTTTTTATTTTGAAGTATTCAGGATTTACAATTAGAATATATGTGGTATATTTATGAAGATAATTAATTATTCAAGATGTTTATTTGAACATACATTTATTATGAAGATTGTAGTAGTACGTATGCATAATGGGTTACATAACAATTCAGTTTATTGTGAATTTATTATATTTCATACAAGCTATAATTGAAAAACGTAATTATTGGTTTTTAACTTTAATGTAACTAACATTGAAATTCAAAATTTTGTTTCATCTTTCAACAATTTGAAACATTGCTTAGAAATTTCAATTTTAAAAAATGATCATTCCAATGTAACTATAAATTAGTTCATAAAAGTTAGAATAATCCTGATTCATTGAGATTCTTGGTCCATTAAAATTAAACAAGAAGAAAAGCAAGATATATTAAAATAAAGTATAGTGAAAAAATAATTCAAAATTTTAACGAAAAGGGGTGAATAATATAATGTGCAAGATATATGATAAAATCAATAATGTGCACTTTTGCAATTGAGTACAATAACCGGTATTACTCATTTAGACATTGAACATATAACGTTTTTCAAATGTTTTAATAATAAAAGTCTGTTTTTTTCTGTTTATAGCCAAAATCGGTGCGAAATGCAATCGAATGCCTTATGGTAATTCAGTCATTTGTTATACATTAATAAAGTATGTTCGATGGCTATTACATAATGAAAATAGGCTTCACCTTTTTGTTGAGATATTTCTTTAGATAATTATTACATAAAAGTGACAAGTATTACGATATTTAAAAGTACAATTGAAAATCTCTCTAATAATCTAATGAATGACAGGTATTGTGATACAAAATGTCAAAATTTTGCAATTCAAATCATAGTGTTTATACATAAGATGTAAATATCGTGGTATTGCAGATAAGACCACGCCTCATCTTAAAAATGATTCTGTTTACTAACTTCTCAAAAGCCAGCATTCATCATATTGTTTCTAACAAATAGTAATGTTTCTAGAATCCAAGTGTTTAGCAACAATAAAAATTTTCTTACATTTCAAATGACGTAAAATGATACACGACAAAATTCTATTTTTTGTGTTATGTTTCCTAACATTTATTATGATCAATCAATCTTGCTTGGAGAATATATTTACCTTCACGTATGATGATTCCATGAATTTAGTTCAATCGATTAAATTAGTCGTCGGTCTTACAGCTATCGATTGCATATTCTCACCACTGTGCCTTTGTTTTATCAAATATATATTTCTTTATTTAAAAGAAATTTATGTATTTCTTATATATATATATATATATATATATATATATATATATATATATATATATATATATATATATATATATATATATATATATACATTTCTTTTCCTCCAAAATATTCAAAATAATCAATTTCAGGCACAAGACTTTATCAAATTAAATATATTCGACTGATGTCTTTATTTTTCAATAAGGATACTTCTGAATTTCACTGCATTAAAAAGTTTATGCGAAAAGTTACGAAAATTTGAACAGAAATATATACAACTTGTAGAAGTTTATCTACATAGATTAAATTTAAAACTATTTAGATGCTTCCTTTTTTGCGTCGATGTTTTGTTATCCAGGGATACGCATGAATACAACCGTTGTAATTAAAAAATATTAAATTAATTCATTAAAAGAAACTTATCACAATTTATTTTTTAACAATTCAATACCATGTGATTCAACTGGCGTAGGTTATTACGATATGTTTTGAATTGCTCATTAACGTAGTTTAATAGAAAATGGGAACCCGGAATCACTTAACACAGACAATATAACCTTGAAATTATATACCATGTCATGTGACGAATATTTATATATTTTTCTGAAACATAATAATGCAGAAGCTAAAGCACTGGTAAGGACTTCCAAAAAATTTAAGCGATTTATAATACATTTTAATAATTTTTTTAGATGCATTAACTAAAAGTGAAAAAAAGAAAGAAAGAATCATAAAAAGAAAATGTTTAATGTTGGGAAAAGCAAGGCATTAGTCTTAACATTTAAAAGGAATTGTTCACAAATATTGCAATTATTAATTCAAAATTTTATTAATTAATGAAATTGTTGAAAACTGAAATCACCTTTGCCGATTTAAACTAAGCATAAAGTGGATGTTTTATTTTGTCTTTTCCATTTTACCTTTTCTTCTGTTCTGTTGTCAATGTGTTAATGGTTTGAATTAATGGAAAACGGCTTTTCAAATCGATGCTTTAGTCCTTATATAAAAAATCGTTTTATTAATCAAATGAACTTCGACAATATTCTCAAACTTGCGATAGTGAATTTCGCCTTGTTTGCTGCCGCTCGAAGAATGCGATTTGAAGGTAGGCAGCAAATTCGTCAAAAAATCGGATTTAAGACACCTTCGCAATAAGATTTAACGTAGATGAAGCGATATCTGACGTCATAGATATTTTAAACCAATAAGAATTATAATAAAGTGATGTAGTGATATTAACTGGAACGAAATAAACAACCACTTTATGGTTAATAAGTAAAATTTAAAAAATGTTAATTTTCTTTTATTAACTTTTAATTGTTTGTAAATTGCTAGTATTAATAACATTCTATATTCTAAGTGCAACATTATACAAGTTTACAGATTATCTCCCACCTATTTTTACAAACAAGTCATATTTAAAAAAATAATACTATATAATAAGATGAATATATTTAAATTTATTAATACAAAATTCTCTTTTTTAATTTTTTACTAATAGTTATGTGTTATTTTGACAAATTGCAGGGTGCCTTACCTTTTGATGACGACAACCTCCGTCAGCTGCTTGAGAAGGTGAAACGCGGTGTCTTCCATATCCCCCACTTTGTTCCCCCAGAATGCCAGGACCTTCTCAGAGCCATGATACAGGTCTCACCCAACAAGAGGATAGATGTGAGTGGAATTTTAAATACCTTCTTAGTAAAATTTAATTTTAAACACGCGTAACGTGAACCGATTAATCTATTTTGAAATTTGTTACGTGACAATTTACATTGGTACAATATCGTATGTCACTGAGGAATATAGCTTGCGTGTAGACGAAGAGCTTTGAGTTATATATTAGAAGAAAATTGAAGATATATTCTTTCAATTATATTGAAATATCTTGATTGTGTTAGATATTGAGTTGGATATTAAATTATTAATATAATATTGTATAAATATATAATAATATTATAATAGTATATCCATAATTTAATATCCAACTCATATATAATAGTATAAATCTATAATATTATATAAATGTTTTATATACAATATTATATTGCGATAATCTGATATCTTACTCAATATCTGCCTCAAGTAGCCAAGATGGTAGCCAGTGGTTAGTGTTTTTGCGTCCGGTTCAACAGTTTCTGGGTTCAAATCCCTCCATGGGTTTGAATGTTTGTAGTTTTTCAGAATCCACTATAAATTATAGATCCCAGTCTAAATAGTCCTCGTGTGCAAAAAAATGACAAATGAACGACATAAAAAAAGCCTGAAATTTATTTGTCTTTCTCTCTCTCTCTGTATATATATACACACACAAATGAGTTAAATATTAAACTATTAACTTCATGTTTATAATTAGAAAACTCTTACAGAAAATTAATTATAAGAAACAATCGCATTTTATAAGCCAAAAATGTAATTAGAAACAACATGAAAATTAATTCACTTAAAATTTTCAAATGCATGTTTTTTGCAGTATTTTCAAATAAATATAATGTTGACAGAGCTTTGATCGTGTTATATTTTTTGTAAACATCATACACTGTTCGACATTGAAAATGCAACACCAAAAGTGAGCGACCAGAAAATTTTGCAAATTTCAGAGTAGACACACCTTACCGAGTTATGCAAACGATGCTCTCCTGTGCACGTAGGATAAGATATAACCTGAGGAACCTGCAGAGTGGGCAATATTCGCGCCGTTATTGCTGCTTGGAAAATAATCGTTGAAAGTTTATTCTAGTCGCAAAGGACGATTGTAATTGCAGAGAAAGTCAATCCATCATCGACGGACTCAGTTCCAGTAGATAGACGAGTTTATGAGGGGCATGGTGATCGACTGAGAAAGGCAGGCTGGTCCTTACGGCAAATCACAGTTGATAGACCCCTGAACGTGTCCACACATCCTGAACGTGCACCGCCTGTGGCGAAGATGGTTGGAATAAAGAACTGTGGAATGTTTGTCGTGTGCAGCTAGAGTGACGTCAGCACGCGTGGATCGACGCGTCCAACGGGAGGCGGTGGCGGCCCCTTAAAGCACGTCTACCGAAATTCTGCTGCATCTGCAAGAATATGGATAAGTGATACGGATGCTCCTATATCAAGCAGAACTATTTTCCGTCGATTGGTTGCTAGTGGCATGCGCTCATGTCGTCCGTTAAGATATATTTTTTTAATAATCCGTTATGATACATTTTTAAAAAATTTTTTATTTCCGTTTATTTAACACGATAAGAAAATCTTCGTCAAATATTTCAAATGTTTATTTTCCCCAATGGTTTTAAAATATGCAATATTAGAACTTTTTGATGGTTATAGTTTCATCTTATTTTTTATCATATATTATTTCATAGTCATTTGCGATCGTTGTTTAATTCTTATTTTTTCTAGACTCAATTCGTATGATTTTATAATGTATTTTAAACAGGTTATTTCTTAAGTTTTTGAAAATTATTTTAGTTTATATATTGTGTAGAGTTAGAAAATTTTGTGATTTATACTGTTCTTATGATTATATTTATAGATTGCTTTTGATTATTTATACAACGCTTTTGATTATTCTGACAAAGCTTTTGATTAGTTATGCAGTGACTTTGATTATTTGTGCTGCTCTTTTAATTATTTATACAGTGCTTTTTATTTAAATTAATAACCATTTATGTAAAATATTCGGTAAATAATAAAATAATTCCCTTGATTTTACAATCTCATTTTAAACAATTTATTTGCTAGAACGAAATAATTTTGTTATTTGAGAGAATAATGCGTTAAATTAAATATTATAACTATTCAACATAGTGCTTACAGTTCACTTATTTAACATAATATCAATTTGTATAGTTATATGTAGCACTTTACTGAAACATACTCAGAATAGCGTCACTTATATTGTTCTATTTGATTATTAAAAGTGTAAAACTTATTGCTAATAACAAAAAAAGAATGACGCATATTTTCAAGTGGGAATGATACCATACAAAAATGACGCATATTTTCAAGTGTGAATGATGCCATACAAAAATTAGCAATTAGTACTAAATTTCTCAATTAAATTGAAATTATAATAATTTAGTGAAATATTTAATTTCATCGTAACTCTCTTGGGGAGATATATTTCTTTGCATTATTATTGTGAAATAAGCTTACTTTCTTATAAACTACGAATGCATTGTATTTAATATATAATAAAGTTCTCCACTAAACTGTTAGTTTAACAGAAAAATACCTTAAATCCTTTTTTTAATAGATTTAATCCAAATGAAATGATACTTAAATTTTAAATGTAAGATCACAAGCAAAACTATTTATAATTTTGAAATAATTCACCTAATACTTATGATTGCATATATAATTTTTAAAAGTACAAATATATTTAGTAAAACATTGTTGGAATTTTCTTTTTATCAATGCTAATTAAAATGAAAATTAAACATTATATTTCAATTGATAACTTGAAAACTGAAAAATGTCAAAGGCTAAATATGCATAATTAACATATTTACATAAGCATTTTTATTCTGGAGAATCACTTTGATAAAATTCAAGTTTATCATTCTCTTCTTATTGGATATTATCAAAACAACGCCCACTATTTTACAATGTCATTTGTGCTTTATCATACTGAACACATTTTGGCATTTCAGCAATCGTATTTTAGTGCCCACGCGTTTCATACTTTCAGATATTTGAAAACTCTTATAAAACGTTTCATCTACGATAAAACGAATGAAATGTTAGTTTATATATCAAGTATCATTTTCTTTCCACATAGGTCATTAAGACATATATATATATATATATATATATATATATATATATATATATATATATATATATATATATATATATATATATTCATTTATAATTTTACAAATAAAAAATTAAATTGTATTAAAATTAAATTATTATTTATGAATCTCCAAAAAATATAATAAAATTGCAACAGTATGCTTTTAAATGTTTCCGCTGCTTTTTTTCAAATGCTTACAACTATAATTTCTTAAAAGCGTTATTTTATTTAACTGTAGATCATATGGAAATAAAAAAGAAAATTTCGAATATTTCGCGAAATTTTATTAATAAAGAATGAAAACTCTTGACTTACTTGTAGAAAAAATTAAATTAAATTGTATTAATAACATAATTATGAGTAAGAATTTCGCTTGGTTGTTTCTAAAAAATTAATCGAATTTCAAAATAGTCGGATATCAATCCATTCTAAAGAGAAAAATTTAGTTATTTTAAATATAGTCCTTTATGTGTGGAATTTAGAAAATGGATAACAGAACGTACTTCGTGAAAATCTTGTTCTATTTTCTTCTTCTTTTTTATGAAAGAAGGAATAGAGCAACATATTGAAAAATGCAGTGCTGCTTTTCCTTGAACATGGAAATTAAATGAGTTTGTCTCAATAAAATGTGAATTAAAGTCCACAAGTTGCTTTTTGCTTTCTGAGAGTATCAGCTGTATATATATAAGTACTAAAAACAATTTATATAACCGAAGGTTGGAGACTAGTATAACGAACTTTTTATTTCACTAAAACAAGAAATACAAACTGCGTTTCGATCAAAGCAAATAGCATTAAAAAATCATAATTATAAAATAAATTAAAATCAAAGTAACAAAAAAGAAATTAAATTTTTGTAAATCATTTTCCAACTATTAAAAAGTTATCGAAAATTAGAATATGGTTTCAATAAAACACATCATGATTCATTCAAAAGCAATCCCATTTGTAATTTTTTTAAGTATTTTATCTTTGTAGTTTTTATATTTTCCAATTTTAAATTTTAAATTGGAAAATATAAAATCCAATTTAAGACAGAATAGAGGTAGGAATTCACATTCTGTGTTACAGGAGCACATATTTTTATTTTTGTTATAAAAAAATCACACTCCGAAGTGTCATATGTTATAGAAAACTTAAAAAATGAGAATTTAATTTATAAGGAAAAATAGCATTGTGAATAAGTGCAAAAATTATTTGACGTAAAAATCACGACAAATCGTTGTGGTTTTATTTATAACGCATTTTTATAAATTATATTTGAGAAATTCTTTTATATGAATACTGTTTCTTATTTGACAAATATGATAGAGTCCTTAAGAAATTTGAAATAGGGTATTTTAAAAATTAGAATCTTTCTTTAATTCACAAAAATTGGCGATCAAGCTTATTTTTGTGCATGTTTGAAGAAACAAAACAGTGATGATAACACGATAAAGACCAACCAGAAATAAATAAACATCACTAAAAATATGGCGCCAAATTAGCGAAAAACTGAGAGACACCCTAAGTATAGGTCACCTATAATTCTCTCCATTCGAGATATTATTATTTCAATATAAAATTTTAAAACCCATGAAAGAGGTTATAGATCAAATATTCTAAAGCTATCAGTGAATATAAAAACTAAAAATTAATTTTTATTATGATCAAATATTATTGAAAATAAATTATAAATCTATTTCTTTGAACCACAGTGATAAATGATGCCACATTTTCAATTTTGTACATTCAGATGATACTCCTGATTTATTTTCAAGTCTCTGAGAAATAGTAAAAATAAGTAAATTAAATAAAAAAAAACAGCGAACTTCCCTTTAATTAGAATAAATGTTTGATGTTAGTATCCTGACACGGTTTCATAATCTTGCTTGCTCGTGAATCATAAATCATATATCAGTGTTAGAATTTAACATAACATTAACAAAAGTGATAAAGGACTTTGACCTGAATAAATAAATGCCATCGAACTTTTTGCTATCTAAAAAAATTTATTTGTTTGATTGATGGGTCTACTGAAACTAATCGATTTTGTCTGTAACTCTGCCAACTAGCTGTGTTGATGAATTTCTAATTTGTGAAAAATCTTGCTGATAGCTCGGAAATCATAATATGAGCAAATAATGAATGAATATAAATAAGAATAAATAATGAATATTATGAAAATAATGGTATAGAAGAGCTCTATTTTATTCATGTATTCAAATCAATGAAAAATAATGTTTTTTGTTTTTTAAATTGAAGATTCTTTCCAACTAATCGATTATTCATACCAGAATGGTTTATTTTTTGTGAATTAAAATATTGGTTTTTTTGTAAATCTAATTGGACACATATATTAAAAGTTATTCGAAAAATAATTGAACAGAAAAGAACAAAAAATCGAAACATTATTGTCAAATTAATATTGTGCACAAACTTGATAAAAGTTTAGATAAATTTCTTAATCTACAGAAATTTCCATTTTTTTTAAATAATTCAATTTTGCTTATTTTGAAATTTGCAATTATATATAAATTTTCATTATTTATCCTGCAAAATCTTTCCAGAATTAGAAAATAATATTTCTGCTCTTCCATGATATTATGACCTTGGTTGCTAAGGATTTTGCATGAAACTGAATATAGATCTTCTCTTTCTTTCGATTCCACAACTTTCTGAATTTTTACTTACCCAGGGTGGCAATACTATTGAATGATCACTTGTTCCCCATCCAGACATTAATGTCACTGAAGGATGTTGAATTCCGGATGGTATACGTTCTCTGGTAGAAAGGTTTATTTCGCATGCAAGTCATAACATGGTCTGATGCAAAACATCTAGTATAATTTTATAGGGAGAAATCTATTTTGCATATTAAACTTTAAATACAATTCTAAGTTACTTATGATCGACTTCTACGCATGCGTTAAAACTCGCTTAGATTACACATTCGAAATCCCATGTTCGAGGATATAATACTTTTCATGAAAATGTAATGTCAGTTGCAAAATAAAATTCTTTTAGCATCTATCACTATATTTTGATAGGGTGAAATAATTCCTCTTCGAAAATTAACCCCTTATTAACTCTAATTATTAAATAAGCTAGTGCTCATAAAATAAATCAAACTGTGTGTGTGTGTGAACTCAGGTCCTACATTTCTTTTGAAGTTTCTATTTTTGTCTTTTTCTTTTTTTGTCAATCAAAGTATATATTTATTTCTTTAATATGCTATCCAGTGCGTGTCATGATATTTGTGATTTGATGAAATTATATTATTTTTTTAGTTTATATATAATATTATTGAAATAATTTTTTAAGTTACTGACATATGTCTATTTTTTACAGTTAGCTGATGTTACAAAGCATTCCTGGGTTACAGCGTAAGTTTGTTTATGATTTTTTTGACAAATCAGAAGTGATTTATATTGCATCTTTAAATACTAAATTCTTAATACATCCTAAAAAACATGTAAATAATCCTTTCATATTACGTTTCTACTTTTTCTTCTATGCATTTTTTGAAAAGCTTATATAAGCACAAATTTAAATTTATATCATTTTATATTTGCAGAGGAAGTAAAACTGAACTAGAACTAGAACTACCAATGAAAGAAGTTGTCCAGGTATTTTTGATTTTATTGATTCTATTACGATTTTATATTTCTATACAATCATAAATGTAAAAATGTAACCAAAATGGATTTCAATTATTGTAGTTATAGAAATAAAACATTTTTCAAATATTTTCTTTTTTATATGGGTAAAAAAAAAAACTAAAATCAAAATTATTGCATTTCTTTTAAAATTATACTACATGATATAATTAAAGTGAAATTATATTACATAATACAATTAATTAACCAAATGCACATTATTACTGAATATGACTCGCGAAAAATTATTGATGAATAAAGAACATTAAAATAGAAAAATTGATAAATTTACTTATTATATCGTAAAATCTTGACCCTCAAGCTTAGAAAGCTACCGTAATACATGATGGCAAGAAGTTCTTTTCTAGACAGAGATTATTTCGAGTAATTTAAAATTAGCAGGAATGAAATTTCATTATTTTTCTAAGTTGATTGGAAACATTTCCAAGGAGAAGTAAATCTGGTGATGTCACATTTGGCTAACAAATCTGCAATGGTAACACAGATTTATGTTAGGAAAAGTTTGAAAAATGTAATTGAATTTTAATAGAAAAGGGGAAAAGAACACAGCTATCATTCACTCCTATTTCAACATATTTTTTAAACTTTGAGATTTTATAATTTCCATTCACTATATTTCTTTTACAAGGTTGGATTCTTTTGTTTATTTTTGTTTCTGAGTGCGAAACTGAAAATATTGCTCAAAAGCATGCATTATATGAATTCTAGTATACTATGGACTTGCGAAATAATATATATTATTAAAATTTTGAGCGATGTTTTTAAGCAACAGAGACGAATATTACCTTCTTTTTCCTCATAGATAGACTGGATACCTTTATTTCTAAATGAAGCCACATAGAGTTATATCCAGCTAGTATTTTTTAATTATTTGATGCGAATTTTTATAAAGTTAGAGTAATGAGCTTGTGAAATTTTATTTAAAAACATACAGTATACTATTAATTTTTAAATTAATTACCATATTATACTTCCCTTGTCACATAATCTTTTACAGAATTTCCAGTATAAAACTTAAATTAAAGTTAACATTATTGATATTTCTTAGAAATCTCTCTCTTAGAAATCACATAATCTCTTTCTTAGAAATCACATAATCTTTTACAGAATTTCCAGTATAAAACTTAAATTGAAGTTAACATTATTGATTTTTCTTAGAAATCTCTTCTAATTGACTCCCATAAGCAAGTGATTTTTCAGTGTTAATCATCAATAAGGAATCCACATAGGACCACACTAAAATAAGAAAGTATTTAATGATATAGAAGAGCTTTAATCATGTCTTTTGCAATAAGGAAACTTTACTCTAATGAAATATATATTCTCACAATAGATCAATTGAAATAGATTTTTGAAAGTGTGATTTTTGTTTTTGATAGACACATGTTATCCCTACTTCAGACGATATTGATCCAGACGTGCTCTCCAGTATGACGTCACTAGGTTGCTTTAAAGACAAGGAAAAGTTAGTGGAAGAGTTACTCAAAGCAGAGTAAGTATTGATCCTCATTATCAATCTTTGAAGTATTCTTTTGATTTCAGATCTTTGATACTTGAGTAGTTATATTTCTAACAAAGGATAATTCCTTTAAAAATCATTGCGTCAACGAAAATTCCAATTTATTGAAATTTTTAGTTTAAAATACATTTTTATTTCTTAATAGATTGCTTACGTTTGCTCCCAATAAACTTTTAAAATTATTTAAAATATTTGTTTGAAATTGTTTATGAAACAAAATTTAATCGTTAAATTCTAATGTCTTTAACATTCATTCTACAAGATAAAGTCATTTTACCTGGAATTTTCTATTCATCTGAATTTAAATTTAAATGCATGACACCAGAAATAGCTTACCTTTTTTTAACTAAGAATATCAGTAATAAAAATTTGGAGGAATAACATACTATTTTAATCAATAAAAGTAAGCAAATTTTTGTTTCTAATATATTAAATAAGAATTCTAGCATCATTTTTGTTTCTTTCAAAGATATAAATTTTTCCTTTTTTAAATAGCGGCTTTAAAGTCCGTAAATTTCTTTATTTTAGTTTTCTTTGAGGAATAGACCTGACTGCTAATTCTTAATCCTTATCTCTCGTTTTTTTTCACTGCGATTGTGACGAAAATCTATTCTCAAATCAAAAATATATTATGCTCCCATTTTAAGAAGCATTATGTGAAGTGACTAAACATTCTGAGCTAATGTAAAATTTATGTGAGGTGTTTTAAAGATATTAAGTTATCTTTAAATGTAATAGATTATATTATTTCCTAAGAATAGAACTTTCTTAATATAGTAAATATAATATACACTACTGGACATTAAAATTGCTACACCAAGAAGGAATGGAAATAACAGAACGATATTTATTGAACACATACATTATAGTGGAAAGTACAAGTTATTAGATTTACAGGAAATTCGGATGAATAGATCTTGAGAAATCAGTACCCAGAGCAGCCACATCTGGCTGCAATAACAGCATTTATCCGCCTAGGCATGGAGTCAAACAGAGATTGTATGGCATGTACGGGAATCTCAGTCCATGCAGCTTCAACATTATGCCACAGTTCATCGACAGTAGTGGATGGTGAGTGATGGCGTGACAATTGCTCGTTAGCCATTGACCACACGTTCTCAATTGGTGACAAATCACGAGAACGTGCTGGCCAGGGTAACAGTCGAACCTGTTCTGTATCAAGGAAGTTCAGAACAGTACGGGCAACATGCGGTCGTGCAGTATCCTGTTGAAACAAAGCATTAGAGAGGCCTCGAAGATAGGGCAGAGCCACTAGCCTTAACACATCGGAAATGTAACGGTTGCTGTTCAAAGTGCCGGTAATGCGAACAAGAGGTGATCGAGACGTGTATCCAATGGCACCCCATACTATCACTCCAACAGATGAGCCAGTATGGCGACGTCCAATGCAAGCTGGGAATGCGCGTTCTCCACGATACCTCCAAACACGGATGCGACCATCATGGTTCTGTATACAGAACCGAGATTCATTGAAACGGAAATTGAGTATGAGAAAACTGCTGTCAAAAATCTGGTTTTATACACATTGTAGATGTCGCTACTGTCGCCTGCTGTGTATGAATGCGCTGAAAATCTAAACATTTGCATATCACAGCAAGTTCTACTTGTCATGCAAATTTCACGTGTGTGGTATGCCGTTTTCCTGTTGTAGCAATTTTAATGGCCTAGTGTATTTTAAAATTTAAAGATTATTTTTCTAAATAGGAGAATTTGATATGGTCAAGAAAGTATATAAACTCATATTAATCTACAAATACTTCTGTTTGCTATACAGAAATTATCTAGGAATAAATTAAAATTTAAGTAAATTCAGAGCAAATGAAATACAATTATTCATTTTGATAATTTGTAAAAATATCTGTTAACAAACAATTTAAAATTTAATAATAATATAAATGATATATAAATTATTTTCGTTCTAATATGTGACGGTGAAAGGCTATCAAGTGAGGCATCACAATCAAAATGTCTTATTTTCATCAATAATGATAAATACATAAAATGCATGGAGCAAAAGCAAACTTTAAATCCAACTACATGAAATCGAACAAATTTAATTTAAGTGATATAGAGGAAAAAGTTACTGAAGTTTGTGTTTCGAAAACTTATTGCTTGTTTATTACGATTAGTGATCGAATTTGGTGCTTCAGAGCTGTATTGACTAACGGATTGCTCTTTTAGAAGTAGAAAATTATTTATAAGTTCCTATTTAGATTATAAGTATTCAAAATTTAGGCGCAGATGCCGTACAATCCAGGTTGTCAAATTCTGAGCTTGGTGACTTTTTAGCAGATTTTTTTATGTATCCGCCTACCTGGATTTTATTACGTCATGGATATGGAGGCCTTTAAGAATTATGCAGAAATTCTAATTTGGAAACTCAAGTACTTACGTTATCGTGCACGTCAAAATACGTTATCTTGGCAACATTTCTCTTCATCACCAAAAAAATTCAGAATTTGTTATCCTAGATTTTACGGTATCTGTGCCAAAATTTATTTCATTCTGTTGAGAAGATGAGGTGGTAAGGTTTTTCATAACATTCTTCTAATAATCTAACTGAAGTGCTTATAACCTGTTCTACAAATATGTATAACATTTGGAAAGATAGAAATTTTTGATGTTATCAATGATTAAAGTAGGGATTTGGAATAAAAAAAAATCATCGCAGCCTAGAGTCACAAGGTATCATATTCTGAGATTTATAAAGACATATCAGTGGAAATCAGTAGCATTTACTAAATATTGCATGTATTGTACAGACAGAGCTGTACAAATTTCTGAGGTCTGCCATCTTGCATTAGAAAACTATTATGTTCAGTATCTATAGATCTTGCAACTCTGGAATCATGCTATTCAATAAATATGCTGTAGAGCTCAAAAGTTGCAAAAAATGTATTTAATTCCATGCCATAAGTTGATTGATCAAACAAATCAACTGACAAATAGTTGAAAATGCTGATTATTCATCTATAGCACTGTGTGAAGATTAACATGGTGTTTTCTGATTTCATTGAATACCATATTCTCAAGACCTTTTAGAATGATGGAGTCATCAAGTATCAATTCTTGGGTGCGTTTCAGCTTGTAGGAATAATTTTGTAGTAATTTGTTATACTTTTCAGAAGGCTGTGTATTCCAGCATCGAAACATATTGAGTACAACATTTTGTATCTATATTAAACATTTGCGTTCATAGTACCATCATTTCAAGCATTTGGTCAATAATAGAGATTATCGAAGGCTGTAAATTCTTAGAAATGGCATCAACATTTTGCTGCAAATTTCTCTATCATTTTAGTCAGGACAGATCTCACCATTTATCTTTATCTATTCCTTATACAAGGTAAAAGAGAAATTTCTTGCAATTTTTAATGACCCATAAGAAAGTGACCTACAGAAAATGAAGCCTAGTGTTAGTCCTCAAAGTAATCACAACCGCATCCAGCATCTTCTGACAGCATGTCTCCAGTTGCGCAATCTCCTTGCGATAAAACTCGGCGGTTTGAATGCAAAGAAATCCGTGAGTGCTTGGCGCAAGTCTGCTTCATTAGTGAAGGATTTTCCACGAAGATGATTTTTCAGAGAAGGGAAGAGGAGGTAATCTGATGGTGCATTTTCAGGTGAGTAAAGATATCACAAAGTCTGTCAATCAAGTCGCTGTATGATATTCCTGGTTACTCGAACGACATGCGGCCTCACATTATCGATTAAGAACAGTACACACTTGCGATTAACCCTTGCTGGCTCTTTCTGTTGCAATACCTGTTGCACTCGTTCCAATTGCCACGAGTATAGATCTGCAGTGAACAATTGGCCCGTTGATAGCAGCTCATAGTGAATCACTTGACGGCTAGTATCCCAAACACAAGCATAATGTGGCATGGATCACAGGACAAATATCCTGACCTAAATTTGTGAAAAACCAATGCCTTTTCGTGCATTCATTCACAGTACTATCCCTAAGCGATCGATTGACATTTCCGGTGACTTGATGCAGCAGCTGACCAGCTTATTTTGAAGTAATAAAGCAAACAACATTGAACGAGCTCCTTCGACACGTCCATTTCTCTTGGCTACTGTGCGAGTTATGATTGATGAGTGTGCGTGGTGGACCTACTCTTATAATGACTGATACTCCTTCTTTTGACTGACCGGTGTCTTAACCACGTCATACATTAATTTGCATGCTTATTCAGACTTGATTCAATGGCAACTCGAAATGGGCAAGAATTATCTTATTTACATTATACGATATAAGTTACTAGTTGTTCACTCAGATCAGCTTTATGTATTTTTGCTATAACATTTAACAAGGATAGTTGTTTCTTTTAATAAAACTATTTCTAGATATACAATTTTAACCATTATCAACTGACATTGTTACTATTTTTCTATATTCTAATTTGCATAATTTGATGATAGACATTTGGTGACACTGTATTTCATTGATGTAAATATGCGAACATTCTGTTTTGCGATTCTCATTAAAAACTTTGCATCTGTTTTATATGTTTGGTGCGACCCTTCCTTTTCATAATTAATTTCCATAGATTAAGTTCTTACATTTTTTTAAATTTGGAATATCTCATCTTGCTTATCCTTAATTAAGCTGCATCTTGAATTATCTAATGGGGGTAGAAAACAGAAAATGGAAATGCCATAAAGTTAATAATTTTGCCTAGAAATGTTATTTTCTGAAATATTGGAACTGGAATGTTACATTTTTCTGAAGATTCCCAGTAAAGCATACATGTTTAGTCGTTTCAAAACGCATACTTTTATATTTTAAAAATGAAAACTAACTGTTTATAAGTAAATCATTTTCACGTTTGAATTAATAACTCAATTTTGGCCTCTTATATGACCTATCTCCGTAAATAGAGATCACAAATAAAAACTGATCAAAAATAATTTAGTTATAGCTAATTATTCTTTTATCATTTGTAATCTATTATTTTCTGAGAAGAATGTTGGTCAGCAAGATTAAAATAAAATTATTTTGACTCCTACTGACTAAATCTTTTTTATGCTATCATTAATTTGTTGGGATACTGACTATTATAAGCTAATGGAGTGTAATTTATAGCATACTTCAAGAAATTAACTTTACATCAAATTATTGTTATTCGTTTGGTATTAGATCTTATGAAAGATGTCTATTATAACTTCAGATTGTTGCCATTCTACATGATAAAAATAATACATACATGAATATTTATTCATTTTTTTTCTAAAAATTTGTAAATAAAATTTTTATTTGGATGTTTGAAAATTTTTAAAGGTGAAACAATAAATTATCAATATTAAAATGCTTCTCTATGATTTTCTTAAGTCTTTCATTTTAGAACAAAAGAAAGCTTCTTCATCTTCCAATCTATTCAAGTGGTGTTCTTATCGGTAAATGGATTTCCTCTGAGGAAGTTTTCTTAGAATAAGAACATACCTTTATCTTGTTTTATTCATGAAGATGTTTTATTTTTATCTGTAACCGTTCAATACATTTTCCTGATGACAATTTTTTCCATCGATATTATCGTCTCAAAGATAGGGTGTGGTTAAGTTCTAGTTAAAAATATACCGGTCACGTTATCTAAGAGACGAAGATTTTTCTGTGACTGAACATAGAACATTAGTTCCTAAAAGTTCAAGGTGAATTATCAATGACATATCAAAAATATTTAAATATATGATGTTATAATGTTATATGACGATTGTTTGTTAATTGCTTGTTGCTCTTTCTGGCAAAATATTTGTATCCAACACATCAACAAAATAACTGTATTGAAATATGTCATTTTAATTTTTGTTTAAAAGAAACATATTTAATTTGACGTCATAATGAATATGGTATTTTGAATATTGATAATAAATTTGGAAATATAAGAGTGATTATTAAATATAATCTCTCTCCCCCCAATCACAGATTTTTCAATTACTTTTAAATTTCTAACTTATCTGAAGTAGCATTCATCTTTCATAAAAATGTTTAATTTTTTTAAAATATCATTTCAAAGTGACTAGAAAAATTGAAGCACGCTTTTGTTTTACAAGGTAAAAATTTTTAATTTTTTAAATAAGCAAATGCCTCTTTCCTATAATATATGTTATATTACCAATTAATATATCAAATGAATTCATTTTTATAATGTCAGCATTATAAAATAATATTTTTTTCTTGAATATAATTTCATTTAAAAATTTAGCTTCTGTTAAAAATACAGAAACAAAAAAATTAAAATATATATACATAGCACACACACAGTGCAGGTGAGCCCAGTATAGTATCTTAATTTTTAAAGGTTTGCAATACTCACACATCACTATAAGCGCCTCAACACAACGTCAGACGACGAGGCAACACCTGAGCTGGCACCCTTCTCTTTACACGCACGCCACACCAGCAAAAAGACTTAGGACGTCATACATTAACATGTCTACGTCCCCAACCCCTCCGTGGGTTGGGGACGTAGACATGTTAATAACCTAACCTTAATCTTATGGGAAGCGGTGTGGAGCTATTGAGGCCACTGGAGTTCAATAGATTGGTAGAAACCAAAGACAGTTGTAATTCGACTAAATAGGCATTTCTCCTTTTTACAAAAATCTTGTCAATTACGCGTTATCAAAATTTAAAAAATGCAATACAAATTTCTGTACAATTAATTAAATTTCGTCTGACATATCACTGCACATAATAAATATAAATATCACATAATAAAGAAAAATATAAAATAACAATTGTTTTTGAATAATTATCTGTTTGAGTTTTATATATATATATATATATATATATATATATATATAATATATATATATATATATATATATATAATATATAATATATATATATATATATATATATATATATATATATATATATATATATATATATATATATATATATATATATATATATATATATATATAATATATATATATATATATATATATATATATATATATATATATATATATATATATATATATATATATATATATATATATATATATATATATATATATATATATATATATATATATATATATATATATATATATATATATATATATATATATATATATATATATATATATATATATATATATATATATATATATATATATATATATATATATATATATATATATATATATATATATATATATGTATATATATATAATAACCTCCATATTACTGCAGGATTTTTTTGATAGAATGGTTTGAAGGTTTTTACTGGGATAAAATTCTAAATTCATATCTAATGCATATTTCTTCTCATACCATTCTTGTTCTAAAAATTTATCTTTTTATCGTACTCTGTCATTTTGCGGTTATATATTATTATTATAACTTATATTATATGATTGGTATTCAAGAAAGTCACAGTGTTATTATGTAATGAAAGTGATTGAAGAAATATCAACTTCAAGTAAGAGTTTTGCTTAAAAGATTAAAATGAATTTTTCAGGAGATATATAGTTAAATTTTTAATCATTAAAGAGAAATATTTATATACAGTTACTAAAAAACCATATAATGGATTTATAAAAATATATTCTCTTGATGTCTCATAATATTCTTTTAGTATCTCATTATCATTATTATCATAATTAACATATCATGATATTTTAAATATCTTGTTTTCTGTGTTTATCATTTCATGTATTGATCCTTACTTTGCTACTTATTATTAAATACTATAATAGTAAATGAATCGCGCTTATTATGGTAATTATTTATATTGGTAAATGTGAATTAATTATTACAGAAATGCAGCTATGAATCTGTTAAAAGGATGCTCTATTTTTATTTCAGCCATAATACAGAAAAAGTGATATATTTTCTTCTGCTGGATCGGAAGAGGCGGAAGCCATGCTACGAGGATGAAACGGAAGTTATTCTAAGGAGTCGTTCTGAATCGGGTACGGCGTCATTGATTTTAGAAATGGTTACGCCTTTCTTTTAATAGTCCTGATATACTATTACATATCGATCAGTTTTAATAGGTAAGGTAAAAGAAGGAAACGGGGAAGAATGAAATCGTCATTTTTCTGGAAAGAAATTAGGTAGTCAAAAGAACACTGCTGAACAATTCTATAGTATTTGGTATCTATAAATGTTGCCTATGAGTGAAATTCACTATCGGTTTGTATTGATTTCCAGATGACAACTTCGGAATTTTCGGAAGATTTATATAATGGCATACTGTCTGCTGAATTATTGATTTCAATGAAAGTCTATTTTATTTAGAACTAAACACGTTCCAAAAATACTTGTATATTACCAACTTTTTTCAATAAATAGATAAATACATTTTGAATTCTTTTCAAATGTTTTAAGATGCTATTATTCGATATCTTAGAAATTAATATTTTCTTGGCTTTTAATTTACGACATCAGGACTAGTTTCAGTTTGTCGAATTTTATATCCTATTTTTTTGTAATTTTTCAATTATATAAATTAAAATTTGCATTTTATCATTTTGCACATCGATAATTTTTGAAATCGAAAAAGCGAAATCGAAATTTGCACATCGATAAAATTCTTGATTTAATTAATAATTCATATAGTACTTAAAACCAGTATAATTTTTTGACAAAAGTCAAAAAATAGCTTTCATTATAGCTTTCTAGCTTTTGCTAGAAAGCTATAATTACAAGCTAGTAAAAATTTGTTAACTATTTTTTTTATCAACGATAGGTTCTTTAATTTCCTATAATATTTCTGTTTTGAAATATATCTGTTTTGCATTTTTAATTTCGAATTAATTGTTTGTATTCAGACATTCTTCATTGAGATCAATCATCTTTATTTGACCAAATATTATGTGACTTAGACTCTAATAACCATTAAACAGTGAAAAATGATTATTTTCGACTGAATGTAGCTTAAGTAATTACGTCTACTCTAACCATTTTATTGTTAAATTTTAGGGAACACTGATGCTTCAAATTGAATTCATTTGCTTATCGTATAAGTCTTGAAAGTTCTAATCACTTATTTGCTGCAAAATATATAAGGATTTTTAACACATTTTAATGAGTAGTTTACACGTAATGTATTTTAAGAAATATCACCTCTTTATTTTATATTTTACAGCTTATAATAGACGAAGTAAATATAAAAAGGAAACAAACATCTTTTGTCTCTAAGGATTTATCAATAATGAATTTCTGAATTTATCTATACAGTTGACTCTAATCTTCTCTAAAATTATAATTTAATTTTTAAATGGGGGAAGTTCAGTGAAATTTTTAGAATAAATTTTCCTTCAAAGTCTGTTTTTGGACCAATAACCCCTCAAAAATCAATCAAATTAATCATTGTTCTCTTTATCTGCTTGACTTTTGTTTACTTTTAAGATGTATTACTTTATATTTTGTGACCAAATATAAAAAAAAATTTTTGCGGAAAATTATATATTCTAAAATTACATAAATTCATATTGAGATTTTTTGATATTTTGACGTTTCAATGTGTCTAAAATTTCAGCTATTCATTACATCTGGAATTTATTAGAAATAATTGTAGGTTTATATACAAATATTTTGGGACTTGATACAAAAAATGCGTTTTCAGGCACCTCATACAAATTATATTATAATTTTTTTATTTGTCTTTTAAATTATTTTCTTATGAAAATTTATTAAGTTCAATTCTTGGGACATATTAACAACAGTTGTTACATATCTAGACAGCTTTATTAGTGTTGCTTAGATAACAACGTGAAATTAACATAATTTTTCTTCGGTAAACAAATTTTAATGTAATCATTAATATGTCATTAAAATTTGCTCATTGAAATTGAAAATAAAATCCGTTTTTTTTTTGTACACTTTTACAAAAATCAAGCTAAATTCACTTTCATTTATTTTTTTGATATGTTATCCTTGCGTTTATGAGAATTTTTAACTTGAAAAATTAAACTTAATATAATATTTAATTAAAGATTTAGCGCTTATTTCTATTAGATCTCACATATGCTTGAAAACTAAAAATAAATATTAATTTTTCTTTCAGTTGATCCACCAAGGAAACGTGTAGATACAGTTGTAATGAATGGAAATTCAGGACCTAGGTAAAATAATTTTGATTAAAAATTGATTGAATTTTTAAAATTTCTATGTAATTATACAAATATTTATACATTTTCTCTTCTATATAGATATGAATTTCAATTATTAAGTGACGGCTCTCCCCTGCAACCAAGAAGGTATTTATATGGGTAAAGTACTAATAAAAAATAAATAATTATTTCATTGATACATTTTCCATGGCGCCATCTATTTTTCATTTAAGGAAATACTTCTCTTTCAATTTTCAATCTCGTATTTACAAATTGAATGAAATATATTAAATAATAATTGCAAATGAAGAAAAAATATAACAAATTAAGTAATAGTGTAATAACTCTGAATAACATTATGTATTTAAATTCTAACGAAGATATAAAAGAAAATTTTATTTTTAGATTAATCAGATGAAGTCCATTTATTTCCTAAATTTTATCACGTTCTTTTTAAAATTCTAATTTTAATTAATAAAAAGTTTTATTAAAATAATTTCACATAAAATACATAAAAATTATTAAAAAATGTTCTTTCATTCAAAATACAACTGATATTAAAATACATTCAAAATGGGAAAATTATTAACACTTATTGAAAGTATTCCTATTAGGTAAGATTATTTTTTATTATATTAAGATACAATAGTAATCATTTTGTATCATTATTAATATATAATTTTTGTGTTTATTGAGATAATTTAAAAGATAATCAGAAATAAAATTTGAAAAGTAATGTATAATATTTCAATTGTATTTAAAAATTGCTTAATGATACAGGATTGAAAAATAAATTAAATTAATTTATTTTTAGCAACAAAAACAAAGAAAAATTAATGAGATAATTTTTCTTTGTATACGTTACCAAAGAATAAAGATTAAGAAAATTTTTTGTTACAAATGAAATTTTGATAAATAATCTTTATTTTTTGTCGTAAAAAGGCTTTGAAATTTTTGCCACATTGAATGTCCACTTTTGAGTTTTAGAAGAATTTATTTTTTTAGAGTGTAAAATTATTTGATAGTCTAAAGTAATTTTTAGAATGTAAAATTATGTGATGCTCCAAAATTTTATATACATATATTCATATAAGTCAACTTTACGCAATAAAAATACTTTATACATAGTAAAAAATAAGGATTTTTTTGATATATCAATGTAATGTTGCAAAAGTATGGTGTTAGAAAATCAATAAATAAATCTTAAAATAGAAAATCAATAATTGTTCTTAGCGTTAAATGCCTTTTATTCGCCTCTAATAGCAAATAGTCGATCCTTGTGAAAAGAAGAAAATATGCTTTAAACTGTAATATATTATTAAAAAATAAAATATCCTGTCTGTATTAATAGATTAAATCTGTATTGCTAGATTAAACCCTTTACTTTTAAAATGTCGTCACTGTCATTTCTTTGGCCTTAAGAAGAAAAATCTATATGGTCTCAGCAATAGGTACCTGAACTGTAAGAAGACGAAAAATTAATTTACTTTAGCAAAAATAATGAAGATGAAAATACACTCAATTTTAAACTCTTGAGTTAATGAAAATATAATTTTTAGGATATTCATTTTGGGGTTAAATTCCATTTGTTTGAAAATAACAAATGTTCATTGAAAAAGTAAGATTTTACTGTTATTTGGTTAGTCGATTATTCTCTTCATATAATTAAATTCAATAGATAGTTACATTTGCTTAAATTAAAGATAAATTAAAAGTATTAATTATAACTCATATTTATAAATTCATCTTTTAAAATTTTTTAACTTATCTATAAGATAACAGTTTTCTATCTTTGAAAGTATTATTCTTTTAATATACTTATTGCTATAATGTTTTATATAATAATATACAATGTATTAAAAATTATTCAAATACTTAACTTAAAAACTTTATTTCCATGTGTGTCTAAGCAGCTTGTATTCAGGCGTATATTTATTCTTAGTTTCGTTACAAAATGGAAAATTGATCAAAGCGAAGTCGAGCTCTACAATGGAGTTCTTACACGTTATGGAAAAAAGACGTAGAATATTTAAATGTCACTTGAATTTTTATTAAGTGCTAGTTTATAAAAATGATTTTGTTTTACTCAACCTTCATTGTCGATGTTGATTGCTTCCATTAAGATGAATTTGGTAAAGTTAGTTAACTTTTTGCATTTATGATTTACAGTATTTTGATTCCATGAGTACGGTGGAATATTTATTTCGAAATCAGCTTTTCCTTTCATTATTATGTAAATGAAAGTTAATGTACGCTAAAATTAATTTCAAATTTAGAAAAGAACTTTGTATTGACTTAAAATTAATTTATTAATTTTTGAAATATTAATTCATTTTCAAATTATTGCATGACATTAACTAAAATAATTCCTGCGGCATTCAACTAATATTTGAGATAACATTCCGAAAAGTGTCTGAAAACATGAAATATGATAATAATTGCTATCACATTAAAGAATGCGAACCATTCATTTCATTTATGATAGAAGAAGGAATGAGTCGAATGTTATAATACATAATGGTAATGTATTATTACATTATAGCCTAATTTCGAATGAAATTATTTTCTAATTTTATTCGAATTTATATAATAATAATAAAATTATTTTATTATTACTATTTTTTGGGGGGGATAAACAAAAATATCTCTCTGTTTACCAAGAAATACCACTCAGGGCTCGAAGGTACAATAAATGTACTACGTAACAAATCCAAATAAATCATGAGATGAAAAAAAAAAGTAATAAAAGAAGACAGAGAGAAAAAAAAGAGATATAAAAGCAAAAAAGGAGTTAGATAACCGCATGGATAAATTTTTGTAAAAATACAAAAGTCTCTTTCTTCACTAGGTCCACCAAAATCGGGGGCCATCTGTTATTTAAGTCTTTACGAAGCTCGTTCCTTTTTTTGTGAGACAGATGGGCATTCAAGAAGAATGTGTGGAGGGTTGTCAATCCCGGAATTGCACATGCACTCGTCACTGTTTTTTATGTGGAAACAGTGTAGGTAGCTGTTGAATTTTCCATGTCCAGTGAGGAATTGCGTAATTTTGAAGTCAGTGTAGAACCAGTGGTTCTTAGTTCTACAGGGAACTGAAGGGAAAAAAAGATTTAGCTCACTTACAATTGGGAGAAAAAACAAAACCTGAGTTTCATTCTGTGATAATGTTCTCTTTTTACTATTGCGAATATTTTTAATCGAAATTAGGTTATTTCCTTAACAACATTCTGTTGTTTTCTTTTTAAATTAGTTTTCATGCTTAAGGGTTAATTCGCTCGTTCAAAAATTACGGGATTTTTTATATTAAATACTTCTTCAATATGCTTGTATGCCACGGGTACTTGATTAATTAATTGACTGAATTTCAAGTAAATTAATTCGCATAATATTTTTACACAACCGAATTTTTCATTGGTTTTTATTTTTTCATAATGTTATATGCTTTGTTTCCCTTTGTAGAGCTCTTCATTAATAGAATTGAGACTATGTTTTTATGAATCTTATTTAAGTAGTCTTTAATAATTAATTTATCAGAAATTTTATTAGGTAAATTATTAAATTTTTCTTTTTCACACATAAATTTTTTAAGAATCTTTTTATTTATCTGTTTTTCAAATGGTCCTCAACTCAATGTAACCTGAAGATTCTTTAAAATGTTTTCATTGATTTTTTTTTCTCGCTTTTAAATTACTATTCATTGTTTTCAGTTTATGAGGTTATAATGATTGTAAATTTATAAATGAGAAATACTAAAATTAAAAAAATTATTAATTTTATTCACAACATTGATGTTAGAAATATAAAACATTTATTTTTTTAACATCAATGTTGTGAATAATTTATTAGCATTATTTTGAACCTCGATTGATTGATTCAATTTTTTCATATTTTTTTGTAAATTATATTTTTTGATTTAATGAAATTCATATTGTTTTCGTATGTCCATCTAGCTCAAAATTTTTGATCAAATGTTAAATGAAAATCAGAAATTTCAAAAACATAATACTTTAATAATTTTTTATCGGAGTTGCATATAGATATATCTTTTAACTAAATTTGCTTTAATGCAACAAAATATAATCTAAAATAGAACAAATTTTTATATTACAAAATCTATAAACTTCTTTTATCTGCAGAGAATTAGAAAAAGAAAAATGTTTAGATTCTTTTATTGAGATATAATCTTCGAAAGAAGAAATAGCTAAATCCTTAACGATTGTATTATTTATTCTATTCAGAATCACACAGTGATGTGTTTAGAAATATAAATATGTTTGCTTATTTACTGTGTGCGAAATCCTTTTATTTTATTTTAAAGTACTTTCTTCAGAAAAAAATTTGTTTGTATGCATTTATTTAAAAAAACTTTATTCAGGCGAAGTCGAAGAGGTAGTGGAAACTTGCACACCGGGAGTCCTTCCATATCGCCAATGAACTCTCCTAAGCCCAATCCAAGATCAACTCCGGATGATAGCCCATTAAACACGCCACCAGGTTCACCTTGTATTAATCCACCTTACTGGAAGTCGCGCCTGACCACAATCAAGAATAGTTTTCTGGGCAGTCCCAGGTTTCACCGGAGAAAACTACAAGGTAAATTAGTTGAAATTGTGATACGATTATTTATTGTTAAAAATATGTAATAATACTGAAATGTTAAAATTAAATATTATGTTAATTTCAAGGTCTTTTGTCATAATAATATATTTCCAATTTTGAAAATTTGGTCTTTAGTTATATTTATAAGTAAAGATCTAAAGCAAATTCTTGAGAAACCAGTTTCGTGAATTTTAAAATAGGAAATATTTTTTCCAACGGCGAGCACTTGGGTGACGAACCCTTTGCCATAACAACGCCAAAAACTGCTAGTCATTTGTCATTACCCAGCGGGCACCTGTGAACCAAGTCACGGAGGCGAGTAGCGTTGCCGCGCCATACGACCACAAACCCGTTTATAGGGTGGGCCACATTCATATATCATCACAGAAGAAACTTCAGAGAAACACAGAGAGAGCAGAGAAAGAAAGTAACATCCATGCCCGAACCGGGATTCGAACCCGAGATCCACAGCTCACGAGTCAGGAATGCTGATAAATAGGAAATATTGGAGATGTTTATAATAACGTTCATTAGACAATTTTGTTAGTTTATACATTGAATTTCACTCTGTAGAATATATTTAAAAAAAGAACCTATATTACATATTTTAAAGTTATGTAGTAGGTTATGGACTAATTTTAAGCTTAATTTAATATATAATAATTAATTATTTCGTATTATTTGCTTCAATTTTCTTATTTAATATTTTAAAGTAATTACTATTTTGAAGAAAAATTCTAATTAAGATGAATTTTTTTAAGACAGAGTTTATAGAATAATATTGGTTATCAAATTTTAGCTTATGGGAATGCATATTTAAATTTTTTATATGTGCTTAGTTAATATATGCATACAGAAGAACTCTTTAGTTAGTAAATAATGATATTCATTTGTATTGGTATTTTGAATATTTATTTTAATAAGTGCTTTTTATTTTGTTTTTGATGCGTATTGTAAGCTATAAGTAAAGTAATTTTTTTCCTTTGTATTAAACTATTATATGATTAGTTCGATTTGAAATATACACTATATCAACATTACGAATATGCTTGTATTAATGTTCCATTATTTTCAAATTTACTCGTATTATTGGAAAATGTAATTTCCAAATCGCAATAAAATCGAATAATTTAGCAAGAGCTCAAAATTTTAATTGTTTATTCAGATTGAAAATGTGCTTGTATTATATAGTAGAAAGGAATGACATGAAACATTTTGTATGGTTAAATTTAATATGTTATTTTTTTAAAAATTAAAAAGCAAATGATGAAATATTTATTTACAAAATTTTGTTAGATATCTTTTACTAGGTAATTGCTTACTCAATTGAATTATATTTTAATTAATTATTTTTAAATTTATTTAAGTTTTATTTTTATGTCATTGTTATTTCATCAAGATTTATTTTTTATTACAGCGGATGAAGTTGGCTTAACTCCAGAGTCTTCTCCCGAGTAAGATTTTATGAGTATTAAAATGTTATTTTTCATTTTTAACATTTTATTTGACCTATATTTCCTCTTTTACAATATTAATCAAAACTGCGTTTTAATAATATGAAAAACATTTATGAACATTTTAATTTAAAATATTTTTTTATGTTTTTAATGAAAATTATAATATTTGCAATTGTATTTAACTTGAATATACATTTAGATACTTGGTTTTTATACATTTAGATACAGTGGTGAAAAACGAAACTGATATAGTTACCATATAACTGATGTTAAACATGGTAGTTAAGATCAAATTGTTGATAAAATTAAATAAATTAATTATATTATAATTTAAAACATAATTTTTTATTTTTTGACTGAAAATTATATAATTTTGGCAATTATATCTTCACCACCCTGAATTTATACTTTGATACTTGGTTTTTGTACTGTGTGAAAAACGAAACTGATATAATAACCATAGGACTAATGTTAAATATGATAATTAAGATCGAAATGTTGATACAATTAAATAAATTAATTAGAATTTTATTATCAATTATCATAAAATCATTTTTATTGTAGTATACTTTAAGGTATTATTGTTTTGCTTTTTGCAGACATAAATAAAAATAAACTGAGAATAGTTTAAACTATCTACATTTCTGATAATTGATTGTGTATGACTTTCCTTTATTCCACATGTAGTTTATAGTATTGTAGATCTATTGAAGGAATAAAGGATTATTAAAAAACTAAAGCTAGTCACAGTAAAATGATTTTGAATTTAATTAAAAATGAATAATAAACTAAAGAAAGCTATATTAATATTTTAAGATCTGTCACATATGATATATATTATAATTGGTAGCCATCAAAAGCGACATCCGAAAAATAATACAGGAAAAATTTTTATTAATTATAAACATAACATACATTAGGAATTAAGGTAAAATCTGAACATTGTACATTCCGTGCGGATATTAATTATGTTACTAACATGTCTCATTTTACTAAAATTGAAAATTCTGAGCCTGTTAAATATAATAATAATATATGGAACACATTAAGTAATTTTTATGTTTTATTATATCTAGTGTTTGTGAAGAGCTAAAATTCGAATAACATTCTACTGATTTTTAATTTACTTTAAGGAAATACTTTGTCGATTTAATTCCTCGGTAAATTTTAATGAGATGAGGAGTTTCAAGGTATAGTCACATCCTGTGATATCATGTCATTTTCTGTGTATATTTTAAATGTATCACCTAATTTGTATATCATCTAAAGATTTGTATATCACCTAAAAAGAAACGAATTGCATTTTCTTATTTGTAATCACGTCTTAAAACTAGACAACTAAAAATTAAATATTTGTAACTTATAAGGGATGAACAAAAACATGAGATAATACTTATTTTATTACAATTAATCGTCAGTATAATAATGACGAGCCCTAGGAAACACTAGTATATATACAGACGAGTCAAAAAATATTTTTCATTTTATAACGTCAGTTAGGAACTAATATAATGATATCCAGGGGAAAAATACATAAGTTTTTTTGCCCACTTTAGAAATTTAATGTAAATTTGGAAATTTAGAAATTTGATGTAAAAGTTATAATGATGAGAACGAAACCAAAATTGAATTTAAAAAGGATTACTTGATAATAATTTGTACATGAAGTAAATCAGATTACAATTCTCATTTGCTCTGTAAATGAAATATTTTTATACTAAGGAAAACACAACTTTTTACTCTATAACAAGATTACTAATAATAATAAATATATTGTAACAATATATTTTTAATATTAATTATGCTATTACAATACTACCTGGAGTATTTATCAAGTCGAAATATGTGTGATTGATTTAATTAAAAAAAGTACCTACATATTATATTAAGCCACATGTAATAATTTTTTTCTATTAAGTTGACCTTATGATATCTCATTAACTCCATCAGCTCCCTACTAGAAATTTAACTATCTTATTAATTTTTGATAAAAAAATTTTTGCAGTCGGATTTTCTCTTTTTTAATGAAGTTATTAAATTTTCTAAATATTGAGAATAAGTAGTTATCTTTCATGCATTGAAAATTGGTAACCTCACTTTTTTCCATTTATTTGAGAAACTATAATGAGCCAATCAATTTTTACTTAAGCTCAAAAATAAGCGTACAGATAATCCTTCACAGTTAATCTCAAATTTTAGAACTTCTCTAATGGCATTGCAATATTGATGAATATATTGTGTTTTACTTAGAAACTATTAACAATCACATGTTCCTTCAGGCTCACAAAAAGGTCATGGTTTGGTAGCCTCATGACCACTGAAAGAGATGAGACTTATGTAATTCTAGTCAAAGACCGACCACTTAACACAGTCAAAGGAGATCTCATACATGCCTTTCTGTCGGTAAGTATTTATACATTTATATACTTAACTTTTGATATGACAGGAAAACTTAACAAGTCGGGGCTGGCATTTTCTAAATATATATACATTTGAGTCAATTATAATTTGCTACAGTAGGGGGATATTTAAATATTAATATTAAAGATTTAACCTTTGTAAATATGTGAACCTAATTCTATCTACAGTAAGTTGAATTTTCTATATGTAAAATAAAATTTTTAAGTTCTTATTAAGATTTATGATAGCAAATCCGATGCCAATGATTTCATAGTCAAAAATATTATTATTATTACATCTCACTCATCAGAATTTGTTTTTGTATTATTTGCCGAAAGTCTCATTAATTGTAAAAACATCAATACTAAATTAGTTTTTTATGAACAGCTGTTTTTCTTGGTGAAACTTCAAAAGCTTTCTTTACCTGTGAAATTTTTTTGTCCCTTACTTTCAAGAAAGAATACTTTCAAAGAACCTATATATTAATGACCGAAGAGATTTGTCAAATCAAATGTTCAAATTAAACAAACAACACATGATTAGAAAATCAAACTACTTTTAATAATGATTAAACTCAGAGCTTTGAAGATTGTGTTGAAAAATGAATGAACCATGAAGCAAATTCATTCCGTGAATTTTCAAGGAATTTTGCAAGCAAACTGTAGTTTGGCAATTTCACGTTTTAATGAAGATCATTCTTATACACATAAGTTGAGTGTCAGAACTTGGACAGTTACAAGTTTTTATTAAATTAAGACAAAAGACGGGATTTGATTTTCATTTTATTTCCTATTGAAACCATTAAAAGTGTCCAAAAATATTTTTTTACCATAATGTTTTGGTAAACTGAAATTTTAAATGGCGAAATCAACAAAATTTCTTTTTAAAAATATATTGAAAACATTATAATTATTATTACAATTTTCAATCATTCGAAAAATGCTAGTTTTTTAAAATTTATAATAGTAGAAAATATGGGTGAATTTCTTTTTTAATTTTCAAATTCATCGTAACTAAACTGATTTATTTGCTTAGTCCAAAAGAAAGTAAGCAAAAATTATTTTTGTTTTATGTAAAAATTTTCATAAGAGAATGAATTTTATCGTTATTATTAATTGTATCCAATTTTACAATTGAAATGGGTTCTAAATTTTCATAAAACTATTTTATTTTCTCATGTGTTATTTATAATGTCATTCAATGCGGTTTCCTTAGAACTTTAACCATAGAATATAAATTTAATTGCTATTTTTGTACTGTGGGACCTTTAGAAATTAATAAATCACTTAAACATATGAAATCAAGAAATTTTAAGCAGTTTTAAATAGCACAATTCGAATGTTTTTACTTTTTAATTAATTTTGTTTATGAATTAATTTTATTAGACTATAATGCAGCTTATTTTTCCAATGATTTTATTTATTTTTAGTAGTTTCATTACTTTAATTTTTAATTCAAATTTATTTTAGAAATTTGATTAAATTATTGTGTGATCTCTTATGTTTCAATTCTCGTTGATCCATCGCTTTTATCTTTCTACACAATCTCTTCAAGTGTTTTTGTTTATTGAGTAATTTTAAAATACTTTTGAATATTTTTGCTGACTATGATTGATTATGGTGGTGTTGTTACTTATGACACTTGGACAAGTCAAGATCGCTATGCTTTGGTAATGCGAATTTAAGTCAATAGGGAGTGTCTTTCGTTTCAATCAGAGCACCACGAAAGTGAAAGTACGTCTTTGCTCTTTTTTAAATCCTCCGTTAGATGGCACCACCAGAGGCTCCACTCTCTCAATTTTGATCTGAAGAGGGAGGAAATTTTCTCCAGACCATTGCACCCATGATAACTGCTCAGCAATCAACCACAGGACTTTCGATTCCACAGATTTAACGAATATTCGGTGGGTCTTTGGTTGCATTGGGAATCGAACCCCACCCTTTCGGATGGAATGCCGATACACTAACCACTAGGCTACCACGGCCCTATGATTGATTACAGTTCCCTTAATAGACTCTTAGTGTTTTATTTGGATTTAATCCCAACAATCGCAAAACATGTTGTTGTTGTTGCTTATCCCCAACTGGCTTGACAGTACCATCACACCAGCCCCATGAATCCAAAAATAGTCAGTCTCTCAAGCACCACTTCCGGTCTCAATTCCATGTCTCCTCTCTCACACCCAATGCACTGAAAAATATGAGATGGGGAGGCCTGAACCACCTGACATTTGGGATAGAGAGGGTAGACCTTGGTACCAGAGACGCGTCTCTGAGTAAGCAGGTGGCAACTTCGTAGTCTTGTCAGAGCCGTTTGGCTGCATCTCTTGTGTTTACCAACTAGTGCGGAACCAGGATGTTTGCATGTGTACCATTCGTGGGTAGGAATGGTATCCCTAGAAGTAGCATTGATAGCCATCCTAACTCTAGAGGTCAGCTCTGAGGGCGACAAGCAGTCTCCAATGATGTTATTCTGTAGGCTTCCATCCTATCGCAAAACATGAATTGTCCGATTGAATCAAAGTCTATCACTAGTTTTACATACTTTAGATTAAAATCAATAACTAGTAATATAATGGTATTTTTGTGCGTAATTCAATCTTAACGTGTAATTTATTAAATATTATAGGCTTCTTTAATATCATAAATGAAATATGTAAATAAGTGTAAGGATGCAAAAATTCAAGAATTTAATCGCTTTTTTAATTGTAAAAGGATTTGCTTATTAAATTGGTATGAACCTATGGAATATATTTGGAAAATTTCATCAGTCTAATATTTTTTATATGAACGTATTTTGCTATGCTTTTCATTGTTTTTTTTTTTTAAAGAAAAAGTAGTAAGATATTTTTCCCTTATGTAGATCTCTGATTTGAGCCACAGCGTGCTGACTCCTATCACTTTTCGCGTGGAGTACCGCAGACCAGGAGGAACAAGCATGTTCCAAAGAAATGTTCGATTTCATGCTGAAATTTCTCCTGCCACGGGTCCTCAAGACTTGACCACAAGAAATCCTCATTCCGTTTACTGTGTCATTTTCACTCTTATTTCAGGTAAAAGCCGATTACTTCATTATTCCAACAAAGAAATAACGATGTTTGGATACGAAAAATCAAACAGCAGCTTAAGTGCTTAGTTCATTTTCACTCACGTTATTCTTTCTTTAACTAAATAATTATGTTCTACTTTTAAAAATTCATTTCGTCTTTGTAAGACGTTAAAAAAAGTTTATATTACTATTGAACATCACATTTTTCAATTTAAATTTTATGAATAGGAGCAAGTTTGGTTTGTGGATAAAACATATAATATTTAAATTCCTATATTCAATAGAATTATATGCACATCTCTTAAGATTATTAATATATTTATCTTAATTAATAAAAGTTCAAAGAAGTTATTAAGCTTTCAGCTGTCATTTAATTTGATAATTTATATATGTTTGTCTTACATAATTTCTGTGCTCCTACAGCAGCATTTTAAACATATGTATCATATGTAGTATAGTGTTACATAGTGAATTGAAGTATGTTCTAAAAAATTTTGAGTAATTTTCAAGTTATTTTATTTGTTGAAAATATTTAGTTATAATTTTCAATATTTTAGGCACTAAACTTTAATTTAGATTGATAAGCTTAATTTTATTTTTCATAATAACGGGGAATATTAAAATTAGTAATTATTATTCTAATTAAATTATAGAATAATAATTACTAATTTTAATATTCCCCATAATTTTAATATTAATTGTTCCAAAATGTTTAATAAATATAACTTAACATAATATAATTGAAATAAAGAGATTTTTTCTCTTTTCTGACAAAAATTTCTATTTGTTAAAAGATAAAAATATTTTTAACATCATGTATATTATATACATCTGCTAATTGTACTTAAATTTTTCATAAAAGTTTTAATAGCTAACAAAAAATATTCATCTTACTGAAAAATTACCTTTATTTAAAAATAAATAATTAGAAGAAGACACTTTCCTCGTTCTTTATCAAAGGAAATATAACAAAAGTTTTAAATTAACACCAGGAAATGAAATAGCTTAGTCTAAAATATTCAGCATTTTTTCCTCTTTTTACATAGTTAAGCATATAATTAGATAAAACGTTTTGAAGTTAATGATAAAGATGTTAGAGCGTCTAACTTCTGTTTGATAATATTTTTTTAAAAAGTAAAATTTTAAAATCTTATTTAATTTTTTACGAGAAACTTATTAAAACTGACATTATTACTTTTTGGGGATAGTAAGTATTACCTAAATTATTTGATTAAAAGTTGGAAAAATTGAAACTTATTATTTTTGCGAAGCAGATATTCTATAAAAACAAAATATGAAGCAAAAATGTGAAGGTTATGTAATTATAACTATTATATTTTTTCAAAGTGTGTAATGATTGTATTTTGGGTGTTTCAAAATATAAAAATATAGTACTTATGCATCTATAAATTGGAAATCAAATATTATTTGTTTAGCATTAAAAGTGAGTTAAAATAAGGGAATAAGATAAAATATGTAAAATAACAAAAGATTTAAGTAATTCTTGTTTTCTGTCATATTATTTTACTCACGCTATTTTAAGAGCCATATTTTCATAAAGTATTTTTTAAGGAAATATTGTTAATAAATAAAGTTAAACACTTTAGTCTCGCTATATAATCTTTTTTCTACACAGAATCAGATGACAATATATTCTTAGATTGCAATACACTTTTAGTTTCAAAACTCAGATTTGTAAAATCGCGCTTTATTTATTAACTTAAAATATATTTTTAGAAATGTTTTAAACTTCAACATGCTGAAGTTAATTGTATACTGAAATTTATATATCCTGAAGTATTTTGTATTCTTGTACTTATATAATGCTAATTTTTTCATTATTTTCTGTTTTTACGTGCAGGACCTTTCCGAAGATTCAAACGTATCTGTGAGCACATTCAAACCCAGATCTTAGGGCGGCGCCCCAACGCATCCCCGCGTATCACTCGTCGCTCCACCAATGAGATGAGCGATAGCTCTTCCTGTGGTTCAGAGACTTTGTCCCCGACACCCCCTGCCCTCAGGGTGTCCGACGACATGTCGGTTGGGTCGCGCCCCAATCAAGGAGCTCTTGCTCGTTGCAAATCTGACCAGGACCAATCTGACTTATTCGATTCTCCGCCGCCCCCGCACAACAGGACTGTGCCCAGGCGAGGGACGAGCGGTGATGAGAACAAAGTGATGGTCAGTAACGGCAACAGCAGAAGATCTACGAACTATGAATCTTTGAACAAAACTAAAGTGTGACGAAAGAAGAGACAAAAGCTTCTGAGATTATAACTTATTTTTATGTTCTCTTCTACTTCTTGAGCGTCTTTTTAAATGCATTGTCTGTGATCACTAGATGAAGAGCTAGGAAACTTTCTTAATGGTTGTCTCTTGAGAAATTGCATCAATATACTCCTAGCAATAGTAGTACATTGGAGCAATCTTAATTTTTTCTCTGAAATTTTTAACATTAAGAATATTAACAGATATAGTTTTCATTTGTAACTATACACGTTAGAATTAGGTTTTTCAAGCCTCTTCTGCCATATCACTTATTCTTGATAATCCCCAAGATATAGCTTGAAAGACCATAAAACAAAATTAAGGAAAAAACATTTCATATCAATTGCGAATATTGATATAAAATAATGTGTTACATTTTTGTTTTGATTTAAAACAAACTAATAAAATTCTGACAAATATATTTGTATTCAACAGATTTCAAGTGTTTATTCTACATTCTTCTTTTCAATTATAGCGACATATAAGAAAAAAGAGAGCCCAAAAATGTTAATTACAGTATTTATTTTAATTATTCTCTGTTGCAAAATTAATCTCATGTTTTTAATCTTTTATATATTTGATTAATTACTATTTTTTAGTCTAGTAATCATAATATTTCATATATATATATACATATATATATATATATATATATATATATATATATATATATATATATATATATATATATATATATGTATATATATATACATATATATATATATAAGTTTTAAAAAAATTGATGCTATACATAATAATATATGAATTAGTGATATTTAATGATTGCCAAATATGTTTTTTTTATTAGAATCGTACATTTTTCTTTTATTTTACAATTTAAATTGTTATCTAAATGCTTAGAAGTTAAAGTTAATTAGCCTTTTTATATTTCAGTTTGCGTTCTATGAAGAATAATTTATTTAAAATTTTAATGCCCCATAGTATTAATCTAATATTTTATAAATGAAATATTGAAATATATATTTTTAAATTCGTTTCAAATATGACATAATTTATTACGTAAAATTAATATTTATTTCATTTAGGATACCTAACCCTTTCAATATTGCTTACAAAAAAATCAAAATTTGATGCAATTAATAATTATATGCCATACAGTTTATTATATTAACTTAGTTTGGTAGCTATATTCGTTTTATAATTACTTAATCACAATCTAATTACCCCAAAGAATTAATGTAATTTTAAGAAACTATAAGTTTAGACTAGTTAGTTGAAAGTTGCACGAATAATATCTAGATTTATTTAATCATATTTTCCGTGAATTTATCATCTTATCAAATAAAATATAATAATGATATATATTAGTTTTTTAATTATAAGAAAGTGATATGCATGATAAATTCTTAAAATTAATTTTCATTTCATTAAAAATATTTAAATATATAAGTAATTTTACAAGCAAATCATAGTTTGCTGTATTAAAAGTTTGTGGATTGTAGATGCTTACTCTGTAATAGTCATAAACCAGATAAAAAAATTAAAAATAAGTTTATTTAAAAGTTAAGTATTTATAAAAATGAATTTAAAGAGTATCAAATTATTATTAAATAAATTACTTGCTATAAAGCTAGACAAAATTAATTTTATGAAAATGATATCAAAAATGATTGAAGAAAAATGAAAAGTGTGATATCAAACCATATTTAATGACCTAAAAATATGTACTATTCAAAAATATTTTGAATTATATATGTAGCAAATATTACATGGTTTGAGAATGTTGTGTCCATAATTAACATTCTGAATATAACGCGTTCTCACTGTTTTGCTGTTTCTTTTATAATTTTTATCAATACAGGTTGTAGAAAATTGATGCTAAAACTAATCAGGCAGAAATACAAATGTATGTTTTGCTGTACATACGTACAGAAATCTAGTCATATATAATGAAAATAATTACATTTATGAAAAAAAATGAAAAATAAACTATTTGAGAAATTTAAACGCACCTATTTTGGGCATAATTGTTCTTAAAAATTTTACTCTAATTTGATTTTTGATTAATTTTTGGCATGCATGTTTAATCTCTATACCAACATCTGGTGATCATAGGCAAAATATTCTACGCCAAGTAAAGCGTTGTGAAAATGACGTATGTAAATGGTTTTTTATTCATTGTGTGGTCATAGAACATTCACATCTTTACAACTTCCAAGGAATCTCACTTGAGGCCGATTGCTTGGTTTGAGTCGAACCATCGATTCTGACTGTGCAATACGTGACACAACATTTGAATGTTTATGCTTGTTTATGCACGGATGTCTTGAGACAGTTATGGAACTGATAACTGTAGCCATGGTAGATTTCGTTCTGAAAAACTTAAGCAACCTTATTTTTAATATAAATAAAAAAGATTCTCAAATATATTATATTAATGTATGCTAAGAGTTGGCTCAATATTATTATTATCGGTTGCCAATGCTGCAAAAAGTTGGCAACAGTTTCCATTTGATTGTCGAATCTATTTCAATGGAATGACAGTAAGGAAACAGTCTCTATATTTTCTTTTTATAATTCCATGCCAGACCGTCTAAAGAGCTTGCGAGAAATAGTAAGTCGAAATAGTGTTGTATGAGAATAAAATAAATTCAATTATTTTTGAAAACGTTTGTACGTATCGATATTTTTTCAATTAGCAAACCAGTATTTTTGTATGACGTTTTGTGAAATGGAAACTGTTACTTTCTTTAATAGCAGCATTGGTATTGATACATAATTCTCTTTTCTTCCTAGCACATATCAAATAAAAGCTTAAGTCTACACTTGTGATAATATTTTTCATATAACTAAATAACTTTGGAAGCTACATCTGAAACTTCTCTTAAAAATTATATATTTTAGGTATTTAAAATCAGTGCTTAAATCTTTTATATCTTTTGTGATAAATGTTTATAGCAAATATTCAAAATTACAATAAAAAAGCTTTAATTTTTTTAAAGTTTTATTAATAATTAATATATGCATGTTAATATATTAAAATGCTTATAATCAGGCTGCAAGAAACTTCTCTCTAAAAAGATTAAATAGATTTTCTCTTTAGTACATAGTATTTTTACAAATTTTAATATTTTCTTCAAAAATATTGAATAATTGAAATGGAAGGTTTCATTCTTTAAGGTTGATAGACCATTGGGATAACAATAGACAACATATATAAGGCCCATATCTTGTAACTATTAAGTGATCTCTATATTTGTGCCTTTCCAAGATTTAAATATTGACCTCGGGAGACATGGGAAATGGTATTGTTTGCTCAAGAATTGAAATAATGATAATTTGTTGATGGAATATGTTTCGCTTTTTTAAATTAACCATATTTAAAAGTTTAAAACTTATTTTTAGAAACAATTAATGCTTTTTCTGAGTTCTAAAATGCCCAGTAATAATCTAATCAGACACAAATTCAGAGTTATTTGAAGCACAGGAATGCACTTACATTTCCTTTATATGCTGTAAATGTTTTGAAGTAATACATCATATGAAAATGAAAGATGTATAAATACATTTTGTTATTGTGTCAACTAAAAATTCACAAGATGGCGACTCAAACCAATCGGCATGTTCTTCTTGTATATGGTACATAATGTATATTTATTTATGACTATTTATGACTTTAAATTCAGCATTATTTTGTTGTAAGAATGAAAAGAGATAATCATGGACTCTTCTACCATTCACAACAGAATAATTATACCAGAACATGTTCACTGTTGATAGATTAAAAATTACATGTTTCACCACATTCTGAGTGTCTATTTATTAAATAGTATAATTACATTCCTTTGTATATCTTTCATACTTTACAATAATTAATTGAAACGATTAAACAATTACAAATTTATAAAATAAATACTAACTTGATAATTATTGTAAGCAACACAAAGACAAGTGTTTATCTTTCTGCTTTCAGTTTGATTATAACATCAAAAAAAAAAAAAAAGGATAAAATCATCCTCTTTGTGCATTTTGAATTTTTACATGTTATTTTTCAGAGCTTTTTCACACAACTGAATGCATTTTAGAAGAAAGAATTTAAATTTAGGTATTAAGTAAAATTTTATAGTAAGAAAAAATTTAAATTTCTGTATTGTGTTCATGCTACTTGAAATCAGCTGGCGAGAACCATTTTTTTAACAATGATAGAGATGGAAAAAATGCACTTGTAAATTAGATGGGAAGAGAAATAATTCATCGCTTTCAAATCAAGGAGCAAATATACATCAGGGTATTTTTATTCTTAAAACATGTATTCAAAACAAATAGCTTGAACTTTTTTAAAATTATTTTCTGTAGGAATATTATAGAGCATTAAAGTACTCATTTTTAAGTTCGTTAATTTTTTCCTTTCTCCTTCTGTATAGCCATTAAAAGCTTAATTCTTTATAAGTAATATTTTTTTTCCAAGTTTCTATTTTGAAGAAAGAAAAATGTGACATAGTTAAGGAAACAATATTTAATAGTTTAATTTCTTCTAAAGTTAGAAATTTAGCTAAATAAAATGCTCGCATACTTTTTAACAGTAACAAAACAAGGAAATAATACGAAAATTGTAAGCGTTTCAGCAAATAAGTTTTATTATTTAGTCTTTATATACTTACCTCATGTCTACAGTTATAAGCGATATCACCCGTTTTTTAAGCTATAAGTTACAGAAAGATTGAATTTGCAAATGAATGGATGTAGAAACACCAAATTTTAAATGACATATACTTAAAACTGCTATGTATTAATTGCAACATAGAAGTTTACATAAGAAAAATGCATAAATGACTTACAACAAAAGAAGCAGTCTCGCTGGTAAAGTCTCGACGGAAAAAGTATAATCCCAGATTTATATAGCATATATATTGAGTATACATATGGAACAAAAATTCCATCCTGATGTCTCACACCAGTCACAGTTCCTCCCTGGAACACATGCAGTTCAGTGTGGCTACCAATTGAGATCCTGGCTCAAACCATTATTTCACTGCCACGGTAACTTTGTCTTTCCACAGTGTTGAATTAACGGTATTTATTGCTTTGTTCCCACCATATCAGCACATGTTCAATTACTCTCCCGTGTGAATCTGGAATCGTTTGTAAAAAGTTCAGAAGCCCTTCACTGTCAAGTCCAGGAAACGTTATCTTGAACAAAGTGAGCCTTTCTCTATCGTCCATTGAATGGGACACCTACAACTGGTCATCTTGCATAGAGACCTGCCTGATGAGGAAGCTTTCGCACCCTACTAAGGAATTTTCTTTTTCGCGATGCTTCAGAGTGGTCTGTAACAAATTGTGGTACATAAATGCATCTTCTCCTTCTGGTTGAAAGAGCTGTAAAACGGTCTTCTGCAGGTGTTGTACCTTGTGTTCTGCCTGGAACATGTCTTCTGGGTACAGAAATTTCAGTTTGATATTAATTTCAAAACTGTGAACCACACTGAAAGACAAATTAAGACGCCTAGCAGCATCTGCCTGTGATATTTCCATCTATCCAACCACCCGCCACCTTTAAAGAATCGCTAATAGCTTCTCTCAGACATTGTGGGACACCAACTCACTATTGCCATTGAATCTGCTAACAAAAGTTACCTGCGTAATTGTAAAAGCCCGATGTTTGCAGATTTTTCTCTCACTTATGTATACATGATCTTTTCTATAAAAAAAAGTGGTAGGAAGCGTTTTTGCATAAATTTACATAAGTTCATTTTTATTTATATAAACTGTACATTTTATTGTTAGTGCCATTTTTCTATGATGAGAGTCAAGAAACATGTTGTCCTTTATTTTTTTAGGACAGTGTAATTCATAAATAAAATAATGGGCACTTATATTGAAGTGGTAAGGAGAAAACAGTTTTTTTTTTTTTTTCAAATCGAATCACATTTTATTTATTCTGTATTCCAAAATAACAGCACAACCCCTTCCCTATGTCATTCTGGTGTTACTATCTAAGATATCTACCGAATTGTGGTTACTTCTGTTATTGATTATTTTTTATAAAAAGCATAAATTTCTGATAAAATATGGTGAAAAGAAATTTTAGGTTATATGACATGTTCAATTTAGTTCCAGTTTAATAATTAGTATTCAAGTAGATATAAATCTTGGATTCATTGCTGATCATAAGTAAATTTCAGTGTCACAAAAAATTCTGTAAAATATTTGCTGAATAAAACTGAACCTTTTTTTACTGGGAACATGTTCCCGAAAGTTGTATTATTACTGCCTACACAGTCAACTATCAGCTTTTCCGTTTGTCCTGTTGAATTATTTTCACAGAATCTCTCTTGAGAGTGATCAGAAAAAAATAAAGAGGTGATATCATATAATACCATAGCATCACTTGCCTTTCATTATAATTTAAAAAGAATGAGGATTCATTTGTATTAAGATTATTACGTTTTTTTGAATTACTGTGAATCTAAAATTTAAATAAATTGTATAGTTGCTATTAAAATTGATATTACAAATGATTTTACATATGTTTACATACGTTTTAATATCAATATGTTGATATTATATATTGATATTAAAACGTGCATTTTGAATTCTGTCTCATCAATATAAGTTCACACAATTAGCATATAGATATATATACATATTATTACTTATTTTTTTGCTCTTTTCAATCCACTGTTTTGCCTCAATTATTTTTTGCCAGATATTTTAGAGATGGCTTCAGCAGATCTAAATCCTTTGGTAATATACTCTGAGTTAATTAAAACTTGAAATGAAGTCAACTAAATGTGCTATTTATAGATATTATTTAACAATGCTCGTGCAGGTGAACTGAATTAGATAATTTATGATTATAGCTATCAATTCATCATATATGCCTTAATCTATTAAGACACATTTGATAAATTGATAGCCATGATCGTAAATTATCTAATTTAGTCTTTTTAGATATAATTTTTTGGTGTAATGAGTATACTTAATAGAGCCTTAATGTCAACCAGATAGAGATAAAACTGCCAAACATTTAATTACTTAATTCTATACATTATGAAAAATTAAGTTTTTCTATGATTAAAGTTTGAGCTACGCATATTAAAGTTTGAGATGTTATGCATACAAATTTATTGGTAATTAATTGAATGAATTTTGGTAACTGCCTTAAAAAGAATCCCTTTATTGTGAAATAAAGTTTATAATAACGCAATATCAATAGCTTTATTAAAATTGGAGTAAACAGAGTGGGATATAGCACAATATTTAAATGAGAAAACATATTAATGTTATCGTCAGTAAAATGCATAGAAACTGTACTAAATTTATCAAAAGATATAATTCTAAATATAATATATGAAAAAAGGATTGCCAAATATTGATTATATATTCAAAATATTTGGTATATTTTGAAAAAAAATTTATTTTTAGTGATAAAGTTTCACGGGTTTATTTGTTATCATACATAATACGAGTAAATATAATGAAATATATATATATATATATTTATATATATATATATATATATATATATATATATATATATATATATATATATATATATATATATATATATATATATATATATATATATACACATATATACTGAAGAAGCTCAGATACATGATGATTTAAAGTTCACAGGAAAATATTTCTGCTATTAACATCCACTTACAAAAAATTTAGAAAAATCTATATGTTTAATAAATCACAAATATAATATGCAATAATATACTAGTGCAACAGCATATGTAATCTTTAATATATAATGAAGCCAAATAATCCATTCATGTTCAACATTTTATCATTGAAGAAAAAATCATTCTTCTGTTTACTCATTTGATGTAAGAAATCTGCTCCTAAATCAAAAATTAAAAAACTTTATCTTTCATATATATATAAACATCAATTTTTTTATAGAAAGACATTTCACTTAATGAAAATAATGTAATTTCCTCTATTAGAGGTTTACTAATAAAATAAATTTTTATAAATTCTTTAAAAACTTTGTTGAATTATCTCTCTCACAAATTCACGTATGTAATATTAAAAAAAAGTTCGGAAATGAATTTGGCGAATTTTCTGTGATGAAAGATGTACCGAATGGCCAAATTTGCAAAAATTATATTTCTTCATTAAGGTTTTATTTTTTGCACACAATTCTTGTTTGCGATGTGTATAACATTACAACTCATATTATAACGTAATATTTTTTTTAAATTTCTAATGGTAATAAGTTTGATGAAGATCAAAATACTATGATCGACTTTATGATTCAATGAATTTGATTCTGACAACTATGAATTTAATTATATAGTTAAATTTATACATATCGTTTTCTTGCTGTGGTTCAAAAACAGTTTCTGTTTGTGTTTTCAGCGTTTCATTCCAGTCAGATACTAATAAATCGCTTATTAAAATTAATTTCATTGTAACATATAGTTTTGAGGAGTAGAAGGATTTTTCACATTTTTTATTATTTGTACTTATGAAATATTGTAGCTTTTTATGATAGTATGCATATCTTTATAATGGTATTTCAGTTTATTTTTTTTAAATTTATGGTTAATACACTCATTTGAAAGAGAGAGGCGATATATCCTATTAATAATAATGGATATTAACCAACCATTAATAGGACCATTTATACATCCTTCATGTCTCCTTTTACTCAATGCTTATTCATTATAAATTCTGTGAAAAAGATGAATTTGGAAAAAGTTGAACATATATACTATTAGTAATCTAACTAGCAATTTCAATTAAAAATTTTCTATTTCCTTCATAATGTACATTTAAGAGCAAAAACGATATTGACAAAACATTGAATTTATACAAAAATTTCCTTTATGTTTCCGCAATTAAGATTAATAACATTTATACGTAGTATCTAAAATAATCCATAAAAATTATAACAGAATAAACAGTTACACACAAAGATGCGTTGATCTTGAGAAATAAATTGAAGTGTAGATGAATATAGTTCTGATTCAACTATTATTTTTTGAGTTTAACTATTACTTTTTGTTCAAAAACGATAATCAAGCATTAACAGATGGTTTGAAATTATTCCAAAACGACTTTAAGCAACTCTCCCGAAGCGGGAATTGAATCTCTGAAAACCCATATTTCTATAAACATTTAGCTACCAGCTATGAATGACTCTACAAAAATGTATTCAGTAATAGTAATATACAAATATATTGCCATAAAGCAAAATTAACAAAAGAGAAAGAAAGAGATAAAAATATAATACACACACAAAACAAAGCAAATTTGTTACGACCATTTTTATTCATAGTTAAATGTAAATCGATTTTAAGTACAGGGTGACAACTTTATACTGTTGACAAAATTGTACTGCTTTTGATTGATTTAACTAATGTCCACCACTTTTAATAATAATTTCATTTCCTTAAAGAATATTAATGCTAGTCAAACAAATAGGTAGTTTTTATTTTCTTGTTTCAGATAATATGCCAAGCCAACGACAATAAATAATTGCTTTATTTGAGGCTGGATTAAGGCAAATTCCGATTGCCAAGAAGTTGAATATCCACAGACACATGGCATCGCGCACTATAAAACGATTCTTAGAGCTTGGCCATGACAGTGATAAACCCCGAAAACCAAAAAAAGAACTGGTAATACAAATGAAATTTGAAAAATTATCAAGAATCGAATTAACCGAAATCCAAGAAACTCAATGAGAAAAATAGCTAACGAAATAGGGGTTAATAGAGAATCAGTTAGACAAATTGGAAAAGAAGAATCTTGGACTTTAAAACCATATAAACTTCGAAAAGTACAGAAAATAACAAAATAGCAAAATAAGCGCACACGGTTGCAAAGATGTTGAGCTCTCATTCGAAAGTCAGCAAAAGGTGAATGAAAGCATTTCATCTTCACGGACGAAAAACTTTTCACAATTGAACAATCTTATAATCGACAAAATGACCGTTACTGGTCATCTGATTGTCCTGGAACTTCCACAGGAGTAGAACGTCGGCAAAAAACACAGTCAATTATGGTTTGGGGAGGCATTTGTGAATCTGGAAATATCCTTTCATTTTCATAGATCAAGGGATCAAAAAGAACAAGATCATGTACTGCAATGGGATTTTACTGTCGGTTTTACTTCCTGGGGCCTCAAAACATTTTAAAAGCAGCATCTGGACACTTCAACAAGATTCTGCCTCTTCTCATAGAGCAAAAGCAACGCAAAATTGGTGTCAAGCAAATCTTCCAGATTTACTAGCTGTGGGAATGTGGCCTTCTATTCACCTGACTTAAACCCAATGGACTATAGTGTTTGGTCTATTCTGCAATCAAGAGTATGCTCTAAGCCACATCGAAGTTTGGAATGCCTAAAGGCTACTCTTAAGAAGGAATGGGCTAAATTAACGCCTGATGAACTGCGGCCCATTGCAGAAAATTTTACGCGTCATTTAAGGCTCTGTATCGACGCCCAAGGGGACCATTTTGAAAATACTTAAATATGTTATATCTAAGTAACAAATGACTTAAGTAAAATTAGTTTTTTGAAAATAAATTCCATATTTTTAGTTTAATACAATATTCTTTTGTCAACAGGATAAAGTTGTTACCCTGTATTTACATTTTATCTTTTAATTCTCTGGAATATTCACTTTCAAAATCCATTTATTACCATACCATATTTTTAGTTAAGTGACATTTAGTTTACTTCTTCCTAGAAAATGTTAGAATATGTGGATTGAATGAATTTTCGAATCAGAATGTAGAAAAAGTTATCTTACACAAAATGTTTACTTGAAAATAACTTACATTGAGCTGTTTGTTAAGCTTTTTCAGAAATTCCATTTTTTCTTCATGGCGCTTCTGTTCTAATTCCATCTTTTGTTTTGCCACCATTTCTTCCGCTTCAATTCCTGCCTGCAATTGCTTGACTCGATTTTCAGCTCTTTTAACTTCGTCTTGTAGTTGCTTATACTGCAATAATTAAAGCAAAACACAATAAAAATAATAAAATATATAAATCAATCAATATAGAAAATTTTTTCACAATTTCACACGCATTTTATTTTTAAAAAATTGTTATTTATTTATTTATTTTCGCATTAATAAGCAGAGTTTAATTTTTTATACATTATAAATTAATATTTTTAACATTAATTTGGGAAACATTAATTATGGTTGACTTGGAAATCTAGACAAAATTATTTGTGTGCTATAATTAATACTTACTCAAAATTAGAAATCATTTTTTATAATTATTAAAATTTATTGAGCAAAAAATGCAAAACAGTACTTAAAACAGCTGAAAAAAAATCATTTTTGAAATTATTTTTATTGTGAGTGAGGGCTCCGATTTATTACATTCAACCAAAATGCTCATATTTTCCGTTACAAAATTCAGGATTATAATAGTAATGAATTAATTTCCAACTAATTTTCATATTACTAATATTATTTGTATATAAAATTTTTGAATTGAGAACCCATAATATTCAAATGGTTTTTAAAAACTTGATTGAACTTGCTCTTACAACTTCTTTTATTAAAGCTATTATCTCATATAAATCTTAGAGCAAATGTGTTTAATTTTCAGTGGATTTGTGGAAGAAGACATAATCCATCAATAATAAAAAAAATTAAATTTGCTTTTTAATTTCGATAAAACGTTAAATTACAAGGAGATTTTTTTAAATATTAATTATTTTAATGAAACAAAGCATTCTTTTTTCTAGACACAGAACAAAATTTTCAATGATTTAATTTTTTATTATATAATAAATTTTTATGGTATCATTTTAATTTCTAAGTTACGTTATATATAAGAATTAATTGGGAAAAAAATACAATGTATAAGGAAACATAAAATAAAAATAGTTAAATTAATAGAAAATTTGATTATTGAGAAATATTGAAAGCTGCTTTCTATTTATTATGATAATATAATGAAAGTTTATATTAATAATACAAATTTACTCGAAATAATTTTTAAGTCCTCATTTTAACTGGATGACTATTCGAATATTTGCACAAATTGACTTCCTCCTTTCATTTATGTATCATTACATTCATATTTCATGGAATGTTAGTAGAATCTTTTTTTAAATATTTTGGCACTCAATTCGACCAAATTTTCGCTTAATAAATTCTTTATTCAAAATTTTGGTTTGAAATGTATTGAAATAATTCTTGGATCTCGCACATGCCATTTTCATTGTAATGCTTGCATTTTCAATTTTCATAAGAATTATTTTCACAAAATTTATAAAAACTTCAATATTGGATTTTTTTTGTTTCTTTTTTTTCAAGAAATTCTAATTTGAAAATTCAGTTGTTTTAATTTCGCTATCGACTAATTTTCACAATGAATTAAGAATTTTCAAATAATTTATTCTAAAAGTGCTATAATATTTGAATAACAAAGAATCATTTTTTTCTCTTATTGCAGACTGCTATTTATTTATGAATTTATTATTTGTTCATCTAAAACTTTTCGTTTAAAGATATATCTTTAAAACTAGGGTAACAAACTTCTACTTTGAAAGTAAAAATGAAATAAATATTTCTATACAACTTTTTTCGAAGTTCAGGAACATTTTAATTTAACATTTTAATTAATATAAATCTGGGCGTGTTAAGATAGGTAAAATAATAATCACATTTATTAATAAAATTAATATACTCCGCAAAATAATTATAATTTCAACGTCAATCAGATAGTTTTTAAGAACTCTAAATTTTTTAAAATTTACTTTAAATCTAATTTTTGTTATATATTTATTGATATATATGCATCTGTTTAAGTCTATAATTCTGTGTGAGTCAAACTTAACAAGAGTAAATGGAGATTTTCTTATAACTCATATAAAATGAGAAACATAAAGTAAAAGATATTTAATAATAGTTCAAATATAAAGAATTGAAATTTACCAATGAAATTATAATATTTTAATATCCAAACACGCTAGTACATATAAAATTCGGGTTATACAAAATTTTAAAAAATGACTTCATGCATCATAAATTCTATTTTAGAACTAATAAACAGTTATTAGTAAATAGTATAGAATTCTAAGTAAGATCTTTGTATAATCGGCGAACTTCTGGAGTATTTTTTTTTACTTGTTAATATATATATTTAAATTTGAAAAAGTTGAGAAATTGCTTAGTTTAAAATAAAATGTATAGATGGCAGCACTAATTATAATATAGGTTAAAAATATTCTTTCGAAAAAGAATTTTAATGAAAAATTGTTTTACACATTATTTACAAGATTTTTTAATAATATTACAACTTACAAAAAATGCAGTTTAAACAAAATGTATACGTAAATATTTAGTTTAAGAAAATTTAGAGAAACATGAAAAAAGAATTCGTAAATATTAAAAGAATGGAGTAAATATTTGGATGCCCAAGCAAAATGTTTTACGTTTGAATTAAGTTTTTCTTGGGAATAATATTAACATTGAAGAAATTATATTCACATAAAGCAGCTATGTATTATATAACTATTGTCTAAATTTGTACACTTAAAAATAAGACTTATTCTAATTAATATAAAACACAATCTTAATTCAAATATATTAATAAAGATGAAATAAGAATTTGAATATTAAGATAAAATAATTTGTAATTTATGGTATAAGAAAGTGATAAAGTGATTTCATTGCGAAAAAATAATATAATTACATTTATAAATCAAAAAGAATTTATTTCAGAAAGATCGTTGAAAATTATTTATTCCTCATTTTATAATATATTCTTCTCCCCTTTCATGAAGTAAAAATCCTGTCTTATATTTCTTAAGAAGAATTATTAAAAATAATTTCACAAGAATATTCTAATATATCTTCAAGTATTAATCTCAAAAATGCTTTTTGTTTCTGTTATCCAGCACATTCGTTCTTTTCAAATCAAATTACTGGATTACTCATAGGGGAATTTTGGAATGCAAAATTAAGAATTCTTCCAGAAGTATTTACACACACTCATAAATAACAGCTACACACATGCAAACATTAATTCAAGAAATTTGCTTTATTAATTTATCTTGTGTAAAAATCTGATTTTGACACATTATTTCTTATCCCATAATAGTATGAATTAGATAGAATCTTTAAAAATGCAAGTAAATAAAATGCGAATAATCAATTACTCTGTATCTGATTAAAACAGTTCTCTTCAGCCGTTATATCTGTATCAAAATATAAAATATTTATTTTGTGAGTCAAATAAAAAAATCAATTTCCAGAAAGCCATTTAATATATTTTCCTATATAAAATAACTTGATTATCTGGTGATGAATATTTTAATTAAATTTGTAACTTTTATCTAAGGTATTTTTATTAAAAATTAAAATAATCAAAATATTTAAGATGAAAAAAAACAAAGCAATAGATAACAAAGTAATCGCATACAATAATATTTGAAACAACGTAACTTAATTTCATTTTAGATATACTCCTATTTCCAAAGAACTTAATTTTTCTTAAACTAATCACAACTGAAATATTAAAATCTACTGCACTTCTTTGTGTATAATATAAAAAAGTTTTAATAATGTATCAACATTTTTACTCAGGATTATTTTGCAACATTAATCCTTAATAATTTAAAATTTTTAATTAATAATTTATAGTCTTTTATTTTTGAAATTTACTTGTATCAAATTAAACTCTTCATAAATGATTAAATAGTTTGATTGAAGCGATAGCAACATAACTTTATTAAAACTATAGCAAAGTAATATATTTTGCATTAAAATTCCCGTAAGTAATAAAAGTAAATTTTTTAATTGATCAAACAATTATTTGTATATTTGCACATTTTAGTTAATCAAAAAGATTTTTAAATTCCTTAATATTTAGAGTTATTAACTTATTTATAACTTGAAGTTTATTAACAGCACATAAACGTTACAAGTAGCACCATTTATCGAGAAAATATTACGAAAATGCTCTAACGGAATGTATGGATCATAAATAGAATTCAAATAAAACCATAATTTTATATATTATGTGAAAAATCGAAATTTTAAAAAGTTGCTACAAGAAGAAAGTCAAAGATTATAAATGGCAACATTGTCTCAAGTGATTTCTTGAATAAACACTCAAGGCAGGTATTTTGATAAGATTTAATTGCAATATTGCACTTAACATTTGCATATGGGATTTTATATTGGTGTATGTGAAAATATGCGTTTTGAAATTACTCAATGTATATTCTCAACGTCACCATCGCATGTAAAGCGATTTGGGGAGGGAAGGATGTATGCTTAGAAATGTGCTAAATATATTCAACGGTAGTCTTATTTATATAATTTTCAAACCCAATTAGAAACATTTTCACTAACAAAACTGAAAGATTTTATAATTCTTATTAGAGAAACTTAGTTTTATAAAGTATTTTTTATTTTTAAATTTTATAAAATGGTGATCAAAATCCTGCAAATTGGCGTTCTCGAAATTTGTAGAAAATTAAAGCTCTATCATTAATATAGAGAGTATAATAGATAGTACATGGAAAATGAAGGCAGCTGCAAAGCTATAGATTTACTTAAATTTAAAAGAGCATTCGTATAATGAAGATTTAGCGAAAATCGAACTGCTGAATGTGTGTTCTAGTTAAATACAATATTAAATACAAGTTGGATAAATTTGAGGAATTTAAAATTGGTAAAATTTACAGACCAAAGAATTTTCATGTCTTAGAGTGAACTAAACTTCATGAGTCAGTTTAAACGCGTGAATGTCGCTAAGAAAAATATATAATTGCTAAGAAAAACGAAATTCTTAAAATAAATGAGCTGCTGTGGAGAATGATACAATTGTTGAAAATATTTGGGCTATAAAAGTTATAAAATGATTTGTTGCCGAACATGATACAATGGTATTGCCCTTCAAAAGAATTTATAATTGAATCAGTAAACAATTTAAAGATTTTACAGAAATAATTCATCAAACAAAAAAATGAATGCTTCGTAAGTATTAATTTTAACAATAAAGTTTCTGTGTGTGTGTGTGTGTGTGTGTGTGCGCGCGCGAGCGTGTGCGTGTGTGTGTTTATTGGATAAATATAGAAAGTAGCTTTTCAATTTCAATTTTTTCAATACAAATAGGTATAAAATAAAAAGACTCATTTGGAATACCATAATATGAATGTATATTGATGTAGTCAAATTTAATAAAAATATTATAAGGTACGCATTAATGACCATTATTAAAAGATAAGAGATATAAGCACGTATGACTCAGTAAAAAATGAAAGGTTAATTCCTCCATGCATATTGATTTTTTGGAATATGATCATCATGAATATTTTAATTACTCATTTTGGAGTTCCTTTTCCTCTAACAGTGGAAACTACATATGCAAAATATTCCTTGGGGGAACTGAATATTTGTGTAAATTATATATAGAGATTCTGTAAATAAAAGTCTTTTTGTAAATCGTGAGGATGAATTTATGTCAGAAATTTCGTTTCAGTTCTTCAGAATGGTTGATGTTTACACTGCTCCTATAGAATATTTATGTTAGAAGTATTTTTTGAAACTTTTTTAAAATCTTAGACAAAAAATATTATAACTTCTAACCCAATTTAATAATTCATCACGGTCTCAGTGTTCAAAATTGGGTCTTGTTTAAAATTTTACTTTGTAAACACTAATGGTTTAACCTGCTTTATAAAATCTTCAAAATTTGCGAAACATATTTTACAATTTTCGATTATTTTCTTAAATTTTTTTACGATAATTATGCAAAAAATTTATCTGAACTTTCTTTCGATTTTCTTGAATAAAATAATATAAATAAATAGTTGATTTAAAATTTTTATTATTAATTGTTTTAACAAAATTTAAAATATCTTATAAATTACTTTTGTGGATAAAAAGGCAATTTTAAATCTACCAAATGCTCCCTGAAGATAAAATTATAATTATCTTACATACTTACTTTTATAATATTTATGAGAAAATGAACGAAAAATAATAGAATGTATAAATAATGAATATATAATAGTAAATTAATTTTCTATTCGTTGTATATGAAAAATATTTTAAGAATTTCGCTTTAAATGAATAATGCTAGTAAGCACGAGAAGTTAAATTTTAAAGGCTAATTAAGATGGTATCTAAAATTTCGTTTCAAATATAAAGAAATATTTTTAAATAAGAATTCAACCCCATAATCAATCATTGCAGAAAATTCTGAAAAATACGACCATATTTAGTGATGATTTAATACAAAAATTATACTTGATTTTTGAAGCAATTATATATCATCTGGTTTTGGGTAATCTCTATTATTAAACGCAATTTAATTTGCTTCTTTCTGATATTTGTATTGATGGTAATTTTATTTACTTCGTTTTCAAGTTTCTTTTCTTCTTGTTCAGCTTCTGAGGCTTTACGAGTACCAAACACCACTCCACTTTCAAAGAGCCGCTCATAAGCTGTCATCGTCATTCGAAACTCGTCTCTTACTCTCAGCAGCAAGGAACCCCTTTCCGGACAGTTGATGGTCACTTGCCGAATCAGCTCATCTATATATGGATAAAAAGTATCTTAAATTTAAGCAAATCTCAAATGGTTTTCATATTTTACTTGACACATAAAGGGTGAAATCGCTATTTTCAAAATTAAGTACTTTGCTGAATAAATTATATCTTGGTAATTAAAGACTTAGAATTAATTTTTCAAACTCATTTCTTTTACATAATTTTGAAATATCATTCAAATATGACAAAATAATGTATACAAAAATAAACTATTTATCCTTAATGAATAGAAGTATGTGTTGAATTACATGAAGCAAATTTGCTAAAAGCTCTATGAAACAAAATTTCACGGAAAATGTAAGAAAGCAAAATATAGCGTTTATTCCAAAGAAGTAAGAAAATTTAATTAAACCTTATAAAAATGATAAATGGAAAAATTTTTTAAAATTTGAAGAATATAAAGAAAACCAGCTTTTCATGAGAACAAAAGAAGCTATAAGCATTTATCAAATAAATGAAAGAAAATTTCTATAACTGTTGGCTAGCTTGAAAAGAAGTTTGGAAGAAAAAATTGACGAACCGGAAAAATGTCTGTTAATACAAATATCGTTAAGCTTGAATGGTCAAAGAACTCTCTGCTATGTGATACAATCGTCTACCACATAATTGTAGTGAAAGGGAAGGCATCAGACAAACATTTACCAGAATAAAATCTGTATGATAAAATATTTCTTGCAACATAATGCTTGTTCATTTGATCAGTCTAATGTGAAAGAGGTATGATCAATGGAAAAAGATGTAATGGAGCTTCCGAGTTCACAACAAATAAATTAGTATATGATTCATAGATTTTTGCCACGGATTACAAGAATTTATAAAAAATATTGAATCTTCTCCTTTTTGAGAAACAAGAGAATGTAAAAAGCTGTTACAGAGTAATCTATTCCGTAAGTTCACTGGCATATATATAGACGAGTGTTGAAGAGAATAAATACTCGAAAGCGCAAGACTGACTACATTGCAACTCATAATATCGGAGATTAATTTCTATTTTCAGAGCGCCAGATCTATAAAAAATTGTTCAACAGACTTAGTATGCTGCAACCATTCATAGGAAAATGAGCATCTCAAAATCATTAATGTCGGCATAGAATCCTATGGAATAAGGACAAAAGTAACCCGATCAGAGGAAAGCAATACACATTAGCAATAAAAAAACATTCTGATAGGATGAATCATCTTTTACATTACTTAAGATTTCCGGACACATATTCATCTAGAGAATAACGATAGATAAATTTTATGTTGACTGACTAATTTCCCTTTGTCGTGAACTATTAAAATGTACTGTGGTGTTGTGGGTCGTGATATTTTAACGTGGTTAAGCTCACTCGTAGTTTCGAGAAGTAAGATCTTAAGTGAACTTTTATGACAATATTTTTTCAGATCGTTTTTCCCTTACAGTTTATATTCAGTTTTCTGAAAAACTTCCTGTATTCTAAAAAGAGTAAAAGAGTACAGAGGAAGTTTGTTTCTTTTAATATGGTTCACTATATTTGGTTACGAGAGTATTATATTGTAGAATATTTCAATTGAAATCACATATTATTTTTCGTCGAAACTTAATTTTAATCTTTGTGGGGATTTTTTTAAATAGTAAAATCTGTGATTATCTCCATCCTCCATGAACATTTATTGAGTTCCAAATATTTCTTCTGAAGTAATAATCTCAGGTCTTCTTAAATTCAGAACTAAATAGTAATTAGTCTCTAGGATATCATAATCCTCTGTTATAAAATTCTTGCATTTTTTAGTCACTCAAAATCTGTGCTTTAGTGGGATATGCTGATCATTAAAACATGACATATAGTACAATTATAAAGAAAAGTTATCTGTATTTCCTTTTTGTATTAAAATATATTCATATTTAACCTTTATACATTTTCAATTACATATGAATACCCAAATCTGGAATAATAGTGTAACTGTAAAAGTACTCTTAATATTTAATCTGGATTCTTTTTTAAAAGATGTATCGCATTGGAAAAGACTCATTGGGGAAATAATTATGTTTGATTGTATGCAATAAAGTCTGAGTAAAAACTTTAAGGCCAGTAGACATTTTTGAGAAAATGGAACCCTTTAAAGTGAGAAATTAAAATATCATTTGATTGATAATTTTTGATCTTAAATAAAAGTAAAAACGTAGAAAAATTAATTTGCAAATATTTTATTATTAGAAAATATTAAACAGACAGATGAATATTTGAACCTGAGTTAAAACTTTAAGGCTAATATAGAAAATAACATATTAGAAAAAAATTACAAAGTCCTAGAAGGTGTGTAGGAGCCATTTCTTCGAATTGCTTCAAATATTCTTGTTTTCATGGATGACACGAGTTTTTAACAAAGGGTGGGGTCGGTTTTATACCATTCATCTTCGATAGTAGATTTCAGCTCTGTTGTTGATGTAAAATGTCTCCCATTTGCATAAACTCTTCTTACTAAGTCACTCCAAAGGTTTTCGATTGTGTTGAGATCAGGTGATCCAGCTGGCCATTTCACAGTTTCAACATTGTTGACTTGGAAACAATTTTTTGTGCTGTTACTTGAATTTCTCGATGCATTGTCTTGCTGATATTTCCATATTTCTACAGCAAAACATTCAGAATTTCGCAAGAGATGATTTGTTAGTACATTTTGGTATCCTTGTGAATTCATTATACCTGACATGAATGAAATTGTGCCCACACCATTGTAAAAAAAACAGCCCTAAATCATGGCAGACCCTCCACCTAATTGGCGCTTGGAGAATATTTCTTTTTCCTTTCTTATATCATGCCAGTGGAAATTCCAGCCATCTGGTCCATCCAAATTCCATTTTTTTTCGTCAGAAAAAATAATTTCTATCCATTGGTTGTCCCAGGTCATAACTTTCTGGCCAAATTTCAAATGCTCTATTTTGTGTCTCTGCAGTAACTGAGGCTTAGTCAATTTTGATGCATAAGTGTATCTTCCAAACCATCTAATTGTATTATAAATCGTTTTTTGACAAACTTTTAAATCTGTCGTAGGAATCAGTTTCCTGGTGGAGTATTTTCCAGTAGATGCAAACTTGCAAACTCTTCTTCAGTCACGCGAGGTTGGTTGGTTGGGTTTTATGGCGCAAGGTCCAAAAACGGACATGCTGTGCCATCAATCACGTGAGGACAAAGGTTTAAGTTTTCCCCCAGTATTATTTTTACAATAATTGTCTTTCAATTTTAAAAAATTGTTGACTACAGTCTTTGATCTTCCTATCTTTATCGCAATAGAATGACTACTTATTCCTGTTGAAGACAAACCTTCGATTTGTCCTCTTTCACGATCAGTAAACTTCTCACCCTTCGCCATCTTCACAAAGATCACCAATACTTAAAAGAAACGTATGACAAATATGAAAATTTCAGCGTTGTCCCAAGGTAGTAGTTGCAATGGTGATTACACGATTATATTATATTTATTTTTAAAAAATGACTAATGGCCTTAAAGCTTTTACTCAGGCAGAAATACTAACTTTGTAAATAACCACATGTTTCTTATAATTATGTATTTACAAATTATATATTCATAGCATTTATTTCTTATCAATAAACTTTAATAATTAATCTTATTTGAATCCCTTTTATTTCATTTTACATTTTCTCAAAACTTTTTACTGGCTTTAAAGTTCTTACTCAGGCTGTAGATCATTACATGATGCTCTCCCTCATGTTAGATTGTAAGAGTGCTCATTGTGATTTGTTGCTTATTACATATGATGTCATGGCAATAGCTCGTAGAAGGTTAAGAGGGAACAACAAATCATTAATTTTAGGAATGCATATTGTAAATTGTATAAAAATTAATTTCGAAAACATATGTATTCAGGAATTCCGTGTACACGAGCAGATATGTTCTCTCAAAATTCTTATATATATATATTACAGAGGGTATTAATACATTTTTAGAACGATTTTGGGGCCGTTTAATTAATGTTTAAAATGTAAAGACTATTTTTTTAAATGTTCGATTTGATAGCCTTTTTCTGGACTATAAGTCTGCATCGTGATTTCCATAATAGAAGAGCTTTTCGTAAAATTTCCAGGGGTATTGCTTTCCATCCCTCTTCCAATTCTTTCCAGATTCCATCTATCGTAGAGGGTTTGCGTTTAGAAAGAGCTCTTTTTAACAGCCCAAAGGCACAATAGTCCATAGGTGAAACGTCAGGGGACTTTACATGAATATGTTGAAAAGGCATATATTCACTCTTTGAAAGTCTTTGGGATAAATAAGTGGAATTTCTTCTGTAAATATTGGACGTAAAATCTTCTCTTGATAGTATGATGAGTTGAGATATTTTTTCTACTCTTTTTATTTTTAATTTCCCATTGTAGGAGAAACCTGTGACTATCGTAAACCCCTTACTGAAACTTTCTTTACATTGACGGAACCAGGTTTGTAAATTTTTTCTCCTCGTTTTCTATAGAAAATAGACCTTTTTTTGTTGCACTCATTTAGGTAAACCCATGCTTAATCAAGGGTCACAGTGTATTTCCATTTATCTCCTGCTAAAGGGTTTTCATACAGGATCCTACAAAATGTTTTGCGTTGAGCCACATGCCTCGGCAAAAGCTTGTAAACATTATGTTTTTTAGCTTTTTTAAGTTGTAAATCTTGATTTATTAATTTATTAATTGTTGATACAGATGTATCCAAAGACTTTGCAATTGATTTCTGTGTTGGAGGATTTTCTCTTGTTACCAGGGATTTCACTTTAGAAACATTTGAAACAGTACGTACTTTTTTCGGATATACGTTTGAAGTCTTCTTTCCATTTAGAAATAATGATTGACGGTTTTTACCTGTCCCATTAATAATGCTGCTTATTTTGCAGTTAGAAATTTTAATACCATATATTTCACAACGTTTTTGAGTCCTGGATTAAGAATATTTTTCTTTGGAAAGCGCAAAAACATATCCTTCAATCCACAGCTTGTTTACATGCGACATTTTGAAAGAAGAATTAATTTAAAAGTAGCGGACGATATTTCTCATTTCAAATAATAAGCTTTTGCCAAAAAGGTTTTGTTCTAAAACATTTACTTTTTTAAAATTTTTAGTCGAAATCGTTCTAAAAATGTGTTAATACATGTATGTATGTATACAAAAAATGTGTATATGTGTGTGTATATGTATGTATTCCGGCATTTTCGATTTACTTTTCGAATATTCAATATCACATGTTATAGATTCTTTTGTTCATAATCATTTACTGAATTTGTGTATAACATAAAATTTTATCTGGATTTTCTCAAAAATATGATTGAGATGTATACAATTCCTCTGCACATTTTTCATTTTTTGTGTAGATAATTCGGCGGGTTACAAATACCCTATATTAATCATGCAACTGTGATTCGATTGTTAGTAATTGTCTTTAAAATTTGGAAACTTCCATATTTTCAAAGCTCTCTTCTGATTTACCTAATTCTTAAGCAATGAGGATAAATTAGATTCATGTAATAGACGATTGATTATTTTACGATATGCTTAATCTGAAATCTGTTAGAAATTTAAAAATTAATAAGCTAAATATTTTTTGCATTAGATTATTTTCTTTTTAAGAATGATAGAAGTTTGCTTTTACAATATGAAAAGTTACTTATATCTTCAAATTACATCATGTGTTGATCACTGCATGCTTAGATTCTGTTTTAATAAATTAATATTTTACTTAGGACTTCAGTAAATTTGTAATTAAGATTTAAATTTTACTTATAACGTTTTCTTGGTTGGTCATGTAAGGCACAAACATAAACCAATATTTAAAAAATAAACGTAAAGTGTAACCTATTGAGATTTTTATGCTGTATAAAATAAAATAAAATCGTTTTTTTTTAAATTTTCTTTCTTGCTTTTATTGTTAATGTAAAAAATGATATAGATAGATAAAAAATTAAAAAACAATATCAATCATTGCTGACTAAATACATCATTAAATTCGGAAATGGTCACTAACGGCAATAAAGTAAAAGGCTTACCAAAAAGTAAGTCGTAAAGCTCTCTTCTGATAGGACAAAATCCGGTCATTCGAACTTGTCGCTCTTTAAGATACTTATCAAAGGTTTCGGCTAACTCAACAACTTCTTCTCGTGTGGCAGGTTTTCTTGATAGTCGTAAAAGATACTTCTTGCCATTCTCCTCAATTTTTCTATGAGATATTTTATTTTATTCTTTGCATTTAGAAATCACTGTTTAACAAATTAATGTAATTCAAACTAAGACAAAAATCATTAAAACAAAAATTACTAATTTCATTTCATGCAGTTTTCATAAGAACAAAATTGCTTATATTTTCATGACTAACAATTCCTTATTTTATTTATCTTCAGGATGAATTTGTATATTTAAAAATATTAGGAGCAGAATTGCTAATAAATCTTGTTTAACAGTGCATTTTTGCTTTAAACTGAATATCTATTGAATATTCATTTACTGGATATCTATTGAAATATTCCTAATAATCGTGTTCATGTTATTTAGTTCAAAGAAAAATAATTTGCTAATTATTCAGTCTCTTTCATAATTATGACAAAATTATACTTATTTTCGATTTTTTATCGCTTCAAATTTATTTAGAACTATGCAATGTTTTTTAAATATTTGTTTGAACAGCTTATTTATATTGTAGAAATTAAATTATCAAAAGTGTATCAAATTGGTCTTATACTAATTTGCTAAATGAATCTAACAGAGTTTGAAAAAAACTATGTCTCATACTGTAATTTCACTTTATATTTATTTAATGTAATCTATCATTGAACTTAAAATAAAAATTTTCTCTTACAGCATTAATATCCTTGAACTTTTAAATTCATAAATCTGCTACAGTTATACTTAGATACATGCATAAATTTAATTTGATTGAGCATGCAATCTTAAATTATACAAATTTGTTTTAAAGTAATTAAATTTTTTTTACCCTTTTTATAAATGCCAGTGTTTCAATTTATCAAGTTCTAATCATATTTATTGAAAAGTCTGTTTCAATTTCTTTTACAGGTAAGATAATAAAAATATTAATTTTATTTATTTTTAACTTAATGGAAAAAATTATTTAAAAAGTTGCAATCCAATAACAGACGTAATTTCGATATTTTCATTATATAAAAAAAGTTTTATGGGGATTGTTTTTGATGTTTGAAGCTATACGACAGATTTTCTAAATAATACAATATTATTAAAATAAATTGTTTTCTATTTTATATTAAAAATATTTTTCAGAGTTATAGTTAGCTTTATATATATAATCTCTATCTCTCTCTTTGATTTTGAAGAATGTCTTTTGTTAATTTTCAACTGATATATATTTTTTGATAAAAAATTTCAAACTCCTGCTGAGATCAGAGTGATTAACATCAAATCTTGTTGAACCTTGATATTTTGATGTAAAATTTATCGATATTTTTTTCCTTCCGGTTTGGAAGTTAGTGCATTAAATTTTATAAAATTATAAATGAGTGCATTTTTTTTTTCATAAGAAAAGAAAAACACACGCACACACAAAAATTCAAAATAAAACTTTTCTTCCTTTTTAGATTTTACATTGAAAATCTTTGGAGAAAAAGTCTGAATTAAACTAAAATTTGAAAATTATCGTATTGTATTTAATATATTGGTCTTAATTTGTTTCTTTCTATTTGCCACTCAATGGGGACTAATTATCTCAGGACCAACAGTTTCATGTAGAACCACAGCAAACATCCACATACGACGTGGAAATCTAACTCACGAACTGTTGAACCAAAGGCCTCAACTCCAACCATTCGGGTGGCAGATCAGCCATACGATTCCAGAGCAATAAATAAATTAATTTTTAAGAAAAAATAAAAGCCAACAGAGGTTGTAAAAGCTTTGAAAATTAAAAATTTAAAAATATTTTCTGAATCTATTAGTGAAGTCAGAGGATAAGTAAAAGTTTTAATATGATCTAGTTTAATAAAACACAAATATGATTTTTTAAGATATAAATTTAGGAAATGAATATGCTTAGTGAAAATTTTAATCAAAAAGTTTTTTTGTAATTTTTCTTGTGTTTTGTCCTTTGATAAGTAATTATTTTAAGCTATATAGAAAGAAAAGTAGATTTGATTTTTATTAGAACAGAAAAATAATTTGTAAATTATAAGAAAGTAACATCGGAGAAAATTACACAGTAATGTTAAACTTTCACATAAAACCGATCGATTTTTCCTTTTTGCTATGAAAAACTTACAGCTTATTCATAAGCTATAAATATTAAGTGTCAAGTTTCATCCCATCATTCTTCTTTTAAAACAGCACTAGAATTTTTTTTCATTTATTGCATCAAAAACTTATAAAGCAAGTTTCATGATAAATCTTTCATAATCAAAATTTTGTATTTTATGTTTTTCCAAAAACCGGTTACAAGTCCTATTTGAAAATTCCTTTTTAATTAGGGCATTTGAATTGTATTTATTATCACAAACCTAAAAATACATTAAAACTGCTTATTTTGAGATTTTAGTAAAATTTTTAACAATGTTTCCAAAGCGGAATTTCATGGTAAATTCTTTGAAGTAATTCCATATGTAATAAAAAGTATTACATGAACTCATTAAATTACTGCTAGATTTTATTCAAGAATCTTTCCAATAAGCACATACCTAGGAAGAAATATTGAATCAAGTATGCGGGATATAGTATTGTTTCGGATGGCTTCGGCTTTCTCTAAGTCTTTAGCCAACGTCTTAGGCATCCCCTCTTCGTCACAAGAATCATCTTCGTCTTCTTCTGAGATGGAACTCTCAACTTCTTCGCTTTCCGAAGACTAAATAAGATTTTAAAATTTTGATTAAAAATCTGCATATATTTTCTGATTGAACAGATAATTACAAGTTCATTTTACACTTATATTACAGAATTTGCTTAGAAATTTAAAGTATAACGGATTTAAGATTTACATAAGCAATGGCATGAAAGTTAAAAATAGTTACAATAAAAGGAAAATTGAATTTAAAAATGTTCTGTTGAAGTTGCCTATGAGTAAATAGTTACATAATATGTCATCAAACAACGAATATATTAGACCAAATTCAGATTAGTAAAATTTCCATATAAGGTCAAAAATTAAATTTGCTCTTCCGAAGGAAGGATTTCAATAAAAATCGATGTTTTAAATATGTCATCAAATAACGAATATATTAGACCAAATTCAGATTAGTAAAATTTCCATATAAAGTCAAACATTAAATTTGCTCTTCTGAAGGAAGGATTTCAATAAAAATCGATGTTTTAAATGTGTCATCAAATAACGAATATATTAGACCAAATTCAGATTAGTAAAATTTCCATATAAAGTCAAAAATTAAATTTGCTCTTCTGAAGGAAGGATTTCAATAAAAATCGATGTTTTAAATATGTCATCAAACAACGAATATATTAGACCAAATTCAGATTAGTAAAATTTCCATATAAAGTCAAAAATTAAATTTGCTCTTCTGAAGGAAGGATTTCAATAAAAATCAATGTTTTAAATATGTCATCAAACAACAAATATATTAGACCAAATTCAGATTAGTAAAATTTCCATATAAGGTCAAAAATTAAATTTGCTCTTCTGAAGGTAGGATTTCAATAAATATTGATGTTTTAATTTACAAAAAAGAATTTTCAAATTTTATCTAAAATAAAGTTAAGATACCATTCATAAGAAATTAAGTTTAAGAATTTAAATTAACTAAAAGATTGCAAAATAATATAAAGTTACAGATTCCATTTATATTTAGTTTTTTTTCTTAACACCATGATTTATTTTAAAGGATCCGGTAATAATTATAAAATCACAGAAATCCATATTAAAATATATAAAGAAGATTACTGATATAATTATCAGGCAAAAGTACTTTTATCAGACAAACGCAAAATGATGAGAACTTTCATTTATTACTGATTGACGATTCTTTAATTACTCCATTCTACTAATTTCTAAATACAGCAAAATTATTTGCTCTATGATCTAAAAATAAGATGATTTTCCTTTACATTTTAATAATAGTAGTTTTTTATTATTATTAAATTGGCTTTCAAATTTTTTTTAATAAAAATTTAAGGAAAGAGACAATAAGGAAAACCAAATTTGAGTTTACCACAATTAAGTTTTCCAACGCTTCATATGTTGCATTAGCATGATATTTTATTTGATTTGGATAATACTCAAAGCACATAGGAATTCCATGTATAAAAATTAATTCTATTGCATTGAGAGTTTTTATAGTTTTAATTCACTTGTGAATAAAGAGACAAATGAGATTTATCTTTGTCTCTCAATAATTTTTTTTATTATAATTGCTAAATTCTTTAAGTTTTTCCTATTTCCAGTCATCAATGATTAGTATTTTCTTTTCTCTTATTGTGCTACTTGCTTTTATTTGTCTAACTATTTAAAATTTTATCAGATATTTTCCCTCTTACATTAACATGTAATAAAATTAAACCCTATAAGGTTTCCATATTATCTGATACTAATTTCATTTTCCTTTAACCATATTACAATAATTTAAAGTTATTCATCCTTGAAAAATGAGACATCTGTCCTATATTTAGCATAATTGATTCATATCAATAACGAAGAAATATCTTTATTTAAAAAGTAATATGAAAATGTTCACAGAATTTTTGGTATTCAAAAAGAAATAATAGAGAATCAAATTAATGGGAATGAATTACAAGTTTTGAGAAGTATATTTTAACAGTTCATGACCTTTGATGATCTTCCCGAGGATGTGGCTCTAGTCAAACATTTTCATGTACTGTAGGATCATCGACAATTGAAATAAATTTTCTGCATATTTACTATGAAAAATTCTATGCTTATAGTATTTGTGAATTCAGATTTCTTTTTAATTCTTTAATGTAAAAAAAGAACAAGAAAATGTCGGGACAAATGCCTTTTATATTTAACTTTTTTGATATCTTAAACACTTAAAAATTTATTTCAAATTAATATTTTTTCACATTTATATAAACGTATTCCAGATGATAATCTAATGCATTTACTTTAACTTTCCTTGGAAGTAATTTTTACCTTGGAAGATAGAAACCATTAGCAAATAACCTACTTCTCAAAAATAATTATAGAGATTTTATTATGTAAGAAGCACTTTGAAATTATAGAGGTTCTCCTGCCAAAATAAATTGTATCATATTCATATTTACACGGAAAGAAAAATCATGAACTTTCCAAAATGTCTTTGATCAAAGTAAAAACATGCATCAATTTTTTTGTCATTCAATGATGTTGATACAGTTATTATTTTATTGTACAAATTTTTAGCGATCAAATGCGAATAATATCACTATGAGGAATTTTTTGCCAATTCATAGTGACAAAATGATGAATATTGAGAATTCATGATGAATTATGAGGGATTTCTTATTTGAACAATTCATTCGAAATATTATTCTGTTGAGAGCATTTATAAGATTAAAAATTTTTATACTGCTTGATTATAATAATTTTAAGATTCTTAATAGAAACAGAATACAAAAATTCTGTGACTGAAAGCAATTATTCTTTGTCGAGTGTTGAGGTACTTTTTATAAATAATAAAAAATTCAAATGCAATGAGTCCTGATGGACATTAAATATTTTTATAACAGCCTTAGACCGTTAAGCTCTCTCCAATGTGATTTCAAAATCCAAGGTATCATATGATTTTCATCTAAATTTTGACAAACAATAGTGAGATATTTGAAACTGCGAAGTGAAGAGTCAAAGAGGTAGTGTTAGAGAAAGAGTTGAGTGTTATAAGACATCGAAAACGTAGTGTATTTTATTAATTAGGAGAATTTTTCACAAATAAGGAATAATATTCAAGTATTAGAAGGAAAAAACCGGGAAAGTTCTCAAGAACTCATTCCGATATACTTGCACGCTGCAAGTAACGACTTAATATCCATCACTCATTGTTTAATCGTGGCTATGGTCAAAATAGGGAAATTTCAATCCAGAGAACACATTCCTATGAGCAAGATACGATGCACCCTAATTGAGACGTTTTTTGACACCCCAAAATGATAACCTAACTTTTGATAGCTATTGTCGAACAGATGGACATCTGCTTGCTGAGACTAACTTTTGGGAAGAATTTTCATAGAGAATAAGCCATATATATTCCTGTTTTGTGTGTGTGTGCACGGAAAAAATTCTGAAAATTTCAAAGTATCTACTTTGGCAGAGAAGCATGCTGAAAGTAGAAACTTAATGTTCCTCTCTTCTTTTTCCAGTGCAGTTAGGATGGGATGAAGGATCTTCCACATTGAAAAATATACTAATATTTCTAAGTCACAGTAGAAATAATTTATTTTCAGCATTTTTTAAAGAAAAACAAAATAAATATTTACAAATTATCGTGTTGCTTATGGGAGTTTTAAATTTTTTTTGCTTTGTCTGAAATTTACTGCCTGATTCTATAATCAGGTTCGTGTGGCGATTCATATTTGCAAATAGAGTCTGTAAGCACAATCTCAAATTGTTTTCACAAAAAGGCAATTTAGCATTTTAAGTATTATAATATTTTATCTATTAAGACAAATCTTACATTTTTGAAAGTAAAATTGAAATATTTAATAATATTTTAATAAAAAAAATTATGGCCGAGATGACAGTCGAAGGATTAGTATTCTTGCCTTGGATTTAACAGTTTATGAGTTGAATGTTAGTGATTCCCACCTTAAGCTTGAAAGTTAGTCATTCGGAATCCACTTAAACTGAATATAATTAGCCTTCGTGGTCAAAAAATGACTGTTGAACGAGAAACTAAACGAATTTAAGAAAAAAAATAATTTTCTGTCTCAATATTATGATTCCAGTAATAATGAAATATGGAATGTAAATTTTAAGTTATCACTCCAGTAGAGCAAACTTTTTATTCCATAAATAATACTGCATATATATATATATATATATATATATATATATATATATATATATATATATATATATATATATATATATATATAACAATTTAGAAAGATAGGTCAAAGCTGTTTGCCACCTCTTTCATATATATTAGATTCTTTAGTAAGATCATCATGAATATTTTTGTTACATGATTAATTTTACTACTTTGTTTAAATTGCTCACAAATAATTTTATGATAAATAGTTTCAAACAAAAAAGCATATATATATATATATATATATATATATATATATATATATATATATATATATGTATATATGTTCGTTAAATACATCATAACAATGAAAGCTATTTGTTATATTATAGTGTAAAATCAAAACTATGTAAGATTTTATAAATCAATTCAAATCCTTTAGCAAGATATGGACACTAGAAAAAATTATCTTAAAAAAATCCCCAGAAGTTTATTGTTTCAAGCCATACAGATCATTTTAAGAATTTTAAGGTGCTTTTAACATTTATTTACAATAATAATGAAGACCTAATAAACCAGGCCACTGTAGCCTGGTTTATTAGGGCTTCACTCTTGTTTTAAAGAGGTAATGAGTTCCAATCCTTGCTTAAGCGAACACTGTTGTATTTACTAAAGGGGGCTGGGGACTATATACAAGTCATGATTGCATTGTCCTCTAAGTGAAATGATAACCTCTAGAAGTGGAAGTCAGTATTCAGGAGTAATCTGCTTGTCTCAGCTTCCAAATTACGAAACATCCCATCCGGAGGCTTCCTTCTAACTAGTAGAGCTCAAGTTAGGTCAAGGAGGCATGTTGGCGCAATTACAACGATTCTATTTATGTCAAGGTGAAATAGTTTAATTTGACAAGGAATTTTATGAAATTTCCTCGAAGTCAGTATTAAAGTTTGTTGTTAAAGAAGTTGTACGATGAGTTAGAATAATTTTTTGAAGAAACAAGCTTTCGCTTCTATTCCTTCAAGTCAATTGTCACGCGTTGTTTTTATTTTATTTACATTGCATCTTATTCAAAAATAAAATTTTGATATTCTTCATATATTTGCTCCTTATATACAGACCTGGGTTGAACTACAGTCATTCCCATGCACATTCAAGGCTCTTTGGCCATTTTATTAGCTGAATGATAAGCACTTGCGGCTTCAATTCAAGAGTCAATGGTTGTAATTTTTAGCTTTGTTTTTCGATTTTAGTATAATTATAGACAAATTGTAAACAAAACAGTCTTACTACAGAAGTCAATACAGCTTTTTTATCTAACGATTTTTTATTTATCGATGAGTATTAACAGTAACTACATATTTACTTGTGACAATTTTTTTAATAGAATAAACACATCCAAAATTGCGTTTATTAGTCTTTTTTAACTTTTTTATTTATTATTTGGTGATAATGAAACAGATATTTCTTTAATGGCCTTAAAAAGCATTTTATCAGCAACATTTCATGTTTTTAAATTGACCAAGGAGCAGTTTAAAATGAGTCTGATTTCAAAATAGTTAATTGTTACGAATCCTAAATTTTAAATTTCTGAAAAATTTTATAATATATAAAAGTGTTCAATGCAGATTCTTGAAATCATTTGTATACCTTTTCTTAAACAAATTATTTCATCATAAAATATATATCACGTCAAAAAAATCAATAAAAAATAAATACTCTCAACCACAGATAGCTTAATCATTCCATCATAGATAAGAAAATAGCATGAAATTCTGATGTCAGAAAACTATATTACCTTATCTTAGTATTATATATTTTTTATAAATATATAATTTTATTATTCCAAACAATATTTCATGTTTTGTTCAAATATTTAATTCACTTAAGAACAATTTAATTATTAAATTAGATAATATTTTATCAATGTCTTGCTATGACCAGGAAAAAGGAAATAATTTAAAGCTGACAAAAATAGTCAAAGTAGGATTATGTTTAAAAATAATATGTCTTATTTATTAATTAATTTTATTTTGGAAGCTGAATTCATACTGTCTCATTGTGTTATACCCGGAACATAAAAACTATTCAGATTTTTTTAAAATATAAATCCCACTGAGAATTGTCTCATTTCAAAATCATAATATCAATTAAGTTTTCATAAAGCATATCTCATTAATAATGAAAATAATAATAATAAATCATGAAATAATAAATGGATCCTTTTTACGTCAGTCCCTAATTGTACGCTATTTTAAATGTTGGCATTATTCCATTTGTAAAACCCTAGTTATCGCCAAATAAAAATTTCTCTTCCAAAATGAAATAATAAAAAAACAAATTTTCAAAAGCAAATATTTTTTACAGTGCTAATATACCCCCAATTTCAATACTTTTTATATCGAACAAAATGTTTTTAACAAGAAGTTTAAAAAAATTAAACAAATTATGTTAGCACATATAGCGATCAAGAAACAAAATATGTTTTTAAAGTTGTTATTTCAATTGTTTTGTCACTAAATTTTACCTTTTTAAGTACTCTGTAATAAAACTATTGAATAATATAATTAATAATAAAAAATCGGAAACATTATTATCCTTAAAAATGATAATTTTCTTTTACAGTTGAAATTTGTTCATAAAGTAGTGCTCTCGTAAAATATTTTGGTGAAATTTAGTCATGTTGACACCGGAAATAAGAGATATCCTTTGTAATGCTTATCTTACGACATTTTGAGAGATTTAGGGCTTTGGGTGTTAAATTAAAGCATATGAATATATATCACTTACGATATATACGCCATGTTTTATTTAATTTCATATTATTTTTTTACGTAAAAATAAACTTTGAATTGTTTGAATTGATAAAAATGTATGACATTGTTGTTAAAATTTCTTTAATTTTTTTCCAATGGCAGGCACAAGGGGGTTGAACCCTATGCCACAACAAGGCCAGAGACTGCTACTCATTTGTCGTTACCCAGCGGGCACCAGTGAACCAAGTCACGGAGGCGAGTAGCGTTACCCGCGCCATACCACCAGAAACCCGTTTATAGGGCGGGCCACATTCATACAATATCACAGAAGAAAGGACAGAGAGAACAGAAACATCTATGCCCGAACCGGGATTCGAACCCGGGACCAATAGCTCAGGAGTCAGGAACGCTAACCACTCAGCCAATCGGTCGGCAAAATTTCTTAATAGTTAATTTCATTTTATAAATATTTTTTTTTCTATATTTTATGCATATAATATTGGAAAAATATATTTTCGCTTTCAATTCAATATCATTTAACTACAATTTCTTTATTATTTTTCTTCCTTTTAAATAATTATAGAAAGACTTTCGATATTCTAAAAGTTTAGAATAAAATAATTGTTATTATGTATGAAGTCTGTTATATAAAATTATTTCATATCTCATTTCGCAACTTTTTTTATTCCTAAAGTATACATTGACGATACATTAATGAGCAATAGAAGCACAAGAAAAAAATACATTACGATAAATCCTCTAAAACATTGCCACTAACATATAAAGTTATTACAAAGCATTTTACTAAATATTATACTTCCCATTTTCTAAAAGTATTTATCGATACTTTTGTATAAAACACACCTCTTGGCGAATATTGTTATATTTTAATTTTGGCAATAAAGCTTAGTGGTTGTCTTTAAAATAATACATCATTTGCAGAATGTTAGGCTTATCTTGGCATGATTCATATTAGAGAAAACTTGATACCCATTATAAATTCAACGTTGAGCCTATATTGATAAATGATGCGAATATTGGACCAATATATTTTACCGATTGGATTTGTATGTTACAACTTCAAAAATGCGATCATCAGTGATATTCCGCTACACTAAGTTTGAAAATTGGTATTCTCAATTTTCTTGTTCTATGCCGTAACTCTGCAAATAGTGAGCTAACTCCTTTTCATTTTGGAAAAACATATCCAAGAATTTATAAAGATCTAAAATATGATACAAAAGTTTCTTCGACCTAAATTCCAAATGAATTTAATAACTAAATGACAAATATTTATTTATTTACTCAAATCACGTGTAAATATTATTTTTAAACAACATTATAACACAGCGCTATTATAATTAACATTATAATAGTGCATTATTTGAAACAACATAAGTTGCTATAAACTGTGAAATATTTGGCGCTTAATCATTGTGATGAATTTAATACTACTGTTACCAATTACTGAGTTTCCAGTAGCAACTATCAGTAGTCATTTGCATTGAAATACCACAGTAAAGTAAATCCCGTCTAATAATATTTGTATAATTTCAATTTTAAAATGATTTTCTTTGTCATTAAAACATTTTAAAATTCTCATCTACAGTCGTAATTGTTATATTAAAGTATATCCGCTTAAATAACAGCTTCGAAAAACTAAATTGAAATAATTGCAATTTAGTTGGATTGTAGAAATTTTCAAATTACGAGTAATAAAATTATGAGTAATATAAAAAATAGGAGTAAGAAAAGTATCAAAAATTTCTTTGATTTATATAATAATTATTTAAATGCTTAGATTTATCATTATTTGATAAATGCTTTTTCAAAAAAGAGGAAGCAAAATTCCTTTATATTTTTGTCTTTATTTGGCGAATTTATTCACATTACAGAAAAATACGACTTCATTTTAATTTATTAAATGATAAATTCCTTGCAAAAATATATGCTTGCAATAATTAGAGAAAAAATATTTATTTTAGAAGGTCGTGTAATTTTTTGGCGCATTTAAATTTTTTTTTAATATTAAAAAATGTCGTCAAGCTGTTACGTCATAGTTTCTTTCTAAATAAGTAAATCAAACCCATTTAATAATAAAAACATTAACAAAACTATAAAACATAAGTATTTAAAGAAAGAGAATTCATTGGAATTATCCTTAAAAGAATTCTGATGAAAATACATAGTTAAACAAAATATTCTGAATTGCTCATGGTTATATTCTAGATTTTTCTAACGCAATAATAAAGCAGGTTGTTAGGGAAATGGTAAAATCCACTGAAGAATTCACCAAATTCAAAAGTACACAGAAAAAAAGTTTACGGGGTTTTGTGACTTCACTTTCAAAACATATTTCCAGATTCATAATAAATAAAGGGCACAGAGGCTGTATAATCCATGCTTCCAAATTCTGAATTTTTTTGGCGATGAAGAAATATTGCCTAGATGGCGTATTGTGACGTCGTGAGCGATGACGTAATTACTAGGGTTGCCAAAATAGAATTTCCAGCATAATTGTTATAGGTCTCCACATCTATGACGTGATAAAAACAGATTGCCTGATAGATAAGAATATCCGCCAAACAATCACCAAACTCAGAATTTGGCATCCTGAATTATACGGTATCTGTGCCAAATAAAGAAATTGGGACGCAATCATGCGTACTATTTATATAAAAGAATCATGGAAAAAATACGATTTATAAAGTCATACTTCAGGCTCTGAACTTTCTGACTCATAATCGTCATCTAAAAGTATTTTTTCGTACTTAATAAAAGGAGGCTGATTTGGCTCCATTTTTTCTCTTTAATAAAATATTCCAACAAATTAATTTATTGATATTATTAGCAATAAAGTAATAATGGAAAATAATGACTTGTTCCGTATGTTTGCAAGTGCCCATTTCAATTTCTGATTATTGCGACTACTTCAGGAATTCGAATCGTAATCATACGCCGAGGGCCATATCTCAAATGGCACTCAAGTGTCTACACCAAGAAAAGAAAAAATCACTCTTTCGATACATAGACTAGAGTATCTGTTAAATTAATATTCTGTAATACATCGTTCTTTGTTTTTAGTCTGGCCACTAATCAAATTCGTCTTGCTATTAATATATTCTACCATACTCCATAAATATAAATCTTAGTCAAGCGACGAGGTTGACACTTAATTGGCAATCACTAATCAACTGTACATTAATGAAGAAAATAACATTTTTTCACTGTGTTTGTAACTGATCAAAAAGAATACAAAGAACCCTCAACAATGTACAGTGCTTTCTGTTTCATATAACAGGATATGTATTACTGATTATCAGCTCGATTATTGTTCACAAGTAGAATATTTATTTTTTACTTTCTTGTAAAACATTGTCTGATTTAACTGATTTTAAGCCACTGTCATTTCATTGTTCAATTCTGATATACGATGAAGAAAATTGTCTAACTTATTTTATCAAGTTTATCATCGACTGCAATTATGAGCCCAAATATTAACTTTAATTGATAATGTAACTTTTGAGACATTCCAAAAATGATCTCACAAAGGATATATTTCTTTGCCAACAGAAATAATGACAAATCTTATTAGATAATTGAATCAGGTGATCAAATGCTTCATTTTATTACTAAAAAGGAAAAGCCTTTCTTTCTGTCCTTCATTATATTCATTTATGATTTAGCAACAGGTTGCACGTAACAAGGGAAGAAAAAGAGATTTACTTTTTCTGGTATTTAAGTATTATTTTGTCTACCATTTCTGCAAAAAAATATGTCACCAAATACCGCAAATTTTAATCATATTTTTTTACAAATATGAGGAAAAAAACAGAGCAGATAACTTAAATCCTCACGGAAGCGAATATCTGAAAACTATCCAGAATTCATATTTTAATTTTTATAACTAAACAAATAGTATCATAAATTTAAAACTTGTATGTGATAAAAATTAAAATATAAAACTTGAGCTCATGAAACAATTTAGATCCTGCAGTCACTAAATAGCAAAATTTGGCGATGAATTTTTTTCATGGAAATGGTGTCTAAGGGATTATATATAAATACACTTTTTCTTATTATTGAGCAGTTATATATAGTATCAAAAATATTATTTTTAGTTGAATATTATTGCATACGGGCACTAATTTCGATTAATATACTGCAACAAAACTACTTCGATCAAACTAATCATACGCAATACAGAAGAAATATAATCAAATTCCAGAGTAACAAAAATCAATAATGTCTCTTAACTCCCGTAACATTTAAAAATTAAAATTATGATAATATGAATTTTATAGCAGGAATAAGTTCAAATTTATTTCTGAAGATTTAAATCCTACTATGCACCTGAATAAAATATCACATTACAAGTATATTGGTTTTATGGTTTTTTAATCTTCAATTATTTAAAATATTATTCTTATGACATAAGAAAAATTTATAGTATGCAGTAAAAACTACAAACAACTGGATAATAGTAGTGATTTTGTTTTCTTACAATATTTTAATATGTGCAAATAAGCTAAGAATTCTATATAGATATAAATTCTATATAGGTGCAACGAATTAACATATACTAATTGAACACACACAATTTATCACTCTCTCTCTCTCTCTCTCTCTCTCTCACACACACACACTAACACTCATACATCAAGTTTAATTTTCTCAATCACAGTAGTTGTAGAGAAATTACTAAATTCAAAATCATATTAAGGATTATGAGTATCACTTTACGTTAAATATATAAGCTTCTATAAAAACGAAAGTCTAAGTCTATAAATCTGCGTCAGATTTTAAAGAGATTCTCTATTCCCTTTCCCTTAGACATGAAAACATAAATGAAAAGTTGTGGTTACGGAAATATAACTGATAAATTAATTTCTATAATTAGTTTTCGTTTCTATAATTTAATATTTTAGTTTTTATAATTAGTTTTCATTGAACTAAACAACGAACGAGTCTAGATAAGGCTTATGCATATTAGAGCTTAATATTTTTACATTGACGGAAAGTAAAAATTGATATGGGAAGTATAAGATCAGATGTCGATTTAATGATTTGTATACGAAGTCATGATGTATATGAAGATAAATTAAGGGAAAGTAACAGTATTAAGTGCCTTTGTGATGTCAATAAAAAAGGACAGAGGGAAAGAATTATTAATTTAACCGAATTTGTAAGCAAAAATGTCTTGTGGTGTGCCAAAGCGTTTCATTTGCACAATAAATTTCAAAAGTTACTAGTTGTGGGCAATCATTAAAAGAGGAGCTATATTTTACGATTGCACTCGTTAGGTTTGGACTGAGGAAACTCATTTGGTAAGGTGATTGGTCTCTTTTGATCTTCCTTGGCCTAATTAAGAAATTTCCATGATGAAAAAGTCTCTATACAAATAAAATATCTTCATTTATATGCAGATATCTCAAATGTAAACCACGCTATTTGAGCAAATTGGAAACTTCAAGGTAATTAGTTGAACTGAACAATCACCGAAAAGCATATATATATGCTTTTCATGCTTTAAAAATATTAATTTGACACGTAGCATTTCCGATTTAAGCACGAGCTGGAAATTATTATGGAATTAATAAGATTGCTCTCATACGAGATTACGTAAAGCTTAGGAATATTCGAAAATACTTTCCAGATAAAACTATTTAATACCTTAATTAATTTTAGCTTTTTATGTTTTTCGATTATTATTTTTTGGGTTTCTTCAGAATTCACAACTGACAAAGATTTCTTAAAACAAGATTTTTATAAATAATGTCACTTTCTACGTTAATATTTTAAGTACCTCTCTTATAACTGCAATAAATAGAAACATGTTTGTTTTCTTGAATGGGAGAAATGAAATTTTCTAAAAGCATGTGCTTTACTTTCACAGCTTCACATTTTATATCTGTTTTTAATAAAACAATATGAAGCTGAATAGTTTTCTGAAAGTGACCACATTGTACTATCCTTCACTGGGTCGCTATAACCAGCGGGTTGAAAACATGTCCACATTAATGTGTGACGTCTAAAGTTATTCTAATATTATAAGCGTAAATATGTACGGAGGGTACCAGCTCAGGTATAGCTCGTCCCTGACCATAATATAAAAATAACGAGATACCTTGAAAAGAGTAAGTCGTACTTTCACCTTCGTGGTGCTCTAATACCAAACGAAAACGCTCTACAATGACTTAATTCGCACTGCCAAAGTCAAAGCGATTTTGTCTATCCAAAAGTACATAGTAACAACAACGTACCAATAGAAATATTATTGACATAAATAATTCTTTTCCTTGTAAAGCATAAAATTGATATCAAATGTATTGAATGACATCAACTATTTATCTTTTTTTTTAAATGTCATTATTTTCTATGAATATTTGATGGAACGTATTATTACTACTTGATATTTATGATATACAATTATTTATATTTAATTGTAAAATCAATAAGAAATGTTGAATAATATACAAATATAGAACTATATAAAAATTATTCTCATAAGCAGCCACATTTTTGTTAACTATAGATAGAAATATTTTCAGGATTGCCCAAAATGTCCTGGAGTTCATAAAAACACAACTTGATCGCAAAATATAGATCACATATAGTTTATAGTTCATAGTTTTACTTATTCCTGGCATATCGTTAAAATAAGCAAGCTTTAAAAAATAACTCGTAAAACAGAGCAACATTTTTTTATGTATAATGTTTGATTTAATAATCAAATATTTAAATAATTGAAATGAAAAACTATTTTTCGATGCAAATTTCAATAAAATTTGTAATATATTTACTCAATAATATTATGGAAGGTATTCCTGATAAATTAATTACAAAAGCTATAAATATTCAGTATTGCAATCGATTATTGAGACATGCTAAACTGTTGTTGGAAAATCGTCATAAGATCGCTTAGACGATCTTGAAGAAACGCTTAAAATAGTCTTAATTTTAGCGACTGCTCAGTTAATTTTCCAGTGCTTTCAAATCAATAAATTTTTTCAGTTCAACATTTTCCAAACTTACTTTTGAAGAGAGATCTGTTGCCATGACGATCGTCTGTTACTATAATGATTATAAAATATCTTGGGTTAATTATGTAGCATTTTGTAAGGAAATTCAAGCAGATGCATTAGAAATATACTAGTAGATAAATGCTTACAATTTTAAACATCAAAACAAGTCACTATAAAATATATTTATAATTAAACCAATAATTTTTTAATATGTTAGAAAGATAGCAATCACAAATATAAAAAATTGTTTAGCTTTAAATTTCACCATTCTAATCAATTATTCGCCTTCAATAGTAAGATACTTGAAAAAGGTTCCTTCTGAAATAAGCTACGTAAACTTTATATTTATTTATTATTGTAATAAAAATAACATGAAAGATAAAAGTAATAATAGATTTGTATATTTTAATGGCCTAAAATTTTTGTAATTTCCTTTTGTTTTATCACACTTTATACTAAGTCTAAAAATAGTAGTAAAAAAGAACAATATAATGATAAAAACGCTTGATACCTGCAATATTTTTTATCAGTACAGTCCTATAATCTCAATACATTACTGAGTGAAATAATCTTCCGATTATTTTCTTCTATTTCTCAGTATATATAAGGAAATAAAGTAAAATTATATTAGAGATGAAAAACTAATAAATATAAAATAATTTAAAAGTATAATTGGACATTTCTCTGATCAAATTGCTAATTTCTATTTCAAACTTCTTGAATGTCGATAAATATTAAAAGTTTCTAATAAAAACGAGCCCAATCAGATTCAATTTAAGTAGATTCTATCTTTTGAAGACCACTAACATTCAAGTTTTCAAACCTTGGAAACTTGTTTAATCTTGACTATGTAAAAATATTTTTCTTTACAGAGGAATTTTAAGAAAATTACTCTTATATTACCAAATAATCGAAACTGACATTCCGAAATTTTTCAGTACTGTCCACACTATACAGTGTCTTTAAACGAAATTATAAACTTAAAATATATAGAGAGTTTTTAAAAACAATATGATAAAAAGTTTTTTTTTTAAAAAAAAACTATATTTTCTCGATTTAATGTCTGTTTTCTTAAGCAAATATCATAGTAATATCATATTTGTGTTTTTTATTCCTCTTTGCCGATTGTGAAAAGGGATAAGAGATTAAAACAACATTGAATAAGCAGTTAAGAAAATAGACATTTTTAAAATTTTAGAAGCAATAATAAATAATTTTGATCATTGCATGAATAATTATTGCAGCCACTGTAATTGAGCATGTAAAGTCATTTATTTCTTTACATATCATAAGATGCTACTTTGTATTTACGTCAAATTTATATGTGCAGTTCATTGAATGAAATGAAATTTCAGAAATTGATAATTATATCTTAAAAGCAGGAAACATTAAACTATGAATTGCAGAAAAATTCGCGAATATAAACTTCCTCTCCTGTATAAGCAATTAAATTATTGCAGTATTTAATTCAAGGAATTTTTATGAGAAGAAAGTCCAAATTTGACATCAAACCTTTATGAATAATGAAAGATGGATATATTGCGCTGCTGATTGCTTTTCTTCTGTCTACATGGCCGTCTATTTGTGAGGATGTTTGGAAGTTTTCTGGTTTCATTTCCACTGTAGGTTAATAAGTATTTACCTTATGCTAAGATGTTTCTGTCTTTCTTTGAAAATTATTCAATATGATTTAAATGATACTGATTAGCACATTTTTAAATACAGATTTCTATTTCTTAAACATTTGGAACTTTAATATGCAATTATGAGTCATGTTTACGGTAATTAAGAAATCATATTCTGGAGCAATTTGGAAAACTTATATTTTTGAATCTTATGTTTATTGATAAAACTTATTCCATTACTTAAAATAAAAATAGGAATTATATTAAGAAAATATTTTTTAAAATTTAATTTCTGTGTTTTTTTTTTCAAATTTATGATTTAACTTTTAGATAAAAATGAAATTATTTAAATGTTATGCCAAAAGCAAGACATCAGATGGCAGCACTATATGCTAAAATGTATTTATTATAATTTGCTTTTCATTGAGAATGCTGATATTTTCGTCTTATCTTTAAAATAAAATATTTATTAAATTTCATTGATACTCGTATAAAGTAGGGTATTTAAGCAAATTTATCAGAAATTTCAATTTTACTTAAAAAAGATTTAGTTTTTCAGTAATATTAAACATGTTTATATTAAAAATAATATATTGTTAAATATTAATGTTATAAAAATTGAATACTAAATTTAATCACATGTATATTGAGCATTAAGAACTTGCTATGATAATAAAAATATTAATTTTAAATGCAAAATAATTAATTTGGCTTTTCTAATCAAACACCAGATATCATACCTTCGTTTTCGAACTGTAAAAGAAAATGCAAATTTTTTACCATATGAATGATATTTCACAAGTCTTTATAATATAATTGTAATATTACATTCCCAATAATCTAGTGTTTCTTGAAAAATTAGTAGAGTATTTTCATGTGACATCGAGCTTAAAGTACATGTCAGAATTAAAATTGAAATAATTTATATTCTTAAAATTAATTAAGGGTCATTACAACACAAAGTATAAAGAGATATTTATTAACATTTATTTTTAATGATACATACGTTAAGAAAAACTCTAAAATATAGTTATGAAAATTTATTTATTTCAAGCATTAATTTGATTTCGTATAGAGACAGTGAGTTTCATTTTTATTTATTTATTTATTTTATAATACATTACTTTAAAAGCCATCTCAATAAATGTAACCATTTAAAAATAAATTTATGATAATTGTTTAAAATCTATATTCCCATACATGATCTTAGATACCAAAATAATGAGCTTTAAATAATTAAATACCAAATAAGGACTTGTATTTTAACAATTTCTAAAATATTTCTTATGCCATAAGCAGACAGGTTTTAAGAGAATCAATCTTCACTTAAAATATTTTAAAACGTGAATAAATTTAGAATAAGTGAAAAAATGATAAGAAAAATATAAAAATTCAAGTTAAAAATGTCATGAATATACTCCTTTGCAAATATCATTCACACACATAAAAATATAATAAGTATTTTAATACTTACATACTTATATAAAAAATAATGCATTGTGTGAAAAATATGTGGATTAAAAATACATTATTTCCAACGTGAAAGTAAGCATACAAATTGATTCATATTTATGAACTTACAGTATTTTTTTTCTGTTTTCGATCTATGACACATTTAACTTTAAATATTAATATTTTGGATATATACTGAATATTTAATATACTGGATATGTAAATATTTTGGATAATACACAGAATATTTTAGTTCTAAAGTAAATTTTGATTTTCCTGTACATTCCCCTTTTTAAAATAAAAGTGGTAAAATTATATTAAAAATAGCTAATAAATTTTTTTTCACTTTTGTTTTTAATTAAACAGTTTTATCATGATTTCACTAAATGAATACTAGTTATTTTGCTCTATTTCCTTTAGTGCTGCCATCTTTCTTTAATATTTGTAAGTAACGATCTAATATTGAATACAATATCTTTTATCTGCAAATATGACGCTATTTGCAAAATCACTTTACATTCAGAATTATTTCAATGATGCACTTATTTATAGTCTGCAATAGAGAAATTTTGCATACGTAGCATATTTTGATAATCTTCATTAATGAACCAAGTAATAGCAATATTTTAATTATAAGTGAATTTGCATATTGTTTTGCAACAACTTTTTATTTGATTTGATTGCTTAAATATATAGTTTATGAAATAAAAAATAAATTTTATTCATAATGTTGATTTTGTGTAAATCTGTTTATCAGTAAGATTGTGTTAATTGAGAAGCAAGATTGAATTAAATGTGCAATTAAGTAGGATTAAAAAAACTTTCTTTCTGTATTTCATGAATTAATAATATGTTTTCATTCCGACAGTCAATCACGTTTATTATATCTTTCTTGATAACCTGCAATTTAATTTCTAATTGTTATTCACTTTTTTACTGCGCAAATAATATATATAGAAACAATGAAATTCCTTTTTTTTGTTAAAATTTTGAGATTATATTCATATTTGTCGCATAAAATTTGAAAGATTTTAATTACATAAAAACAGAAATTCTTATTTCATTGAATATTTTTTATTCTATTTTATTTTAGTTTTAAAAATATAAATGAAGTTTTAGTTAAAACAAATATCATAGACAATCAATTCAATATTGCATATCTATATCTATCGCTCTCTCTCTCTCTCTCTCTCTCTCTCTCTCTCTCTATATATATATATATATATATATATATATATATATATATATATATATATATATATATATATATATATATATATATATATATATATATATATATATATATATATATATATATATATATATATATATATATATATATATATATATATATATATATATATATATATATATATATATATATATATATATATATATATATATATATATATATACAATCAAGTATTTAACCTAAAAGTTTTATCTTAATTTTTTTATATCTAAGCTTTTTATAAATTTTTATTTTCATTTTTAAGATTTTGCGTTAATTATATTTTTAAATCCATAATTAGATTACCATATAGTAATTAATTAGATAATATTATTAAATCTGTAAGAGTCACACTGTCTTGAATATGTTCAGTATAAAATTGGACAAAAATATCAAGTTTAATTTTAATGTAATGCTTTATATTTGTATATTTAATATTTATCATACAGATTAATTTTTCTATTCCACCAAATTGTACATTATTTTAACGTTTGTTACAATTTAATTTCATTATTAATATTTTCTGCATTAAATTTTAAGCTTTTTTGTTAGTTTTTCTGAATGCTAATTTTTGAACTTATAAAAAAGTGTTGATAAATTCATTTTCTTGCGAATACATTTTTATGTTTTATTGTGAAATATAAAATTTTTCGTTAATCTTTATTAATTTGATCAAATTAATTTGGAATTCCTTATAAAGTTTCATTCCAAAAACAAATTTAAAGTCTTAAATGATTTCATTTTGGACTTAATCCAAAATGGGTTGAACCAAAAATGAATAATGAATTTCCCAGTAATGAATTTTTGCAGCTAAGTAATGACTTTCAAAAAGGTTGTGAGAACTAATGTAACATCCTACGCACCATCATTTTTGTGGTCTTCATTAGCTTGAAAATGTATTCAATTTTTTTAATAATCATTTAAAATTAGGACAAATCTGAATTTATCAACTGCACACAAATTATCAACATTTAAAAATTAAAGTCGCGTTATTTAAAATTAAAATTGAAAATAATATAATAAAATTTCGTAAATTGCTTTTGCGTTACTATGATTTAGAATTATAAAAATGGACAAATATCGTAATATTTTCCTGTAATATTAAGATTTTACGCATTTATAAATAAATAAATAAATAAAAGAAGAATAAAAAATTAATTTTTTTATTCTTATTTTATTTTTCTTATTTAAATTTCTTATTTTTATTCTTATTTAAATTAAGTTTTTCTTTAAATAAGCTAAACTTGAAAAAAACTTTAAGATTTCAAGTGTCATTTCTTGTTAGCATATTTAATAAGCAATCTAATGGAAAATTTTTGAATATACTGAATCAAAGATTATAAATGATTAATTATATGAGTTCCAATATTTTTTCTTTCTTTACTATTATAATTTTTATTACTTTTGTTCCTTTATTATTAACAATGCTTAAAATATTTTCAAGCATTCATGAATTTTTAGCAATTATTTTTATGGAAATATTATTGCTGAAAAATTTACGAATTAGTTTATATAATTTTCTAAAACAGAATATTTATGAGTTTTAGCTAATATAAGGTAGTTAAACTTCTTTTAAACTTTTAAAAACTTTTAAAACTTTTAAAACTTCAATGTATAAAAATCATTTCTAAAATGAACATTTTATGGGAACCTTTCTGTAAATGCTAATGTAATCATTTTGCAGCTTTAGCTTTGAAGTACATTATAATAAAAATTAAAGTTTTATGTGACTATTTCTCAAAATTAATTAAATGTAACTGACATATTACAACTAAATTACAATTAAATAAAATTGTTACAACTGTTGAAATAAAAGAAATGAAAGATCTATTATGTTGAAATATAATAAATAAAAGAGATAATAAAAGAAAATTATATATTCATCATTTAAAACTACTTATAATTTTACGAGAGGGAAATTATTTAAAAAAATAGTTAAAAATAACACGCAGGAAATTAATACATAAATAAAAAATAGTTTGTTATAGGTAATAATAGTTATGACATAATCAAAGCTTAAAATTTATCTTATGATCTTACTAATAATTTTGCTGAAACATACTAATTTTGATTTCAACTAAAATCTAGATTAATAAGCATTTATTAAATTATACATAATTATTAAGATATCAGTTTTCCAGACTTTTTTCAGGATTAATGGAAGACATTAACCTAATTTATTAATATTTGTCTGAATTGAGTGCCTTTTTTATTTAATAAAATGATTTCTCTTTTATAATGTATTATCTTATATGCAAGCATGACACTATTTGCAAAATTATTTTACATTCAAAATTATTTCAATGGTGCACTTATTTATAGTCAGTAATTTTGTATACATAGCATATTTTTACAATCGTAATCAGTTAATCAACTTATAGTAATACTTTAATTATAAAAGGATTTGTATCTTGTTTTCTTACAAATATTTTATTTTAATTGATTTCTTGAATATATAGTTTATAAAATAAAGTATTAATTTTATGGATATTAAAAATTTTAAACAAAATGCAAATATGTGGATAATTTCTTATATAAAATGTTTTATTGGTATGTAATTCATAAATATAATTGAGATAGTAATTTTGATAAATTTAGGAAATAACTTTTTATTGGTCTCAAAGAAGGAAATAAGTAGTCTTTTTTTCTAAATTTAAAATAAACTATAAGCAATCGAATCTGAAGTTGAGAGGAAATAGTTATAGCAAACACAAATTGTGCTATGTTAATGTAATAAAAATTAATATAATACCAGTAAATAACTTGATGAAGAGTTTAGCCTCATCTTAGGAAAAAATATTCTTATTATTGTTAGAAATAAAATATTATTTTAAAGTATTTGAAAATATATTTTAATAACTTAATATAAACAGGAAATTTTTGATATAAATAATTTGTAATTTCTTAATTAATTTTTTATGACTTTGAAAAAATTGAATTCAAATTAATCCCATCGAAAATATATAAAAATAATAATTTCTTAGAATCAGTTTTGGAAACAAAACGCAGTTTTTAATTGAATGTATACAGAAATGAAACGTTATACTTCAAATCTTTAAAAATTTAATTGTTTTTAAATCATTTATTAGTTTGATATATATTTGTGAAATAAAATTTTTTGCAAATATGTAAATTTTTGTTAAATTTCTATTAAAATTTGAAACAATTTAAAAAGTTAGTTTTTTTCCTTGTAAAATAACATAGCGTACTAAATGAATTACAAAAGATGTTTCAATTATTAATATACATTTTTTGATTAATATTTCTCTTGATTATTTAAACAACACTTGATTATTTAAACAATATTTCTTGTTATTAAAAGGTAATAACAAGAAATATTATTGTTATTTTTGAATAAATATTCTTTTTTTATCAATTTAGGATTATATGTGTGGTCAGTTGAGGATAATGTATATATATTTAGGATAGCATGTTCGAGGTATCATTAATAATAATTTTGTATACGGAAAGAATAATAACAAATACGAAAGAAGGTATATTAAATAAAAATTCATTAAAGGAAATTTTTATATAAAGTTTCTTACTTTAGCTTTCAAGTTATTTGCAGTTTTGTAAAATTATTAATTTTTTTGCATAATTCATTAAAATATCAATTTTTATTACCTTTTAAGTAAATGATAGCATTTTACTTTTGATAAATTTAAAACTACTGCTGAAATTCTAAGAAAATGTGTATATATATATAGGTTTCCTAAAATTAAAATTCATGAAAAACTTAACCGAAACGTTACATTTTAATTATCTTTAGATGTTTAAATTAAATTTAAAATATTTATAATATTTTAAATTTATTTATGTTTATTATATATTTTTATGTGCTTAAAGGATATTTTTATATTATAATATTTTTATGTGCTTAAAGAAGAATACAGTTTGATTAAAGGAGGTTTAAAATAAAACTAAAATTTTACATGATTTTGTTGTGAGTCCATAACTTTGTTATCTGTAGATTCCCAAAAAAACCAAAGTAAACTTAATTAAACACTACTTTATTAAAAAAAAGTAATTTTTATTAAAATGATGTATATTCAACAGAAAATTTTTGCAACTCTTCTTTACTCAATTCTTATTTTCGAATAATTGCATTTTTGGAAGAGTTGATTTAATGGTGTATATACATTTACATAAAAAAATTTGCTTTCTAATGCTTCGCTTGTAAAATATTTTAATTTTTTTAATTGCATTACATTTCTAATGTTTTGAAATATATAGTGATTTATTAGCTTGGTATATATGGTACCTGGCTACTAACTCAATATACAGTAATATCCCTCTATAACACAATACCTTCTATTACACGGTACTCTTATATCGCGTTTTCATAATACACAATTTCATATTCCTCGTGTAACAAGTGTTTTCCCTCATATAACCTGTTGATTCCCTACAATTCTGCACTGTGAAATTTATAACGATTTGCATATAGTTCATAACAAATTTCGTGTACGTTTGCACACTGTATCAATATTGTTCCTATAAAATTAAATTATATTTATTGACCTTTGAACATTCTGATAAAAACAGACTTCGGTGGAACGTTATTTCAAATAACTCCTACAGCGAATAAAACGTTTTTTGCAATTATTTAATTTATTTGAAATTAACTGTTTTTTATTTAGATTTGTTTTAACTTTTTATTTAAAATGTTCTTCATTTGATTTCATTAAAACGCATAAGTTTCATTCATAACTTAATTTTTCTGTAATATTTGATTTAAACCCTCTTTAACGAGAAAAATTAAACGTGAATCATTAGTACATAACGCGCAAGCGTTATACATGATCATAAGAGCGAGTTAGGTGCTCGTACTACGCGTTTTCCTATAACGTGGAACTTCCTACCGTGTTTATAAATGGATTACTGTAAATATATATTTATTTGCTTGGTGTTTAGAAATTTACATCAAAACAATTGGACATAATGTGATTTAAACAATGAATAAATAAAGGTAAACATAAATGTTTTACGAAAATTTTATTTTAAAAATGTACAGAATCGTAAATATATAAGTACAATGCTTATAAAAAAATCTATATATACACACATAACATCAATTTTTACGTATATATCGAAAGTAGCACTTCATATTAACACAATAGAAAGATGATGTTTGAATTTCAAGCTTTGCAAGTTTTCATAGAAAATTTGAATTTAAAAATAAAATTTTGTTCATTTATTATTTGCTCACATTGATTTTCTCTAAATGATAAAATTTTGCTCTTTACATAATTGCTTTAGCATTCAATGTTATGTTTATTGGATTCTCTGTTGTCGTTCTCTACATACGAATTTTAATTCGATCGGATTTACGATTAAAAAGGGAAAGTAGAATCCCTACAGACATTTACTTTCGATGTAAAATATGAATGCACTCACTGTTGAATTAAAGGGCAGAATACTGTTCGGTCACCTACACACAATAATGCGCTTGGTTTCTTACAATAGCTTCGGGAACATTCATTTATTTTTTCAATCATTAATCTCTGTATATTTACAATTTCGTTACCTACATTATCTTATTAAAATGGAAGTAAATTATAATTTATGCTATTTTAATTATTTTAAATATAGACATATATATCAAATCTAATGGTTTGTACTTACAAAATAAGTGAACATTATTAAAATTTAATTTTGTGCAATAAAGCAAACAACTTTTAAAATAAAATCCGATTATTTTTTTTTTTGGATTTATATTTATTCACTATATTTTCTCACATTAATTTTCTCAATAAAAACAAATTCTCAGTTCAGTTTTTTTTTTACCCCGCCTTGAACAACATACTACACCGCGACGAAGGTAGATTTTCCCTTAATCCGGGAAGGGCATCCGGACTCAACACCCCGTGATCCGGCATCGTGTCATCCGGGTAACGGGGATCCCAGCCTTCACATCCAATCATCGCTTTCATTTCTCAAATGCTCGTCTGCCATTTTACCGAAGAATAACTTTGACTGTATCGGAAGAAGAAAAATTTCTTTTATTTAAAAATTTGTTGAATAATTCTCATTTCTATCATTTCGTGATTTTTTTCAACGGATAGGTAGACATTTTTCATGAATATTTCATGGAATGGTCTAAGCCGGTTTTTTAGCCATTACTCAGTTTGAATAGTCGAAATAAATTTCGCTGATTGGAAATTTTGTATTGGAATAAATACATACTGGAAGCATTTGGCACATTTTTGTTTTCTTTTTCTTAGATATAAATTTCAACTGGAAATATTTTTAATATATTCTGAACATCCCGAAATTAAAGGACAATTAACTACATTAGTAAACTGACTGTGTATATTTAAAGTAATTCCAAGCACTATAACATAAAAATAATTATAAAAATTGAAGAATTTAAAATTCCATTTTTCTTTTTATTTATTCATGTAATTTACATGTAAAAAATGAGAGAGTTTATCATTCAAAGATACTTTTGATAAAAATACCTAAGCCTGAATTATGTTTTCGTGATAAACTTACCTTCTTTTGAAACAAGTCAATTAGATTCTTATAGATGAACATATGTATTTACATGCGTCCATAAAAAAGCACACACACGCATTAATATAAATGAATGTAATATATATATATATATATATATATATATATATATATATATATATATATATATATATATATATATATATATATATATATATATATATATATATATATATATATATATATATATATATACATATATATGTATATACTGATAATTATAATTTGAGAAATATATGTATCTATATGTTTATGTGTGTGTGTTCTGTATTTTTTTAAAATGAATGAAAAATTAGGATATTATTTAATAATTGAATATTTCATCTTTATAAAAAGTATCTATTGAAACAATATTCATTTCATTTGTATCATAATGATTAAAGCGAATTTATTTTTAATAATGTAGTTGTTACATATTTCTGAAATATTTAAATATTAAATTTTTATATGTTTAATGATATAGCTTAGAACAAGAGCTTTAATCGTGAGCTAAAAGTAATGTATTTAATTTTTCATCAAGTCAGGAATCTACATTTTTATACATGTATATTGATGTCTTAAATGTCTTTTATATTTAACACATAATTGAAGTATGTTTTTTATTTTATTGTGTTTAATGATATAATAATTGATTTGAAAGTTTGCTTAATTTCAAGTTATTATGATACTATCATTTTGATGAACTATAATGGTTTAGATCGTAGAAGAGTTACGTCAGTTAAATATTACTATTTGAATAGTATGGATATTCTCTTTGCTTATAGTTTATGTTAAAATTGGTTTTGATGTTTTCTAATTAGGGATAATTTTCTTATCATTTACTATATTAGATGCTTTATGCTTCATTGTCTATTATATTGAATGTTTCTTTTTTAATATTTCTATAAATTATTGACTTTCATTCAACTACAATTAAAATAATTGAGCTTTGCTAATATAAATACTCAAACAGATTTCGGTATATATATATATATATATATATATATATATATATATATATATATATATATATATATATATATATATATATATATATATATATATATATATATATATATATATATATATATATATATATATTATAAATATAAAGTGTCAAACATTAATTTGCATAAAAAAATACTGGAGATATGAAGGCCAAATGTATCTAATAAGATTTTTATAAAATGACCATGATGCAAGTGGAAAAAAACAAAGAGCCAAATATGTTGAAATCTAAATTCAAAATATAACTAACACGTGAAACATTACTTTAAAAATATTGCCAGTAGGTTGAGAAAATTGATGATCCAAAATTCATCATTCATTTTCTTACCACGCAGTTTGGGGAGAATACGTGAGTTTTATGATGAATGAACAGTGTTGCCATTTCATATCAGACTAATAGGCTCTTTTGTGCCTATGAAATATTCATGGATCAATGTTACCGCTACCCGCCAAAGCTTAAGGGTCACGAACAACCAGTTACTTTTCTGGCCATTAAATGGCCAACTCCCTACACTTTTTTTTCTGTTTTACTACTGCCCCTTTTTCAGCCTGTCTAGGCATCGTCTGAGCTTTGTTTTACTAGAAATATTCAGAATACAAGTTATATATGATGTATTCTTTTGCTACTGTAACTCTAATGATTGTTTCTAGATGACTTGTAAATTTAATTATAATAAGTAAATTTTCCTTTGATAAAAATACTGTAAATCTAAATTTTAAAACGAAAAATTCTACTTTAATTTTGCTTTTAAATTTTGTTTACTAAAATAATCGCAGCTTGATTTTCATAAATGGATTAATTTGCTTGAATTGAATTATATTACAATTGATATGAACCCTTTAGCGTTGTATATTTTTATAGTTTAATCCATTGAAGATATCTTACTCTAATATATATGTACATTACAATCTTTGTGGAATTAAATAAAATTTATACTTTTATAGTAAAGAATACATATAAAATCATTAATTTTTCGTATTCCAGAAAAATATTTTCGAGAAGTATATAGACATGCATATTTTTAGTGTTACTTCATTTAAAGTATTTCCTGAAAAAAAAATGTAGATAAATTACTTACTTTTGAGACGATTGCACAAAACATACAACTTTATGCTAAGAAAAAACAATAGAATATTACATATCATTTTACACAAAGAAAGTTTTTGATGTCCTAGATATTTTTAATTTTCGAAATCACTAAATTTTAATCGAAAACACTGTTTACAATGGAATATTACTTGTGTTGTTCTGAATATAAAATGTTTATGAGTTACGAATTCCTTATCAAAATAATTTTGCTCTGCATATGAAATAATTTAAGTTACAAAGAACATTTGTTATTCATTGCTCAAGTGATACTCCTTTCAGAATTAGCAATTCTAATTTTTATAAAAACTGCAAATATCGAAAAAGTAATTCAGCTTTTTAACATGCTTGAACAAAAACGAAAATATTCAACTCTAAGTTAATAATATATTTTTGTCGCTCCTTTTGTATTCTGCACTCAAAGTCAGAAAATAATTTCGTATTTCCCTTTTGTTCTCTTATTCATGCGAATTTTTTTCCCATCTGCTGACGTGATAATTATATCAATTATAAGAGCATTGATAAGTTCAATGGATTAATGGAACTATGTTATATTCATTGTACTCCCAAAGTAAGTGAATTACATAAATAGAATTATAGACTATCAAATGTACTGAAGCATTAAGATTACTGTTCTTAGTTTAATGAAAAGACAAAAAAAGAAGAAAAAAAAGAAATATGCTGGAAGAAGTGCTCTGTTACTTTTTTTTATTGAATACAGTATTCAGAAAGAATTTCTTCTTTTTTTGGCGTTACCATGGAAGCAACTATATTCATGATATAAAAATGTTGAAGAAAAACTCTTCGGAGAAAGAAAATGTGGGAAACTTTCTTACAATAACATTCGAATCATATTAAAATATCTTATCAAGAGAATGTTATTAATTAAATAAGAAAAATCCAATAAAATATATAGGAATTCTTTAGTTTCTTTTTCGCTTTGTCGCAATGTTATCGATATATAAAAATGCAATTTTTATAGATTAGAAAAATATATTAAATATTTGTATATGTTGAGGTTTGTAAATAGCATAAGATTTCCGATATCAATTTATGTTCTTGAAAATACATTTTTACACTGCCATGCGTTTTCCTTGCTATACATTAAAAAGCCGAACTAAATTTTGGAATATTTTGTAATTTTCTTAAACTAGATATCAATGTAACAAAGAAAACGTTACATATAATATAACATTTAGAATTAAGAAATTTTCATTGGATCTTAATCATTGACTTTTTCAAAGTTCGAAAGCTTAAAGTTTAAAGGCCCAGAATACATAAATCAAAGTATTACTCAATTTTCTATATATCCAATTATTAATTTCTGAACTAAAAAGTATCTTATTATTTAGTTACATCGATTTAATATCGCATAGTGACAAAAACGAATTTTAATTTAACAACAAAAGATAAAAGTAATTGTTTCCAGTATTATATATCGCAGCCAACCAAGCCTTCAATCAATTTGCTAATTTATACTTCAGCTGAGGAACAGTCATTCCTTCTAGTTGCGAGTCAATAAGCTTAGAGTACATGTCTACGGCTCATTAAATGTGACGATATTTGAATTTAATGGATGCTTCTGACTTTCATCTGCATTATTCGACATCCCCCTACACACTACGCCTGTGCTTCCATTTTCGGGCAGGCATTGTGGAGTGATGGTAAGTGCTTTTTCACCCAACAGCCTAATTTCTATTCAAATGACCCCATTCTCCCACCCCCGTAACCACCCTAAAGTCCTTTCTTGCGAATATTACAGCCTCAACAACCCCGAGTGTATGTCGGGGACGGGTGTTTAACGTCTGTAAGTTTGGGGACTGCTCTGGTGTAAAGCTAGCTCGGTGGAGTGATTTTCAACCCCTCCGTCTCTCTTCTCTCTCGTGAGTAAACGGTTTATCACATTAGCCAGTATGGAGGCCGATAACTTTTAGAGTAATTGCGTTTTTGTTAATAGGAGGAACACACGTCTTTCTTTCTGGTGAAGTGGAAATTTTTATTATCAATTCAAAGATTTGAAATTTTTTATTTAAACTATCTGTATAGAAGATAATTTCTGATGAATTAAAACTTTCTTATTTATGTTTTTCCTTATTTATCAAGATATTAAAGAAATTTATTTATCTATATCTATCTATCTATCTATCTATCTATCTATCTATCTATCTATCTATCTATCTATATATATATATATATATATATATATATATATATATATATATATATATATATATATATGTTAATGTCTTGTACTTGGAAAGTTTATATTGTAGTATAATTAACTCCTTTTAAGAAATATATGAGTTATATCTCACTTGTCACAAAATTCTAAAATGTAACTGGCACTATGAACAATACTAAATATTGTTAAGGATTTTCTAACTGACCGATGATGTTACCACCTGCCACCATTGCACCCTAAACATTGCATCCTTCTGAAAAAGTTTTCCTGTTTTTTTTTTTTTTTTTTTTTGGTTGAGCTCTTCCACTGACCAGACAAGCCACGGATGTCATGGTTGGTCTTCACATCCTTGAAACGCCAACGGCCATACCATGATGAAAAAAAAATACATCCTTGAAACATGATAAAATTGTTCCTAATAATAAAATTTTTTGTTTTAAATTTACTTCTTTCATAATGCCTTTTAATAACAATTTCACCAAGACAAGGAAGTAACTAACACACACACGCTTTTTTCAAATAATAAAAGACCTTTGAAAAAATTTTATTACAGCACTTATAAAAATTTATTTACTATCAGATGACTATATCTGTAACACAAAATAAAAAAAACTACTTGGTTATTACAGTTGAAAATTTGTTTCAACCTCATCATACTGTGTAAAAAAAGTATGTCAATCTGTCTTATGAAAAGAAACACAATCTTAAAAAAATTGAAGTCATTCAATTTTCTCTGCAAAAGATGTAACTATGAATAATTTAAAATATATTTTACTTCTAAAAAATACCCACACAGTTCTTTTAAAAACTTAAAATATAGCAGATGTTTTTTTTAATCAGGCTTAATTTTTGAAAATTTTTGAAATTCAGTAACTGCAGTAATATACAATATCATAATGTTTTTTAAACATTTAATTGATAGAAAATTGTTTTATACTAAATCCATACATCAATAAGCTTACTTTTGGTATTTATATAAGGTTTTACTAAATTTCTTATTCAACATTTAAAAGTAACTCATTTACAATGTGAAAAAGAACATTTTATTCTTTCAAAATAAAGTTGCAATCTTAAACACTAAATTTTATTATTTACATTGGTTTATACTTACTTTTGCTAATAAAATTTAAACTTACCATGCGTTATGCTTATTTTTTTATTATTTTAATGTAATTTAAATAACTGAAAGGAGAATTTTATATATATATATATATATATATATATATATATATATATATATATATATATATATATATATATATATATATATATATATATAGATAGATAGATAGATAGATAGATAGATAGATAGATATAGATATAGATATAATTCTATATAAATGAAGAAAAAAATGATAAATATTGTCGCATATAATCAAGATTAAATTTCTTAAGGTGTCTAAAAATAAGGAGTTGAGAGAAAAAATTCACTATAATAAATGTTTATTAGCGGGTATAAAGAATTTAAAGATGTATACAAATAAGATATTCATTCAAAAATGTGACTATGATAACTATTTATTAACAGAATAAAATAAATATATTCAAATCAAATAAAAACGTACTTATTAATCATCTTCAACTGCTTTTTCCTGAATTTTATTAGTGTATTCTAGAGTAATTTTAAAAATGTTTATATAGTGACATGTGCCATAAAAGTCAAATTTTAATCCGACTTAAAATGATAAAATTTTTTATGTTAATATAAATTAACTTATTTTTATAAGATAAATAATTTTAAATGGATTGGAGTAAGCCAAAAGATTAAGGTGAAAAAAATCAGAGAAACCAGGTAAAACTAAATATGTTTTCGCAAATTGATAAAAACATTATGCATTAAGAGTGCTTGTTTAATGTTGTTAGAAATAAAAACACAATGCGAACTTTTCTCTTAATACTAGGGTAATATGGAACATTGTAAAAATACAAAATTTGACATTTTTAATTCATTTATTTTTTAATTTTGCTTATGTAAAAGAGAAATGTTTTTTATGGGATTCTTCTTTGAACTTTAATCTTTTTATAATTTAATCTTTCTGAGATTAAATTTTCATAGCGAATTTCAATTATAAATTCATTTATCAAATTAATGCTTAAAGTTTCTTTTCAGTAGAAAAGATTTATCTTTTATAATTTTTAATGAAGTTCAAAAAAAATTTTTTTATTCCGTTATTTTTATTATTAGCAAATACCTGTTACAAAATAATATCTTTTTCTAAAGTAACATTTCAAATCCTTACATAAAATTTCCTATTATTTTCAAAAGTCGTAAAATCCCTTTCATATTCATTTAATTTTATTCTTAACAATAAATCCCTGTTTCTTTATTAGTTATCTGTTTTTAATATTTAATTTATCATGATGAGTCAAGCCATATTATTTGAAAGATTAAGTCTAGCTAATTATTCTTAACTGATTGAATGAGATATCTACGAATTTTCAAACATACATATTTTATTAGATTCTGTTAGCACAACTAATATATTTTCTTTCATTTCGCCATCATTTTTACACTTTTTATTTACAACTAATTTAAAGTTTTTCAATAAATATATTAACCCATTAAGTACACTTTTTTTTCAATTTTTAATAGCATCAAATTGTCCTTTTTTTATCAAAAATAATAATTCTTTATTTTACAAAAGATTAATGTAAATTAATTAATAAAGAAAGTTTGAATAAGAAAATTGTCTACATTTTTTTCCTTTAACATCTATTAAACCGTATCAACATGATATCGCTTTTACTTAAATATTACGAGAAAATGGAATCTGTTGTCATGAATTTCTAGACATTACGTCTTGTTATAATAATGATGTGAATAATTAAATTTATAATTCTTTAAGAACTTAAAAATATAATAAAAAATTACGTTCTGTAATTTATTGATATAAATTACAGAACGTATTGACATGAAAAATGCGTTCCAAAATGTGTGAATTAAGGTAGTTTTTAAAGAAATTATTTAAAAGTACTTTATAATGCAATTTTTTTTTATCATCATAAGGTTTTCTGAAACATCGAGATTTATATTTATATAAACAATGTAATCAAATTTTAATATAAACATATTTTGTAATAACTGGGTTTATTTTGAAGTTTTTATTAATTATTTAAGTTTAATTCATAATTTAAAATACTGCATTTTTAATTTTAATGTATCTCTTATTTATTTAAAATGTAATTATTCATCTATTTTTCATATAAAAAGGAAATATTATTCTTTGAAAAAAACTTGTTTATAACCTACCATATTATGCATAATTATGTTTCTTCTCTAAGAATTTAAACTCACGATAAAGGAAAAAATAATGTATAGATTTATACATACAAATTTAAAATAAATTGTAAATTTTAAGAATTTAGGAAATCATTCTGATATTAAAGCCAAGAATTTAAGTTTAATTGAAATTAATAAGATTATGCATAAACACTAGGTGCAAAGCATTATTAAAATTATTGAAAATAGTGAAAAATAAAAATTTTTTCTAATTTAAAGCATCAAATTTAACAAGTTTTGCATTTTATTAATACAAAATTAATTAAAAACTTTCTTTCATGAAATTTTTTTATATCACTTGTGCACTTAAGAGATACCCTTTTAATATTTCTATCAAAGTCTATTTTAATGAATATTAAAAAAATATTCATGAAACATATAAATGAAGGTAGATACTTTAATGAAAAAATAAAATAAAAAAGAATCCTTTTGAATTTAACTGTATTGGTTAGATAAAAATTTTTTAAAGTTATAACACATTAAGAACTTTATTTCGAATAATGTTATGATGAGAACTTTATTTCGAGTAACGAAAAATGATGAAAGGAACTAATATACTAAATGAGTGTATCGGTGAGAACACATCCAAAGATGATTTTAAATAAATCATTCTACCAAATATGATTATGCTATTAAATATAAAACAATACTTCATTTAAATTTAAAAACATTCTCTTTTAAATAAATAAAATACAAGGGCATTTTTTTAAATATGTGAAAATTAAAATGTTCTGGAACATTATATATTGTAATTGTGAAAAATAAAATAAAAATTGAAAATTTCAACATTACACATCTAAAAGATGTAAAAATTAAATATGATTTTGATAAAATAAATAAAAACATCTTTTAAATCTCTAATAAAACAAGAAATTGTAAGGTAAAAATTAAATCTTATAAAAAAATACGAAAAAAAAAAAAACAAGTTATATGACCTCTGAGAATATTTTTCTCATTTTCTCTTCTGTAGCTCTCTCTCTCTCAAAATACAAATATTAAATAATTGCAAAAATGTTTCTAAAAAAATGTATAGAGAAATATTTTAGTATGAAACACTTCAGGTTTTAGTGTAAAACACTGTTACATTTCTTTTTCTAAAATGGTTAAATACATGCCTCTTATATCGTCTGTTGGAAATATACGGAAAGTATTAAAAATGAGCAAGAAAGAGGAATATATATGCGTATATCTGTGTGTACATATGAGAGGGTATGTGAATATATGTTAAAAAAATAACTGATTAAAAAGATAGAATAACAGAAAATACATGTTGAAATGAAACAAATACGTGTACCAATGAATGAATTATAAAATGATGATATTATAAATAAATTTTTTAATAAGTAAAATTTAACTAATATTGTAAGAATCAATGCTTTAAAAAGATATCAATCGATTCTAACCTGAAATTTAATTAATCTACAATTTTTTTCTCTAGTTTCTCCAGTTATTGTTTATTATTTTTTCTGGTATTTTTTGTGAATATTTATGTTTTATTTACCGTAAAATATTCTTTTACATACAACATGCATAGCGAGACATGTACGTTGAGAAACTTTTTTATTATAAAATCCATTCTAAATCTTATCTTTAATTTAAGGGAAAATGCTCTTTAATTACTTTGTATCTACATATCCTATCTATGAACTACAACTTCAACCTTGAATAAAGTAAGTCATGCCTTAGAAATATACCCTTTAACCACGTGTTTCTAAAATATGAAACATCTTTTCTCTGAAACATGCAACTAAATGAGAATGTCTCTTATTAGTGTAAACTACAAGCAGGAAATCTAAATGGAGCATAATACAATAAAAGCACTTTAGTCTGTCCATCCGGCAATACCGTGCTCCACGGCCGTTCAGACAGCGGCCATCTTCAAAGACTCGGCCATTCATAAGTAATGAAGGAACGTAGACTGCATTAATCGAATGTGTTCTGACACCTCATTCAGACCACATATCGTTTGCCTAACTCGCCGCAGGACGAGCATCCTCCGTCCATCTCTTCCCCTTGTTCTGGGTCCCCTGAGGGGACCGTTGCCCTCCCCCAGGAATCTTCAGTCGAGCATGGATATGGCATCTTATTAAAAATGCATCGCTTACAGATAAAGCGGAACTGAGTCATGGTATTTTCCGTCACTTCAATGGTAACCGAGTCATGCTTTCAAGAGCCCTTGAAGTTTGGAAAGAGAGAGATTCTAGGAATGGAACGCGGTGGATTGTTTTTCATTTATTCTTATCATGGACGCAGAATAATGTGGAATATTTTAATAGATATTGTTGGCTAATAAAAATTTTTGTTATTCAATTTAATTTCAAAATTTATTATAGTTATCATTAAAAATTCTAAATAATCAAACGAAAATGTCACAAATAGATGAAAAGCAATATGCATATTTTTATAAAGGAAATACATGTAAGTTTCTGAGGCATTTCTGACTTATTTCGATGAATTTATTCAAGTTAAATTAGAGCAACAAATCTCAGTTCAATTTAATAATATTAATTCAGTTGATGCGGAATAATCATTATATGAAAACTAGTATATTTTTAATTCATTGGAACAAATGAATTCAAATTCTCATATTATATTCTGCAAATTTTTATTTATAATTTTTGGGATTTACTTTTAAAAAAATTGTGTTTTTGATCAATTATTCGAGTCAGATAAATTCATTAAAATCCTACAGTTCAATCGATGTAGAATTTCTAATAAAGTATGCTTTTTGATACAAGATAAAGTAATTTTCTGAAAGTCAGATAAAAGTATTTTGAAAATTTTAGTTTCCGTTTCAAGCCTTGGATTTTATTATAAAAAAGTGGAGAATACAAGAAACTGTTTTGCAATTAATAAAATAATTTATGTGATTCTAGTGTATATATAATGACAAATTTAATGTAACATCATTTTTTGGTTCTCTTTGAGATTTTATTCCATTTCGAAAGCGAATTTTTGGTTTTCCTAATACTCAAATAATAATATAAGCTCAATGCATCGTCCGAATTATGAACATTAAAATTTTAAAAATTATTTGCTCCCTTTTTAATGTAACAGATAATTACTTAGTTATAAATAATATTAAACTAATTTTTCTGCGTATTTTCATTCAAAACCAAGTTTGACATAAGGCGTATTTAAAATAGCAAAAATAAACTATTATTTTTGTCATGTTTCATTGGTTAAGCGCTCTTAAAAATTAAAAAGTAATATTGTTATTTAAAATATTTTTTCCAAATTTCTCTTTCATATATTATCATAAGTATCTCATTATGACTTTCATTTTCATTTTAGCAAAGAGGTAATGGATGTAAGGAGATTTTCGATCATTAAATGATTTTAAAGTAAATATGTTAGCATTAAATAACTATGGTGGTAGACAAATTAAAAATACATGTGGAAAAACAAGTTTTTATGGAAATTAAGATTTTTCTATAAATTTTTTATTTTATGCGATATTACAACCATCATAATAATATCAGCACATAGTGAAATATATAAATATTCCGAATATATCCAATAAATCTGAGAATGACCAATATATTTCAAAGATTTTTTGTAAATACAATTGCTTAGATAATGTTTGTCATAAGAGAAATCAAATAATAAAGTCTCCTAAATTATTGTTGTTGGCAATGCGCAAAAATACCAAATGAAAGAATTAAATGAAGCCTAAACATTAGAAATGGTGCTGTAATTTCGCTCCTCTTTGTAAAATCCACATGAATTCAATGGAAAGAAAATCTACGATGCTAATCATTTTATGTTATGGACATGATTTTCTTTTAGAGTATAGGAGAAAATATTCCCCATACGGTCAAAGGCTACTATGTGCCTGTAGAAAAGTTATTTTAAAATCGCCAACAAAAGTATAAAATAGCTTCTCATCAGCAATAATCAGTCATTAATATCTGCACCGAATATAATCAATAGAATTTATCTGTCTATTCCAAAATAGAATTCCATAAGTTTATAAATAATTATTTTTATAAAAGTTTATAAAAATACACTAATTTTTGTCATGTTTCATTGGTTAATCCTGTAAACTATAATCTGCACAATTTAATTTTGAATTGAAAATTCAATTAAATTTCATTAATTTAATAAATCTGGGATCATCAATGTCAAAGATTTGCTATTTGCAAAATGCAGTATTAGCAGTAAAAATTTATTTTTAAATGTGTATAGCATTTTTGTTTCATTTGAAACTTCTAACAAATGCACTTTAAATTTTAATATAATTAAATAATTGTGAATTTTAAGCATTTTAATACTGCTATTTTAAATTCAAAAGTTTTTGGACCAATGAAAATGATAAAATAAAAAGCTATTTGGCCTTTTTTAATATCAAGTGATAATTTTTTATTATATTAAGAAAAGTAAAATAATAGCACTCAATATTATTAATATTTTTCAAATTCTTTTAAAATAAATACTTTTGCATTAACTAATAGTTTTTATTCATTATCACTTTACTATGAAAGTTACTGATTTTCTTTCTAATTCAAAGTTTTAACATAATTTTCCCACTTTACTTGAAAGCAAATGCTTTTTTCATAAAAAGACATTTATAAGATTTTATATTAAATGCAACACGCTTTAAAAATAGTTGCTTATGTATATTTATTATTTATGATAAGTAGTTATTTGCCTTTTATTATACATACATTTTATATCAGGAGAATTAAATAATTGTTAATTATAACGGTTCAATATTTTACAGAAACAAATATGATTTTAATGAAATACAATCATGAAATTGGATTTAATAAGTCTTTGTAAAAATTATTTCTTTCTAAAGTATAATCTATTTATAGTCACTATTTTATCCTCTTGATATCTGTCATTTATATAAACTAAAGCACTTATTAAAATTTCATCACAACCTGGGAGAAGATAACTGATGTGATGAATCAGCAGAAAACCCAAATGACGCGATAGGTTTTTTTATTATTTTATTTTCCAAAAGTGATGACTTTTTCATTTTGTTTTTCTTTATCTCCTTTTTATTGAATTGATTCAGTCATGACATAGATTGCTAAATAAAAGTCTAATTTCTTTATGTTTTTCTTTTTAAATTTTTAGAAGATAAAAATTAATTAAATCCTTCGACTAGTTTCAGAATTATTTAATTTTAATATGCGATTTTGAGTTTTTCCCAATTTTTATCCGTACTATAATTTTCTTCTTTAGTGATTGCTAGCAAGTAAAATCTAAGTAGAAATTACTTTAAAATATTTCATGTTGAAAAGAAGATTAGAAAGTTAAAAATATATCCTTTACTTGTGTATTTAACAAATATTTTTCTACATAGAATATAAAAGTTTTATATGTAATAGCATTTTTGTAAATTATTTTTTGATTCAAAAAATTGTTTTTAGCTTAGTTTTTGATAAAATTTATTTTTTATAAAAATAGATAAATAGCTGTTTATAAAGAGGTTTCATTAGATTTGAGAATATTGTTTCTCTTAAAATCATTTTTAAATTATTCTGATTTATTAATCAAACCATATGTGATTGAAATTGTTATACCTAAATTTAATCTATTTCATTAAAAAATTTTTTTATAATCTAAATTTTTAAAATTATTTCTTATTGCATTATGCATTTCTAGAAGGATTATTCCACTTCTATTTAAAAATATTATATTTATGGATTTTAAACTAAAATTTCTGATGATAATTTTAGTAAATAATTTAAAGTTAAATTTTTTTCAATATTTTCGAAGAACTCTGTTTATAATTCCAAAAACAAATTTAAACATTAAATAATTAAATTGAAATTTCAGTTTCGCTTTCTTTAATTATAAACTCTTAAAAAATAGCAAGTTTAATTCAAACAAGTTATATATATATATATATATATATATATATATATATATATATATATATATATATATATATATATATATATATATATATATATATATATATATATATATAGTGTTGCATTCTAGTATGCATTAATTATAATTGCTTTAATTACAATGCTAAATGTAGTTAGAAATGAAAATAGAGCCAAATCGTTACCATTTATATTTTTCATTGGATGAAGAAATTTTTCTTCCAATATTTCATTATAAAAATTAGCTATAAAATTTTTTATTCGGAATTACAACAATAAAAAAAATTTTATACCTAATTTTTATTATGAAATATTTTCTTATTATGTAGTAATTTGATAAACATGAAACATTCAAATATATGTTTTTCGATATAGTTACAAAAAATATACTTATTTTCGTTATAATTGTATATGCAATTGTTAAAATCACATGATTTTATAACATGAAATTTTAATTTAATTTTGAAAATACATGAAGTTAATCACATAATTTTCGAATAATAAGCTTTAAAATGATAGGATATGAAAAATTCTGAATAAATATGCCAATAAATTTTAATTATCGCATTATATCATTGCTTAATTTCTAATTCAATCATTTCTTAAATCGATTATTATGTTTTGAAAATTAATTAGAAATATTTGAAAACTTTCATTTGTTTTTTCACTAAAAATAAATTTAGAATTATTTTGCTAAAATATTAATTTTTTAGTGAAATATAATGTTTCTCTAAGAATTATAAAACAATTCCCAAATGCTGCTGATTTCTTGTATAACAATTTCTATTATAAAAAATTCTTAAATTATTAAAAATAATTTAATATACATAAAATAAAGACGTTATTTGTATTTATATGGAATCAATGAGATCAGAAACACAATGTATACTTTTCTCATCCTGTGGTTTTTATGGTATTAAATGCCACACCATAAAAATGTCCGATTGAAATAGAAGTTTTTATTACTAATCCTGAAATACAATATATCTTAGATCATTTATAAAATACTTTGCAACAAATGGGTAGAAATAAAAATTATACATCAATAAATTTTAGAGCTAAATTTCCTGTTTAATGTAAAACTTTTAATATAATGTATAAATTAAAACGTAAAAACATAAAACTTAAAATAAAATTAGTTCATTCGACTTAGACTCAATATGTGAATTTACATTTCTAGTATCGAGTGGTCATAGATTAAAAACTAGATAATTGTTCTTTAAAAACTCTACACTGTAAATTTGCGTAGTAAATTTACTTTAGATTTTCAGGCATTTCAAGTTTGTAGCATGACTTCAAGCATCCTAATCTAATAAACAAACCAAATTTTTAATGTTTTATTTCATTGTTAAGTAGACATTTAAAGTGTTAGCGCCGTGCATTTTTATTAAATAGTTCATGAATTTGATTTTCACTTTTAATTGAACGTTTGCAATAATTCTGTTAGTTTTAAACTAATTCGAGTCCAAAAATAGTCTAAACCGGCAAACATTTTTTTTACTCAAATGCATGATAAAAACTAAAATCATGACCAGGAAAGAAATGAGTCAGAAAAATAAAAAGTGCATTTTATTTCATCTTGAAATTCAAAATAAAGTAATAAATGAAACCGAAAGTACACACATAATTTAGAAAAAATCCATTATTTATACCTTCCTTTGTTATTAGTAAATAAGATCATTCTTTTTGAAATGGACAACAATTTTTTTTTAACTTTTTCAAACAATTTCTAGAAGTTTTGTTGAATCTATGATAAAGAAGTGTTTTGTTATTAATGAAAATTTCATAGATTTTGAGTAACTCTGAGTGCTCATCTTAAGTTTTGAGTTTGGACTCCAATTCATCTAAAATATCCCAATTAGGTTTGTGATTTGTAACTAAAAATTTCGAATTATTTAAAACATTAAAATACAGTATGGTTAAAAGTCCTTAAGAAGAAAAAAATTATATTATTTTACGTTTTTCTGAATTCGCACTAATTTACAAAATAATGAATACTCTAATAATGAATACAGTGCAATAAAACTAAATATTTAAATAAAAGCAATACATAAATAAACTGTAAAATATAACTGAAAATTTAAAGATGTTTAAAAATAATATTGTCCTTGAAAAACAATTAAGATAAATAAAAATTTATAATTAATATTTTATAATTATATATATATATATATATATATATATATTTCAAAGGAAAATAATAAAATTTATGAGAAATAGAATTTTTAATTAACTTTTATTGTTATTTTATTCTATTTCCAAATATTATATATATATATATATATATTTTATTCTATTCTATTCTATAATTTTATTCTATTTCCAAATATTATATATATATATATATATATATATATATATATATATATATATATATATATATATATATATATATATATATATATATATATATATATATATATATATATATATATATATATATATATATATATATATTATATATATATAACATTTAATTCGTTTTATTTTGTGTACAATGATTAATAAATTATCAAGAACTAACTTTGGAGATATAATAAAATAATAATAAAAGTTAATTAAAAATTCTTTTTCTAATAAATTTTATCATTTTCCTTTGGAAACTATTTTAAAGTAAGAAATTAATTTATTATTAATAAGTAATGATTTTTTAAAAGTTTAGGCAGTTACTTTCATTTATAAAATGAAACTGATTAATAGAAAAAGATTAAATGTCTTTACATAAATTTCTTTTTATTTTATTTGTAATTTTGATAAAATAAAATTATGTTTACATTCATATTAGTTCATTCATTATTGTACTACAACATAGCAACAACAAATAATTCTAAAATCCTATTACAAATTCTGAAAAAAAAATCGAATATCGTAAGATCTTATTCCAAAAGCGAATAAAAAAACTTAATAAAAAATCTACTTAAAAATTTAAAAATTTTTATGGTCATTGGCTGCAGTTTTGTTGTTGTGTGTGTAAACTAAAGAAACGTAAATTCGTAAATTACACATATTAATGGAATTTGTGGGTTATGAAATCTACATCGTTACTCTTGAAATAAGGTAAGGAAATCATTGTGATCAGAGAAATTTCAGGAACGTTTTTCAATTAAATGATTTTGGAAATTAATATATTTAAATCTAAATTAAGACAAATACAATGACATGAGATTTAATAATTAAAATTTCCAATGTCTATTTTTATCACGATTTTAGAAAAAAATGTAATTAATGTATTTATGTTGTTGTTCATACAAATCCTTCTTAATCTAGCAACAACCAGATCTAGTATGTGCATCCGTATAATTTATTCAAGTATATTGAGTAATTCATAAAAAAATTTGATAAATTTATTTTAAAATCACACTTTCTTACTGATGCAAATTATTTACAATAGTCTACAAAACTGATGATCTTTCCTTTTACTGTAAATAAAGGAAAACAGATTAATGGCTTATTTAAAGCCAATATTCAATTTAAAAGAATCGTATGTATTTACGAACACAAACTGTGACTGCTATACTGAGATTAGTGGTCTGCATGTTATTTCAGTGGATGAACTAGCATTCACTTTGATCAAAATGATACAAGCTATTTAATTGGGAAATAATTTAAAAACCTCTCGTGTTTGTGTGTGTGTGCTAGAGGTAATAATGTATATAAACAACGTATAATTCGTAATATTACAATGAGATTATTCTAAAATTTTAAAATGATAGATTCTACATTTTATTTGCGCAGATTAATAATCTTATTAGAAAACCCCATTTATATTGGAATATTCTGGAGCGACTATATTATTATTTTGGAGCATATAACAAAGATATAATATTCTGGAGCATATAACAAAGAAAGGTAATTCAATGCGTTTTTAAAAGGAAGTATTATAATGAATCACAATTAGAGATAGGGATCATAAATGAATACAACTAGAATAGAAGCTTTGTCAGGCTTTAAATAATAACAGTAGATCAGAAAGTAGAAGAATGAACCCAGAACACCACGTCCAAAATATTGTTTATAGAAAAATCGTTAAAAAACAAAATAAGAAGAGTGTATCTACTGTCAGAAAAAGATGTTCGACTTTCTACAAGATCACTCTTTCAGTTTAACAATGAGGTGAATTTATAAAGTTTCTTGTCTTAGCTGATAATACTTCTAAAACAGTGAGAATTTATTGGCGAAATCCAATGGCGAAGACGTGGGGTTATCTCAAAAACGTAGTATATGAAATTTTGTAAGAAACTTAAATAAATCTCTTGAAATCAATCTTGATCTGAATGAATGATCAAAATAGACCTCTATCATCTACTTCAATTGAAACTATTGAGGAAATATTATAATACAAATTCTATAAGACCATTTCATATTGCAAGAAGTATCACATACAATTTGTATTTACCTAAAATATGTAGTATTCTCGGCTACTACGCACTTTTCTACGAATGTTTCCTGATCAGTTACAGTATTTTCAGATTTTGAAGTTTGGAAATGATCAATGGTATGAGACTTAGTTAATGTTTTCCGTTTTAGATGTGAAGAAGATAACAAATGAGCATTTTTGTTATTATGGATGAATTAGAGACATTTTCCTTTGAAAGGAAGCGTTAACACCAAGAACTGCATTCACTGTGCTATCAAAAAGCCACAGAAGTTGGCACGAGTACTTTATAAGGATAAAAAAAATGATTGTAGAGTGATCCATAGCCAGCATAATATTTATTTTCTTTTTCTGAACTTTCCCAACAAATTTCGATTTGAAATCCTTAAATGTAACCAGTGCTTGATATAACACAATGTTTCAAAAATATTCTATTGCGGAAACACAGCAGCGAAATATCATGCATTACATTTTATGGACGCGAAATGGGATAACTCCACACATCATTCAATGAATTTGGTTTTTGCAGCAAAAATAAAATGGTGATTGAACCATCTGCAAAATTGTGGTTTCATCACCATCGCGATCCCTAGCTCTTATTTCGCTGGATCTGATTTCATCTTAAATCTAAGGCGTACTCACCTAATCCAGTAGATGTGTCAATTGTCATAAAGCATGGGGATTTGCAGATTCTTCCTGTTATGTCACGTTCGACATTGTATAATCCATAATTTCCCACTTTCTATGTATTGTTACCTGCGAAGATAAGTAAGAAGGTTTCAATTCCAATAAAACATTTTTATTTTTCGTCCATTGTTTTATTATCCCCTACTTTGTAAGTGCTATGTGCTAGCTATATTCGTCCCGTTTTGATGCCACTTCTGGTATTTCAATAAACTGATCAATTTCTGCTAGGAAATTTTGGGTGTTATTGCTCAAAAATATCTCTCACTGCAACTATGACCGTAAATTCTGTATCTTAAATACTATTACAATCACCTGCGCATGCATTCAAAAAAGATATATTTGAATTTTTAGTTTAATTAGTTGAGCGGATTGGTGGATAGTGTTTCACATATAGAAGATTTCTATTGATCTTCTATGCATCTGTCTATTTATATATAAAAACGTATATACATTTATTTATGCAAGAAATCATAATATCAAAAATTAACATAATGTGCTAAAGAACTTGAATTTAAATTTTTGGCAGGTATGCATACTTTATGTTTTTACTTTTTCTTAGTTTATATATATTTGTTTTTTGATGAAATGGACAATGCATGTATTTGTTTTCCTTTATATATATATATATATATATATATATATATATATATATATATATATATATATATATATATATATATATATATATATATATATATATATATAATATATATATATATATAATATATATATATATATATATATATATATATATATATATATATATATATATATATATATATATATATATATATATATATATATATATATACATCATTTGAGACAAAATTTTCTCAAACATCAGAATCCAAGATTTGATTTAAAAGAACCATATTTTGAAAAACTGATATAAATGAGGCAATTATGCTAATCTTTAAACTTTGATTTAAATAACATAACTAAATTAACAAAGCAGCAATTTTTTGTTTTAAATACTTTTTGATTTATATTTTTATAAGAAGCGAAAATGTTCTCAATCTTTGTAATTTGAATACACCATTTGTCAACAATAATTCTACTATATAAATTAAGATTACAGCATGCTTTGTCAGGTGAATTTTATTATTATTCGTAATTTGTAATCTCTCTTCATGAAGAAATTCTCAAAATGTCTTTGTTTAGTTTAAAATTTATAAATTGCAAATGTTTTAGGTGTTTGATTTCAGTGTTATATTTTAATATAAACTCTTCCTTATATTAAAAACTGTATTCGCTGTAACAATAGCAAGATTTGAAAAATTATCTATTCAATTTAAATATTGCTCATATCACAAACACAATGAAAATATATGCATACACTGTTCAAAAAGAATTTTCTTGAGCGTAAGATTATTTGCATAATGGTATTTATATATTTTAATGAAAACATAAATGAAAGTGCATAAGAAGCTGTAGATAAATAAGCTTTGATTTTTAGGAGTGAAATCGTATATTATTATGTAAAAAAGTCAAATAAACATTTTTATGACAAAAGTGATCGATTATTTAAAAAAGGAAATGCTTTTCGAAAAGAGCAGATAAGATTATTGTACATTAATTCAACAAAAAGATACACGTTAATAGGGGAAAAAAGTAATAGCAGATTATAAAATATTTATTTTAAGTATCCTATAAAATCATCTTTAATGAATACTATCTTTGTAATTTAATATTAACTCTCTTTTGAAGGGTAGGAAGCATAGTTCTATATAACTTTGAAGACGAAATAAAATTTAAACTTAAATTTTAAATAATAAAGAAGTTCACATGAATAATTATAAGAAACAAAGAGAATTCATTAGAACAAAAATAGGAATAAATAAATTGTGTGATACATATCACTGATTACCAATTTATTTACTAATTTCCAATACATTTTTGTTATGTAATAAAATACTATATAATCAATTTTATTTAACATTTTAAGAAGGCTGTATATACCTCGAAATGTGAATAGATGAAATAAATAAGTATAATTGTTTATAAGATATATATTGTATATAATTAAATTTCCTGACAAAGAGGGAATTACTTTTAAAATGTTATTTATATATCAATCTCTTAAAACTTAAAAAAATCTGATAAACATACGTTTCTTTTATGTATTCAACTTTCGTTGCATATTTTATACAGAAAATCGATACATATATTAAACTAAATTCAATCACATATTTCTTTTTTGAAATTCTAAAAAATATTTTATTAAAATCTCTGTTTATAATTTTCTAGATACCTTTTGATGAATTTCAAATTATTTTTTAAAATATATTTTTTTATACTAATATTATGTATTCTCCTGTATTTTTTTCTAATGATCATCTTTTTGATAAAACTTAACAAGCATTAATATCTAATCGTTAATATCAGTTTACTGTTACAAAGATGTTAATCATTTCAAAGTATTTCGATACAAACCAGTTAATCATTACTAAGTAATTAATGATTTCACTTAATTCTTCATATTATAAATAAAATATCTTTCATTTAATTCCTATTTTTAAATTAAAATTTTTTTATGTAATTCAGAATTTTCAATTCTTATCTTAGAAATGAAATTACGAATAATGTAAAAACCTAATTTTCCATTTCAATAGATATGTTATTTTTTTTAAACTTTAGTAAGATTTACATACTTTTTTGGAATAGAAAATGCAATGCAAAAAGTGCTAAAATATTTTACTTACTTTTAGTTTTTAGCAATGTGAATGATAATATAATGAGTGCGTGAAAAATAAATTAAAGTATTTTGTAAAACATTATCAAACATTTATGAAAATAACAAAAAACAATCAGTCTGTAGCATATTTATTGGAAGCTGATTATAGTTTCTGGTGAGAAATTTAAATACAGACTATGATCAGAAAAAGATGTCGGAATTTTTTTACAAAAAACTTCATGATTAAGAAATTTTAAAAGCAAATGTTTTGTTAGTTGCTAAAAATATCGATGTATTTTTTGTAGAACAAAATTTATTGTTGCTCAAGAGCCATATATTTTTACTGAAAACGAAACCATTTTATTTTCAAAGCGAAAAATAGAAATAAAATACACTAAAGCGAAGGTAACATACATATTGAAAATTCAATAAATCACCTTCTTCAAACCACTTCTCATGTTTTAGGCTCTGAAAACTTTCCATCGCATTACATTCGATTCCCATATCTCAAGCTCTGCTGTAGAATCTCTGTATGTAGGGAAAGAAAGGGAATATTTTCCCTCAAAAACAGAAATGTATGTATCAAGATTGATTCGTGTCAGCTTAATCTTATCAAGTACCGGCAGGAAAGTGGGATTAAGTTAGTACGACAGCTTTATGAGCAGAGAAAAACCCATGTAGGTTTTCAGAGATCGTGAAAGGGAAGGACTTTGTAAGCCCGATAAAAGATTTTATGAAGGCTAGAAAAGAGAGTACTTTGATATGTTTATTAAGGCTGTATTTCCAATGTGATTTAAGAATGGGAGAAGACGGAATTAAGATATTTATGGAATAATAATTGAGAGGAAGACCATATATATATATGTGTGTGTGTTCTTTCATATAGCAAAAGATTTTTCATAAATGCATATTCTGATGACAAAACAGTATTTAATAGTTTCATTATAATATATATATATATATATATATATATATATATATATATATATATATATATATATATATATATATATATATATATATATATATATATATATATATATATATATATATATTTGAATTGTACACAGATAAAAGTACTATAAAATTATATAAGAAATTATAGCTTAAAATTACTCAAAAAAGATTCATAATTTTTTCTTTCATATATTTTAGTCAATGTCTTTTTATGTAATTTTACAATCAAATATTTAAAAATAGAAGTTGAAATTTAGTATTCGACTCTAGGAAATATCTGCATCTTATTGAAAAAAGGATTGATTCAATTAATTTTTAATAATACATTTCCCAAAATTATAAAAAATAAAAGTAGTTTGAATTCATCATAACTTGCTCGAAAGCCCGTTGTGGGCCTTGTCCTTCTTTAAAAGATCCAATCAGACTCTTCTCTTCTTTGCAGTGGGCCGGCAAAGAAGCACTAAAACAATAATAAAATTTTAATAGCACTAAAATTTGAGTTCAAACAGTAAACTCATCTTTCTTTCGATATACCCCTTTATCGTTGTCCATAAGGAATTGCATTGATAATTCTCAGAGCAGATCTTTCAGATTCCATTCTCATGAGATCACAGGCTCATTTCATTCTGTTCATTTAAATAATTTTTAAAACGGCATCATTTCTAAAGTGTTAAAAAAGTTCAAAGTTATGACGTCTTCGCTGAATTCCATAATAATTGATGCCATCTTATATAATTGGTAGCACTTTCCTTTTAAGGAAACCAACAGTTTTTCTTGTCTTGCTGTTTTTGACCGTGTTTCAGATGCTTATGTTAATACTGGTCTTATGAGAATTTCATTGTTCTATTAATCAGATGGGATTTCAATGAGCTTCTAAGATCGAATAGGCAATGATTTATGGCAACAATCCTCTTTCGGATCTGAGGACTGATTTTATTTCAGTATTCTATCTCAGATCCTAGGTAAGTAAACTTTTTAACTCTTTCAAACCTGCGTTACTCGATGTTAAAGAAATCAGCAAGATTTTCTCTCATTCCACAAAACAAATATTTGTTTTTTCCTTCATTTATTATTAATCTAGCATTTCTAACAGCCTTTTCTAGTGCAAAGAAATATTCTTTGAATGTACTTTCATCTCTTGAAATGTATGTCTATATCATCTGCGTAAACCAGAATCTGCACTGATTTGTTATATATTTCTCCCTTTGTATTAATATAAAAATAACTGATGCATTTTTCCAAAGTCACTGCAAATAAAAATCAATTAAGAGCATTGCCTAACACTATTAACAATCTGAAAAGGCCAGGATAATTTCCCATGAATGTGCACCATGGAAAAAATATTTCTAAAGGCGAGCTTCTGAAAATTAGCAGTTTGAATTGTAGCTTGGAATTTCGTGGAATTAGTAAGGACAAGTTATTTTCGTTTAAGCCAGAATGTAATTTATGAATGTAATTCACAAAATCTTCAAATCATTCAACTGTATACTACAAGTATTATTAACAAAATGGAACCCTGATTTTTAAAACTCTTGATAGAATTTCATTAGAATAAACTCCGTCTAAATAATTCAAAAATGACTTCCTGTATTCCAAACTAACTTCATTAAATCCAAACTGCTTATTATATCACATTGCTAAGGACAAATTTTGAGATACTTATATTTAATGCATTGACACTTTAAGAATATTATACGAATGTAATTAAATATTTGTAAATTTAAAAGATAACGCATAAAGCTGTAACACTAATTTTAAATTTTTTAAGCAAGTTCATTCTAATTTATATTGAAAACACCTTATCTAATATACAGAAATGAAAAATTCTCTTCTTCTCTTTAAAATTCTCTCTCATCTCGGATTCTTAAGTTAACAGCATCTTATTAAAATCGATGCAACGTAGTCAAATAATTTTGCCGTGAATCTCAATTTTTTGAATCAACATAACATTAGTTAACAAATATTGCTACAAGTAAAATAAACTTATCATTTACATTACTTTCTAATTTTATGTGTTTAGGAAAATTTTATTCGTGTAATTGTATATTACTTATTTTAATAATTTATGTAGTTTTATTCTGGGGTTAGTAGTTTAGTTTATTACAGTTTAGTACTTAATAGTTTTATTATGGGGGCTGTATAATGCAATTTTATTTCACAAATTATATATATTTCGACATTTGAGAAACATCTATTATGCATTCATTTTTCGAGTAATACAGGGATATATTAGATCCCTTTTCCAATGATTTTTGTTCACATTTTTATTTTTGCATTATGTATTTGTATTACAGGTTCTTCTTAAACTCTAAAAGTAAACTTAAGGAAAAGTGAAAAACAAATTACAAAAATCAGAATTACATAGAAACACATGATCTTAATCTGTTTCATATGTGATTAAAAATAATATTTAACATTTTTGCTTAATTATTTGTCAATAAGACATACACAAAAACAGGTTCATGTATTGTGAATGGAGTTTATAACATCGAAATTAGTTAAACTCACATTAACAATCGCGCACAAAAGTATCTTCTATTTATGAAATTTTTAATACTAAATAATTACGTTATTTTATAAATAAGACTTTAAAGAATGGATTTAAATTATTTTCATGAAATGCATTTAATAAAAATGTATCAATACTTGTAAATGAATCCTTTTTTATTCTCATTATCAAATATTATAGAACTGTTCTTTACTATAATTTGCATTGTTACTATAATTTCAATCATTTTAAAAACATCGTTAATAAATATAAGTGACTTTTATAAACTATGATTCACGTTTAATTAAGTAAATTAGACAATAACAGCATATTAAAACAAACTTTTTTAATTTCATATTCTTTAAGAGAATTGTGTAAAAAAAATGTACTTGGAAATAAACATTTTAAACACATTTTTATACTTACTTTTGTATTCTTCATATAATAAATCACACAAAGCAAATTATCAAAAAATACTTTGCAAACAGTTTTTGAATTGAGGAAAAATTTTGTTTGAAAGCATAGCTACTTTTTATCATGAAAATTTTTAAAAGTACATAATTTGGCAAAATGCTCAAGTAATAGTAAATATTTTAAAATGCATGAAAACTGAAAGAATCTATAGTTGAAATTTTGTAATACAAAATTCATTACTATATAGCAATTTAGAGTAACTTTATTTAATTATTAGAAAGTTTAGATACGATCTGCAATGTATCGTACTGAAGTAAAGTAGTTATAATTGGCTGGCTTATAGTAATTTGTGAAAAAATACAAAAAAAAGTTTGGTATATTTGTCTAAACTTCAATATTTAATTTCTTTATTTACGCATCAATTTTAACAAAATCAAAATTTTAATGATATAATATATTTTAAAATCCTATATTAAGCATTATTAATGCCTTAAAATATTTTAAATTGTTACAAACAATTTCCTATTTTTTAATTAATCGTTACTGATCTTGTCATAATCTAATTATAACTTATTATTTTAAGCATTGAGGAATGATGCAAGCTTACTTCTTTATTTAGTATTGCAATAACACAAAAAATATTTAAAAAATATTTTTATTTATTTTTGCATACAAAAGTTGAATATTTAAAGTTTTGATTTACATAGTTTTAACTATCATATTGGGAAAGTCGATTCTGCCATTGTCGATACATTGGGTGAACCAAATTCTGCTGTTTCTCAACACTCTCCCTAGCACATTTGCGGATATGTTAGCCGTTTTCCTCTTTGAATGTTTCTTTTCAGATCTTCCAAAGTTTCTGGGTGGTTAGAATAAACACGTGACTTTAAATACTCCCACAAAAAGACCGAATCGGGAGAACGCATTTGCCACTCCAAATCACTTCTCAATGAAATGAAGCACCCAGGGAAGTGATTTCACATCTCAGCCATCGGTGCCCTTGAAGTATGGGTTATTGATTCGTTCTGTTGAAATCATACTTACCCAAAGTGCATTTTATCAAATCGTGGCGAAAAAAATCAGAATCTTCACATAAAGATTTAAAGGGACTGTAACAGTCTGTTCATTTCCTCGAAAATACAAGGACCCACAATTCCAACTGATAAGATTGCGCACCATAAGCTGTTTCGTGGTGAATGCAAAGTGCTCTTTTGGAGTTCTTGGGATTGTCGATTTCCTAATACTACATATTTTGCTTATGGACAAATCCATTCAAATGGAAATTAGCTTCATCACTGAAAAAGGAAAGTTTATCTTGAAGCACATGATCAATAAGAGTTTCACATGCATTTATTTGAACATTAAGTTCAAATTCTGAATGCTCCTGTACAATGCCCAACTTTTATGGAAGAAAAGAATGCTCATCCTGCAAAATTAGCTTGACCAAGAGATCTGAAATTCCAAAGACGCATGTTTTCGCACCAAACGCAGTGGTGTAGAAGAAAATGTTACTCTTATTGCTTCCATATTTTCTGGTGATCTGATGGGACGTGTGTCTTCACCTCTTCTTTTTTGCATAAATCCAGTTTCCCATGATATTTAAAAGACTAGATTTCCGGTCCAGGACAGGTCCAAAAGGCTCAATAATGAAGTGATTGATTTAGGAAAGGGTGGTGGGTTGAAACAACCGAACTATCGCTTGAAAAATAGGCCTCTACGGCAAATGTATGGTGTTCATTACTCTGAAGCCATGATGATGACAACAGAATCACAATGTCACACAACCTTATGATCTAATCTCTCGAACGAAAGCACACATAGCTCATCATCTTTACTATTTTTTGTCTTATTGCAATTCGAAATTAGCTTACCGCAGCCTGTAAAATTCTTAGATTCGTTGCGTATTTAATTGTTATTTTTAATAATAAATAGGCGTGAAGGAAAATAAGTGTAAAAAAAAACGAATTGATTAAAATTCCTAAACTTTAGAAAATCGTACTTTATTACGAATTTTAGTTTTAAACAAGTAAATTAAAAATAATTTTGGCTTGTTATATGAAAAATTATTTTATTAATACTCTATTTACACATGTATAATTATAAAAATCTCACATAGATCAAAGATTTTCCTAATTTATATTTTTCCTCGTCGGGACGTACATGGCTCAATAATATATAGTCTTCGTTAGCGAATCATTAGTGTATTTGCATTTTTATAAATTAAATACTAATTTTATCAATCTATTAAAAGTCCTAAAGGGAAAACTGCCTAAATAAGGATCGAAATGTTGTTATTGAAACATGCATACCATGTTTACAATAAACTTATTTTTATATGAATCTTAAATGATAATCTCTTTGCGATTTCTTCTCTTTATTTAACTTCGGCAAAATTGTATACTATTCTGATGCATATTCATCACTATATAATTGCTATAATAATAGTTTAATATGTCGCAGTATAGTTTTATAAGCATTATTCAAATGTATTTAACATAATACTATTTAACTTTAATTTTGATCATAGATTTTTTCCTTTTATTTTAATATTGATTTTTCATTTAACAATAATACCCGATAATTGGGAGCTAATTTATAAAACTTAAAATAATAATTTTCATAAATCCCGCAAGAAAATTTTCCCATATTTTTAGTTAAAAATAATAAGGTAATTAATGAAATTTTTCATGTGTAAATCTAAACAAACAAGTGAAAAATTACTAAGTCTCTAAATCAAATGCATTAGAAAATCAATAAAACAGTGCAAATTCGATTCGAAGAAGTGAAGTTAGGACATTTTAAAATAAATACATTTGCCAAAGGTATAAGCACTTAATTTTAGTAATTCTTTTCCATTCATTGAAATTTTTATAATTTCTAATCGTATTCTTGACGTAATATTAAATCCTATTAAGCATAGCAAAAGTCGAATAATACATTATTCTTTCCATAGAATACTGAATTAAAAACAAAAAAATTACCAAGCGATTTCTCTCTTAAGTTAACTGTAACTTCAGTCACTGCATATCAAAACAAAAACTTCCATTTCTATCCAATTCTCTCGCAGACCAGATGACGCGTTGATAACATAACCGCTTCGACACACAAACCTCCGGGGAATTGTGACACTGCATATATTGCAGTTTTACTTCTCCCCGATGTTTACTTTAGTATGCAATCTAATGGCACTAGCTTTGTAGACAGAGCCTTGGTATTAGCGGCGAAATGAAGTGAAGTAACGACGCTTTGACGAGACAGTGTTCGTTTTGCGTGAGCCGCTCTTTGTTTGCCTGAGGACGAGATTAACTCTTCTGGAAAAAAGGGAGAAATGGAATTTTATTGAATGTGATCCGTGACTCATGTTTAATTGTTCCAATATAGTTTTATTAACAGTTAGCTTTCGATTTTGATCCACAGTGAATTTAATTTGAAGATAAATCTATTTTTCTTTATGTAGTCATTTATTTCTCAATGTTTACTGCTTAATTGTGTTAGTAAAATTTTAACACAGAATAAAATTTTAAAAAGATATCTTAAAATATTATAGATGTTTCCTAATTTATGAAATTGTTATTGCGCTCACAAAATTGTTTATGTATATAAATATGTAAATGTTCAATAATTATGTCAAACTTTGTTACAAAATAGGCGTATATCAGACAATTTAAAATATATTTGTTCAAAAGCAATAAAGTCAAATATCAAATTTCGATGCTTTCTTTTTCGTAGAGAGATATCTCATGAGAGCATTTCGACAGCAATTTTCGAAACATTTATAAAAAACCTAGTTTTGACACATTTACTTTACAGGATTAAGCATTTGAAATCGCTTAAAAGTCTTGCAAAAGACCTAAAAACATGATATTAAATGGTTTTTTATTGGGGTCAGTAGTACCACTTGGCAACTCTTATAGACTGCATCGGTGAAGTGGAAGAGTAACCGAAATTTAAACTTAAGGTGAATTTAAAGAATTATAGTTAAGAAACTATATTAGACTCTTTATTACATTATGATCAAAGATATTACTGTTTGTTTCGGTTTATTTTTCTCTTGTCAAATGAATTTAAATATAAGAGCAATACAATATGCTTATATTTAGTGTCAGCAAAGAAATATTTCTTGACAAATAAATTCAATAAATATTATTTCACTCTCTTGTATTTGTATATTTCAGCAATTACTTTATTTTTAAAAAAGATTCCAAATTTTGAAATAACCCTAATTATTATTAATATTTTATAGATATTTTGGTTAACTGCTTGAGTATAATATGTTTTTTGTTATAAAGTTCTTGGTTTATTTATTCATATAAAATATGTTCATCTAAGCCTTAAATTGCAGTGAAAAATACGTGGAAAATATCAAACAATAAGTTTTTCATATTAGGACACGTATATAACTGTTTAACGTGTACTTTTCTTAATTAGAGATAATGGAACATAGTCTTATGACACGTATCAAATATTGCATATAACAACACTACAAAATGGAATGGAATTATGAATCGGCAAGACATAAAACTCTATTCCATTGTTCTATGGAACGATACAATGAATAACTTTTTTTGACGTAGTATAAAATTTTATGAGTTATATATGTTATTTTAAAGCAGATATTTACCTAATTCTGATTAATAGAAACATTTTTACCTATGCAAAAAACACTTAAAGAAATTACAAAACCATTTTTACAATACACTGTAAACAATATATAAGTATTTATAGTTAGATAATTTTTAAACCAAGAGAAGCAATACAATCTATCATGGAGTTTCAGCTCAATACAAAATTAACATCATAATATATAAAACATAAAATAATATATGATATACAAATTGAAAGAAATTTTATACAAGAGTTAATATACACGTGACAAAAATTAAATTCTGTATATTATTGGCTTATTATTTACTTTTTCTCCTCATTTTGTTGAATAAATCTTTTAGATTCCATGTTTCAATGTATGAAGTTGCCACACTCTGTTCTTAAAATAGTAGCTACTATTTATTTTATCATTAATTTATTCACTATCTTTCAATATACTGTAACCTGAACATACTAAATCACTTGAAACAACTATTAAAGGAAATGCGTTACATAGCAGCCAAATATAATGTTGGAAATGATCAAAACACACACACAAGGAATGTGGCACATTTTCCTACCAAAACAGTTTTTAAAACATACTGTTTTAATGGAATTGCAAAAATATTTCTAAAGATAACTAATACGGAACATAACTACCATAACCTAAAATGTAACACAGAAAAGAAGAAAACTTCATCAATAGATACAAATTCATGGAGTTGAATATCAGAAAAGTGTGTATGATTGGGTAATAGTTATTTGATATATAGTTCTTGTTTTATTGTCTCATTTGTAAAACGGAATTGCTAACTTTTCTTTTCTTTAAAAGTGATGTAAGAATATTAGAATAAAATAACTTGTTAAAATTTATATGTAAAAATGGAATGTTGAGACTTTTAAATCAAAGCAAAACCAATGAAGGGAAATTGAGTCATAAAAACTGTCATTTAAAGGCAGTCATTCCAAGAAACAGAGAGATACTTCAGTCAAAGTAAGGTTGGAAAGATTGCACAGATACAGATGACCAGCATTTATTATTAATGGCCTTTCAAAACTTGATAGACATTGTCGTTCCTTATAGAAGTGTTTCTTTTGTCAATTGGAAGGAGAGTATCAAGGCAAAAAATTTCAATCGACTTAATCAAGTTGGTTTCTATGCATAAAGGACAAGTTACTGATTTCTGAAGATTTAAGATGCAAAACATAAATAATGAAATAAATATGATTAAAATAGGATGATATACTCTGAAATAATTTATTTAATGTGGAATGTGAAAATAGACGTGTTCTTATGTAGGAAAAAGGAAGCACTTGTAGCAAACCCACATTTATTTATTGAAAATTGCAGAATGATCCAAAGGAATTCTTAATACTATCGAAAATAACAAAAATGGAGTAAAAACCATCATATTATTCGAAAGTTTAACTTAAGGAACTAAAGTTACGTAGATAAAATAACGAGGCGCTTAAATTTTTCTATTAGATTAGGATTTGGACAAACATATTTTGAGCTTTTTCACACAATGCAAAGAATAAGGAGAAAAACCGGAGGCATTCTAACCATATTTGGAGCTCATTTTAGAATGAAACAAGTTTCTCGCTATAAATTGTTATTAATAATTTCGTCACATTTATGAATAAAGTGAACGCGAGTATCTTAATGATTGAGAAAATCATTTAATTTCTGCTCCTTTATTAAATATACTTTTTTTCCTTTATAATATATAGCAAAATATCCAATCTGTCATCTGAAATGAGATCCGTGCTTCATAAGGTAGAGTAAATTGTATCAAAGTATCCAGATTTGATGACCATAAGTGATAAAGCCAATTAAGCTCACACTGAAGACGAAGGAAAGGAGAAAAGGGATTCTACTTTTGAATTATGTTGTTTATTAGAACATTATATTTTATTTTTCAATAAGATCTTAAGAGGACTGCATAAGGGATTTAAATTTGTCTAAACAATTCACGAGATCTTTAAGTTCTGGCCTCAAAAGTTAAAATATATTTAAAGAAGACGTACAGATATGTGTTTATCGTAATCAACTTAGTAACTTTAAAGCCTGCTTCTCTAAAGATGACAATGTAATTTTTTGTAATTATGCTTCTTCAGTAATAGAGACCCTGTTGTGTTGTTGTTGTTGCTTATGACACTTGGACAAGCCAAGCTCACTATGCCTTTGTCAGCGCGGATTAAGTCATTAGAGAGCGTCTTTCGTTTGGATCAGAGCACCACGAAGGTGAAAGTATGAATTTGCTCTTTTTAAGATGCCTCGTAATTTTGAACCACGGTCAGGTGACGAGGCCACACCTGAGCTGGCACCCTCCTCTCCACATCCACGCCACACCAGCGGAAGGACTTTGGACGTCACATATTAACGTGGACACGTCCTCAACCCACGGAGCTCTAGCAACCCAGTGAAGGAGAGTACACCGAGGTCACCCTCCCAACCACTGCCCGCGGCAAATGATGCTTCACTTTGCTGAGCTTACGGGAAGCGGCGTGAAGCTATTGAGCCACTGGAGCTCATAGAGACCCTTGTATATTATTACTAGCCACATGAGTAGCAATTGTTCAGATTCGTCGAAAGTTATTATGAAGGCTGTATTACTGCATAATTGAAACGATCTTCCATCAATAACTGCAGCGCATGTTAGTGATATGAAAGAAACAAAAATAAGAAATTGTTGTTAGAAAAATTCAGTAAGCTAAATATAATTGAAATATATTCGTAAACTTAAAAGTAAAAGCCGTATTATTAAGTTTGCAACTTGTGGATTCACAAAATTTTGCTGTTTTTGTCTGAATGAGACAACAGGGAGATTAAGCTTCATTACATAAGGAAATAGTGGCTTAAACATCAATCTCTTATAATAGTATTATAAAAATGTATCAATTAATTCTTAAGAGGTTCTTGAAAAATGGTATTTACCTCCCCGATATAAAACTGAGGCTGATGAAGAATATTGTAAAAGCTATGAACTAAAGTTCTGTTTGTATGTATCTGTAATCTAAATTCAGTGATAGTGATAAATAAGAGTGTCATAAAAATGAAGCAAGGAATATTTATAGGGGATCGCAAATAAGATCAATAATATCGCATGATGAACATTTTTTGAAACTGTTGAATCCATTGTAAAACGCAGCTTGAAAATCATTCAAAAATATTTGATGTTGATGTCTTGGCAGTAATAAAGATCAAAACTATAAGGAAATACTCAGTGATCTCTTGGATTCATGCAAAGGAATGAGCAGTAACATGTCCTTAAAAATTACTTTTTTGGACTCCAATTAAGCCTTTTTTCCCCTTAAAATATTGGAACTGTTTTTGAGGAGCATAGTGAGTATTTTCACCAGCTGATTGCTACCATGGAAAAGAGGTACTTAGGCAAGTAAAATTCTAACCTGCTTCCTGACCACTTCTCGACTATAAAGAGTGGCACCCCTAATTGAAAAATATAACAGAAAATCAAAATATACAACTTTTTAGGAAAATCAGAATTCACTGAATATTTATCATTAAGTTTCTCCTAAGAATCAATTCTTTTAGATCTTTAAAAATGTGTTACGAAAAAACCCTACCTGATGAAAAAAATCTGAGTACATATTTGGACTCAGTGGGTAAAAATTAAAAGTACTTCGTTTATTTATCCTTATGAAATAAAAAAAGTTCATATTTTTATAGAACAGTGTTATTAGTTCTTACTTGGTTGAAACATGATTTAGTCATTCATATTAAGAGTTTAAAAAAACATATAATCGACTTATTATTCGAAATAAAAATCGATTAAGTAGTACAATACGTAATCGTATAAAATAGTTATTAATTATATCACATCTAATGTAAGTAGTCATTTAAACGTGTATCAAAATTATAACCACTGTCTTAAATTCTTAAGAAAAAGTTATATTTTAATTACCTACAGGCAGGATCAAAAATGTACACACACTTTGAACTGCCATAGAAAATTTATTTCCCCTTCTAAAAGATTAAATATCAGGAAATGGAAAGTTTAAATTGCAATCTGAAAAATAACTTTTGATTAAAATTAGATTATTGTTGAAAATGATGACTTTCAGTGTCAATGTATATTTAAGCAAACTCTGTCATGAATAATTCAATACATTGTATCAATATGTCCAATGAGATTTCTGTACGCACAACTTGAATTTCATTTCAAAGTGAGTACAGCTTACTCTGTGTTTCTATTTAAGCATTTCATTTCTTTTCGAAATAGGGTATACATTTCTAGAAATTTAACTTGTGGAAATCAATTTTATGATTGTTCATTTATTTACTTTTTGATATACCCAGAAAAATTAGCAAAATTTCTTAGTAAATATATATTCATGTTCATTATTTTATGCTATTTTACTATAGTATTCTGTTTATGCAATAACAACCTATTTCATACTAAGTATTTCAAATATTGTATCAATCCATCAAACATAATCACTACATTAATTTAAACCAATCTTTATAGTAATTACAATTTGTGTTTATGATATCTTGTTTATTTATTTGAGTAAATATAAGTAGAACAAAAATAATGAAATTAATGAACACAATTTTTTCTAATAGTACATTCATATATTGATATTCAAATTATTATCTTTTTTTAAATACTTCAAGAGAAATTATTAGTATTATAATTGGTTGAAAACTGTTTATTATAGAGAAGGTGTGATGTGGTTCCATGTGAATTAACATTTTTAAAGCGTATCAGCATAAAAGAAAGGTTTAGAAATGTTGTGAATAATTACCTCATTTATTCATTTTTTTAAAAACTATGAACACTTGGAATTTTTGACCAATAACTTAACATCTTATTATTTTTCTCCTACTTTTTGAATTGTTGTAAAGAGTAGCCAGATCATTCATTTTATGGATAAATTATTTATTAATGTTGAATTACTTAATCTTTTATATTACTATTTTTTATATGTTGTGCTGGACATTAAGACTACAATATTATGAAGTAAGACAAACAACAAACAATATAGCATAAAAATTATTTAATTTCTTTGCAGTTTGGAAGTTTACTTGGGATACGAAATATTTGCCACCCAAGACAGTTAAAATAACCTTTATCCGGTTAAGAATGAAGTGAAGAAAACTTGAATGATAGATACCAGTTATTCATATCAAGTCGCTTCAAATCTGCGCCACACTTGATCAAACTTAGTGGCTGTGGGCAAATTGTGCAAGCCAAAACAGCAATAGAATATCCATTGTATTTTGTGGTAATTCAGGACATAAAACTTGATTTTTCATTATCTTGGTGAAAGCTGACGTTTCGCAGGTCTCGATGATAGAGCACAACCATTAGCCTTAATATATCAAATATGTACCGATTAGTATTCAAATTACCATCGATCCTAACTGTCGGTATTACCCCATTCATGTCTCGTACAAAGATATCGAGGCGATTATCTTTCAGACGCGTACACTGCCATATGAATGCAATATGCAAAACCAGAATTTGTGTGAAAAGATGGCATCGAGCCACTCCGGGATCCAGCTTTATCATTGGGCTTACCATAGTCATCTTAAAACTCTATGCTGCTTTATCAAGAGAAGCCAGAGTAACTCTCACCTAGCTATCAGTCTGAGTTGTTCCAACCGTCACATCGCTTATCTAGAAGTAAGACAGTGCTTTTAAAGCGAAGGTCCCGCGTTTGATTTTCACCGCTCTTGAATAACGGGAGATGAACGTTGTGTTTTTGCTTTCTGCATGTACATCTCAAGAACATTCATGGGAGATTTTCCGGGTTTCCTCCTTTGTGGCACGTGAACATGACCCACTATCTAGGAAAATTCCTTCTGGAAGGTAATTTACGCATTGAGAATTAAAAAGCCTTTCAGCAACCTTTGACCGCTAGACTGTCCACTTCATGATGTTAAATGTCATCGCACTGGACTCACCTTGGTTCCGCGGTAGAAAAACTCTCTTTGGAGCGTAAAGTCCCCGCTCAAAAGAAACCATTGTTGAACAGAGGGAGATGTATGTTGCGCTTCTGTTTTTTGTAAAAACATTTATTGGAATCGAATGATTATGAGTCTACCGGATTTCCTTTCTTGCGACTTGTCAATGCAGTCCATTATCTAAAAAAAGATATCCGGGAAATAATTTATTTGGTAGATATTAAAATAACTTAAAAAGGCCTTAGGTCAAAAAGCTGTCACTATGTCGTGTTAAAACATTATTACATTGTAAGATGAGATATTCCATGCAAGTAAGCCTATTTCCTGACTAATAGCCCACGGTTTTGTTGCACTGTTTTACAAGTTCAACTTCAAAATATGTTAGTGCTCTTGGGCATCAATCATGGTATGCATTGAGATAATGCTTGCCATTTAATATGATTCTTATAACCTTATAATTTCATATGGATGGTGACCAATGTGATTTGCAATATCACGGAATGATAGTGCATGTTTTTGATTGGCAATGATCTTGCTTTTGTGTAAGTATTTGTAAGTATTTTTTTTTCTTATTAAACATAATTTCATATTTTGTGGTAAATGTGTTCTTTCCAAATGATAAATCCCCCGTAGAACTTTTCTTTTATGCATTGCATTACATTTATTTTCTTTTATGCATTGCATTAGATTTGTCCATCTTGCGTCTTAAACACCTTGAAATGTTAATCATTTCCATATTCCACCCCCTTCTTTCTTTCACGTGATTTTTACTTTCTTAAAATCATCGTACCTAATGATGCAGTTTTAATCGTCAGCAATGTACTTTATCTTTCCCTCTTTTGACTGAATTAATAAACTCTTCTAAGTTTTTATGCATAATTGAGCTGCACAATGAAGCTGCTGGTAATATCTTGGTGTGAAGATCTGAATAGAAGGTGTAAAATTAACCAATTTGCCCTACGTATATATTTAAATGCATGCGACTACATACGATAGTGAAGAGTTACAATCATTTCAGGTGTCAGGAATTTGAATCCAAAATCATAACATAATGAAATGAAAAAGATATTAAATTATAACTTACATTCATGAAGAATTCAAAATACATAGGACCATATATAGGAATAAAGCTATTCTGTAACTTTAAATTTCTATTTACACTTATAATAAATTATAAAAGGTACATATATTTTACGTAAATATGTTGCAATTAATAAAGTTCAATTTAATTACAAAATATTTATGCAAAATAATTTTTGAAAAATATTTATACCTCAAAATGTATATTTAAATGCGCTTTGATAAATAATTAGATTTGATTTAATTCAATTAAATTACATGTTTTTTTTAGATTTCGGCAAAATAGTTTATTATTTTTATAGTAAGACTTAAATATATACTTTCAGTGCTAAAATATTCCTAAAATGTTATTTTGTATAGAAAAATTAAATACCAAAAATATATATTACTTAAAATGAAATTAATTTCAGCATTATATATTAAGCTTGGAAACATGTTGTTGCAGAGTTGCTACAAGTTCTTGCAATGGCACTACGTAATTCCTTGAAAAAATTAACTTTTTTATTGGTTCCTATAGCAGTAATAAAAAAGGATAACATCTAGGATTAAAACAAAGTAACAGGATATTCAGACATTTTTATTTCGAATTTAATTTTAAAACAGAATAAAATGTCAACTTCTGGAAAGTGGTGTACATTTTAAAGATAATTTTAATTCAGGAAGAATTTTTTTGTTATTTTTGTTTTGAAAATAATTTTATTTATTAGTATTACAATGTAACATATAAGATAGATTTTGGCTAAGGGAATATCAATACATTTTCTCATTTTCGTTTTATATTTACAATGTATATTATGATATAAAATTTTTAAAGATATGAAACTTATCATGATATGAAACTTATCAAAAACAATATAAAAATTTTAAAGATATGAAACTTATCATGACTTACATTTTTGAACTTTTTTCTCATCCTAATTCAAGAATTTCATTTTCTGATTTTTCAGAAAAATTATATTTAAATTGATTGGGCGTAATATACATCTCAATAATTGTAAATGACATATATATGAATAGTTTTTCTTTTTTACAATTTGAATTTTGATTTGACGATTTGATATGACATTTATTTAAGCAATCATAGCCACCACGTAGAATCTAGTAACAATTGTGGAGTGCTATACATTGAATAACTTGGTATCATATTTTGAGATAACAGCGCTTACGAGTGAAGATCATTATTAACGTTATTTACAGTATGACGCTTTCGTAAAACGTGGATGACATGCACCATCCAGTAACACCACATGTTCTTTAGAAGGTGCCGAATGTCATAAATCAATAAAATAACATTGGACTGCACTTAGCGTGAACTAACCACACCAAATCAACATTTCACGAGACATGATATAATATTTTCCATTACATTCACAAAATCCATTTAAGGGTATTCGAATGCTTCTCTAACTTCCTGTCGCTCCAGAATTTTCCTCAACTGAAAATGTTTGGAACGTGATTGGGCTTCGTTTGTACACGTTAACACTGTCATATCTAAAAGATGATGTATTAAACTGTAGTGAAAGAGTAAATTACTATCCTTCAGATAACTGTCCATTCCCACCACTTTTAATCCGTACTTAAATGTGTTTCTGAATGTATTGCCACTAAAAGTATCTCAAGAGTTTAATGAACATACGTAGAGCCGTTCAATGTAAAAGTGTATCACATCATAATAAAAACCATTTACTGTTTCTTAGATTCCCTGTTTATTACCGATCATTTCATTAATTTCTGCAGGTATACTCTTTAGGTTGCCTTTTTGCTAAAATGTTGTGCATATTATCTTTCAATGGTTCCTTTCACTTCAGTGTAATTTCCATTTAGTTTTTTTAAGGGATTGATTGCATGAATCTGATTTTTTAACATTTGAGTCGTTAAATAAAGTAGCTATAAATTTTTCAGAAATATATACAGATATTTGTTGTGATCATAACTCTTCCTGTTTGGCAGAATACTTCTTATTAATTTACACTGCTCTACTTTAAATTTTGAAGATATGATAATTTTATTAATTCTCATACAAATACATAAATGAAACAGGGGACGAATATTATTTTTTAATGGTACGAGCAATGAGATTTGCTGTACGGTCACCCTTGGCGCGTTTCTTTTGGCTCCAAATTTGGCGAACATTTTTACTGGAAACCCGGAAAACTAGTATTTTGGCAACCCTATTTGTCATTAATTTCTCACGAATATTTACCGATTTAAATTCATTAATATAAAATTTAATCAAAAATTTTATGGATAATTTAACATATCAACTTTATTATTTTACCATTCATGTTTGAAATCTGTAAATCTATATTTTTTGTTAATTTTGTGAAATAAATTGAGCATGTTGTTAGATACCAACAATTTATGAAATATTTGTCACTATTTCAGCCATTTTCCTCCCGCAGTTTTTCCCGATCTGAAATTCCTCATACGGTCACCCTTGGCGACTATTTGTTAATTTCGCCAAGGGTGATCGTACGGTACAATTTTACTGATAATTTTATTAATTCTCATACAAATACATAAATCAAACAGGGGACGAATAGTGAAAATGTTAACCAATTGTGGATAGCGAATTATAGTTATTTTTGTAGCCACAAAGAAGTATTAAATATACTACGTAGAACTTGCAGATAAATATGAAAAAATAATAAGAAATTCATGTATTCAAATCAAAGCGTAATTAAGAATATCTGAATGTAAACAAGGATTTAATGCTTTTATGGCTTAGGAAACTAGATATGACAAAATTTCTTGCAACAATCGTATTTCCCAACAATCATATGTGTTTAATAAAGTAATAGTAATTAAAGTATTTATCTATATATTAGTTTTACCTCTTATTAAACTGAGAATAAAATAGTAAGAGAGAACAAAATACAAAATTTACTTAAGATAATTAAATGGAAAATATTTTTAAGATATGCTTTTTTAATTGCAGATAAATATAAGTGTGAGAGCAGTGCTTCAATTACTATTAAAAAGAGGTCAATATAAGTATTTAGGGCGTAGTAAAATCTCAGAAATGTTCTATGAATGTTTAAGTAAATATAATAAAATTAATTAATAGTTCAGTTAGTTTCCAAGAAAAATTTCCTTTTAAGAATATGAGCATTCTAAAAATAAATTAGAAAACCAGCCCACGCTCAGACAATTTGTGTAACACTATTTCTACGAAACTTTGAAGTTTCCCGACTTCTCTCATTCATAACTTCTTGTTGCCTATGCTACCCAAGCAAAAATGGAAAAGTTCACGAGTTCAAACTTGGTTTATTTCCGAAATTATTCTTTTTGTTTTCCGGTTGAAGGCTATTAGCACCCCAACACTGCATCACAAGACGGGGCAGAAAATCGAACAAGAGGGACCCAAGACAAAGCCATCAAAAACTTCGTGACATTTCTCTACGGTGGTGTGACGTCACAGAGATCCCATTGGCCACTCGGCTTCCACTGGTGGGCGGATCCGCGTGGTTCCGGAGACGTGAAAATCTCTGCAGTCGATAACCGAACGGTTTGGAACTTTGCCAGCAAAATGGCAAAATGAGTGAAATATTGTCATATTCCAAAATAGAAAAGGTTGAGGGAGGCATCTTTTTTTACTTTTATTTTCTTCCTTTCATTTCATGTATGCAGTTACAGTTAGTTACTGTCAGGCTTCGGTAAACATCCACTGGTAAACCTAAATGCCAAAAGGGTATTAGTACTATATTCGATTTCTCATTCATTTCAATAAGTGATGGGAAAAGTTGGAAGTCTAAAAAAAGAACAGAATCCATACCTAACTCTTTATTTTAACATTGACTTAAAAGTTTAGTTTAATTTGCTATCAAATTGTTCGTTTTTACTATGTACAATAAACTAAGTAAATAGTGCAAATTAAATAATTATTTAAAAGTAGACAGAAAAATGTGTGAAATATGTAGCAGTTTTTATTTACGCAAATGGTATTTAATACACAAATAACATTTATGAAGTCACGTCAAAAAAAGAATACATTCATTCATTAAAAATATTTTTCCAATCGTAGAATTTTTAATGAAGAATTTATTCTTATTGTTTTGGCATTTTTTCTTTGAAACTTGAAGATCTTTACATCCTCTTATGAAAACTAATTCGAAATAATGCTAAGAAAACAAAATTAACTTTTTATAAAATAAAAAATATTCGTGTATAGAAATTCTTACAGACAGTAAGAAATCATTAAAGATTATAAGAAAAATAATCCAATTTTAAAGAATTTTTCACTAATACATTCAGAATTCAATAGAGTGGTTGAAGACTCTTTTGATATAACTTTTTCAAAAGAGAGAAGAATATATTTCACTGATTTCTTAATTTATCATAGTTTGATTATATATTCTTTTGTTTTTTTTTCATAATTTTTCATTAAAGTTAAGGCTTTTTCTCATTGTCATTTCTAACACTGTCATAGTTTAAAATACTTTTATGAATCATAACTATACGAAACGTTCTTCGTGAATTACGGAACATACAAATTACAAGACTGGCACATTATCTTTTTAACTCTAAAGATATTTGAATCATGAAAATACATAAAGGAGTTTTCAACTATTATTATTGAAACGATAAAACTAGATTTAATCTTTTGAGGGTAGTTAAAAGTGAATGATTGCAACTAACTTGAGCAATCAAAGAACCCATTTCTCCAGGAATTTTTCTTGAAGCAAAGAATAACTAAAAAAAAGCATAATCGCTAAAGTGCAAAAATTGTAATTAAATTGGAAAATACCAGAATGTGAAAAATGATAATTTATTTACAAGAAACAGAAGATTATTTCCATTGAATAATACCCCTTTTACAATATTTGCTATTGCCTCTTATTATGAAAATAAAAACACTCTCAAAAAATATCAAATTATCCTTAATAATACAGTCACCAGTTTTATTTCAAGGCATAACTTCTCATAAAGATGTAGATAACTGTGAAGTTAAAGAAAACATTGTGTGTCCAAGCTAAAAACATTACAATTAGCAATCCAAATCTAGAGATAATTTCCAATAGATAAAAAAGGAATGTTCTTCCAATAAAACTGGAAAATATGAGAAACCGAGAAAGCTATTAGTGCTTCTTGAATAATAGCATGAAAATGATGTGATTATCTTAACAAATATTTTGGGACGCTTTATGTGCAACTTTGCTGGAGTATAAAGCTTTTCAGTTGCTCAAACATTACCAAGTTCAAGTGCTATTTCAAATTACAACAAAGTCTAAGTATCTCAGAAAAACATTTAGTTTAAACTTTTACTGTATAAATTCAAATCTTTGTATGAAAGTAAAATTATCTGGCAAACTTTCTTTCGAAAATAATTAACTCTTTTTTGTTTTAAACAAAAAACGTTGGTTGTCATTTGATAAAAAAGTGAGATAGAAAAACTGCTTTCCTCTAATAAAATCCTGTTATTATTTTAATGTTCATATTGCAAATGAATATTCAGAAATATATTGTGAAATTAATAATTTCAAACGATGTTCCAACAATAATATTTCAATAAAGTGATGTTACTTCCACATATTAAGCAATCACTCCATCATTCTAGTAAGCAAGTAAATAAGTAAATTGCTTAAGTAAGCAAGTAAATAGCTTAACTGCATATTATGAATAACATCTTTTCACATACTACAATGTTAATCTTTTCAAAATAATTTCAAGAAGTAGTTTCCCTTAATCATACATGACGAGAAAAAACATTTACGACTTCCCACTCAATTAAACTATTAGAAGCGCTGAAATGCAAATGAGTTTTTTATTAACGAGTTTGTCTTAATAACAAAATAAGAATGATTTATTCTATTAAGTCTGTAACCCAAGAATATAATTCAATCATTATAAATATATAAATATAGTCAATAGTTAGTTTAAGTTTTAAATTGTCTTGTACCTTAAAATATAATATTGGGGATTATACAATCTCTTAAGGAAATATTTTATTAATGAGTTTTGCCAGAGACTGATAATGAATAAGTTATGTTACGCTAGCATATTCTCTATGCGTTGTCATACTAATTACAGAAAAAGTTATGAGCAAACATGAGGAATTCTTCGAGATATGGCAAAAAAGATTACCTAGATATGTGTTGAAAATAAGTATAAAGATAACTCAGAGATATATATTTTAAACAATAAAGCCTATTTTGCTTTATTGTTTAAAATATTTGTAATGTAATTTCTCAGAAATCAGCATTTTAGCACAGACGTGCAAGAATATGATATATATCATCTGATATGTTGAAATTACATCAAATGGTATCTTGTAATGAAACGATATTATCAAATGGTTATATTTTTTATAAAAAATATATTTTCACAGAAACCAGTGACAAATTTTAAAAATTGCATTCTTTTTTGTAATTTATTTTATTCATATTAGAGTAAACTTTAAAATTTTTATCGAGTCATATTATCTAAGACTTATTGGAATTAAGCTCCTCAACGTATTGTAAAATGTTATCGATTGTAAATATTAACTTAGTAGAGTGTATAATAAACTAAGTCACATACACACACACTTGAAACAAAATGTTACGATTGTCATTTATAAATTTCTGTTCTCATAAAGAAAAAAATACTTTACGAGAACATAAATGTATAAATGATTTAAGGGTTATATTTTCACTTGAAGATAGAGAAGATAAAGAAGACCATCTTAAATATTTTCTGAAAAATATATAGTTCATTTTATCTCTCACCTTTTCACAGAAAAAACACTTTATTCTTTGCTTAATTAAATATTTATAAATATTTACACTGGAAATTGATAGGACTTCAATAAATATGAAGACTGAATTTAGAATGAGTTTGCTTTAAAATATACCTAAACATTTGTTCAAAAATGTGCAAATTTGTAGATTTTTAATTTTAGAAGTATGAATTTAAACTATACCATTGAAATTATTAGAAATAAGTTGATAAAAAATTGCAAAATAATAATTAAAGAAATATATGATATAGAAACTTAATACTTACATATTCCCAAAAATAATGCTGGATATTGCATAATATTAAAATAAGTAGGTTTATATCTCCTTTATGTTGAAATTATATCAAATGCTATCATGAAATACCTAAATTACTTTTAAAAAAATTAATGGTTGTAAATGCTATGAAAATGTAAAAGCTCATAAGCTTTTAATTTTATAGAGATAAGTTTGAACTATGTTTCCACAAAATCTTTTAATTTATTTTAAAAAAATTAAGAAAATTTTAAAATGACAACATAATGAAAAGGATCCTTTATATAATGAAACAAATGTTTTATAATTTTATATTTAGCATGATACTAAATATTATAAAAATTTTTAACGAGATTCTTATTCCGGGACTTTGATATAAGCAAAAATCAACAAATTAATAATATTTATATGATACATCATTTTAGTATTATTTATAAATGTAAGTACACAATGTGCATTTCTGCACTATACAAATTATAATAAGCAATCAAACATTTAGGGGTTTAATATTCCAAAATAACACATTGCAGTATTACATATTATTAAGTGTATTTAATGGCATAGCAATGAGATTATAGATGCATAATCTTTTATCCTATAGAAACAAAGATTTTTTTTAAAATCACATATGATTAAATAGTGACAAATCTAAAATTCAAAAGATATGAGATCTGGTGAACTAGCTGGCCATTTAAGAATTCTTTATTGCCTTTCAATAAATATCCATACTATTATATGCTACCAGTTTCTCTATTTCTGGCATCTTAAAGTTAATGTCAGAATTTTATACAAAATAATGATCGACAATGAAAGTTATATTGTATTATTGTATCGACTTCTGCAATTAACTAAAATTATCTCTTAATTTTACATTGAAAGAAATTCTTCATTCAATTTATGCTTTTGCACATAAATAATTTCACTTAAATCTGAATGCCGGCAACACTGTTACAATTTAAACGAATGCCAGAGGATATTAAATTCAATAAATGCTAACAGTATTTTCTACTTAAAGTAAAATTCATATCGTTTATTTTTTATCAAATGTATAAGATAATGTCTTCACTAAGATAAATTTTTCACATGAAAACCACTTTTACGAGAAAGAAATCAAATTATGCAAATGGAAATGAGTGTAAGCTGATTTTTATTCATTGTAATGCTCCATGTTTATTCAAATAAAGTCAATAAGCTTGGGAATAATCCAATTAGAAGAAGAAAACGTTTCCTCATTCTTTTAAATTATATCGAGAATCGGAGGCTTAAGTATTGTATGAATTGCTCTTAATTCAATTTAGAGCAAAATGCAATAAAAGATTAGACAAAATTTTCAACTTTATTTCTTAATTATATGTAAGTAACATAAATGGAAATAATTATAAATATAATTTTTATTATAAAAGTAACCCTCATTTGTTGCATTTATTTTAATAATCATTTCCTAAATATGTAAATTAGATTTGAAATATGAGTTAAATAGAAATTCTTAATATCATTGCTTAAGGAAAAATTTGCTATTAAGGTATTTCAAGCTTGAAATTTTTGCTTAAAAGAACTTTGATTTTTGCGAAATTTATAAATAGTTTAATTTATAATATTTTGCTACATTTTTAACTTTCTAGATTTATTAAATTTTCTTATAGTCAGACATTATACAAATTTATAAGTTTATGAAAATTCTACTGAAGTAATATTTGCGAAACTTGATACGTTTTTTTCTTGTATAACGAAATTTCTTTTCTCTTTTTGATGTAAATCCCTTTAAGAGTTTTTCAAAAGTTTAGTAAGGATCAGATTTAATGTTTAAAAAATGTTTAATATTAAGGAATCGTTGGAAATTTTTATTTAATACATTTCAGCTACATTGCTTAAAAGACACTAGGATATTAGAATACACTATAGTTATAAAAGACAGGATTCAAGAGGAATCACATGAAATAAATCTATAAATAATTATTAAAGTCTTAACTAGTTTAACTCTTGTTTGTAAATATTGTACTTTCATTCCTCATATATGACCAAATTGATAAAACATTTATAGATTTCGAAAAAATCAAAGAAAATTTAGACTTATTTCAGAAATATTTATATATGAATTCAAAGTAATTTTTTCATTCAAATTCCATAATAATAATGAAAAACGAAAATACTTTGATTGAATATATATCATGTATTTAAATGAAGAAAATTCTGTTTTTAGGAATTTCTTATGAATAGCATACAATTAAATCGTGATAAAAATCAAAGCCAAAATCTACAATTCCAAATTAACGAATGATCAAAAATCTTATATTACGCGATCACGAAGAAAAAACTTTTAAAATGCTTAGTTAAAAAGTTCATAGATAAGTTTATTAAAATGCACAATAATAATGAAAAAGCAAAGAGCGTAGGGAACAAAGCCAAGCAAAGGATTAAAAAAAAAATTGCGAATTTTATTTTGCGAAAAATTTATATATTTTTGAAAAAAATTTTTAAACAAAAATTTTTCAATAAATAAATTTTTCAAAAAGGGAAAGAATTGAAGACTATGAAAGATGAAATGCTTCGAAAAATTAAATAGTTAATATGAATAATCTATCAAATCAATACAAGATTTTTTTTCGTCTCCTTATTGATAAAAAGGATCATAGTTTTGAAATATGTTGACGTTGACATTATTTCATCATTCGTGCATTTTTATAGTTTTGCATTGTCATTAAAATAAATTACAAGACAAAACAATGAGATGAAGAATACAGGCGAGAGTAACAAAGATCATAACCGATACAGCCTTCCATCAACAATGTCAAGACAGTCAGAGAGTGTGGTCTTGATAGCCGTCTTAAAAGAAATTAAATAATTTACTTTCCTGTTAAAGTTAACGAACAAGGCAAGAAGTCAAGTACTAGAACACATTCCTCGAGGTACCCTTGATAAGTGGAATGCTGAAATAAAGCTTAAAAAATCCTCACCTATGCAGTACAATAGAGATATTAGAGCAAACCTTGGCTTTTAACACAATAAATTCGACATTCTCCGAGAACAATCTCTTACAAAAGATCCAAGCAGATCACAGGTAACCATGCAATAAAAATAAGATATATCATTAAAGAAAATGCCCTCAAGGCAACAGAACAGCTTCCTAAAGACTTCGTACATGCTTAGACTAATTTATTCTCTGATAAAATTATCACAAATGATGGATTCGAGGTATTTCTAACTACTTATGGTGATACGCTTCACCAAGGTAAATTCAACGCAGGAGCTATAGCCTCTAATTTGCAAACCTTTAACTAACACTTGCGAACTTCAGGTAGTTGTAGAGACACTTAACATGTACAGAGCCCTTCCCCCTTCTGAGCAGGCAGAAGGACTTGTTATCTTCCGTGACTTGAAGGCTGTCCTCCAAGCAATTCTATATGGGGATTCTTCTATTACCCAAAAAATCTATTCAAATACGACGTTCAAGAGTTGAACAAAGCCTGCATTCTCCTGTAGATACCCACACATGTTGATATTGTAGGAAATGAAAATGCAAAAAAGTCAGAAATTTCAACATTACCAATAATAAATTTATATTTCAAGATGCTAATGCAATAGCTGAATCCAAACTAAAAGAAATGTCAATTCCAATAAAGCATCAGCTTTATGATATGAACACTGATAGATTAACCACGAAAATTATTATCACACTTCTTCTTCTTCTTCTAGAATTGGGTTTGTATGTCATTGGGCACCTCTGCTTTTATCAGCATTTTGTACCATTAACTCCAAACCCAATGTTTCCTAGTTCCAGTTGCTCGGGTTACCCACTTTTATTAATAAAGTCCAATAACCCTTTAATGGAGTCTAGGTGTAACTCTCTAGTATGGATGATGCCTAAAGAAGTTATTCTAGGGAGAGCAAGAGCCTCATATTCCTAAATGATATGTTCTGCCGTTTCCTTTTGCGTATGACATTTCCTGCAGATAGGGTCTTGCTGAAACAGTCCCATCTGGTCAGAAAGTCAGTCATGCTAAGGATAGCTTCCTGACTTTCACCAGAAGATGGTTTGGAGGTCATTTCTACCTTAAGTGAAGGATTCCTTGCTGCCCCTTTACAAGATTGCCTCTGAGTTCCCTTGTCTTTTTCAGCAAGGTCTACTACTTCAGAGGCTTCACCTGCAAATGCAGAAAGGTTTGTTATTTCTTGTGTCTTTTCAGTCACAAGATAACAATTAAAAAGCTCAGGTAATATAAGTCCACCCAGCATTGCCTGAGTTACTGGGAAAGGCAAATCACTCTAGAAGTTTGCCAGGAAACTAGAGGCTCCGTTAAGACACCAATACCGCGGTGCCAATTAGCCCTAGGCACGGATCGCATAACACCAGGGTTTACGGGAGCTGGTTCGCGGCCTCTGATTCTATATTCAAGGCTATCCTGTCAGGACTATCGGCGATCCACCACCTGCCGACGCGCCTGGTGGCTGCTCAAGCCCCAGGAAGGTACACGTACCCCCTGGTTCCAGGATTATCAGACTTAGATACAAATAACACAAATTGCAGGAAGACAGGCAAAGAGAGGAGAAGAGTCTAAAGAAACTGTGAGAGATGTCTAGACACTCAACTTACTCCAGACCACGTTTTTCATTGTCTAGCAATTAGAGCTGATCTAAGGAGAACCAGTGTTTTACCATCATCGTTTGCCACCATCACCCATATGCAGAAAACATTGAAAAAATTGCAGAAGCCGTTATAAGAATTCACAGCTTTATTTGATACAACTATCATAGACGGCCAAAAAAAGCTAAAAAATTATTTTAAATGATACATTGAATATTGCGTTACTACTGAGTTTGAGATGCTTATTGCAAATACGGATTCATAGTATTATAAGAATTATTATTTCCTGTAAAACTATATAAAATCGAATTGAATTTCCAGTAATAATTATAAATTTTTTATACTTTTCTGCAAATTCCACACACACAGATCCGTTATACCATAGTCCCATCTCAATTTAAGATTTGATTTCTTTTTATGTAACAACTCCAAAATATAATTCTGGATGTTTCAGTGCAAAATTACGAGATAAGTATCCTAAGCAAATTTTTGCACTCTTGTTTTGCTAAGCAATCTCAGTACTAAAACCTTTAAATAATTTTTTGGCAAAATTTTAGCAATTTTATTACTTCTAAGGAAATTTTATAGTATGTTAAATTTTGCACTTCATGTAAAAATGAATCCAAAATTAATAGACGCAAATGAATCAGAGAAACTTAAATTACACATTTCCATGAATTAAGGATACTGTCGAAATCGACAACTAAAAGTGCAGAAACAAAATATACGTGATTTATTCATAAAGCTCATGTATTAAGCAAATGCGAAGGAATAAAAGATGTGTTGTATTTATGATACCAGACATGTATGCAAACTACGATTATAGTTGCCAAGATCACTTACACCACATATCGCTCACACAGCAATTGAACAGTACGTTGTTGGTATCATGGGTAATACTTCATACGTCTCCCACATTAGGAAATAAAATCCACACAAACCCGAGGCATGCTGAGCCAAACATCACTTATCGAGCTGTACTTAGGGCATGGAACTCCACTCAGCAAGCAATGCTCTCAAAAGTTCCTGTACAAATGTAGAAAGTGGCTGACAGGATGTAATTCATCGGGCAAGCATGTCCCATACATGCTCTATCGGATTCAAATCCAGTGAGAATGCTGGCCATTCTATGCAAGGAATATCCTCCAATTGATGGCAGTTGTTGGAGATATTTGAACGGTGAGTGAGGGAGGGCGTTTTCATCGATAAATACAAATGCATCTCCAACGGCAGCCCATTAACCATTTATGTTTGTTAAAACGTTAATTAAATTTAACTAAATTCATTTAATTAAATCTAAGTATATCTACTTAATTCAGAATTATTTTTTCATGTTCGTTTATTTTATTCTTAAGCATGTTGCTTATTCAGTATCAAAAATTACAGTATTTAATGGAAAGAATAACGAAAATTCAACCATTGAAGCTTGTTATGTCTCTTTCCTGAAATACATCTTAATATCTCAATTTTATTTTTTTCTCATTTTTTTTCATGAGATCAATTTTTATAACAAAATTTTTTATTTTTATTAAACTAACGAAAATATACTGAAATAGTTTACAGACTGTTTATATATTGGTTCAATCATGACATATTTTGGTAAATGAATGCTATTCTGTTACAACAGACTTGACAATTACTGTTAAGTAATATCGGCTGCAATAGTCATTTTTATTAATAAAGCAAATAATTTCTGCTAAAAACACTAAGCATTTTCCTCTTATATCGAGCTCGTTATTTTTTCTACCTTTCCAACTCAGCTCAGGGTTTTCCAATGACTTTCCGGAAACCACCCAATGTATTTCCTCTGATACCCTCGACCCGGAGTCTAACTACGAAGGACTAGAATCCCGATCGCAAATCAACTCCGGAATCGGGACAGGAAGAAATATTCAGTCAGCGAATAAGCTCATTATAAAAATTATCGATTACCCTGAAAAGGCGTCCGATATTCCCCCATCCCTCCCTCTCCAAACGATATGACCCACCCTTCTCGTCCCTACGACAAAATCTTCCTCCCAACCGTGACTGCGGAACACGGCGATAAGCCACAAAATCCCCCAGCGGCCCCCTTCCCACGCCACAGATCTCATCTCCCCCACCCCCTTAACTCCACGCAGCTTCACAAAATTACAGGTCTATGAAATTAAGGACTGGATCGGAGACACGCAATGATAGACGCACGGGATCCATTTAGCTTTGCCAATTTGGACACTGCTTTTTATTTTGGCTTCTGAGACCAAAAGTTTGATCGCAAATATAATTTTTGTTGGCGAATCAATTAATATATATTGATTACTATAAATTTGAAAGAAGGCGATATTACTGTTAACTGTATTCTATTTTAAGTTTTGTCATTTATAAAATATTATATTTAAACTAACAGAATGAATATTCAGGAAAAGACTCTTTATAATTACTTTTATATATATCAAACCCAAGAATTATTAAGTTTCCCAAATTTTTCAGCGTAAGAAGACCTCAAAAATATTTTTTTAAGTAAATAAAGAATTTTATACTTTTATTTTATAGTAACTCTTGCAAAGTCAACAGATGTTTCACTAATCTAGATTTAGAATTTTCAAATAGTGACACTTAACGGTAAAATATAGAAATAAATTCTTCTTCTTTAAATAATATTCTTTTTAAATAATTCTTCTTCTTTAAGTATAAAATTCTTCTTCTTTTTATATTCCTTAATGTATCAAAGGGATTTTACAAAAACAAACTATTTTTATGAATACAAACATGAACTTAAAAAATAAATATGTAGTTGATTTTTTTTCAAAATTTTAACTGAACTCCTATGAATATTTTAAACAAAGCTAAAATGATTATAATTCCCTGTTTTCGTACTTGTGTAAGAAATTGTTTTTATTTGCTATATAAAAATGTGGAGGTGAAAGATACAGAATAAAAGCGAAATAAAGTGTGGCATAAAATTTTGTTCTGAGCGAAGCACATAACTCCATAAATAGTTAAGTATTAATAAAAAAACTTAAAAAGACGAATGGTTTGATGAGTCTACAATTTTTAGATAACATAGTGATTTTGAGAAAGAACTTTTACCTGTACAACTAGTTTCTCTTAACTGAACTTATCGGAAAGTGTTGTGAGTCTTCTTCTTGTAACTAATTCCTCTGATCTGAAATCAGATCAGATCCATAAGGTCGTATACTTTTAATCTGAAGGAATAAGGGAACTACTCAAAGCCAAGTGGAAAATGAGCTGCTTTGTTTAGTACAAAGTACCTAGAGCACCATAGTGTTGAAGTCTGACTTTGCTCCTACGCGTGCGGTCTGCAGATCAACAATCCAGTGGCTCCTAATATGGAGAACTGACGCTGGGGTTTGGATCGTTTTCCTTCTCCTGGGTATCTTTTTTTGGTCTGGCTCCTACCCAACGAAGACCTGTCCGGCAAGGGTCTGTTGTGAGTGATGCATCAAATGCAACACATCCATGTTTTAGAAATATAAGTAGATTTTATCTCTCCTCACAGGACTTTCACTAATTTTCATGCAAGATTTCCCACAAAATGTTAATAATTTGATTACTTACAATTTTTTCTTGTTGGGCAATTTCAATAACATTTCTGCTAGCAGACATTAATATTTCGAAATTGCTATGTCATCTAAAAGTTGTAGACTCAACAAACCATTTGTCTTTGTAAGCTTCTGTAGTTAACTTTTCTGTTTCTGAGTCTGAATTGTCCAAAGATGACAAAATTCTATAGAACAATGCATTATGTTTCTTAACCTTGAAGCTTCTATCTCCATCTCTGTATGGCAAAAGAAGACAGATTTTAAAGCAAACAAGAAAATAAAATGGTCTTAGTTTAGGATACTTATCAACGTTCATTTAACATTTTGAAAAAAAAAATCAATATGTTTCTGTTTTTATTTCGTGGTATTTTTAATCCACTACATAAAAAGATAATTCTCCGTTTTTATATCAGGCTCTTCTTATTTGTCCTCTATAGTTAAAAAACATTAATCTTACTTAATGCTAGGACTAATAAAGGTTTTAAATTTTTAAACATTTAACACAAGAAGCAGTAAATTTTACAGTTACTGAAACTTGAATATCAATTTGTAAATGATGCTACCAAAATATACCTTGAGATTCAATGCCATAAAAATAATAAGAGATATGTCTAGTCTCCGAGATATCCTAAATCTTATTAATTAGAAATAATTCTATAAATATAAATTTTTACGACATCAAAACATAAATTAATAATTTTCTGATATCCTTATTAAATAAGAATAAATATTATCTTATATGAAAATTACATGGTAAAATTCCGCTACGAAGCACAGAACATATAATTGAAGATTACTTTGAATATCTCGTTAAACTGTTATGGTTAGGTTACTAAAAGTTATTAAATTTCGAATGCTTAAAAATTTATATTATTTCTACAAATTAGAAAGATGTATATCATCTTCCAAGAGATTTGACGCTCTCCAAGCGGTTGATAATTCTACCGAGTAAAACATCATCCACAATCGTTGTCTGTGATTCCATGACCACAACGTTGTCTGTGGTCATGGAATGGAGAATTTTCCTTCTTTTTTACAGGTTCTTATATACCCCTCAGTTACGTTCTAATCATTGGGGCATACTCTCAACGACACAAGTGGCTTCTTGTAACTTTCATCTAAAGCTTGACCATGTGTGTAATATTCCTACAAGTAATATTTTACCTTTCGACTTCTGTGTGCTTCTGGATTATACTTAATTTATAAACTTGTGTGTAGTTAAAGTATAGACAATAACCTTTTGCTTATCTATTTAACAATTCAGAAAAATGAGTTTGAATTCACTTTAAAACCATCGTACAACATTTATATAATGTTTTCTGAATTGAATTAAATCACTTCCATATGTTGCAATGCTTCTTCAAAAAACGTTAATGTAATTTTTTCTTGCGAAAAAAGAAGATGCAAATACCAATTTTCTTCTATAAATTATTTTTGCGAAGAAATTAGAAATAAAATTATTTATCTCAGCTTATCATATGTTATTATGTATCCCTACTCTATATTAATTTCACTTTTGGTATTAAATTTTTTCTTTTTATGTATTATAACTTATCAAGTATTGATAACATTTTCATGGAAAATGAAGCAGTTTCCTTACATAAACAACACTGCAATAGAAGCAAGTAAATTGTGAATTATGATTAATATTAAAGTATGTCTTTGTGTATTATGTAATCTATACAATGTAATATAGTTTTTTATAGGCAAATTTTAACGAATAGGAAAATTTTTTATGGGAAATTTTACAAATTTTCTCTTAAATTACAAATTTAATTTTTCATTCTTTAACAATTTAAGAGTTCGAAGAAAGATATTATTTTGATCACAATAATTTCACTAATTTCTGCATATATGTATATCATCAAATAGGCAGTCGATATTTTTTTTTAATTCTTGTGTTTAATTAAATTTTTGATTAAAATTTAATTGAGGCCAACTTTTGTTATAACATTTTGCTCTCTGAATCAAGCAAAGAAATATTTAAGAGTTTCATGTACATTTTAGCTATCATAATATAAAAAATAAAAATAGATTATGTTAAATATAGCTCTTTATTGAATAAATAATTGAATTTTTGCTTAAAAAAAGTTTCATTTTAGTTGTAAATTATCAAGAAAAAACAGGTTTCTAGTTTTCTATTTTATTATTCGAATATATCTAACACAATCTCTTTTACATTATACTAATAAAAATCTACTGGTTAAAACAATTATTATACTTATGACTTCAAACTTCCTCCGAGAATTTTCCCTAATTATTCGTTCAATACAAATTACTTTTTTAATGATTTGAATGAAATGTTTTGTTAAAAATAACAATCACAAACATCGAGATATGAATAAAAATAAAGGCAAAAAAAAAGCTCCACCTTTTCAATCGTTTGATACTCATAGTAATTTTATTCTGTCAGAAAGAAATTCTATAAGTATTAAAATTCGATTGATAAAAATGCTTCAGATAAATTAAGGAGAATCTCCAAATAATCATTATTTTACTTTTTTTTTTAAATCTGCTTAAAAATTCAACTTAAAAACAATGAACTGTTTTATAGCAAACATATTTTCAATTGTCATTAATAATACAAAGATTAATCATACTAAACACTACTTCAAAATGCATTATATACTCGTATTCTAGGTAATAATTCATGACCAGTTTAAAATCGATAAATGTAATATAAATCTATCTGTAAAAAAAATGAAAATATGCGATATATTTTCTATGAAATTTAAATTTTCGTTATTTTAGTAACAACGGTTGTTTTATATAATTCTTGAAAAAATAGTATGGTTCAAAATATATCAAAAGCAAATATTTAATTTTATGTCTGAAGTAGCATAAACACTAATACCAGTCAAAACTGCAAAACGCCATAAACAAATCAATGAGATCCGTACTGTGGCCATCAATTTAATGGAAATGCATCACCAACAGTACTCCAGAAAGAGCATCGCGTGTCATGTCCATAAAAAGAGGAAATTAGAAAGGGAAAATGGGATTGGGTGGTGGGGGCGGAAGGGCACGCGCTCGACCCCCAATGTGTACCCGATAACGGCAATAACTTGATGAGGCTGGATGGCCCCTGCCTTCTGCGGAATATCAATCACTGCATAGATGTCCTTTGTTCGTGTGTCGCGTGAGGTCCCCGATCGCGAATGGTGAGGAGGGGGTGTAATTCTCCATTTTCTATTCTTCTCTTCACCCCCAACAAACCTTTGATTCTGTTGTTAATTCTCTTCTTTCATTTTAATGTCGTAAATGGTATTGGGGCATTAACTAAATGAAATGCAGTGAAGGAAATACAGTGCAGTCTGTTGTTGTGCTTATTCCCCTTTTAACCATGTCTACTGGTAAACATTTCTTTGTTATTTGTATATCCACATAAAATACTTGTACCTTTCTTGTGTTATTTATATTGAACATGGGTTTTTTCAAGTTTTATTTATGTTTGTGTGATGTTTATTGAAGTTTGAAATTACTAAAACGTATGAAACAAAACAAATTATAAGTAAAAGAAAAAATTATGTAAATGTGAGCAATTCTCTCGTATGCTGAATAATGGCACGAATTTACAACAATTAAATATTTATCTTGTTAAAGTGATTTTATTTTAATTTATTATGGATTAAAGTAATTTACTTCAATATATAAAATTTGAGAAAAATAATAATTTCTTGTATTATATGGTATACTTAGTAAAATAATGAAGTCTATAAATATTTCACAAAATCTTTTACAAATATTTAAAAAAATTTTTTTATATAATCTAAATTCTCAGGTGCAGATAACTTTCTTTTAAATTTATCTACATCAAATTTGAGCTGTTGATAATTTTTAAATCTTCCTGCATTTCTCCATGCAATAAATTAGATTTCAATAATGGTACAGCATGCTTGTAAAATTTATATATTTTTCCAACTCTTTCTACAAAATTATTTATAAAATAAATGCGTTTAAATATTAATTTCTATTCTTAAGTAGGTAAGATTCTTTCAAATTTATTTAAATTTATGACATCAAATGAGCTCTTAATCTTTCCGTTTTCAATGAATAAATAAAACTTCAGTTAATGTTTATTGGTTTATTGTAATACTGATAATTATTAAATGCATGTATTTTGTTTTGCTTACAAAATCACTCATATTTTCTATATGAGTTTCTAATTTTACTAATAAGTCAATGGTTTTGGGAAACTTTAATAAATTGTTAGCTTATTAATAAAGTATTAATTCAAATTAATTTTTTGCTCTTAGGCAGATCTCATAAATCATTTGCCGCTCTTTGAAACTAAAAATGCTGTAATTGTTACTGGTGTAATGAAATTTAATATTAAGAGTTTGTAAATTTCTTGCATCGTTAATATTTTAATAAATCACATATTTTTAGGAACGAATATTAACTCAGTATTTTCAATTACTAGTTGTATTGCAAAACTATTATATCCATTAAAAATAAACACTTCTTTCTTTTAAAATACAATTTGAGAGTTTTAAAAAGATTTTTTAACTTAAAGGTTTAGCAATTGGTGACTCTATTTCTTGATTCCAGTAGTAGATGTTTCTATTTTTTCGTTAAACGAGATTTTTAACTTTAAATCAAAATATTTTTTTAAAAAAACAATAGCATGCGGAGCAGTGAATTCTATCCTCTCATTAATGATGCTTTCTTATTCTGATCATGAAATCCTTAATCCTTCTTTCCAGAAAGAGATAGACATGGCATAGAGCATTTTAAATCACTATCTCGTACAAGTAAAGGGAACTTTGTCTAAATGATAAAGTCTTAATTTTTCTGATAAAGAAATTATTTGCTCACTATTTCTTTTTGAAAGAAAGAAAAATTAATTATTAAAAACTGTGAGGCAAACCAGAAAAAAATTTGATCAATCTCAGATTATCTAAATCTCATTGAGTATGTAAATCTGAACTGATTAAGGGGAATTAATAGAAAAATAAAATTAAATTCTTCAAAAAGAGAGATGAAAATTACTTAAAACCAATTTTATTATTTAAAATAGAATAATTGATATAATGAGTTAATCGGCTTAAATTGAATATTGTGTTTAAGAAAATATTGTACCTTTTTTTTGGTAAAAATCTCAGAAATTTTCCAAATATGACAGAAAAATTTAACCATGAAATCAAAATAAAATCAATAAACAGAATCTATAATCTCTAGAATTTAAATCTTATAAAAATTTGAAGAATATTGATATTTGATGACTGTGCCACCAAAAAAGCATACGAATTTGTTCCCATTATCTTTAGTTCAAATATAAGGATATCATACATTTAAACTCGTATATTTGTACATGAAGTTAATTTACCTGCTTAGAAAAGTCAAGGTGCTCACATTTAATTTATTTTCCTGAAAAACAATATAAAAATGTTTTGTTTTTAAATAACTTGTTTAAATTTAATACCGTTTCAATCAATGAAAATCTGAATTAATTCGGTAAAATACCATCAACTATCTTGTAAATCTGTCTGATAAATGGTGCTTTGCTGCTGGGAATAAGACACGAGTTTTGTATAACAATAACAGTTTGTGAAAGACTGCACAAATTTGAATTAAAATAAATATGATATGAGAAAGTTTGAAAAAGAAGTAAATGGAATTATCATTCATACAAATGTCCGAAAAAGCAAAATGAATTATATTTGATATTGGACAAACTAAAAATGAAATCTAATAATACACTTAAATACTCTCTGCAATTTTGACTTTTGGTTGGTTTCTTTTGTTGAGAGCTAGGCTTAATCATACAAACCAAAAGTGAAGACCAATATCCAAGTGACTATTCCAACCTTTTATAAATTTCTTATATATCCCTAGATTTCTTACCAAAATAATATTTTAGTAATTGGACATTTAGTTTATAATTTCGATTACAATTTCATTTCCAAAGGATATATTCAATATCTGCAAAATTTTCTTAGTATTAAAATAAATGAGAAAAACAAATTTAAACCATAAAACAAACTTTTGGAATAATTTAACAATTTGGTTCTGATTTTTATGAAACAACTTTTCATTAAACGGTTACAGTTAGATAAACAAGATCTTTTTTCAATATAATTATTTTCTTCAGTTAAAAAATTCAACTACAGAAATAATCATAAATATTTAATTATTTATTTTATATTAAATACAATTACGTAAAGATTGTCATAACAAAATATGTATTATATGAGAAAGGTGAAAATCACAAAAAAATTTTTACTGTTGTGATACAGGAACAATGATTAATATCGATAGGAAAATTCAATCAAACAGAGAAGCATTCAAGAGAGTGTTAAAAAAATCTCAATTAACTTATTTCATTAATTTGTAAACAAAATAGAATAAATATTGTGATTTAAATTAATTTATAATATAATTTCAAATTCATTGAAATAATATATTCAATTATTTACATTCAGCATCTTCTGTTATATTTCAAATTTAAATAAAAATTATTTAAATATTTCCTACATTTCAATGAAAATTTGAATAAAATCAATTCAATGTTTAAAGATATCTAATACTAAGAAGCATAAGTAACTTAAAAATATAAAATTATTAACTTAATTTTTATGTATAATAAAGTTTTTAACATTTCTCATATTTGCCATTTACCGTTCAATAAAAAATATCATATGTTTCATTACTATATATATGACTTTTGATAAATTATAATTAATTTTCTCTACATTTAAATAGTTCAAAAATTGAAATTTTTATTTAACGTTAAAATTATTATATCACTTTTTAAAATAATATTATGATTTTTTTAATAAAGCAAAATTATAATTTTAAAAATTATTTCATGTATTATTATCTATCATCGTTTAATATTATTTTTTTATATTACGAATTAAAAAGATTATATTTTCTTTGTTAGCTATATTAATTTAGAATCAGTAACACAGATATAACTTTTTTTATCAAATTTAGAGTGCTTATCTTCGTTCCAGTTGAACAAGTAAAGTAAGTTTAATTACAGAGTGTACGACAATGCAATTGGATTCGGATATCTCACAATGAAAGGATATCTCCTACTGTTATCAGGATAGTTTCGGATCTCATCTTGATGGAACCTTTATTTTCAATGAAGAGAGGAAAGCTCTCTCCCGTTTCATCCAATCAATTTAATGCATCCTCTGGGATCAGTAGGATTGGCGATTAATTTAAGAGCAGAAGCTATCAAATCCCTCCTTTGGCTCTAATGTGGCTTTTGGGGTAGCTTTTAATACTAGTTCAAGCATTGCCAAAAAATTCTCGATACAGTGAAAATTCCTTTATTTAAACTCCAATTAGCAATATTAGTTTCCTCCTGATAAAAGCTTATTACTTTGTTTAATTAAGCCCTAAGTGACTTAAAAGAATAATAGTTTCAATCTAATGAATTTTTACAAAATGTTTCTGCAAAGTATTAAAAATATCTAGATATATAATCGTATCAGAGTGACGATAATTTACATACCGTAGGTTTTAAAAATATTCACATTTCATTCAAAATATTTGCTCTTATCCAAAATAATAACTATTGTTTTAGATAAGTATGACTAGTCAAATTTTATTTTATCATTATTTTCTGGCTAATTATTCATATCACTCTTAGTTAGGATTAGATATCGGCTACAGATTACCTATATAAAAATTCGAATGTATTTCTATAACTTGCAGTCATTTTTTTTGACAGCAATTTACTTTAGTCTTAATTAATTTGTATTCATAAGCTGTGCTGAAGCTATTATTTTTGCATTTTATTAATAAAATTTGCCATTCATCTTGTCTAGTGGTCAGAGTGCCTGTGTGGATAGGGAGGTCCTGAGTTCGAATCCTAGTTCCTAGCTCGAGGATGGATGTATTTTCTCTCTCTCTTTCTCTCTTTTTCCTTTCCTTGTATGAATGAGGTGTGAATGGTTGCCTACCCTATAAACGGGTCCTGCTGGCATGAGTATACTGAGGAAGTGGGACTCCACACCAAAGTATGGTTCCGTTCGAAAAGTGGAGCAGCGCACCCAATAATGCCAGCTTAGCTGGCACAAGACATCAACAAAATTTACAATTTAAGAACTAAATTACCACATTCGGTTGTATATGAATGATAAATTTTTTGTTCTACAGTAACATGTATTATTACATGTTAATGTAGAACAATATACGAGAGACAAGCAGTTAAAAAATTCTAGGGAAACATCATGATGTGATTTTTATATATGATTTGTATACACATTCAGTTTTGAGCTCGTTGTAACTTTTCAGTGAAATCTACGAAGTGTGTTCATAACCATGAAGTGTCTTATCCATGTTTGATTCCAGCTAGTTTATAAGTACATCCTTTTATTTCTACATGTTTAAATTTAACTTCAATATGGTTTTTCAAAGCGCGGAACTCTTTCGGGTTTCTTTTCTTGCAACAAATAAAAATGGCCTTATGTGTATGAAAAATGCTTCGCGAATAGGGATTTGTGGCAAAATTCCAAATACTTTAATACAGTTTTCATATATTTTGATAGCCGCTACTCAGTATCAATTCATGTCTTAATGCTAAGATTGAAATGTTCCTAATTGAAGTAAAGATAAAATGAGCCATATGCACCACATATGCATTTAGTAAAAAATGTTTTAATATAAAGTAATGGAATTTTCTGCTCAAATAGTTATAAAACTTTCATGAATTTTCTGGAAATCAATATAAACAATAAATATGATTGAACAATTTTCATTTTGAAAAACTGTCTTTAAGGTTTTAAATACATTTATGTTATTAGAATCACTTTTGAATAATCCCCCCCCTTTTTCAATGAACTTAAGATTCAATTATAACTGAAATTAAGATGTTCTTAAAGTTATTCAGAAAAGTAGAAAAAGGCGTAATATCTAAGGCATATAGAATAAACTGTTAGAATTAAAGAAATATAACCGTATTTTTATTTGAAGTTCTAGCTGATTTTAGTCGAATTTTGTACTTTGGAACTCAGTTCAAAATATGTGAGCGAAAATTAATTTCCATTGAAGAATTTCCAATGTCGACACAGCTCTTAGAACTATTACAACTGAAAGTTATGGCACTGGATAAGGATTTAATAAATTCTCGTGCAAAAAAGGCATGTAAAAAATGCGTGTAAAACAGACGTGTAAAGACATGTAATAAATCCTCGTGAAAAAAGGCATGTAAAAGACATCTCGGCTTAAAAAATTATATGAAATGAAATTGAAAGTGACTTCACAGCAACACTTTGTACTAGTAAATAATGAAAAGTAAAAAAAAAAATTCAAAATTTTAAACTAATATTATCTTAGATTTTTATTTGACAAAAGTGTACACAATGTTTTCAAAAAGCAATTGTTTTCATCAGAATATATATTCGTTATTTATTCTTTAAATATATAATTATTTCTGCAACATATTTTTTCTTTCCAGTTTAACCAAAAATATCAACATGAGCAATAATAAAGTATATCATCTGCTTTTCCTTATTACTTATCAGCTTATCATCCGCAATCTACTTTTCGAGAGTTTTTAACTAATATGATAAATAAATTGTTAAAATAACTTTGATATTGTTTATATTTCCCTTTAACGGTCTATCATTACTTATTTCATAGAAAAACTTGGGAAAGTATGAAATATTTCATCGATTATATACTTTATGTATATATATATATATATATATATATATATATATATATATATATATATATATATATATATATATATATATATATATATATATATTCCTTCATTTCGAATTAAATTTTAGTTTTTATTTGATGCAAAAAAAAAAATTCTTTTTCGTAAAATATAGGCAAAAGCGAAAAATATTAAAAAACTGCAGAAAAAGAAAATTGAATCAAAACAGCCTTTTCCCTTATAACTCAATATCACAGCCGACAGCTCCGGACAAGGAAATCGAGTTATAATTGTATCATCTCTCTCTCTCTCTCTCTCTCCTCTCTTAATTCTTGCGTCCGACAACCCCATTATGTAAATGAGCAATGCGACACATACGCCCCCTTTTGGAAACTGCCCTTCCACCCAAAGTCATTCTCCCAGCGTTAGCGGAGAAGATTGTCCGCTAGGTGCGAAGTTGCCAAGCGATACTTTAATAACTTCCGAATAAAAATAAATGAAAATGCAGCAAACGATAACTCACTTGAAGTTTTAATTTCTCAGGATCTAAAAGTTATAAACTTTAAAAATTTTGGAATTTCGGCCCTGAAATTTTTATTTTGGGATTTTTGTTTTTAAAGTAATTAATTCCAAAATTTAAGTTTGACTTTTTCTTCTGATCAAAATGCCTATTGGTGCGATTGGTGCAATGAAAGGAGCGATGGTTATCGCCAGTCAAGAACGAAATGGCCCAGAGTGAGTTTATAATTCCTTATGTAGTAGTATAATAAATTATTCTGTAATTTTATGTTTTTATACATGTTAAAAGTTCTAATATGGGAAAATTATTCCTGTTAAAGTTTGTTTTTTCACATTTAACTTTGCTATCATTATTAGATCAAGAAAACTACTGTAAATTTATCTTAAGAGCTTGAAAGTTAAGTCTCTTATTTTAAAATTAATAATCATTTATAATTACATATATATAAAGGCTTTTATCTTTGTTTAATATTACCATTTTCTAAGAATGATTATTTGCTTTCAGTTAAAAGTGAAAATAAATAACATTAAATTATATTAGACAGCAGAAAATAAAGGCAAAATACAATTTTCATTAAAAATTAATGTTAAAACTATCTATTTGTGTTAATGTGTAACAAAAATATCCTGTACAATTATATAAAATATTATAAGAAATATTTTTGGAAAAAAAAATAATTTTCAAAATGTGCGGAGGCTATTGTTCATTAAGATTTGAAAAAATAAAATTAAGAATATATAGAATAATTAAAATAAGGAACTTGATTTGCAAAATATTTACCATCATTATAAAATATGTAATTTCATATAAAGTGTATTTTAAAAACAAATATTACGTTATAAAATAAGGGACTAGAATATTATAGAATGGACTTAATAAAAGCCCTATTTTCAACTTTTCTAAATCATCAGTTTATTCATTTTCACATATTCTCTCTTACGTATAACATGTATTTTTTTATAAATAGTACACATTAATAACTATTTCAAAATTTAACTAATAATTCAGAACGGAGAATTGTTTGAAATTCATAAAATTATACGGAAATATAAAAAAATATTATTTTAGAAATAAATTAGATATGAATGTCTTTAAAGTTAATAAAGCTAATTGTAAAGCAAGTGTATTTTAATAAAATAGTGAAAACAAGGGCACTTTTAAGTAAATTTTTACATTTATCAAATATTTTTGAATAAATTTTTTTTATTTGAACTTGATCTGAATTACTTTAATGGTTGGGCATTATGAAATTCAGGGTTTGAAACGGAAAGATATTTACTGGAATTAAAGCCGGATATTTTTCTCAGTGAAGATCCTACTGTCGCAGTAAAAACACTTTTACAGATTTTTGTCTCGTTATTCACAAAAGCTGTTTATAGTACAAATTTCGAGCTATGATAAAAATGTACGTTTTTCAGTATAATAAATACATGATCATATTTTTAACAATTTTAAAGAAAAGAAAAAGAACATTTTACTGATTATAAATGTATATGATTATTGTTATAACTACGTGATATATATTGTATATAAGTCATTTCATCTTCAAAATATTTACATAAATTTTATTATTGGGCATTGTTGAAAATATTATCTTCATGTATGTAATAATATAAAAAAAACTAATTATCATATTACAAACCAGCAACAATAACGTAGATTTAAATTATTTAATTTCAAATTTTTTCTAGATTTTACGTTGGGATTAGAGAATTTTAACATAAGACTTGGAGAAAATCTGTAAAAATAGTACGCAGATAACAAAAATTATTATTAGAAGTACAATTTACAAATTTTATTGTATTATATTTCACAAATGGTGATATCGATATAAACTTATAATTTGAACCGATGCTACAAAAAATTATTCTTAGATTATAATAAAAGCTAAATTGGGATCAAATGCTATAAAATAACACAACTATTGTAAAAAGAAATTTATAATCATTTTATTTACAGCTAAAATATCTTCTATAAAAATGAGTAGTAACAAAAATCTTGTATAAATTTACTGAGTAAATGTAAGTGATAGAATAAAGTCCAATATGAATATCAAGTTCGAGGGTTGAAGAGTAATTGACTATATACTTTTATAAATTCTCTTATTACAAGGAAACTTACGTGTAAAAACTAGCTATATAAATGGTAATATATAACTTCGCAAAAGAAAAAAAGGAATTTAAATTTGTAACATAATATAAAATTTGAAATAAAATATTAGTTCCAAATCAAAAACTGCAGTAAAAAATATTCATAATAATCAGGAAAGTTAGAAAACGCTCTTGAAAAACTCTAGTATTTATTTGATATTCGGTTTGCCACTGTAAAGCCGATCTGGCAGCCGAATGGTTAGCGCTCTTGCCTTCGGTTCAACAGCTCGTGGGTTCGAATCCCACCGTGGGCATGGATGTTCGTAGTGGTTCGGAATCCACTTTAAACCGTAAGTCTCGGTCTAATTAGCCCTCGTGAGCAAAAAATGACCGTTGAGTGACAAACAAACCTTGCCACTGTAAAATAGAATATAATCGGTTGACAATGTAAAATAGCAAAAAAAATTCATATTCGTAATAATAATAAATTAATTCACACAAGCTCGTCTAATCATGTTATTCTATTTAAAACATAGTCTCAATCAAATTGAAAATATTGTCAAATATTTTGGCATTTTTGCATCAAATTACAATATTTTAAACAAAATATCAGTTTGGAGATTTATAAGCATTTGCTTCAATTTAATACTTATAAATCCATGTATCGCATTACTTTAAAATCTAGCATCAAATTAGAAATTTTTAGCTTGTTTAAAATACTTATGAAATTACATGTCACAAAAAATGTTTTTCTACTACTCATAAATAGAAATCCGTTGAATGCTCAAATTTAATACAAAGCAAGTTTTATGTATTTGTTGTCAAATGGATTTTGCCTCGATTAACTTTAAATGGATAAGTTATAGTCATTAAGATTTTAGAACCCATATGAAATATTTCATAAGACTTTAAAATTGCAGTTAAAATAATTTAATGTAGTATATCTCAAATAAAATAAAAAATTAGATTATGTTACTTGTTAAAACTTGATGACTTGAGCAGTTTTGATGAAAATATTTTATAAATATTAAAATTGTTACTTTGACACGATAATAAAGTAGTCTTTTCAATTGAATACATAATGTTTTTAATAATTTATCAGACTAAATTATAATTTTCAAAAATAATATTAAAATAATGAGTTAATAATTAAAAATTTATATATGATAAAATAAAACTTGTATTCAAATGCAATTAAAAAATTAAAACAGTATTTTTTTAATTTTTTAATTTAAGCATACAAAACAAGTAATAAATTTTTTTTCTTCATCAATTTTTCATGTTTGATAATGATTTTATCTTGGCAAATTTAGAAACTTCTTATAAATGCATTAAAATATTCTAAAGCACGATAGTTTTGGCAGAAATATGTTAAAGAATATAAACATATAACTCTATTAAAAATTTTACATTTTATAAAATTCATCGCTCACAGCTGCCAGAATTCAGTAATTTTTTTTCATACAGATGAATGTAAAGAGAAATTGAGAGGGAAAGTCTCTTGAACGAGAAAGAGACTTTCATTGTCTCTTCCTCTTTCAAGATGAAGATTATTTATTTCAATGAAAAAAATACATTCCCTGAAAATATGATATATGAAACTTCATATATCATGCTATTTTTTAATATTAACTTCATATAAATAAGTTAATATTAAAAAATAATTTTAAAATTCAATGATAAAATAATTGAGGAATATGTTTTTAAATAGGCACTCTTTTAAGAGAAAATAAACCACCTTAAATCACTGAGAGTCCCTTTTCCTCTTAAATCAAAGCATCAGAATACATTATTTTTCTTAAATTTTTAAGGAATGTTTATAGAACAATTTTACTAGAAATAAACTTAAAATATTTTTAATAATGATAAAAAAATTGAATTACATTTATCGATTCAAAGTTTAAAAAAAGAAACCGAATTTTTGCGTTTAAAAGAAATATTTTTCATACAAATACACTTATAAACAGTGTCTTTAAAATAGAAGCAAAATTAAATATCCAAACATGGTATTACTTTCCTTTTGCCAACTATTGCTAAAATGCAACGAGAATTGATGAAAAAGTTCGTTTTGTTCAAAAGAAAGCAAAAAAGTCAAATATTTCTTATGAATAAATAAATATTTTGCTTCTAATTGCACAAGTAACTTGATAATCCTTTCATAACTTATTAACTTCAACACGGTAATTGTTTTTTGATAAAATTATCATGAAACAGTAACTCGTTTTTCCTTCAGTAATGATTATCATAAATGACATTTTGATCAAAATATTTGAATTCATATAAATTAATGTGATTGTTTGAGTTCATATAAATGTAATGAAGTTTTGTGTTCAAATAAATGAATGTTTCATAGAATTTGGAGAAAAGCAATTCCTTATTTAGCTTTATAGATACAGTAATAGTCTGAAAAAGGGATGTTTAATTAAAGTTCAAAACTAATATAAACACCAGTTAAAGGCTTGTTTCCTTTATTATTTACATATCTGTAAAATATTTGTATTTTACAACAAAATGTTACCTGAGGAATTTTCTTATCGATATTATTAAATTCTTTGATATATCCTTTAATGCGATAAGAAATAAAGTTGAGAAAAAGTTCCTTATTTTTCAGGTATTCTTCTATTTGTAATAAATCTAATAAAGTTTTACTTATATTTAAAAAAAACCAAATAATTTTTCTCCTTTTAAAGGATTTTATAATGAATATTAAACTTTGAATTTAAGTTTATATTAAAAAACAGATTATTGAAATTAATCACACATCATGATAACATAGTTCTAGTACTAAAACTATATGAGGAATTTATAAAAACAATGTTCCAAAACACTTTAGAATGTTAATGAATTGTTGTTACAACCTAAATTAATTTATAAAATAAGCTTGTATTTTAGAAAGTCAATTTAATGAAACCGATCACTCTAGTAGTGGGAGTGTAAACCATCGAGTGCACCCTCACAGGTAAACGGAGAAACCTTCATCGTAAGCCGGTGAGGATTATCAACACCGCGTCGGCTTGCTTTCACGAAAAACTCATTGACCAATAGATTTTTTATTTTGTTTTAAAATTAACAGAAAACTTAATTCTTGTCACAAAAATTTTGAATTAGATAACATAAATTTCGTTACTTTAAGGAACTTATTTAAGACAAATAGAATTATAAAAACGTTTGTGGTAAAATTAATATTTTACCTTTGCTTAACACTGATTTAAATTTTAAGAAAAAATAAATTTTACATCTGTTTTCCTGCTATTTAAAAATGAAGTCTCATCTTTAAATAATAAATCCATTAAACTGTAAAATATTTAGTAATCCTAATATACCGATGAATTTAAAATAATTCCTGTTGTTTTGTTTGTACATGGCTTATTTTTTGTTATAATGCTTTTGCTTAAACATATGGTGTTCGAATACTCAATCGGTTTCCAAATGAATCAGCTTACTCTTAAAATCTCATTAACATTATCATTTATGAGTTTTTACAAGTAAATTATATGTAATTTGCTTGGAAAACCTCATCATATAAAAATAAATTGAAAGGATTTAAATATTAGCAAATTATTACATAAGTTGTAATTTAACTCTCAATGTATAAATATTCTTAGAACTTCAATCTTAATTGTTTGCTAAAGAAATTATCACATATTCCTTATTGAACTAACATTTTAGTAATATAAAATCGTAAAAAATTTTGCACTAATAGAATCATAAAGAGAAATATTTTGTTTTATAAGTTTTTTTATTGATGTAACTCTTTTCTTAACGAATTCAAATGGAAAAAACAATTTTCTTTTTATTTTATGCAAGAATTTAAAAAATCGAAGAAGATGTTGAATCTATAGCTACTGCAAACAATATAACCTTTTTTCATTATTCTCAACATGCGATAAATAATGTTTCTGAAGAAATTCCAGTAGAACATAATAGAATATTGCAAGTAGAATATTAAAGATTAATTTAACTTTTTTGCTGCGGCAAAAGAATGTTACTGAAGAAGCCACACCCTTTTTGAAAGGCAAACTAAGCATTCCTATTTTTAGTGGTTTTGTGAATATCCAGAAAACTTAACCTTTCACAATGAAAACAAGCAAAATTTTCTATTAAAAAACTGTAGCCAACTTTTTGGAGAATATAATTTTGTATTTCGTACTTAATATAGTTTGATATATATTATACCGATGATATAAATTTTAATGCAATAAGCAATAAACTCTTTTCTCTTATAAAATGATAAGAGTATTTGTATCATTTATTTTAAAAATGTAAAATTCAAAAATATTAATAGCCTATAAATGTCAAAATAATAATTAATCATTTGTAGACATCTAAAGGCGAATTAAAATCGTGTAAATCTAATGTAAAGTAAAATATAAACTTTTAGTGCGACATTAAAAGATATTTATTCAGTAAAATATAACTCGCATTCATAGTTCTATAAATAGATTTTGTGACTTTAATCAAATATATTATTACATTTTTCTATTTAGTTATCTTTCTCTACATTTCTAATGAGCAGCATTTTGTTTTACAACAATTAAGTAATAATACAGTAACAGTAATAATTATTTGATTACTTCTTTGCTCAGCTTTTTCAAGAGTTATAAATAATGGATGAAGTCAGCGAGGGGGGGAGTTAATTTTTTACTGATTTATTTGATTACAGAACCACCAAAGTTTATATTAAATTAAATAACAATTTAGCTCTACTTTTTGAAGACATTATCTTAAGCAATATCTTAAAAAATAAAGATTGCATAATTTAGAGTGCCTTATTGATTTCAAATAAAAAACGCCCAACATTTTCTATATTGAATATGTATAATAATTAAATCTAAAATATTTTTAAGCCATAGTGTCGAAACGATATTTTTAATGAAACATAATTTTTGTAGTAAACATAGAGAGAAGCAGAAAAACATAAGTTAAAATCAATATGAAAACGTAATATGCATTTGCTGGTAATGGATTACTAAGAAAATATTAGTAATTTTCTAATCGCAATACTGTGATTATGCTAATGAGTGGAGACGAAGACACGCTATGAATCCTTTAAGTATTTTGTTATTTGGGAATACGAATGTAACTAGAAATTATTACATATGTTTATTATCAGAAAATATTTTAAACTCACCTTTAAATAGATTGTTGCACAAACATATGCAACTTAAAACGCATTAAAAGGACACACAAAATTCTTCAAATATTTTTGGTTATGAAAGATGATTAAGTGCAGTATGTAGCAATTAATTTAATTTGCTAATTTCATATAGAAATTAAAATGTTATAAGCATTGGAAAATTGATTTGAATTAAAATAACTTTAAATCCATTGTGCAATAACTTTAAATCCATAACCAAGTGTGTGTTATCCTGTAGATAACGAATATATTACCGAGACCAGATAAACATTTTCTCTAATTTGAGAATAAATAACAAAAGAGATTATTAATACAAGTGTTGTATTTAGGAATTTATGATAATAAATATAAATCATTTAATATTATTCTGTGTGATTTTGTACACTATCACTAATTTTGAAATCATGAAATATTTATAAAAGGCTTAATTACTAGGCGTTACTTATGAACTTATTGAAACATGAATCACTCTTATTCAATCTGAGAACCTAAGAATAATTAAATTTAGCTTTTTATATCAAAGTGAATTTCATTAGAGGTCAAAGTGGCCAAAATCTCATAACTTAATATCTATTTAGGTCGTTCTATTATACAGAATATTTTTAACTTCTTTTTCCCATTTTGTGCTCATGAATAGGAACTTAAACAAAGATAAATTTTTCAAGGGGATCTTTATAGATATCTGTGATCTAAATATCATGGATTATATATTCTATGTGTGCCAAATTAGGTTAACATTACTAATTTTAGACCTTATATACATGGTTACATCTTATTATACCAATAGAGTGAGTAGTCTATAAATTGCATTGATTACCCTTACCATTCTACTTTCTTATCTTTGCTAGAAAAGACAATAAACTACAATATTGTATTAATTTGTTTGTGACAAGGTGAACATTGTATTAAAATTTAACTTACTTAATTCAACAGTTTTAAATGCTTACAGTACAATCATTAATTGTACTTTTTTGCACTTTTGTATTATAATCAATGAATCAACCAATTAATATAGCTATTAAATTTGAATTTAAGTAAATATTCTTAAACTAAATATTGAGTCTTTGAAGATAAGATTTGTCATTTCACAAACTTAGAATAATTAAACAATGCTTTGAAAGCGTTCTTAATATTTGGACATAATAAGAAAATGTATGTCACTAATTTATTAAAAATTTATCAAATCATGGGAAATAGCATGATAAAATTTTAACTTATATATGTAAAGGGTGACTAAAAAACTCTACAAACGTAGTTAAATGTGATAAGCAACATCTATCTTTAAATTTCGTACTGATCCATCAAGATATTTGGATTAATCTATCCTATATATATTCTCTTTAGTCCTACTTTGGATGGTATACAATCATCCAAAGTAGTGCTATTTGTTAGTATAGTTATATACTTCCTACTTTTAAATATGTTTAATACTTTTACCTTCGAAATTATATGAAATTAATGTTTCAAATTCCATGTGAGAATGACAAAAAGTTTTAGAATTACATATCATTTTTCGCCAATTAATTTTACTCTTCTTTCATAGTTAAAATAGAGTTACAAATATCCTAAATGTGGTTAGCTGATTCTTCAATTAGTTCTTAGTTAAAAATGATAAGGAAATTATTTTTAACATTTATTTTTTACTATAAAGCTGTTATTGGAAGAAAATATTTTCGAATAAACTGATCAGTTTGAAATTACATGACGCGACACCTTTTATCTTCTTTCAAAAGGAGGACAGTGAATATGGCATCATACGACAAAGCAATATGAGTTGTACATTTCATTCAAATACATTAAGGTGTGTATATAGAGAGGCAAATACTTTTCACTATTTCTTTTCTTTTCTTTAATTTGTCAGATTTCATAAGACATACTACTTACTATATTTAATACTGAAAAAACTGTATTTTAATACTGAACTACTAGTTACTTTAATAGCGTAGCTAATCTTTCTGGATGATAAAGCAGATATTAATTAAATTTCGTACGATCTCGTGATGATAAGTAAAAATTGTATTATATTCAAAAAACAAAAAGCATTCAAATTTTATTTATGGATACATTTACACTATTCCTGAATTAATAATTATTTAACTGACCACTTATTTTGATAAGGCATTAAATAAATCTTTGCAGTAATAAGTTTTATTCTGAAAATTGTATATTAAACTTTCCAGAATTTGTTGAAACTATCAATAAAAAAATAGGAACCACAAATGATATCACTTATTATTCCCAATACTAATCAAGTTATTTTAATCAATGTTATTATTTTCTCTATACATTTTTTATTTAAAAAAATATAATTCATTTTAGCTTATAAGCAAATATCGTGCAAAAACTCATTAGTGTGAAGTTGCTTTCTATAAATATAGATTTATCGATTGTGTTTTGCATGTCAACATTAGAAATAGTGCAAATAAACACATGTTGATGAGATAAAAGGATAAAAGGTACATATTTAAAATATTTAGAGATTACGCCATAACTCAAAGTAAAACAAGAAATGTATTCCTAATATTTATATATAATTTATGACATAGTTCGACTTTCTTTTTATTAATTTACCACGAATAAAATTAATACATTTTTCTTTTTTTGAATAGTTTTAGTAATCATGTTGGTATGAACGTTTAATTTTAAATGTGAAATATTATAGAGAAAATGTTAACTAATTAAATTTTAATGAATAAGGGACAACAAATGTATTTGACTATTACTACTACTAATAATAATTATAATACATAAGATTTTACTTACAGATTATTTGATTATTATTTATTCTTGAAAAAAATACAAAAATATTTAATTTAAATCATTTAAAAAATTTGAGTAATAATTTCATGTATTGAAAACTCAATTTTTGAGTAAAATTAAACTAAGCTTACTGATCAATCATGGTGAAATCATAATATCAATTTAAAAAGCATATTTACTGATTTTATAAAAAAATTTAGGAAGTGAATATAACAAATCATATTTTATTTAGTTAAAATAAAGTTTGAAATATAATTAACTTATTATTTCCATTAATCTTTAAAAGAAAAATTCATTTCTCAATAAAAATTAAAATACGAAATATTTGTATTAATCATTTACATTAAACTTAAGGCTACTATTCAAGTGTTTGATACTTTATTTAAAAAATCATTTAAAGAGTTTCCTTCACTTTCTCCACTTTAAAAGGAACAGGAGAAATTTTATATGGAAATTACCATAGAAAGAGTTGAAAGACCTGTTTCAGGGTCGTTTTCAAACGCAAATTTTATTTTTCTTTCCGAAAATAGCTCCATAACACAGAGGGAAGGAAAATTTAAAACGGAGAAAGACTATAAAAGCCAACAGCTGGTTTGTGTTTTCTGCAATGCATGGTGGCAGTCACAGTTAACAGGTGGCTTGACCTCCAACGCCGCAGTATCTCCCACGTGATTAAAGGATCAGTAGTAAGCTGGCGTGGGAAGTTAAGCATATGAAGCAGGCACGTGTTTTACTCTCACCCATTTCAGCGGGAAGATTTGCCTTCTATCGGTAATGAATTCTATTCAAATGATTGGTCAATATAAATATAAATTCTTTCCGCAAACAGATATTATATGAGTGTTTTTATTTCAAACACAGACCTTCGTGTTTTTTAATCATAACTATTTTAAAGCATATTTAATCCAATTTTAATGCAAATTTTTCTGTAATAGAGTAAAATTCTGTGCACAAGTTTAAATTCGTTAATACTTCCTATAACATTCTGAATACTCAGAATATATTTAAATATGGATTTATATTTATTGAAGATTTGAAAATGTTTGAAAAATCAGTTCAATCAATTAATATTTTAAAAAAATATTCCAATAAATTACACAATTAATCACAAAATTTTATTTAGTAAATGATTTATTAATTTAATATTTTGCAATTTATTATGATATTCATTATGATATATCTGAAGTCATGATTTACAAATGTATATAAATTTATGAGTTCCTTAGCACAGCAGATAACATTTTAATATTTTGTGTTGAATAAAACTTTGATTGATGAACTCAAACTGTAAGAAATGAATATCAAATATCAGAATTAAATTTTTTTTCTGTTACTTTATTTTTCTGGAAACTTGTTGATTTATCGTGATGAAGTCTATATCTGTTTATAAACAAATTAAATCATGATTTAAAGATTAAAGGTTTTGTTGTATACAACCAGAATCTAATCATAATTGCTCGCTAAATTTTATTTATTTATTTTTGAATTTTCTACAAAATAAATTATGAAAAAAAGAGGAAAACCTATTATTTAACAGAAGATTTATTTTTTTAAATTTGTTAATAATACATTCATGGATAATTTAAATAAAGTAGTTAAATCTTCTTTTTATAAAATAAAGGAATTTAAATTGACCATTGCCTTCAAATATATTTCCATTTTATAAAATCTAAGGTTTTTCTACTTTTTGATTTTACATTCCAAATTCATAATTAACGTGTTTCACTGAATAAATTTTCTTTCTTTTTTTCGTCATATGAAATGTAAAATATTAAGTATCTATTTTGTTATTTTCATAGTGTGTTTGCTTTTTTTTACAATCCTTCATTTTAATTACAAAAAATTTAATTAATAGAGGGCTATTTGCTTTATTTTTTTATTTTACTTGCTTCAGCCTTACTTGAATTTTATAACAGAACTTTATTATTCTTTATTCTAAGAAGGAAGTTTCCAGTTGAGAAATACATTTTATTCATATTTTCATTAGAAATCACAATGTCTTTAGTGCATCAAGTTTATCATTTATAATTTATTTTTTATATTACATATTTTCACACCATTTCACAAAAGTAATAAACTTTGCACGTTAGATTTGGCTTAACTTTTATATCAATTTGAACTAAAAAAACTATTCTAATAAACAAGCAAGTTGAATCACAGTTCTAACACGAACTTTTCAATTTATAATTGTTCTTACACTATTTAAGATTATAAGGGATTAATCACATAAACATTGTGTTAATAAAATAAGTAATCATTATGATAAATTTATTTTACATGTTTGGTTTTATATATGTGTTATTTTAAAATTTTCTTACAAATTACTGAAAACTTAGCTATTATTTTTTAAAGATTCATTTACAAATGTACTTTTCTAAAAAGTATTGAGAATTCGAGCTCTCAATAGAGATTTGTTTTATTCAAACATAAGCTCATATTATTTCATTCTAAAGATTATTTATTAAGTTAAATTGATTTTAAAATCGTATTGGACCTGGATTAGAGGTTTTTAACATTCCTTTAATTATATTACTTACATATAAAACAATCTTTTTCTTAATCTTTAGGTAACACAATATCATTTCCCGTTCAGCTGAATATAGATAAAATTTCACAGTAGTGACATATTTTTAAGGGAAATATATATATATATATATATATATATATATATATATATATATATATATATATATATATATATATATATATATATATATATATATATATATATATATATATATATATATATATATATATATATATATATTTCCCTTAAAAATATGTCACTACTGTGAAATTTTATCTATATTCAGCTGAACTGGAAATGATATTGTTACCTAAAGATTAAGAAAAAGATTGTTTTATATGTAAGTAATATAATTTAAGGAATATATATAAATATATATATATTATATATATATATATATATATATATATATATATATATATATATATATATATATATATATATATATATATATATATATATATATATATATATATATATATATATATATATATATATATATATATATATATATATATATATATATATATATATATATATATATATATATATATGCTCTTTTTTAATGACTTAAGAAATAATCATCTTTTAAGAGAGTAGCAGATTTTCTTTCCAGGCTAATCAAAATTTATTTTCCTGGAAAACATGAAAAAAATTCAATTATGAATTTTTATGACTTAATATTAAGTTTACCGGAAAGTTCTATCTATTTCTAGAATAAAAAAAGAATAAATTATTCATACCTTTTGAATAAACTTTATTGAATAATATAATTGCCATTATTATCTATAACATCTTTCCAGAGTGATGGCAAATTGTAGATCCCATTTTTAAAAAAATGTCTCCTCTCTAGATGTCAAAAATTAAACCAATATTTATCTGATATCTGCTTTGTTATTGAATTTTTGCCATGCAAAAAATTTTGCAAGAACAGAATCAAGTGATACTTGTAGAGTGAAAACTCAGAGGAATATGTTGTATGGGATAGAATTTCCCAATCTATTCCTGCTATTTTTTGACGAACTCTTCCCTTGGCCTCTTTCTCACACTGCTCTTTCTTTGAACATCACCGGAATCTTTTGTTGGACAGCTCTTTTTAAATTATTGTGTTGCTGACAATATTTTTCCGAATTGAGATTTTTTTTCAATTTTTAATGCTCATAATGTATTGGTTTTCAAATGTCTGAAAATGTACAAAACATTCTCTTATTCTGAGCCAAATTTATTTTAGAGTTAGAAGGACTAAGTTTTTAATATAATATACCCCTTTTCTTGCCATGTATTAGTAGGTAATCCACTTTTAATCCCCAGTTATCATCCGATTCAATAAGGGCTCGATTTTTTCCGAACAAGCAGAGATAAGTCTTATAATGACTTGGTCTTCCAAATTGTTATGATTTAATTCATATGGCACCCATTTTAAATGTTTCCACACCAATCCTATCTTCCAAATATAATACGAAATACATTTTTGAGCTAAATTAAGCTTTCTGCGATCTACAATGTTCTCAGGAAAAGCTCGCTCTAACATGGTTTTAGCAACATCGTCATCGATCAACTGACAAAACTTTCCAGCAGACATAATATTTTCAGATTCATTTTTCCCCTTCAAGTCTAATCTAAAGTTTCACTATCTTCTTCCTTCTTCCCTTCAAATACTTCCAATTTTGAGAAACAGATTTTAATTATTTTACTATAGTAAAAAAAAAAAAACATTTTTCTCTATTATTATAAAATGATAAGTAAAAAGAATAATGAAACTTAAAAGTGTCTTTGATTGAATAAAATAAAATGACCAGTGGCAATAATTTTATGAAAGAGCATTTTTTTAATCTTTGTCTGATGAATTTATAAAGTGATAAATGCTGTATTTCTTACATTTATCTCTTAGCAATGTATGTAGCTAATAATTTTAATATTAATTTGAAGAATTTAGATTTTTAAAAGAGCATTTTTCTATATTTAATTCTAACTTTGCTACCAACAAAACGATTCATAAATAATAAGCTTAATTCGCACACACACATGTAGCAGAAAATTATAATTCAAAAAAATATTTCTCAATTTTCTTCCCCTTTAAAATTTTTAAAAGTTCAAACTACCGTACATTTGCTGGTATAAGTGTAAGGTACTTGTGGTTGCGATAAGTTAAAATTAAGAATATTAACATTATAAATTATACATTTTAGCAACATTTTATAATATTCTGGCAGCATCAGGTTTACAAAGGTAGCAAAGGTATAAGGATGTTTTGCAAAAGGAAAAACCAAAAATAGTATATTTTGCAAAAGCGAAATCCAAAAATGCTCCTTCACATTTACTTTAGAGAGTATATTTCCGGAAAACGAGTATTCAAATTTTAGCTTTTACTTTTTAAAATTACTAAAATAAAGGTACAACCTTTCACAAAAGATATTTCAATTAATCGTTTATTGTAAGATTTAATGGATGAAGGAAAATAAAATTAGAATTAAGATTTCATAGCAATAACAACTTTATTGGGAACTGAAGTCTGGAAATATTTTGTGGAGTAGAAAATGTGCTATCAATTATGCAATTTTTTTCAAAATAAGTAGTAAATCATATTCATGTGTAACAAATGAGATAACCAAGATAACTCCCTAGTACACATCATAAAAGTTATGTTTATATAAATTAAAAATACAACTAAAAAATTATTTTGTTCCTGAACGCTAATAATATATTAATATGCACAACATTATAAACACAACATATTAAGATTCATTAACATTGTGAAACTACTTCCGTTAAAAAAAGTAAGTTGTTAAAAAATATAAGCAACGGTTATTGTAAATGTATATTCAGTAACTAGCATAGGGCATAAAAAATATGATATTTCAGACGTTTTCTACACCATAATATAAAAAAGAAATCTAATAAAATGGAATTATGTATGTATTCAGAGCATATAAATTAATTTCGTGACCGAAGAAATCTTTTTGTATTAAAACTGAAATATAATGGAAATCTTAAGTAATTGCTTACACCATTTATTCTATAAATAAATATACAATTTATTTTGAACACATCATAAATCTCTTTGTAAATTGAATTTACCAACAATTTTCTAAGCGTAAGTGAATTATTTCTTTTTCTACAGTTAAATTTCCGGATGAAAGAACGCAGATGGCATAGAAAACGAAATTATACTCTTAGCAAATTGTAACTCGTTTTGTGATCTTAAGAAATAACAATGCCCAAAGTATCAATAGTAAATATTTCCTTTTATGCAAATACATTATGGCGGATAAAATATTTATTATGTAAACATTATCATTTGATCTTTTAAGAAAATATAATGAAGTATGAAATAACTTCCTTAGTACTTAATTTAAAGTAACAATGTAAAAATGTTAAAAATTATAGCATTATAAAACTTAAAAAAATAATTTCATGTTCATATTTTTATATATGAAATTCAGTCTTTGCTTGAAATTAATTCGTTTTTAAAGTCTGTTTTTCTAAGGGCTAAAGTCTCTCAGTGAAATAAATTTCACGTCATTTTTCTACGTTGTGAATGACAAAATTCAAGAATTGCTTTATTTAAAACTTCTTTAAATCGTAAATCAACATATAGAAATTTTTATTATAATAAATACATGGATGATGTGCATGGGAGGAAAACTGAATGCATAAAATTATTTATTAAAATTAGGGAGCTAAAACTGTCCCACAAATCGTTATGTAAAAAATCATAGAAAAGTACAATTCCAGAAGAGCTTTCAGCATTAATCAAACATTACAGAGAATGACGCTGAAAGCCTTAAAAACATTGAAGCAACGTGTTTGTTATGTTAAAAAGCGTTAAAGCTGTTATAATTTCTGAAATAGTTTACAATAAGTTATCAACTTTTATGATTATTTACTTGCAATGACATCAGCATTTTCAACAAAATATTTTTCCCTGTTGAAGCAGGATTTCATTTTAGTGGCTGTATGAACACGAGAAACATTAATTTATGCATAAATGAACATCTATTTATCCTTCTGAAGTTGTTACAACTTAAAAAATTGGAATAATTATCATACCATGTATTAAATCATAAAAAAGTATAGAGACTATTCTTGCTTTAAATATTGACATCATTCTAAGTATGTTTTAATTTTAACAATTTATATATTATTTGAAGTTAATCACAAAAATTCCTAATTCCAACAAACGAGTACAACATACCATGCAAAAAGGTAATTTCTATACACGTTGAAAACATTTCCTACACTTGATTCATTTGAAAACTTTTGAATGATTGTTAACAATGCCCTCATTAAAAAAAATTAGATGACAACTACTAGGCCAAAATACTTTCTTAGTCTAAGGTTCCAAGAATTTCTTCTGTAATGATATTTAATGCATTAGGAAAAAAGCTCATGAAGTTAGCATATTAATGTTTCAGCTTTAGGCGTTTTAGTACTTAAGGATTTAAATAAAAGAGCTTATGAAAATAAACCCTAAGCAAATTATTTGAAAACTTCAATCATAAAAGTGGATGAAACGAATCATCACATTTTTGTAACCATTGTTTAAAATATGCGTTATAATGTTTTTATTTCGATGAAAGAATGCTGGAAAAACGTTTACTCATATTGGTAATTACATCTAGTTTTCTTCTATTGTTATATAATAGACTTTCTCAAAATGAAAATAAAATTATTTACCTTAAATTTTGGTAGTTTTTTACGAAATATATTTAACTTGTCAGCAAGAGAGCTTTTAGGATAGCATGTGTTATAGGATTCAAAATTAATTCAAAATTGTTTATGTCTCAAAAATTTACTTTATAAGATAATAATAATAATTTATAATTCAGTTCAAAATTTTAATTAAATTTTTTAATTATATAAGAGTTTTTAAGTGAAACATATATTAAGAAAAGGTATTCATTTTACTCTTGCATATGTTAAGAAAATTTTAATAAATAAGTAAAAAATTAACAAATGAATATACTATAGCTTATGAGATATTTAAAGTAAATTTCCTTCAAAATAGAACAATAAACTTTCGTAAAAAATTTAAAAAGGAACAACATGTTTAAAAGTAAATTAATGAAATCACAATATTATTCCTTCAATAAAATATTTTCTTACAACTTTTATTTAAAAAATTATTCTCTAAAGATTGCAAGGCAAGAAAATAATATTATAAGTTATGTATAATATCTATATAAGTATATATATATATATATATATATATATATATATATATATATCTATATAGTATATATCTATAAGTATATATATCTATATAATATATATATCTATATAGTTATATATATATTATATATAACTATTTAAAAACTAAAATAATTAATTCTAACAAAGTATTTAAAATGGTTCAATTATCTGCAGAAAATGTTATTCATCAAAAATGTTTATAAAAGCATTTAAATCTAGAAAAACACAATTTTGGGGTATTTGAGGAACATGTAATACACTGTTTAATTTTGTATCTTTTCCTTAGTTCACATTGCCTGAAAAATAGTGCATATGCAAACCTATACATTAGTAATAAATAATGTACATTAATTATATATATTTCTAATTTTGAAGATGTATTTTACTTTTCTTTCTTTTTACAAAAGTAATATAATCAAAATCATCAAACAAATATACTAAGAAAATTAATTTAACAATTTCATGCATTATTGTTAAGATTAAAATATTTATATATATTTCAAAGAGTTAAATATGCATAAATTTAAATTTTCTGCTTGAATATGTTTACGTAAGCATTATACATATTATTTTCAATTGTAATTTACTCTTCCTTGAATGATTCAATTTCAAATAATCTTAAATTTCAATCACAATCATTTGCTTGAAAAACGATTTACTATTTATTATTTTAGACAAGTTTTCTTTTTTCATTTAATGTTTTTAAAGTAATATATTGGATTTTTAGTTACTTTAGTTATCTAATTTATATGTGTGGAATAAATTACACACACAGATTTTTCTCAGTTTTTGTTTAACTGAGAAAATTATTAAAATATTATTAACACAGAAGTAAAAAAATACATGCTTTTCAATATCGAAATCAAAATATTTTCTTTTCCTTTACAGAAACAAATCTTTAAATATTGATTCTAATTTCTTGAATTAAAAAAGACTTGGTACTTTATAATATATACATACACATTACGCAATTCTACTCACGCAAAGAAATAAATCGAAATCATTTCTTTTTTTAAACAATATTTTAATCAACAATATGATTTTATAATTTTTTGTATAGATATTTAACATAAATTTAATTTCTTAATTTAAAAACATAATTTACCAATTATAGATTTTTATTTAAAAATTTTGAATTAAAATTGTAAGAAACAATTCAAGTTTCAACAAAAAATTTTCGAAACATTTGCGAGAATAAGCATTTTTAAATGTCTTTAATTAATTAAATATTGCAGATAATTTATTTATTAAAAATTGTTATTTTCTATTTATACCATTTGTGTATACTTAAAAATTCATTCTTCAAACTGTTTCAATATTAATGAGTGAACTTCAATTTTATCGTCGATTAAAAACTCAACATTTTATCCAGCTCAGAAAAAATGAACGAAAGAAGCAGAAGTATTTCTATTTTTAGAATATTTTTCTTACATTTAAATGCTTATCGATTATCTCCAGTATACAATCTTAATAAAAATAGCAATAACCATTCTTTCTAGAGCTAAGTGTTCCTAAAAACGTGAGAACGTTCATCTTTTTCAAACAGCCATTAGGTAAATGCTTCAGTATGCCCCTTTACCCCTCGCCCACAGTTGAACATGAGCTTGAGTAGATATCGAATGTTCAATATCGTGTTCCACCATGACTGAGTGTCGATAACTTGACGAACTCGAGAGAAGAAAAGTGAGGGTGAAATCACGGGTAGATCTCTGGTTACAATATAATGAAAGCGAAATAGGTGTACTTTGCTTAAGAAGAGTAAAAGATTATGGATTTTTAGTACTGAAGTTATAAATAGAATATTTGAAAACAAAATAACGAAATTGAAAAGTGAAGTCTTGAAACTTTTCGAATATTTAATTACTTGGTTTTTAAAAAATTTCAAATTAAACTTCTAAAACTATTTTTAAAAATAGCTTTTTAATGGAATAGGATACATTTTTCAATAAAAATAAAGTTAATTTATTATAATAAATTAAAGTTAATATTAAAAACTTTAATTCAATTTACAAATTTCATTTATAGAATAATAACTCCTGATAAATTCATAAAGTGTGGTTACATGTGATCGAAATCTTTTCATTCATTAAAAATATTTTGTGCGCATATTATTAATTAACGTCTACGTTTCATTAAAAGTTTAAAAAATAAATCTGAAACTATACCAGTTTTTCTCGCAAAATTTTAGCAAACATTATATTATCTTTAGTAATAATTATATCTATATACTAATATACAAATGCAATAACTCAATATACTTTATCACTTTTTATGCATTCTTATACTTTTTGAAAATGAAAACTATTAAATCAATTTGTTTTCTTTATTTTTCATACTCTTCATTAATAGTAATTCAAGACATTCCCAGGCTCAACATTTGATTCAAAGAAACTTTAGTTTCTTATCATCTACACTGACATCTAAGATGGTTCACATCATCTAAGATGATTCATCTACACATCTAAGATGAATTTTAGTTTTCAAACTCAAAAAGAATGTTTTTGGGGTTAATACTTTTGGTGTGAAAGTCTTTGGTGATTCATTCATTTTTTAATACATGATATAAATTAAATAATTGACACAAAAAAATTTATATGGAACTTTAACTGTTATTTTTTAATCAAAAATATTCAAAATTTGCAATTAAGCAGAAACTTTATTTTGGCAAATAATTTTCAAATTTAATTACCTCTCATTTTTGATATTTATAAATGAATTTTATAACATGTATGAAGTATTTACATCCTAATATATATATATATATATATATATATATATATATATATATATATATATATATATATATATATATATATATATATATATATATATATATATATATATATATATATATATATATATATATATATATATATATATATATATATATATATATATATATATATATATATATATATATATATATATATATATATATATATATATATATATATATATATATATATATAAGTTTTTCAGTTTGATTTGATTTTAAGCTTAATATTCATTTTTCATTCAAGATATGATACTATATTAAAATTTTAGTGTTATAGCTTTGTAACATTTAAATTTTGTTTTTATAATTTTTTTAAAGTTTAACTAAATATCAACTTACGTTTTTGTATAATTCTTAGATAAAATGCTTAAAATTAAAGAGAATTTACAATAAAGTTTCTTAATTATGAAAACTGAAATCAAATTAAATTAAAAAGTCCATTGTTAGAAATATTGGTATAGAATATACCAAAATTTGTATTTAAAAAATTTAGAACATGTCCCCGAAAATTAAGTTTGTGATGTATATAAAATAAATTCTGTTAATTAATTCTATATTTTAACGTTAGTTACGCCTAAATTTAATAAGATATTTGAATTAAAAATTTCTTAATTTTATAACTATCTATAAAATTTGATTATCTTATAACCTAACATTCATAAGCAAATTTTATCGAGGTATTAGTTTATTAAATGTCTGATACAAACTTTTAGAATATTCAGAAATTATTAAAAAATATTATAAAATATTTTTTAGAAAATTTCAAGAGTGACTCATTTAAGCAGTGCACTAAAAATGTTGGCCACAAAACTTTCATAATTTATATCTATCATTATAATAATTTATCATCTATTCCCAATTGCAGTATTTCATGTACTTAGAATTTTTAATATTGTTATTAGTCTCCATTAATGTATATAAAAAATGCTGGTGTAATTTTACACCAAGCAATAAAACATGAATGACATGCGGAAATTAACTCCAAATTCTTATAATTAAAAAATTATATAACATCATGCTTTCATTCATAAGTTTAATGTTGCGAAATGTAGTATTAATTTGACCAGATTTAGATCTATATGTGTATTTGTGCTGCAAATTAGGTGGGGACTAATTAAGCTTTCCACCAATATCCTCATATTAAAATGTAAATCCTAGTAATTAATCAGTTTCTTCACAAAAATATTTGTTTAAAAATGGAACCGGTAGGAATAAAATAAAAACAATTCCGCAAAAATAAATGGAATATATGCTTAACAAGAAATTTACATCACAAATAAAATTATTATATTGAGAAATATTTCAAATTCATCTTGAATTTTATTATTAGATGTGCAAAATGCATCAATTTTGTAATACGTCTTACAGAAATCATTTTCATAAAAGTCAAGGAGTCAGTAGTATCATGGAAGAAAATTTATCCTTTAGTTAAATGCATAAATAAAGCCAGTCCTTATGCTTACACTCTTTTTCTCATATATATGGAGGAAACATTAATTTTAATTAAATTAATTCCAATAATTGATTGTATCGCTCATGTATGTAAAATTTAAACATTCCATAAAACATTTTATTATATTTTGGGATATTTAGAAAACACAACAAATTCCAAATGGCAAGTCTTTAAATTTTTTTCCTTCTTTGAAGTGTTTTTAATTAAAATTTCTTTTACCTAATTTTGAAATATAAAGTAAATTTTGCATTATTTTTAAAAAATCAAGTAATAAAGCTAACAATTCTTTATCATTGTACTCCGATATTAGCAAAAAAATTATTCTTAAGACATTTTAAATTGATTGAATAATACAAAAATCTTTTTTTCTACAAATATCAGTTTATATTAAGATTCACCAATTTTTTTTGGTACACCAAATTTGTTTTTAAAAGCATCGTAATAATGAATAAATTTTTCGCAAAAGTATTGTGTAAAACTCACTATAAACGTATATGAGATTGTACATATTTATTTGGACACAGGAACAAATATCAGTTTATATTCTATGTCTAAATAAATACGTATAATCTTATATAAGTTTATAGTGAGTTACACAATACTTTTGTGAAAAATTTATTCATTATTACGATGCTTCTAAAAGCAAATTTGGTGTATCAAAAAAATTTTTTTTAAATCTTATTTGTTATTAATGTGATCAGTAACAAATAAGATTCACCAAATTTACAAATTTGTAATATCGGAAATAATTTAAAGACACAATAAGTAATGCGTAATTTAACCTTTTTAACACAATTGCTTTTATTTAACCTATCTAAGTTAATTTTTTAAGAATAATTAATTTAATATTGTTTAATAAGTTAAAGATAATATATTCAATTAGAAATTCCCTACAATCATCTTTTAATATCTAAACGCTTAATATTCACAATGTTTTTAAAAAAGTATTCAGAATAAGTTACTACAGTTTAACACTCACATAAAACTTTCTTAATTATTTTTGTAACTGATTACAAAACAGAAAATTATGCTGATTAGAAAAAAAAATATTTAGCACCTAGTTATTTCAATTTGTTTGCATTTTAATTTATGCAAACTACAAAATTTTATAAAATTTAACTGTTTAACTTTTATTTAACTTAGTGTTATTATTGGGAACATAGGTTTAAAAATGTTAAATATAGGTGTTTTTAAATACAAATTAAACTGTTTTGCTTTATAAATTAAGCAATCAAAGTTTCAAATATCTCAACTATTACAAAAATATTCTGCTTAAACGTATAAATTTTTCGATCTCTGATTAAAGAACATTTTTAAAATTCTGTATAAAATCAAAAGCATTCAAACCATTTTCCATGCACACTTAAATGCGTTCTTACTGTTGAAATTTGTAGCAAAATTTATCTTTCAAGTATTCATAATAGCTTTTTACTTTGATCAAGAAGACCTTTTAGATCAGTTTTATTTACAAATACGACATCTACTTACCACTTTGAAGACAAAAGTCAAAAGCGGTATCTATGGAGACAAGAATACCTCTTTCGCATCACCCATTCCCACAAACTGTGCGAAACATCATTTTCATTTAATGTCCCTATAATCAGGTGCGTGACCCGTTGAGATAAATTCTTGAAACCTCATCCATGAAATATTCACGCGCAATGTTGCACTGTTTCCATTTCGCCATTTCTCGTGAGGTAATAAGGAATTACGATTACGGTTCCAGGTAATTTCGAGTTATAAAGCTCGACGCTAAGTGAATGAAACTCGGTAATAGTTTCAGAGCGAATTCATTCACATTCATCAGCCAAAATTTAAAATTTTTTTTAAATATTAACACAAGCTATTCTAATAAAGCCTTTAGATGAATTGCATACTTTATTATACTCTGAAAATAAGTTATGATTATTCTCCCAAATATAAAAATATGAAACACGTTTAAATTTCATAATTTATATTCGCGTTCTTTGTCTTTAAGCCAAATTAAATTTTAAGAAATTTTTACCTGTATTTTGAGAATAAACGCTCACAGACCAAAGAAAATACAATATTTGTCCAAAAGTGAATCCATTTAATGCTAATAAATAAATATCTAATTTGTGATTGTTAGAAAAAAATCGCAAGCATCTAAGTTTAGTGATTAAATGTTTTCTTTATGATCGTTTTATATTCGCGTCCTCTTTACGAAAAATATTCACTGTGACATGTAAAAATGCGTATTATAACAAATTTTCATTTCAGTTTGAAAGATAAAAAGAAATCCTAAGAAATGCTAACTGTTCAGTTTTGATGTAAAGAAATTTTTAAATGTATGTCACACACACACACACATTCATTGAATGTTGATAAATCTCTTCTTTCATACTGAAAAATTTTTTAAAGTTTTTTTTTTAACTTTCCTTTTTCGTTGGCTTAATCAGAGTAAAATTTCAAACATATATAGTTCTAATACCTATATAAATGCTCTAGATAAGAAAACTTTCGTCACACACACAACAAGTAGAAAAATTAAGATTAAATAAATCAAGAGAGAATCTTCTGAAACTGTTAAATAACTGCATTTCTTAGCTAGTTAAAAAATCGCAGGTCTAGTTATTTTAACTAGGTAAATATTCTGGTAAAAACAATTTAAATTCTTAATGACACCAAGTAAAAGTTTTTTTTTATTGGAGAAATTTATTTTAATTTTTTTCAGATATAATTTTTATAATATTTGGACATTTTGAAAAAGCTAAAATTTACTTACTGTGCAAATTTTGGGTTGTTTGGAAAGTAATTTGGTTTTTCCTATATGGATCAGCTTTTTCTCCTAAAAACCAACCACTTTATGACTGTAGAATCGGGCTACTACTAGAAAGAGGGTAAAAGCTATTGGACTAGAATAGACAATGTGCAATGCAATACAATATTTATTTGCTGCACGTTTTTCATTTTCATGGAAAACGAAATGACTTTCCGAACAAACCAATGATTAAAATGTTTTTGCAATAAGTTACTGACAATAATAATAAATTATAGTGTTTCCTATGTTACACCAAACTCATCTATCTTCGCTTTTGCCTAAATGAGATACGACTCTTTTTTTACCAAGATTCTTGTAGATATACTATTATAAGTACAATTTAAGAAAAAATATTTATTTTTATGAACTATATTGTTCATTTTTAATCACCTTTGTTCGAACACTTTATAGAATACTGATTCCCTTGAACAAATTTCGTTTTTTCCTCTTTTTATACTATAAATTTTAGAGAAGTATTTGATCTAAGACTGTTGTCGATTCATATAAAAGCTTAAAACTGTGCAAAAGCAATTAATAAACTAAAAGTATATTAATCGAACATCCCATGTTAGTGTTGGCGCAATAAAGCCATTGTAGGTGTTCTCTTGAGTTCTTTTGTCTTACAAAAGTCAAGGAAGAGGCTTGGTCGGGCCATAACCTTCGCCCGTTAAATAGTTCGCTTCCCCCTGAAGTTCCCCCTCTCAAGTATACATATTTTTCTTAACTCTCTCCAAGGTGACCTTTCTTCCAAAGTCACAAAGTCACATTTGATTCGTTGGTGAGCGTATAGATCGCTCGATGGCTCGGCCAATGGGAGAATTTTCGGCACTGAAAGATCCAGAGGAAGGCAGAAGGGTGGTTTCGAAAATTTGGGGACGTTAGTCACCATGGCGACAGGAATAAATCGACGGGGAGAATATATTGCGTCCCCACCTATTTCTTGGAATCATGGGAGTAGAAGGGATGGGCCAGTTGTGTTCCGCACTATCGAAGACGCTCTTTTTTGTTTCCCTTGCGATTTCTGTTTCTTTTTTTCACCTCATCAACCGGTCAATGCATTGAAACCGAAACCATATCACTCCCAACCCAAAATCAGTAGTCATTTTAGTAAATGGTCCACGAGTAACTGGGCTTTATGTGTTTGATATTCGCTCATGGCATCCGCTCTTTTTAATGCTCTTACAGTATTTAAAAGAATACATGAGAGCATGGTAGTTAACCTACGTCTGAGGCACGCAATCAAAAAAATTAATCGAAGATCACTTCTTAAATTTGGATATAAGAAATTAAAACATTCTTGTGTATTACGATAAAATTAAAATCAATAAATAAAGCCAAAATTACTTCATTAATAAAGACATAAATTATTAAAAAATTTTAAGAAAGTTAAGCTGCTAGACATGAAGCTTCAAATTGTTTCATACCTTTCGTAATAGGAATGGTATTCACAACCCAAAATATCCTCTTTATACTTTTTGGTAAAAATCTTTTATTTAACTATTTTTTAAACTATTATTAAATACAGTTTATTCTATTATTGAATAAATAATGATAATTTAAGTTGTGTTCAGGAATCTGATAAACGTATTTTCATTTTGATCATGATAAAATAATAAGCAAAACAAATTCCATAAGCAGTTATATATATAATATATACATATAATAGCAGTAAAATTTATTAGTAATTGAAGCATATTTATCATTAAAAATGAGTAAAGAACCTTAGGGATATAAACTACAAATAAAGAAATATTTTAATGGCACACTGATGTGTAATGTAGGAGAATTATAATATGGGAGAAAAGAAATTTTTTTGACATTTGTCGATAAGCTAAATTGCATAATTTCATTTGTAAATATAAACAAGCAAGCAAAAATAAAATTAAATGAAAATGAGTTTCTTGAAAAATATTTTAATATGATCAAAAGCATTGTCAATTATAACTGAGGCATGGAATAATTAAATTTTCAAGAAGAGACTAAGGATTCTCTCAACTTACTTTTTCAGAAACTGTTCAACTGTTTGAAAAGTCACCTAAAAGAGACTTTTCCAACAGATGAAAAGTTTTTGAAAAAAATTAACAACTAGAAATTCTTCCTACTTGAATCTTCCAAACATTTTTCATTGTGTTCATAAAGGAGAAATATTTGGCTAACCCTTTTCAAAGAATCCTTAATCGAAAAGAAAATTACTAGCTGAACATAAAGTGTTTGTTACTTAAAGTGTAAGGTTATCATCCGTGAGAAGAAATTTATTTTCGCATGCTAATGCAGCATATATAATCATGATAAGTCTGAGGATCTCATCTCTGTATCAGTAAGCAACTCATTTGTTGTTGATAATTTGGTACGACCAGAGTGATATAAGAAATAGCTCAGACCATGACACTACCTCTTCGAAATCTGATTTTTACTGCAAAAATCTAGAATTATACCCTGAGTTAAATTCTTTCCAGATAAGGATCTATCTATTGACAGATTGCATAATGAAACGAACTCATTTGTGAAAAGAATATTGGAGTACTAAGCGAACTCATTCGTGGAAGTATCTCCATTCATTTCATTTTCATCGGGTATATTTCTGTCCCTGTCTCCTGTAAGTGTCATGGTATTTCACTACCACTAAAACATAAATTAAAAATATACGAGAATACAAATCTACATAGTTTTGAATAACTTCAATTTAAGTTTTTGTATTTCAACTATTTAAATACGTTATTGAAATAAAGGAACATTCCTAATGCAGCTTCTTCTGATTATCAGATTTAAGTACCGATCCTCGTTTTGAGTTCTTGCAAGTGAATAACCTTATTACAAGTTTTGATGTTAACTTCCTACTTCTGAAAACCCATTCAATAATCTAGAAATGAATAGTTGAAAAATGCTTTTATGCTTTTCCTGCAACAGATTCAATTTTAGCCACATCTGAATAATCTATGGACGGTCAGGATAACGATTTACCTTGATACTGTTGCTGAGAAATCGCATTCAATAATTTGGATTTCATATTTCATATTGGAATTTTCATTCAAAGCATATTACTTGCTTTTGATTTTTCTCCTATAGAAGCAGTGCTTCAGTACACTTTTCATTTTATGAGTAATGAGTAATTTTAATGTCATAAGCACAATTTATAAATACCAACTTGGTAAATTTTATAGCTTTTTTAGACACTTCTATCTCATTTTTGCTAAGAAAGTGTAAGGGTTATAAACTTGTTTTATACCAAATTCACAGTTCCTGTCAACAATTTTGAATGGGGTATATTTATTGGAAAACTAAGGTTTTAAAAGAGGTGTTTAAAATTTGAACATAGGAATTTTATTACAGTTAACATCCGTATCAGAAAAGCAGCATTTTTCGATTAAAAATAATTACCTCCAAAAATAATAGGAAATATTAATACGCTGATCACTACGATTTAACCAAAAACACTTCTGCAATTCTTTAAGGTTTAAAGTTTTGCTCAAATTCACTTTCAAGTTAGATTTAGTATGCAAATTCATTAAATGGCTTAGTCCATTGTAATTAATTGTACAAAATATCTTCTGATTTTTTAATTTGTTTATAATTATTATTTGGTTTTTAAAGCTGAAAAGCTGAGAAACTTATAACTTGTCCTTTTTACATCAATTGTGTTTTTATTATATAACTTTAAGTAAATCTCCCCTTTCCAACAAAATATTGTGTAACTTAAAAATAAAACTTTTTTTAAAGTTACAATATATTTTAAGCATTTTAAATCAATTTTACTACCTATTATTCGGTTTTTAGTGAAATTTTTCAATAAAATATATGGTATCCACAGCACATCATCTTTGTATCATTGGGCGGTCATTGCGCCGTGAATACGAACAATGAGTGTGAACTGGACATTAAATCGTACACAATGGTGCAACAAACAATGATTCTGGCTTAGAATTCCACAATTTCTGCATGAGTGAATCTGTCTCCATTCTTCAACCGTAACTCGTACAGCAGCGAAAATAAGTGGACGTGTCGAAGGCGCTTATTCGGTGTTTTTTGCCTTAAGACTTCAAAATGGGCTTATCAACTGCTGCATCAAGTCGCCGAATACTTCAAGCGTTTGGAGATAGTGCTGTGAATGAACGTACTACAAGGCATTAGTTTCCGGTTGGGAGGTTTGTTCCTCTGTGATGAAGCTGGTATCTGGTGCACTAGTCATTAAATGGTCATTGCGGACCTGTACTCGTAGCAATTGAAACGTTTGCTACAAGCATTATTGCATAAGGAGCCAGCACGGGTTAATTGCAAGGGTGTATTTTTCTTAGCCGATAACGTGAGGCCGCATATCACGTGGATGGCCAGGAATACCATACTTCGTAGGAAACTGTGCCAACTTCTTTATTCACTGACCTTGCACTATCAGATTACCACCTTTACCATTCCCGGGCAAACATCTGCGTGGGAAATCCTTTATAAAAGAAGCAGACTTGCACCAAGTACTCACGGACTTCTTTGCGTTCACAAACCTAGAATTTTTACCATAAGGGGATTGCACAGCTACAACTACAGGTGGCAGAAGGTGCTGGATGTCGATGGTGATTAATTAGAGGACTAACAATAGGCTACAGTTTCTGTAGGTCATGTTCTTTTGGGTATTTAAAAACGGCACAAGAATTTTTTTGTTTACCTTGTACTAAAGATTCTTAAATTACCAGATAAAGTTCTCATGCTTTGATATTAATATTACAATTTATATTTACTAAAAACATACCATAGGACAAGAAATCATTAAAAAAATCTACTTTTTGTTAAATTCATTTATGCTATTTACTTTAAATAAAACAAGAAATTTAATTAAAATCAAAATTATAATTTTTATTTTTCACAGCTTTTTATTTCCGTTTAAAATATACGTTAATTTGGAATGTTATATAGTTTTCTATATATTTTTGGAAAGTTGTAAGTAAATATTACATTCATTAATAGTTCTTAATTTATAACATACGAAAAAAGGCCAAAAACTATTTTACTACTATCCGCACAATTTTTCTTGCAACTGATTGATGTATTTATTTTAAATTCTAAAGATATTGAAATGTTTGCATTACGAAGCACAAAAATGTATTCATAAAATTTAAAATTTGTTAATTTTAATTTAATCTGTATGAGAAATGCTGTTCTTTATTTTACTATCATCAAATAATATAGGCTTAATTCTTTTAAAATACATTTAAAAATTTTCTTATGAATAAATCTGTAAATAAGTTTTAAAATCATATTAACTTAAGGGTCTTAGAATTTTAACTTTCTTTTTGTTCTCTTTTATAAGCATTCTCGTTTGTAATCACATAAAATATAAATGCTTTTTCAAACAAATTTTTTAATTTTACTTAAATTATTAAAATATGAGTTCATTAATTTAGACTGCTCTCCCAAACAAATTTTTAAAATAATGATGAGGAGTCTTATATAAAGGAATATTTTTTAAATCAAAATGTCAACTAAGATAAACGATTTCTGTTTTTGAAAATTTATGAAAAAAAAGATAAATTATTTCGGAACGTTTCTTTTATATATATATATATATATATATATATATATATATATATATATATATACCTAGATAAATAACATTTCCTATTTACTTTTTCTAAAAATTCTAACATATACGGTATTTGTTTTTAAGAAGCAATATATCATGTCACTTTTTAATATATTACTTCGTATTTTCTTTTAAATAAAACATATCTGTAAAATGTTACCGAAACTTTTCTTTTTTAAACATTGAACAAAAATCTGGGAATTTTTAGTTCAACGTTTATTAGATATTGTAAAATATCATCACAAAAATAATTATTTACATTAGAAATTACTAAGTGAATTCGTCTAAAATTGTGAAAATATTTATCTAGAAGATTTTGTCTCCTTTTTATTAAAAATATTTTATTTTCCCCTCTAAATCCTTAACTGTTAATATTTTCCTCATTTTATCATTTCAAATAATATGATATTGTAAATGTAAGTTTAATATTGCTAAATTTTTTCAGATTTTAATATTAAAGAATTTTTGTAGTAAAATTTTATTTGCGAAGTTCAAAAAAATTATTATTACATTTTTACTAACTTATTTTATATTTGAGTTGACTTGACATCAATATATTTAGTATATACTGAAATGTTTACGTTACCATGCATATTGATTTTCCTATTTTGAGAAAGTTTAATTTAATATCAAAAATATTTTGAATTTTGTTATTTCCTGTTTTCTTTTTGATAGCTTTTTTAATATATACACTCTAAAGGAGAGGGAAATCCCAGAAACATATATTTTTCATAAACTTATCTTATTATCGAAGAAACAAAATGTTTTAATGTCAGCAATATTAAAGTTTGACATTTTGCTTTTATGCAAACATGTTATAGATAATTCCTATAGAAAGTTATTGCTATACTTCAAATTAAATGTCATTTAGAATTATATTTTTTTATCTTCTCATAATGATTAGATCTAATTTTAATTTTATGAATTCAATGATCTCATTAAATTATTTTTTTTACTTTTTATTAAACTCGTTAATAATTTCAAAAGTTAATTTCAGTATAAAATATGAAGCCATTTACATTCCACAAAAATATGCTATTATTTATTTAAATTAATAAAAGCATTTAAATAACTTTAAAATCACCAATCCGATTGTGTCTTTTTCGAAAATAAAATTTGTAAATTTTTTTCAATTATACTTCTATAGCCTTTTGAAATTTTAACGAGTGAATGAATCCTTAATATATTTATGTTTGCAGCTTTTGTAATAATTTTTACTCATTTTGTAGTACTATAAATTTTAGTATATTTAACATGTTTTGAAAACGAAATTATCAAAACAATATATTTTAATTAAAGAATAAATTTGTAAGGTAACGTCAAACATTGTCAGATATATAATAAAGAAAATGCTTCTCTTCAAACAATATAATAATTATATCACTATACAATGTAATATATACATTCTATCTTAGGACTTATGAGTTTTCCTTTCGTCATAAATTCAGAAAACAGCGAATCCAATTATTTTCGAGCTGATAATAAACAGTTTTGATTTTTACTAATTTTGTACTAAAATATATTAGCATTATACGGTCATTTTGTGTTAAACAGTTTCTTTGTAAACAATATTTTAGACCTTTTATTTGATTTTTAAATTTGTAAATATTTGTTAACTTTATAGTTGTATAGTGGCAGAAAAATAGAAAAAAATACTAAAAATACCAGAAAATAGGGAAGAAAAGTAAAATTATTTTGCAAATATTGATGAAGCAGAATATTCTTATGCTATTTCATTATAAAACTAGGATAACTCTACAGCTCAACGTTTTAATAAGCAAAGTCCAACTGATGGAATTAAAGTGTTAGGCAAGTTTAATGCTTTTAGTATATTTTTAGAAAAGTGTTCGATTGTAAATACTTTCGTAGAATTTTAGAAGTTATCTAATATACCTAAATACAGATTATTTAAAATAATTCAAATAATATTGAACTTCACAAGCAGAATCTTATAATAAAATTCCATTGTAACGTTACATTGTGAGATAAGTCATTTGAAAAATATCGGTGTTATGTTAATGGTATAATATTGTAAAGGGAACATTCTTGTGTCTAATGCTGTTACTAATACAATCATAATAATAGTGATATTTTCAGCAATAACAAGCATAAGTTAAACATTCAAGTAACTACTGCACTTAAAGTGGGTAATGATAATTCTCTAACTGGCCAAGATGAATTATAGTCGTGAATTAGATATAGAATCAGTTTAACTTTTCTTTTAGTTGAGTATTCCTGACGATTCCTTCTGTCTGTAACGGTTTAATTATTGTTACAGCATTACCATCAGGGGAAAAAATGACATTTCCATTATTTTTAATAATTAAAACCAATTGACTTTGGCAACTGTGGTTGCTGATATAATTTTCAGCTATAATTTGAAATAAAAATCCCTTTAATAATTCTGAGAGCTTTATAATACTAATCTCAGAAAAAATTCTATATTTCTGTCATTAACCGTGGCACTGAATAACGGAATGATATTTCATCATTTCCATTAAGAAATTCAGCTTGGCAGATGCTTCTGGCAATGTAACAAGACCATTTTCCTTCTTATTGCAGACACTTGAGTCAACTTAGAATCATAACTTTATCTTGATTAGTGATCAATTGTTATGGTATTAGTCATCTCGCGCCTGTACTAGAAATGTTTTATACATAAGTTAGTTGGCATCTTAATCAACATTCGTAAGTTTGGTCTAAATTAATGTTTTTCAACGCTATGGTGCATAACATGGGCACAAACCAATGCAACAAGCACTACTAGAACTTAAATAATAGGATTTCATCTTGTGTAACATTTCCAAGTTTGTTATTATACCCTAGAATAACAAATAATAGATTATGTACGTCTGTTTTCTGTAAGCAAGTGTACTGTAAATATTACATGAGAGATTTCTAGGTATCCACTATAAAAGCAATGAACATAATTGTTATTGTCTCAAAAACACCTTCCCAAAATTGTGAATTCTAAGCAAAATCCTTGCAGTTTTATTATTCAGTTTCCATGAATTCAAAGTTCTCAGGACCGTTACTCATTAAAAATTATACCAATATTTTGAAAAGATAATTTACTAGATCATTACTGGAAAAGCAATTTTTTTTATATTCCTTTCATTAATATATTTTAAATCATAAACATTAAAAAGATATTTATAACATTATATTAAGCAGATACTCTACAAAAATTCTAGTGTAACAAATTAGAATACAAATTTGTAACAAACAATATTTAATTATACTGATTTTTTTTCTAATGCTTTATTTGTACGAATATATTTTATCAAAAAAACTTTTTTCATATCTCTTCTGGGATCTAAGATTATCACGAATAATATTTACCTTTCATAAAAATTGTTGTTAAGATTTTTTTCTCAATCCAGAAAATTATTTTACCCTTTGATAAGCATTCATGGTTTTAAAATATTTAAGCACTTTATCCAGAGTTATTGATTAATATTTTATAAAATATAAGAGCTTGAAAATGTAAGAGTTTATTAAAATTTGTTTAAAAAATGAAGCACTTTAAATATTTTTGAGTGTAAAATAATCAGTTACAAATAAATATAAACAAAATTTGAAATTTTTAATATTTTATATATGTATATTTTATATATATATATATATATATATATATATATATAATATATATATATATATATATATATATATATATATATATATATATATATATATATATATATATATATATATATATATATATATATAAATATATGCACGCATACATGTGTGTGTAGAAAATTACAAATTTTATCCTCCACTAATTTATTTCACGTAAAAATTGCAATACTCGTGGAAGTGAATTTTTAATTGCAGTTCCAACTAAGTTACGGAAAAAAAAACATTTTTTGGCAAAAAGTCAAAGCAATTTTGCTATTTTGTATTCATTACGTAATCTATTAATAGTATCTAAAACCATGTTTTTGCTATCTCGAGGTAATGAATTTTGCTCTTCTAATCTAAAACAAAGCTAAAACTGAAAGAAAAATATTATAAAATGAATTACAAACGTATATGCTTAGAACAATCTTTCGAAAAGTACTTTTTAAATTTCTATATGAATTTAAAAATTAATTTAGAATTTTAGTGTATTAATTTTAAATTTTTAATATAATTTTAAATATTTTATTACGTAAAAATGATTGTACTTATAAATATGAGGTTTGAAAAACAATTTTAGTAATGTTAATCATAAAAATGTTAAATTCAGAGGTATTAAATGAACAAGATTTTAATAAAATAATTAAAAAATTAATTCATTTTTTACTTCCAAATGCAAAGGATGAAATAATTTTTATGAAAATTTAGCTACTAAATTAATAATATAGAACAAGCTCTTTTATGGAATAATTAAATCGTCCTAGCTAAGAAATCCCCTCAAGCAAATATGAATTCATATTATTTGGTAGACATATTATTTGGACGTAATTGTGAATATACTGTCTTAGAAAATTGGTTGTAAGTAAAACAATTTTTATATTCTTAATGGCGTACCTTGAAAGAAAGTTTTTTAGTGTTGTTGAGAAAATTTTATTTAGACTGATAAAAAACAATTATACACTTTTTTATTCCTTTATATAACCCTCGCTCTTCTCTCTGAAGAGCGATATACGAGTTAGTCTTTTCAAATCCAAAAATTCAAATGAATTTCAAGATTTCACTTTCCTTTCAGTGAACATAAACCTAGCTTTTACCAGCTTTATAATTACAATAATGAATTGCTTATCAAAATGTAATTATATTTTCGGCAAGAGATATTTTTTTAAATAACTTATGAAAATAACTTTTAAATAAATAGTTTTTTTAAGGGCGTATTTATTAAATTTGAAGAAACTATAAAGCTACAATTGCTTACACAAAAGACGATGAAAACACATTTTTTTAAAGAAATATTTAAAAATGGTATTTATTTTAGTTGAAAAAGAATTTTCTCGGTATTCTTTAATAGCTTCCTCTCTCTCTCTCTCTCTCCCAGACACACACACATATACAACTGTTATTGAAAGATTTGTGTACCTTTTAGATTACTGTTCCATAGGTTTTGAATCTATTTTTAGTTACATTTAAATTACTCACATATAGTCCCAAGATGTATCATTAAAGCTTAGATGAAAGTATTGATTTTTGTCATGTATTTTTAAAAAAGTCATTGATATCACATGTTTTAAAATATCGCACGCAATTTTTATGCATCAAAATTTTCTACGTTGGCCAATTTGAATAAAGAAAAAATGTGAAAACTCTAAGGTTCTACTATAGTTTCTTAACTGATTTTATTCTTGAATATTACATTGATAAATAACTAAATTCAATAAACTTTTTAACTGCATGCTTGACAGCCTACATTTTGTATTCATAAACTTTCGAGAATTCAGGTCTAAAGGTTTTATCAAAGATTTTATTCATGAAAGAAACATAAAATTACCTAAAAGTGTCATGAGAAAATAGCTGAATTATATTAATTCAAATAAAGTTTATCGTATTTTTTGCACATCATAAAACTGTATGAATGAATATGATGAAAGCAAATTAGACAAATTTTGTCGTTAATAAAAGTTCGCATTTCAGATTTTTATTATTCTCTTTTTATGCAAAATTATTTCTACGGTAATTGTAAATATCTCATTTTCAATCATTTTAGCAACTACTACGTAAATCTTCCTCCATTTTAGGAGTGAAATTTTATGATTAATTTTTACTAATTGCATATGAAATATATTCATTGTTTCCATATATATATATATATATATATATATATATATATATATATATATATATATATATATATATATATATATATATATATATATATATATATATATATATATTAAATATATAAAGAAACATCAATAAATCAATATGTCAGGAATTTCGTTAGTGTACAGCAAATTGGGACCTTGTAAACAACTATAAAGTCTTTACAACACAATGTGCAATGAGTTTAGATGCTTACAATTAATAATTTTCTTAAATACAAAATTAAATCATAGATTTCTCATGTATGACGAGTAACTTATAACTTGGAAAAAATAATAAGAATGTATATCCTGAATGCAAAACTATATCGAGACAAAGAAGCGAAATCGTTTTAAGTACGAATAAATTATATTTTTCCCATTTTTATAAATATTATATTATCTAATTCAAATATCAAGGAAAATAGTATTTGTTCATAAATTAATAATTAGTGTGAACTATTATATGCTGATGTCTCAGAATATTTAGCCAAATGAATAAGTCTGAAAAAACTAATTGCAACCAAAAATTTTTTTTAAAAAAAACTCGCACTTTTTACTTAAAAAGAAGTATTTTTCAAATTCAAAATAATATCCTCTTAGAGACAGTAATTCATATTTAAATAGTTGCGAGGTATTTAAAACACATAACAGTAAATCACATTATATTTTACATGAACAAGAGCATTAGAATTCAAAAGCTTTTTAAATTATCATAATAAAATTTTAAGTTGCATTTAAGTTCTTCTCAGGACCTACTAGTAAAATTTCATTCCCCAGATTGGAATGTCCCAGGTTCGATTCAGTCCCCAAATGGGAGATAAGTGTTACATTTTTCTTTTATGTAAACACGTCTGTGAGGGTGGATATTTGGGTATTTTAAGATTTTCTACTTTATCAAGCATAAGCAATCATTACAGAATATACACAGTAAATGATATTATTACATCAGGCATTACTTATCAGCAAGTTCATTATACAGTGCAAATTAGTCATTTAATAAAAGGCATTCGCAAAATTACAATAAAAGGAAATTTTTAAATAAAAAATTAAATTAGAAATTAAAAACGAAATGCCTGGTATATTTGCAAAATAACGGAAATATAACTATACCTTGCTTAAAACATCCATTGGCATATCAGGATCAATAATGATAAACGTAATGAAAAAAAAAAACAAATCTTCAAAGCGAATTTCTCTGAAAGTTGATGCAAATCTGGGATGTCTGCAAATTAAATTCCTTGACAATACGCCGAGTATCCAGGAAGTTTTATAAGAATAATTATTTTCTTTCAAGCGTTTAACCATTCTCCTTCCATTTATTCGGAGGAAGGCAATATATCTCTGTCTCTTCGAATCCTAGTTACGACCCAATCACTCCCCAGTCCATCCTGCCGACAGGCGGATTGCCTCTTTCAAAAGATTGCTATACGAATATGCCGGTGGAGTATAAACTCTCAAGAGTGTACATCGGGAGAAGAGTATTTGGGCTTTCACGTTAATGGAGCCGAGAAACAATAAAAATGTTCAGGGAATAATCAGTTGTCTCTAAAGTGACCTTCTGTAAAGATTTTGTAACAGAAGCTAATGCGTAAGTTTGGTAAATATTAAAAGAAGTAAAAGGTTGAATCGCTTATGTCTTGTTACAGTAGAAATCGTAAAAGACGTTGTTTAATGGGATTAATGAAGGAATAAATAGGATTAATGAAATGAAAAGGAATATTTAATCAAAATTAATTTGGAGACTAATGGAATGTTTTATTAAGATATTTCAGAACTCTTTGTCTTAATATGTTATCTTTACATGTGTTTTACTTTGTATATTTACTAATACATTTTCTTTAGAGTAATGTATTTTAACGTTCTTCCTGAGGTAGTAAAAATTTTGTAATGCGATTAATATTTATTAAAAAATTTTTAATGCAAATTGCATTACTTTTCTGTCACTTAAAATTATAACTGCGCCATTAAAGCATATACCATTCCTCCTCAACTGGCTGGTAAAAAAAATGTTAAATGGAGTCTGTTGATCGTGACTGAAAGTATGGTGTCGGTTGGCACACGTTCCAGTCCAAATCTATAACGGTCTTCATTATGTTGTTAACCAAGATATTGGGTTTATTTTTGATGCGAAACTTGAAATGTTGGATAGGCGGGTTGTCAGATGGAGATCTTATGTGATTGCTGGCTGTGATGGGGCAACTGAAGATGCAGTGCAATGGTGAACCGACTTTACCACATGAAGATATCGAGGTTTTCTTTCTACAGAATCGTTTGTAATAGGAGACTAATTGACCCTAGATGGAAATGAAATAATTAAGATATTGATTAATGATGAAATAATTGGGGGATACTTTATAAAGAAGAATGGGAGTCTACCACTCTTGTTTTACTGTGTCCCTATACATTTGGCACTGATTTAGTGCATGTTTTTGATGAAGACGTTTTCTGGTGATATTTTGACATTCGATTTCAATAAATGGGATGGTTGGTTGTTATCGTGTCCATGGGGAGAACTATAAATGACCATGAGTGTGAAGAACACAGCTGGCTATCTCCTTGATTTTTTCAAAGTATAGACTCTTTTTGATATCAAGGGAGAGGAGTTTCCCCAGCTGAGCCAGAGATCTTAAAATGGCAGAGCAGACAAAAATTAGTTTTAACTTTAGTGGAATAATAGTGGTCCAACCTCCTCGGAGTTGCATCCGAGGAGGTTGGACCACTATTTTTCAACACAACAACCGCTTTTCCATGGTATAACATCTTGGATAAACGGGATGCTATTGTCTATTGCTGCTTATTTTGCAAGTAAGTCTGACATTTCATTTCTTTCGTTGAGCTCTTGAGCTTTGATCAAGTGATACGTGCGTCTTAGTAATGTTTGTGTTTTTGGAGAGTCTTTTGAGTTTTATGTATTAAAGGTTATGTATTATGTATGTTTCTATTCTTTGAATTTTAGAATTACTATCGCTCCTGGTGGTGAAGCTGTGTAGGGTATTGACGACTGTGCATAGTCTAATGCTAATTGAATTGCTATTGATTCTGTCTTGAAGACTGAATTATTTTGTTGAAGTTTAACATGAAACGTATGGATTTCTTGAAGTTTATGTCAAATAAAATGAGTGCTTTACCAACGCAATTATCTATTTTTGTTCCGCCAGTGAAAGAATCGAGAGCAGAAGGACTAGTTGTCAGAGATGTGCTAATGGCTATGTCTTTGACACTCATGATATAAATTCCGTCATCTTTCGTTAACGAAACATATTGCATGTTTTAATGTTAACTTCATAAACTGTGAAGTTCAATGTTCGTGTACTTATGAGAGTTGTGGCTCTTATTCTTAATCGAAAAATTTTTGAAGCATTTGCAAAAGATTTGTCAGAAATATCTTTGGATGTTAAGCAAAATTACTTTATTTTTATTTTGATTGTAAAGCCTAAATTTATATGCAATATGTGATAAATTTTTGAACTTCTATTATGCATAGGAATTTTAAAATTGAGTTGTTAAAGCCCAATCTTCCAGACATATTTCTTAAATGTTGTTGAATAATTTTTTATTTGAGATTTCTTAAATGGGATAGAAATGAAAACTATTTATCTATAATGATATCGAGAAATTTCAAATTGTTCGTGAATTTTACGCTGTTGTTGTTAAGGGTTGGTTTCTTCTTATGTTCAATTAGGATGAAGGCGTGTGTCTTACTTGTTGTCCGAGTTAGTTTGTTTTCTTAACATAAATTAAAGAAAATTTGGAGAATTTCGTTGCTGTTATCTTTAAAATTTTCTTTTGTATTTCCTTTGACTTTAATAAAAGAACCGTCAGTGAAAGCAATCAGTTTGCTATTTGTGGGAATTTCGTGATTTATAAATTTTGTGAAGAAAATAAATATTCCACAAAACCATATATATTCCTCCATGAGATCCCTTGGGACATTCACTGTGACATTTTTTTCAGTTACACATCAATGTAATTAACTAATATTTTTTTAATATTCAGAGAACTGTAAAATTAAAAGAGTAATGTTGAACGAGCTTGTTGTATAAATTAGTTCTTATTTGAGACCTGACCATAATAAAAAGTCGAAGTCATTTTGAATATTTATACTGATGATAATTGCGTTGTCATCTTTATTTTGCTCAAGATTTTATTTATGGCGTTTTCAGTTAATGTGTTGTAAGAAAATCCATACCAGTTTGTATGCAAAAAATTGATTTAAAAATGTGATGTTTGAGACGGTTCAAAGTAACCTTTTCAATGAAGTTTTCTGTCTACAAAAAAAGTTTAATTAATTGTCAATATGCCACGTCAAAAGAGAAGGGCACTATACCAATAACCTAAGGAGTTCATATGGAGCATTATCGTCTGTATTCAAGATGTTAAAATTTCACATCAATAAATTGCAGAACACACGCAGTATAATGCCATAACAATGATATGTGTTTGGAAAAAACGGATTGAGTAAAACCAAACAATGTGAAACCTAGCTATGAGGCGCATAATTGCACAACAGATGAAATGACAAACACCTCATCCGTATGGCTTTTACAGACTGTATAGCCCCCTCTTATGTTTTAACAGGTGTTTTATTGTCTAATTTCACGATTCGTTGCCATCTTTTGCAGTATCAATTACATCAAAAGGTGTCTCTACACAGGATTTGCTTCTCACTGACTCATAGGCCCCTCTGATTTCAAGTACTCAGTAACGTACTTCGGTGCTTACCCAATGGCAACAAGCTGTTTTACCTAATGCATCATGGTATAATTTGAAGTACAATGATGGAAGTATACGCTTCAAAAGTTACATAGGGCACCGTTTGTTAGTTTTCATACCACACAAACAACAGACATCATGCTGTAGGGATCTATTGATATAACTGTCGATCCCATTTATTACAAATTGAAAGCTACCTCAACAGTGGTCGTTACATAAAGGGGAACTGTGGAGCTATACATTCTTTGTGTTCACCTGGCGCTGTATTTTATCAAAAGGCGCAGGAATCTCGTGAACATGTTTCTCAGACAGCACGAGCCTTTTTCAATAGACATCATATTTCATTTCTTATATGTCCTGCTTATTTCCCAGATATCTTTCCCATTGAACATTTATTTGATTTCATTCATCTGCAATTCACTCGTATAGCTAGGGGGTCACACAGTAAAACTGAAATTTGAAATTAAAGTGAAATCATCTGGAAGACAACACCCAGGATAAATTCATAACTTGTGTGATTCAAGCCATGAAATCTACAGGTTCTCATTTCTAAGAGTGGTAGACTTACAAAATAATGATAAGCAACCTTCCTTTTTGTTTTTTCCGTGGATGTCTGATTATTTATTTGTACTCCAAAAGTAAACTGTTGAATAAATTTCATTCATTTCTAACTGCTCCTTCATGGTGCCTCGACTTCTCAGAAAAATGAGTTGAGTGCATATATATATATATATATATATATATATATATATATATATATATATATATATATATATATATATATATATATATATATATATATATATATATATATATATATATATATATATATATATATATATATATATATATATATATATATATATATATATATATATGAAAGAGAGAAAGATAAATTATTCTTGGGTTGCAAATAAAGTAACAGCAACATCATGTCTGGAAAATGATTTTTAATAAATACAAAAATAACATTCTTCAATATGATCATTAGCAATGTTTTGTACCTTTTTCAGTTGTCAAAAACCAACAGAATTGATGTCAGCAGCCGAGGGTCCAAACACTTAGACTATACATTGCTCGTCTATAAGTTGGATAGATTGGAGAGCTTCTTTCATTTTAGGAAAAATATCTTAGTCACAAGAATTTCTATTGCGTGATATAAGTGAAAGTATTTACGGAAGCTATACTGCCTTTTTCAGTACACAGCATGTTCAAAGGTTCATTACACAGTATGATGTGTCCCAAAATCATTGTCCAAAAAATCACAACTTCTGGAGCAAGTCATCGAACATTTCATGGAACTTTATAAGGAAATAGTCTTCCAATAAATATGAACTTTTGCTCCTTAGAGCCAAACACAGACGGTGCTGTTGAACAGTGATAATATACGTTAGTAATTTCTTCTTGAAATAGAGCAGGCGTAAGAAGGACAAATTCATAGAAATATGCCACAATCTCCAAAACGCATTCGCTGACTCATTCCTTGATGATTCTTCGGGGAACTCTATTGGGAGTTGCCGTTTATTTGACTGATGCTCGTAGACTTGAAAACCCATCTTATCAATTATGGCAATATGCAGAAAAAATGTGTCCCTTTATTACGGTATCTGAAGAGGTGGATACTTTTTATTTCCAATGACAGGGTGAATACAAGGAATAACACAAGTAAAACACGTGAAAATCACAAAATAGACATGAGGCGAAGGCAGGACAGGTGAATCCAGTACATAAATGTAAACGAAATGACAGGAGTCTTTGCCCAAAAAGTTTTCTGGCTTGCCAATAAAGCGATGATTCAAATCTTCCATGCAGTGCAGCACAGCGGTGGAGATGGATCCTATTCATGGGCTCTGAAAAGTTGCAGAGTGGTCGGTCGGATGCATTTAAGTCGCCAATGTGGTGCAAGTGCTCAGCTAGATAGTCGTGACCGGTCAAGAGTCAAAAGTGCACCTCAATTTCATGGCGTGGACTATCAGGGATGAGGTGGATACTAGCGTTGCCATTTCTAGACGCCAGTGGATCATAGTGGAACCTAATGAGAAAACCTTTTTCTCACCTTAATACTTTGTTCAACATATATCTTTTGAAGACTAAACAAAATATCAACATAGGATTGCAAAAAAATTTATGGATAGTTCTTGTAAACGTGACCATTCACAATAGCAACTCGATAATGGGGTATGGACAGTCGACCTGTAATGCAATTCAATTCCATAGTCTTAATCTTACCTGAACTAAATGCTTTGACACATTGTTTAACATACATTAACACATTTTCGTGATAAGCTTTAAATAAGGTATAATAATACTACAATGCATTTTTTGCCACTGGCAAATTCAGTTTCAAACCACGACCACTGATTAATTTTTAAAATCATAATTTAAAATAGTAAAAGAGAGTGTCACGAGACACATGTGTCTCGTGATATTAATCCGACATCTTTAAGCGGATTTGAGCTCTGCATACCAAACTTTACCAATATCGTATGTATATATACGAATGTTTATGCATATACATGTACACATATATACAAATAAGTAACTATAGGTATATATGGTATAGTTTTTATAATTTTAATGAAACTCTTTTAAATAATATTTATTTCCTTGAATTATTTTAACTTTTATTAATTATAACTATTCTGAAATTTATTAGAAAATTTACGTAACAACGAACATTATTCCTTAAGTAATAAAAATATAAATTTACTATGGAATACTTTTTTAGCATCAACTTTATGGATTATTAATTTCAAAGAACAATATGTTCGAAACTTTGATAATTATATAAAAGGTTTTTTCTTTATATATGAAAATTACGTTAAAGCACTTTCATCAAATATTTTTATCTTGTGTTGGTATCATCAAGAGCTGAAACACTTGTACATTAGTTTATTATAACACATTTGATAATTTATTTTATTTGAAAGACATTGATTGACATATAACTACATAAATAAAAATATATTATTTATTCAGTTACATTTCGCTGTTTTTATAATCTTTATATTATAATTAAGCGTAATTACTATATTTTGCATTTAAATGTTTCATTACATTAAAAGAAAAATATGATTTCAGTCACAAAATATTTTCATATTGTTTAGTATAAAGTTTATGTATTATTTATATATATAAATAACATCTACATAATGCTTTATGCATTATTCAAACTTTGTTTTATTTGTTTTGCTTGTTAATACAGAACTATGCAAAAATAAATGTAAAAGCAGATCAATACAAGCGCAGACACAACTTAAGTCTTAAACATTTCACCAACGAAATATTTTACCCTAGATTTGCAAACCATATTTTTACAGGCAAATTCTTACTTTTCTTCGAAAGCAAGAAAGATAGAAATAAGCAAGATTTATAGTTTATACTTAGATCGCGTTTGCAGAATTCATTTCAGTATAAACTCTACCAGCTCAAAAAATAATCTTTCAAAAGTGACTTTCATTTCTAGTCGTTATTTGCTCAACGACAAAAAAAAGTTGGAAACTAAAAAAAATAACGGTATATCTATTTTGCAAAGTTAGATGGAAGAGAAAAAGCTTTTTTTATCAAAGCCTCTCTGACATGAAATATCTTTCCGATGCTTTTAACGCAATAGGTTTTAATCCAGTTTTGAACTGGAAAAAAACTGAAAAGGGAAAAGCAGTAAAGAATTCCTTCCTGCGTTGAACATATCCAGAGTGAAAAATTGTGGATCATTTTTGTATTGAAAGAAAAAAATTTGTGTGGGGAAAGGGTGTTTTTTGATTATTCAACAGTACGGTTGGATATGAAATAAAAGTCTTTTTTTACACTTGTGTAATCACTAATCCGAATAAAAGTTTCTAATATAACAAATAAATCCTTTTAGATGCCTTTATGTTGGTGTTGTGTAAGATGAGACTAATAGTCTTAAGGATTTATTGGAAAGATTGCAAATAAAAATAAAGTTACATTTAAAAATAATAATAGTTATATGTTATTAAATGTATATAGTTTAGTTATAATATTACATTTATAACTAAATTATATTAAATTAGCTATAATAAATAAAGTTATATTTAATAATAATATTATTTATATAACTTTTATATATTAAAAATACAGAAGTTATTTTAAAAATTAAGAATATAAGAAAAAGCTTTCTTTGTTTTATTATTCAATAGTTACATAGTAAGTAATTAAAATCTTTTTCTTCTCACAAATGATTTTAAATTTTTTTTTGCACTTTTTAAACTTAATAAAAATGACTGAAACTATATTCTAATCTTTTTATCATGGCTGGAAAGATCATTTAATTTTATACAAAAAAAGATAATGAGAATCGATAAATATTTTAATAAGTTCTATTTCAAAGTAATGATGAATTATAAAAATTAATTTTCATATAAAGTATTCATATATACTTTAAAATTAAAATGTTGAATATCTGCTTCTCTTACTTAGGAGTTGCTGATATCACTAAAATCTTTTGAATCTTTAAAAAATTAACTGCATTAACTTTGCTATTTTAAAAAGTGCTTCATAAAATGTCAATCAAATTAAAAGTCAGTGTAACCAAAAAGTAATTTTCGAGATAATACTTATAAAAGGATAATAAAATGATTAAAAATATCTGTAAAAATATTTGTTTTCACCTCATGCATAATAAATAATATAAAAAAATTTAATTACAAAAAATGTTTTGATAAAATTATATTATGAAAAAAGTTAAAATAAAAAATGTGTCCTTATAGTAAAGTTTTAAGTACTTAAGTACTGTGTCAATAAATATATCTTGAACTAAATATACATATTCATATTATTTCCAACTTATGGAACTTTTCATTTAAGTTAATATTATTCTTTTCTAAAACTGAAAAGGAGCAGTTATTTTATGCAATGTATTAATCAATCTGGCAGATACTTCCTTGGTGACAATTTCGTCGCCAATTAATTGCTGTCAAAGACAAATGTATTTGCCAAAATAATTATAAAAATAGTTTCCTGAAAAAATAATCTTTGAGCAAGAAATAAATTCTATAATAAATCATTTTGTTTCTACGCAGGAAATATTTTGCACCTATTTTAGTGGGACCTATAAAAACGAATAAACAAAATAAATTTTTAGTGTTTTTAAAAGATCCATTTTTTGCAATATCCCTTTATTCCTGTCTCTTTGAGAAATGAAAGTGTTGCTCAAATTCTGTTCATAAAATGGCATCTCAAAGGATTATAACATAGATTTAAGCTTTTATTACTTAAAATAAGATAAAATACATAAAAATAAGATTTCGAAAACGAATTTCAATGGACTTTAATTGTTATGAAATTTTCAATAGAAAAATTTTTACTTTTTTGGCGATGATATAATTTTTATGAATAGATATAAACGAAGCTTAAACAGAACCAATTAATGAATTAGCCAGAAAAGTTTGTGTTTCTAGATTAGAAATCATCTAAAGAACGCTAAAATATACGAATATAGATTATAAAGAAACTGACAGAGATATTAAGCTATGGGTTAATAAGTAAAAATAAGTAAAGTCTGAAAGTTCTCAAAAGTAATTAGCATTATATAACTTAACAAGAAACAGTGATATTATGCCATAAATAAAGCAAAAGCTTAATGTTGGTAGCCACAACTTTTTTTTACAGAAAATACTAGTAATTTAAATGCTTGAGCTCCTAAGTTATAAAATGGAAATCAAAAATTATAATGTATAAAACTACGATCAGACTAATGGTTATCTATTGGGCAAAGACTTGGAATTTCATGCAAACCTGTGAAAAGATGTTAAAACCAAGAAGAGGTATATCTTAAGAATCACTTTTAGATCAATCTTTGAGAATTATGTTTCAAGGAAACGAAATAACTATAAAATTCGAAACTTTTTTACAGAAAAATATATAACCAACTATGTAAAAGAATTCGATTGGGGATACAAAGAGAATAGGGGACAATCAATGGACAAAAATATCTTAAAAGTCAATTGCAAGTCAACGAAATAGTTAAACCCGAATAAGAAATGCTGAAAGAGATTATGAGAACTTAAATATAAGAAAAGAGAAAATTAAGGGAGGAGACAGATGTTTTTTGACTCGAATTGTAGAAACTATGGTCTAATAGGAACTATAACATCAGGAAATAGTAACATCAGAAGTTTGTTTTATTCAACATTTTTTATGCATATGTCATTAGAGAATTTTTTCTGTGTTCCATGATTTTTCAATAAGATATCATAAATAACATATTCTTCAATAAGATTCAACAAGCGTTTACTTGTAAGCTGATATTCTAATTAAAGCATCAATCTTATAAAATTGACTTTCATTCTTTAACGGTGGCTTTATAAAACTAATCTTGCAACTTGTCCCTTTCACCAACATTTCCTTTCATTTTGTATTGTTACTTGATAGCAAAATATTAAAGCATAAGTCAGCAAATTGAATACTAGTTTATCCCCTTGACATCCAGGTTGAATAAAGAAATACTTCTGAGAAACTCATTGAATACTATCATGCATTATCATCATACATGCTAAAAATGTTTTTAATGAAACTTATCATCGTTACCATAAGCGGAACAAAACAGTACCAGAGGAAGTTTTTATACTTACATATTTTTTCAGATTTATTGACGTAAAAATACCAATTTATCGCTTTTTTATATTAGATAATCACTTTTTATGTCATCATTTGCACCACATTTAAAATATAAACCTCATAATTTAAAATTGGTGCTGGGTTTTATAAGGCATAACTTCATCAAATTATGTATTCAATGTATCATTTTTCTAAACAATAAATAAGTTTAATTTTAATAAAATATAAGCATTTTATTCTTTCCTTTTCATTTCGTGGAACAATGATATATCATTCAGGTAACCGATGTCTAAAGAATTCACACAGCACGTAAATTAAGTTGAAATTCTAATCTTTCAAATATCTATTGTGTGTGAAACCACGATACCATAAATATTCTTTAGAAAAGTGAGGATTTTATTTATTCTACTTGCACACTAAAGAGAATATTGAAACTCTCTATAAACCATCGTTAGACAACACTTTTGCATTTAGATAATGCTTTTAAAATCGATGCGCATTAAATGTCCCCAACAAAATGTAAATAACCACCTATTTAGCAATCTTTATCCCGTTGAAATTTCAATAAAACTTATGAATTTATCCCCAAATGCCTTTGCATGAATCTGCACATTTTGCGAAGTCCTTGGGAAAATAAAAGTTATACTTTTGCAAAGTTGTATCTCTGAACAAAGTGTTTCATGCAATTCATTCACTCTATTTTCATTTTAATGAGCTACACACCTCCCCCCTCTCCTACCAACAATTATTCCCCAGAGTTCCCATCCTTCAACTTTTCCTGTCTCGGAATTCTACAACCTCACTTTCTCATTGGTCGAAGTCTCAGTCACGTGGCATCATTTCGCCATCTTCGATTGGATACTGAGGTTAAGACAACGCCCGCTTTAAGACTGTGAATCAATATTCCTATGCAGTCTTATTACACTCATCGTCATCGCTACCTTTACCCTTCTTTCTATGCGCCTCAGATTTTATCTTCAATTCTCTCTTCCCAGTTTCTTCCTTTTTTTCCTCCTCATCTTTTCTTTCACTACTTTCCTCCTTTCTTTTTCAACTCTGTTTTCCCTTTTGTTGAAAACTTCATCGATCGGTCTTGCTTCGTATTTATTTTCTGTTTGGTATGAGATATTCAGTACTTGTTCATATCTTTCCTCAGAGATAAATCGATACGGGAAGAGAAGTTGTATAAAGAGTATTTTTTATTCAGTACAGCTTTTCTATTGTTTAGTCGATTTTATATTCTTTAAGAGTTTTTTTCACAAACAAGTTGTTTTTGTAACAATACAGAAATTGCAACAGTAACTTAAAATGTCATGAAAAAGTTTCCTTATGAAATTTAATTTTAAATTAAAATACTTAGAATGAAAAATATTGAGGTAACTATGACAATTATGAATTATATAAAGCTGCAATAGCTACAAATTTAAATTTCTTATTTTTAAAAACCATGAAATATCTTGAGAAAGTTTGCTATAAGTTTTAAGTATGCATATCAGAACCCAAAATAAAAACTACATAGTTTTATTGAAAAAGTTTATCAGTTGTATAATATACTCCAAATATGTTAAGGTTTTATTATTTTACTATTTTGTATTATTTGGAACTATGCATATTTTATAGTTAATGAATTAAAGAATATAAAATAAACAGTATTACACAATGTGCAATTAATTTTCTTTTTTGCAGTGTTTCCTATTTTGGAAAAAATTTTTGAATAGAAAAGTTTAGAAACTATTTCTTTCCATAGTTTATTGCAAAAATATTTGCCATTAATTATTAATTAATCAAAATTATTTAATAGTTGAAGAATTGTAAACAAAAACATTTCAAAATGTATTATACGTGATTTTTCTTAATTATTTTATTAATTTCCTTAAATATTTAATGACAGATTAGTATATTTTAATTTAAAAATTCCGATAGTTAAATATCAATTTGCTTGAAAATTTTAATTTAAAATTTTCAAGCAAATTGATATTAAACTATCGGATTCGTATACATTCACACTATTATACAATAACAGTACATTATACTTTCAGTGTTGATGATTGTATAGTACTCTGTACTGATTAATTTAGAACAAGGGACTAATTATTTCTCTGCTATAAAATTCAACATTTGCAAAAACTGGCTCAGAGCTCTTTAAATTCAAAGCATTCAATCCAATCTACTAAATAGCTTCATCAATAACTATTATATAAGCTTTAAATCATTTAAATACACATAATATATATATATATATATATATATATATATATATATATATATATATATTATTATTATTATTATTATTATTATTATTATTATTATTATTATTATTATTATTATTATTATTATAAATACGTAAAATTAATTGTTTTTGTTGTGTACCAGCTAGGTTTGCATTAAGGGGTGCGCTGCTCCACTTTTGCAATTGAACCTTATTTTTGGTGTGGGGTCCGACTTCTTCAGTACACACATGGCATAGGTACCCGTTTATAGGATAGGCAACCATTCACACCCCAATCATACAAGGAAAGGACAAAGACAGAATAGATAGAGAGAAAAAGTACATCCATGCCCGAACCGGGATTCTAATCCAGGACCTCCCTATCCGCAGTCAGGCACGCTGACCCTTAGTCAGGCTGTGAGGCATAAAATTAATTAATTAAAAACATAATATTAATATATGTAAAGTAGTAATGATACTTGATTTCTAAATGAATAGTGCATGACTTTTTACCGAAATATATTATTCTGAGAGACTAAATTTCAGTGTTTTGGTATAAATCAAATACAAAAATATATTAATTGTGTAATGTATCTCAATATTATCTGTACACTTTTTGTGTTTTTTCTATCAAAAAACGAATACATATGATTTTCCTTAAAAAAACCACTCTACATAAAGACATGACAATGAATGTATAATTTTTTATGACAATCAACAATGGACAGTATGCTATACATTTTAAATATTCTTTTGGTTATTCTTATAAACAGTCGATAAAATTTTGCTGACCATTTTAGAATGTACTTATCTAAAACATTTCAAATACATACGTACCAATTATTTGTTTAATTTATATTAAGCAGATACGCAATATATTTCATTAAACCTCTCACTATAAAGAACTGAAATATATATAATTGTTTGAAATTATATGTTTTATACCAATAAATCTTAGTCTAAAGTTTTTTATTATTTTAAATTAGAAAAGCAACTTAATTTTATGCTTTCAAATAAAAATTATACTTCACGATCAACGTTTGAAAAATACTTGCGGTTTCCAAGTTTTCTGGACACGCTGGATATTGCACAAAATAGGAATTATTGAATTTATTACTAAAGTTACGAATAAAGAATTGTGCTTCATATTATGTATTTTAAAATAACCAAATATGAAAATGATAAAATTGCAAGGTATTTCTAAACAAAACACAAAATGCTCTTTTTAATTTTTTTTAATTTGGGAAAACAAAAATATTTCCCTGTGCACCAAGGAATACCACACAGGGCCCGAAGGTACAACAAATGTACTACAAAACAAATCCAAATAAATTATGAGATGAAAAAATAATAATAAAAGAAGGCAGAGAAAAAAAAAGAGATATAAAAATGAAAAAGGAATTAGATAACAGCATGCATAAATTTTACAAAAAATTCAAAATTCTCTTTCTTAACTAGGTCCACCATAATTGGGGGCCACCTGTTATTCAATTCTTTACAAAGCTCGTTCCTTTCTTCTGAAACAGATGGGCATTCAAGAAGAATGTGAGAAGGGTTGTCACTCCCAGAGTTGCACTTGCACACAACACTTTTTTTAATGTGGAAACGGTGTAGGTAACTATTGAATTTCCCATGTTCAGTGAGGAATTGCGTAATTTTAAAATCAGTGTAAAACCAGTAGTTCTTAATTCGACAGGGAACTGAAGGGAAAAAAGATTTTGTCCACTTACAAATAGAAGAGAAAACGAAACCTGAGTTCCATTCTGTAACTATATTTTCTCATGTATATTCATTATTACGAATAGCGATATTATTATAAATCGTACTAATAAAACATAAGCACAAATAATATTGTATTCTACGGTAGAACTGCATTTTATTGAATGGATTGTTAGATACTTGATCTCTTATTGATATTTAGTAATGAATATTGCAAATTTTTTATTCTAGATAGGCATATTTATTGGAGAAGATATGTTAGGAATTTTCACCTTTTGCATGATATTTATCTTTATTTTAGCTATTTTTGTCATCCCTGAGAAGATACACTATAATGCATAGCAGTATTAATAAAAGCTATAGGCAGTTAAATTATCTACTTTACATAGTATAGAAAAATAACTTTAATAATAATGCAAAAACTGTATTTTTTATTGTTAATTTTATTCTTATAAAGGTTTTCTATGTTAATGATATTAATCTTATTAATAAAGATTAATTATTTACAATATTACTGATTAAAAGCATTTCTTAATGAATGATTATATTATCAGATGATAAGTTTTACTCTGAATATGTTCAAAAGTATAATCTTGTTAATAATAGTTTGTTTGACATTATTTCATAAAGATTACATGATTTTGATTAAAATTAAATTTTGACTTACATTTAAGTTTGACTTTTTTCAAAGAAAGTAAATTTTTCAAATTTTAGTAAAGAAAAACATCCTTTATTTGGAAACAAATTAAACATTGGACATTTTTGTTGAAATGATAAAATTTCGAATACAAAATTTTGAGGAAACTATTTACATACAACACACACACACACACACATATATATATATATATATATATTATGTGTGCATATACAATCTCAATTTTATTTTATTTTGTATAAAATTTTATCTGTATAAAACAAATCCTTATTCTGTTTATATGCAAAATGTTTGTCCAAGTTTGAACCGAAAACGGCTGCAAGGAATAGAATAAAACTTTAAAACTTAATCAGAATGCCAGTCTATGAACAATTAAAATAAAAACTGTGTCACCTTCAAATTTTTCATTTCAAAATTTTTATAATAAAGTTAATAAGAAGTTAATTTAAATAGTTGACTTGAACTCTCAAGAAATTTGCATTTGCCGTACTGCAGTTAATTTAAACAATGTAACACTCTGATTTGGAACTATTCTCGCTTCAAGAAAGAAGTTTGATGTTTTTCCTCCTTTTTAAAACTAACAACTATGTTTAACTCCTGGAAGTAAAGAAGACATAATCACATTGTATTTTATTTTCCTTACACACTCCTAAAGTATAATTTAAAAAGAATAAGTAAAAATATTTACTCTTTTTTTCAATTTTTGAATAAGTATTATTTTGGTACTTTGCAGATTACGTGTTTATGCTTGCCCTAATACGTCTACAATAGGAAATCCATAGAAACAGTGATGAAAAGTCCCGACTTCAGTATTTAATAACTTCGAAATTTAAGGAAAATTTCCCAAGCATTCAATACCTGATTCGATTTTAGATAATTTATATTTGATATCTTATTTCGATGATGTAAAATTGTGTTTGAAACAAACTTGAGTAAATGAGGAATAAAATCCATGTTCAAAATTTTTTCATTAAAGTACGATTAAGGAAAGCTTATGTGCTTGACTTGCTAATTTCATATCATAGTAATAAAACCTTATTATTAAAACAAATGAATAATAAAACTTATAATTCTGTTATTAATTTCTGATAAAATTCTAAGTTATTTTAAGTAAAATTCTAATTATTTTTATTAATTCTAAATTATTAAGCTCTGTAAAAATTTTAAATTATTTCTAAAATAATATCAATTTTGTTCCTTATAATTTCCAGCTTCTTTCGTCGATTAATAAATTTAAAACTATTCCATAATAATTGTGTTTAAAAATATTTCTCCTGCTAAAATCTTAAGTTATTTTAAATATTATGAACGCCATTCAAGAATTCAAAAGTTTATCCTAAATTGAATTGCTATTGTACTTATTATGATCACTCGCGATTTACATTAAAATTTGTGTATTTTGATTCATTTTGTTTTGTGTGTTAATCTTATTTCTACCGTATTTTTCCAAACTTAAACAAATCATTCTGTATGAATCTTTGATAAGCTGCAATTATAAACTAAAATATGCTATTTTGTTTTAAATTTATTCAAAACAAAGAAAAAACTTGACTTTATTCCTATTAATCATCATAAAATAAATTGAATCATCTATTTAACACCAATCTTAGTCTATTAAAGACACCGTCTTACATAATCACCGCTCCTCTAACTTAAGGACAGGACTTCGCGACATATTAAGTGCATCAATGCTGGAGCTCGACATCACTTGCAATTAAGTCATAGGCACCTTCAGAATCCCTCTACACACTGAGTCAAGATCCAAGTCATGAACGATCGCTTTCTACCGGAGAAATCCCGAACTGTCAGGGTGGCTTAGTCGAATGTGTAGGCGTAAAGTACGTGCCTGGAATGGAATGAGTCCTTAAAGATGGATCTTGATAGGTTGATCGTGGTCTGCCTCAATGGTACGATTTAAGCTGGAACTATTCCCTTCTTCCGCGATCGTAGATTTACTCTTTTTGGGCAGAACTGAATTGTGGAAAGCACTTTAACCTCCCACACCTTTTTTCTGTTCCGTAGGGACTTGGTATTACAAACACGTAAAGAGTTGATGGGAAAATAGTACATTGGAGTGGGCTCAAAGGTTACAGATTTTGCACAAATTGCTAATGGGGTTTTATTTTTATAAAATAATTAAAATTATACTGTGAACATAAGATTTGTGGTTTGGGATTTGCATTTGCAGGCTTTATAAGCTGATTCCAAATACTGATTAAATACAAATTAAATTCTCTGAGGTAGTCACAATTCTAGTTGCGCTTTTTAACAAACTTATATAATTTCTTCAGTCTAATATTAATAAAAAAATGAAATGAAAATGTTACTCAGTGGGTTGAAAGGCTAAGCAACGACAGTCATTTTAGTCACTTATTTCAAAAACTTTCAGATTTCTAATTATAACTTTAGTTTCAGTAATTATTTTTGAAGCGAGAATACTTATGAAAAAGTAATATATTTATCATTATATATATACTTTGTATAATAAAAATAATAATTTTCATTTAAATATTCAGCAAATTATCAAATTTTATTCACAAATTATTTCACAAAATTGGATTGGGATTAATTTTTTCTGAGAGAACAATAACTAGAACACAAAATTTGCTTAATTTATATAGATTCTTTTCATGCACGTGTAAATGGCTACAAAATTCGAATTATTATTTTTATTATTGTGACAAGTATTTTTTTTTATTCCATTTCCTACATTTTTCCTGTTCCTGTAATTAAAATTATTTTTGAGTTTTTGCTAAAAAATAATTTAAATATTAGTAACTTGATATCTTCTGAATATTTGCGCACTCATGCGTGATAATTATTTCTTTTTTAAAATTAATGTTTTGTACTTATATGTTGATGTGCAGAATAATTAAAGATTTAAATTTTACTCTAAGTAACATTTCAATAATTGTTTTTATAATTATTTGGCATTCATGAACTTAAATCAAAAAAAAATTATAATAATAATTATTGCAAAGAATTTATTGTAAAATAATAGAACTTGTCCTCTGATAGTTAAAACATTAAAGTACTAAATATTAAATTATTCAATTTTTATAAAGTATATCCTAAATTTAACTTTTAAATTTAATTCCAAAAATTTAAAGCATATGTTAAACCTTATAGATTATATTAAGAACACATATTTAATAGTTTGAAAAAAATTGTAAATAATTTAATAAAACTTTAATTTAAATATTTTACAAATGTTTATTTTTATTTTTTGAACACTGGTATTTTATATATTTGACGAAAAAAATTAAAATATTAAGGATTCGTTTTCAAAATTTAATATTAATTTTTATAGTAAACTTTTTTATAATTATTCAATTAAATGATTTCTTTGTTGATTTATATGTATAAATTTAAAAAGGAAAAGTTATAGCTCATAATTGGATCCTTAATATTGTTAATTTTTCGTTAAGTGTCCTGAAGTTTTAAAGTTTATGACTGACAACTATTTTAAGGCTACTAAAGGATTTTATTCTTGTTTTTATACTTGTTCATCTTTTCATTGGGCTGCTCGTCGATTAATGGCAGAGATGCCGAGGACGGGCGTAGGATAAAAAAAATTCGTTAAGTGTCAACAGACATCAAGAATCAAATGTTTACATTTTTTCAACATGATAAAGCACTATTTTTCAGTCTGGAGTAAATTCTTAGTTATTAGAATTCTCAACGAGACACTTGTAAATACTGCATTTTTAATAAACACTTCTCATTGAAAAATATATAAATTGGATTTTATTACATTTTCGAGAGTATATTTGCCATAGAACTGAGCTTCTATAATCGCGAGCTTACAAAACGAAACTTGCTGCCAAAACTAATACGAGGAGCCGTCAAACCCTTTTAAACATGACATAGGCATTGTCGGCGCCTTTTGCCCTACAACACAAAAGGGTGGACTTCCATTAAGTCACCAGAGGTACTTTTCCTCCCTCTTAAAAGCTTTTTCGGTGATTCAAGAGGGGGAGAACAGTGGGCTCGATCCCTCTTGGGGATCAGGGGGATTTCACTGATGCTGTTATCACTGGTTCTTAGACGAAAGATTTATTGTCGGGGGATGGATGGACCAGAGCGCTCTCTTTCTATCCTGGCTATTACTTAGAGAAACGATTTTCATATGTTGGAATCAGCAAACGAAGAGAGAATGTTGCTCAAAATGCATCATTTACTTTTTTAAATTTTTTTACACTACACTATTTCTTTCAAAAGAGCACGTCCAATATATCTAACTTGTTGTAACAATTTTCAAACATTGGAAATATATAAGCATGCTTTTCATATTTTTTCTTGAATGAGTGATAAATGTACACAAAGCAAACATCAGAGAGGTTTCATCAGATCTGAAGAAAGCGCCTTGGAAAACGATAAAGATAAATCTGTAATATTTTATAAGTATTTAACACATCTTTATAGTATCTTTATTTACTGAGACATTTAAAAATACAAAATAATTTCCTTGTAAACATAAGGATCAATCTTTTAAGTCGTAAATATGAGACAAAAAAAAGAAATTTTATTATGTTTTCTCCGAAAGAACGTTATTTTAAAAATATCAGCTGTATTATTATCAAAGATATAGAAAACTCATGAACTTGTTTAAAGAACTTTAAAGATTAGCAAGAAAGTTATTTAAAAATATTATATTTTATTTAGCATTAATAATGCAAAATAAATGTATTAATGTATTTAATGATTGCGCTGAAGTCTTGAGATGTCATTATCATCACTATTAAATTCTTTGTTATGAAGCTAGGTATCATATATTAAATTGTAAGTTAAAATTATTTCTATTAACTTATAGCTTCACTTCTTACAGATTCTTAAAAAATTAAATGCCTTCGCTCTGTTGTAAATTAATGCAGTGTAACTACAAAGTTTTAATCCTTGTTTTGTAAAACAAAATTTCCCACAAGATGAATTAGATTTGTTCTCTAAAGAGTATTAATTTATAAGAGCTCAATATCACAGATAAAGAAGAAATCAGTTTTAACTTCAATAGAAAGGTCGAAAATTTTCTATTTGTGCATTATTACTTTCTTGATACCAAACTACTATATCTAGAAAATATTTAAGTAACATAGAGTTCTCTAGACAGTTGAAGTTTTTCATCCCTTCTACATACAATGACGTCACATCCGGCACTCTACTAGCTGTCGGAAACTCAGGGCGTCATTTCCGGCTTCAAATCCGGAGACGATAGACAGAATGAGTGGAAACGGGGATCTTGAAGTATCCAATTTCCTGACAGGACTAGGGATTTAGAGTTTTTCCTTCATTCTTGAATTTAGAAAAGGTATTTTCGAAAGTTATATAAATCTCTCCAGAGCTACTAATGACAACGTTTATATTTTGTCGCAAAATTTATTATTCACATAAAATCAGACTTAGATTTTTATAAAAATTTATTTTAGGAGCATAAAAAGATTTAAAAAAGTAGTTATTAATTATTATTTGAAATGGAGTAATTACTTGCATTGTACAAATTACAAGATGAATGTTACATTCACAGAATATTAAATAATGACATCTAAATCTATTCATATTTTTTGCTTTTAAGAAGATCATGCTTTGAAAAAATGATTTTATCAGTGTTTCATAATGGCTCATAAATTTTTATTACACTGAAACATATTTTTCAGGTAACTGGAAATGTATGACATTAATAAATAAAAAAATTTGCTTTACTAAAGTTAAATATAATAAACTCTCTTTCTTTACACTTATCAACTTAATTTTACCATTTTATTATAGGATTTGACAAGCCATCTAGCTTTAACAATTTACAGTTTTTAAAGATGCCCTATACATATCTTGTCACGCAACCAACCAATCTAAATTCTAACGTTAAACAATCAGTTGGTTGCAGTTATATAATTTGATGAATATTTTGTGTTTACTTGAATAAAACTTTGCTTGCACTAAATTTACTGCGATAAAATAGCATCGAAATAATATAACATGTTGAAAAAAAGGAAAATATGCAATGATTCCATTTTTATGGTGAACTTATCTTACAAATTACTTCTAGAACTCAACCTTTCATTTACACTGTACTGTTGAAAATATTTCCCAAACTGTAAAAATTTCCGAATTTTACAATATGTTTTGCAAAATAATTATAGATATATTTATGACTTTAATAAACATTTTGATAGTGTAACGTTTTCTATGCTTTCCCAATTTTCTTTTTATTTAAAACAAAAGAGCAGAAAATTTAGAGAAATGTATAACTCCTAGGTTTTGTGGGCATAGTTTTGTAGTTTCTTTTCTTAATTATACAATTGGAAATTATTATCATTTCATAATTACCATCTATTTTTAATTAATCAGTATATGTAGGCCGCTTAAAAAATCAAAGTTAAACAAACTCTATGTGCCTAGTATTTTTTAATATCTTTAAAGTAAAATCCTTACACTATATCTAGAATTCTTATGCTAGATTAATTTGTAAGAGCTACTTATAATAGAATGAAACTTATATAGAGAACTTTGATCTCTAACTAATTTAAAATGAAAGCTGTGTTTCATTTTGAAATTTAGATTACAGCGTTTCATCAATTTAAATCTGGATTGACACTGCTTAGTGCACCCTGTAAAGTTGCTGATGCCGCCATCTTATTTTAAATAAGTGACATTCTGCTCTGGTGTTCGAGCTTCATTAGCAGAGACATGATTATTTTTCTACTTTTAGAGTTATCATCTATACGTAACTGTTAAAAGTATAGATAAAAAATATCTACATAGGCTCTCTCCTTTATCTTACATGATAATGTAATTTTAAAAAAATTACTTGCTATTTTTTCTTATTTTTAAAAATCCACTGCTTTTCTCTATTGCAATGTGTATTTATTATTATTCCAATAAACCACAGATAGGAAAGTCATTGGAATGTAGATGAATGGTGTGCCGATTTCAATATTTAATAATTTGTAACTATAAAGAGAGATTTAAAGATCTAAATACATCATTCTATTTGTTTTTAGCTGTCCAATATGTAAGACTTCATTTTGTATTTTAAAACGACATTTTAAACAGGTTTAAAATAATAATTTTTATTTTTACGAATTGCAATTCTTTATATCAAAACTTTTTATACACTTTTCATTAGAAGTCCAGAAAATTTGGCTAATGTATTGAATAAAAATCAAGCGAGAAATATGAAATTTATAGCTTTGCTGAGGAATTATGTATAATTTTATTGAATGGTTATAAAACGGTGCCATATATTGTTTTTCTACAGTATAGTTATAATTACAACAATATTTTTATTTATTCATCATTATTTTAGTTTTAAAAAAATTTTCAAACCATACATTTTACGTAAGCATTTTTTCCTTGTAACCATAATAAGATTATTCAAAAAAGAATAGAGTGATTAATCAGTACTCAATTGCTTAATGATATTCAAGTTTTAGCAATGTATTGCTAAATTTTATTGATAAAATATAATATTACCTTCCTGAAATTTACCGCATATTATAGTAAATAATAAATACCATGAAACATTTGATATTTGATTCATAATCATGACAGTTTGGGTAATAAAAATTTTGACTTCGTTTAAATATCTTTTAATAAAAAGCAGCTATTGAAATTGTTGAGTATAAAAACCATCTAAAGCAACTTGGATCTATAACCATTCATTAACATAAAACAAAAATGCTAAATTCTTAAAAGATGGTTTTTTTCAATAGTTAGTAGAGTTAAATTTATCATTAAGAGTCTGATTTAAAGATTATTAAATCAAAATTGAATAAGAACATTAAAAGTATTTTATCGATTTTTTATCAACATTATGCATGCATTGTTAAATCGTTCTTCTCACAAAATCATTCATATCATTAAAATAATTTTTTAATATTCTGTGAAAGTAACAAGCTAAATTACTTAACTATTTTGATTTTAGAGACTTTTTTCTAAAATTAGAGAGAAAAATTTTTAATTTACTTCTTTTAAAATGTACAAATATTTTTAAATATTCTTTAAAATGATATAAGAATTATTCATGAATTGCATATATATAATGTGATGGAGTTCAACCTAAAATTTTGGAAAGTAAATTTTAAAAATTAAATTGGAATAATAAATAAAATTAATATCATAAAGCAGCTCAAAAATTAGAAAAAGAATTTTAAAATGTATAATAGCAGTATACGTAAAAAATTATAAAATTGGATGTTAAATTTTTTATATACATTAATGCTTTTTATATACCAGGCTTTTCAACATGCCCGTAAAATATTACAGTTTTTACACACTATGAGTGTTTCTTGAAATCGTACAAGAAAAAGGAAACATATTATTACAGTGAATTTCATTATGAAAAAATGGTTTACGTTAACTTCAACAAAGATAATCTGTGTATCTTTTTAGACTTTATTAAATTAAAGATTTCAAAATTTTCACAAAAAATTTATAAAATATTTTATTTATAATTATTTAAGAATTGTAAAAACTTTCAAAATTATTAATAGAGTCAATATTTAAAATGTGTAATTTCTTATTAAATATAAACTTACATATTAATATAAATATTTCTATATTTATTAATATGTAACATTACATTACATATATAATAAATATATCATAAATTCAATTGTAAGCAACTGTTTAATTGTAAATAAAATTATTTTACAAAATTTTTATCTAAAAATATCATTGGTAAACATAATAAATATAAAACTTCTTTGAAATACTGGAAATAGATTTTGGATTCAAATTTTTTAAAACTTTCTTGAATTTATTTTAAAGTTAAAATTTGAAATGTACGTTACTATATTTATTATATGTTTATATATATTTATTTTATATATGTGGAAAAAGAAAATTATTTAAATAATACAGAATATTTTTAAGAACAACTATTAATTTTTCAGTACTTTAGTACTTATAAGTCATTTAAAATATAATATAGTTCAATGAATATTTGCAGGCGTTTTTGTCTATCAATCCATAAACAAAGACTTGTTATTAAACAACATGTATCTTAGATAATTAATTTTCTATAACACATGCTTTTAAAAATGTATTCGTTTTCTCAGTTTTATATTTATTTAAATCATATTTTGAAAAATGTATTGAAGTTAAAGTGCAGTGTAAGTGATAAATAAAATAATTGTAATTGAGGGTCAGATGTTTGCAGCAAAATCACTAATACCAGGAGCTATAATTTTCGTAATTATGTTATAAGTAAGATTTTGCAATTATGCTGAAACTTTCTACAAAATATTCTAAAATTTTAGCAAAATATTATTCGAAATCTTTCATAAATTAAATTATGTAATTCAGCTGAAATTTTATTGAAAATATTTTTTAGGAAATAAAACTCATTTCAAAGGATTAACAAATAAATACTGAAATATTTCTAATTTCTTCTTAACCCTTTCCTTATTAAGATAGCTTTCATGGTTTTACCACATTTCTATATTTATTATTATTTATTTTTTATTCTTTATATATTTATATACATTTTATATTTATCTTTATATTAACAAATATTTAGTATAAATTTTTAATACATTAAACGGATAATATAATATATATTATCCATTTTGTGTGATGAGCTGTTATATTAAATTATAAAAATCACTAATATCCTTATATTTTTTGCTTTCAGTTATAAGCATACTTTTAGAAAGATAATTTTTATGCTTCCTTATTTTACGATTACCTTGAAATTCTTTGTAATTTTAAGTTTATATACGAATTAAAAATGCATGAAAATTTTAGGATTCTATTTAGATAAGATCAAAAACGTAGTTTATCAAAACTAATGTTTCTATAAGCAAACTTGTTGGGTTAAATGATTATTTATCTTATTAATGGCTTATTATATCTTTAAGTATAACTGTCTATGTTTAAGTTAAGTTAATATTATGGGGATTATATTTTTTTATTTATAGCTTAACTAATTTAAACAGCAAATTTATCATATAGAACTTCAATATCGTTGAAAAATTTTACATTCTAAATCGTGATTATAAATAAAAAGCACAATAAACAAAATGTATAAATAAGGGTTTTAACACAAAAAATATTTAATTTTTATTATATTTTCTTAAAATGCACTACATTTCAAAATAAAATAAAAATTTCTCCAGCATTTCACTAAAATACTTAAGTGCCTAAAAGTTTTACAGTCCATAATACTAAGTTTATTTCTAATTTATATATATATATATATATATATATATATATATATATATATATATATATATATATATATATATTATTATTAATATTATTATTATTATTATTTACAAATGCCTGTCGTTCGGCCGCTAGGCCATTAGACAACGGGCTCTCCAATATCTTACAACACGAATGTAATATATAAATATACATATATATATATTTCACAATTATATCGCATCTGTATTTAAAATATATTAAAAGTGCTATACTCTCAGGGTTTGTGCTGTGGATATCAAATAACCAATTAGAATACAAATATGTGGATTGGGAAAAGGTGAAATGTTAAACCCAAGAAAAAAACCCTCTGAATTAATGAGGTGGGATGTAATGCAACGTTTTATTGTGTGCGACATTGATTTTAATGAGTTTGGATGCGTGTTTCGGAACAGACCCCACTATGTGAGTCTGAAAGATGATATCTCCTTTATTGACTGGCTTAATGAATCCTTAAAAGCTCTCCTATCAGATTCCTGGGTTGTCAAAATCGGAAGGCTCTTGAGCTTTTGCAATTGTGGGTTAAATGATTCTGAAATTCTTTCGTGCTTTTAAATTCTTGCGTGCATTTTTAGTCTTTAAATTATTGACAGCAAGTATCATTAATTTATTTTATTAATGATTGTGGGTAAACTGAAAAATAGTGCTTGATTTGATAAATTCAATTTAAAAAATTCGGTTATGAATTTAAAAATGAATGAAGAAATTACAAAATTTTAAAACTATTATTTAATAGTTTTTCTTTTTTTGTTTGACTACACAATAAACTTAAGTAATCAACACTTATAAGAATTTAGTATGCTTCAAAGTTATTACAGGTTCTTTTTAACTACATTTTAGAGCAATGTATTTAAGTAAAACAAAACCTCGTATTATAGATAATTTTGCATATTTAATACACATTTGTGTGGTACTATTATCCATTTTCTTTTACTTAATTTAATAAGCATTCAAATAATCTTAATTCTAATTCCTTTTAATAACATTCTAATGTGTTTTTTCTAATTTTATATAAAATAAATATATCTTATTCTCTTTAAGAAGAAATTCAATATCTTAATATTAATCTCTCTCAAACCTAACAGCTCTTTATTCATTACGTATTCATTTTAGTTAACAAACTATGGTTCGTTGAAAATTTCTTGAGGTCATTTATCAAATTAATAATTTATAAGATTTAAAAAATATTATATTTTTTAACTAACTGATGCAAATATAAGTGAATACTTTATTATTCTTTTAATTACTATTAATTATATAAAAATGATAGTTATTTATTTTATTTATAAAATTATGTTATACTGCAGATTGTTCGAATCTATATATTTAATCAATATATGATATAAAATTAATTTTATTTATTATCACGATATATATTTATATTAAACCAGTAATATTTAATAAACTGAGAAAGAAATCTTAAAACTTCCTCTCTTTGCATATTTTTGTGGAAATGTTTAAGTTTTAAAATTATATTTGTTCAATAATCATTCATAAGAGGATTTTTGCAAAATCAGGATTATTTTATAATAAAAGTCCCAACTTATAAGTTATTAATTTTAAACGTAAATCAAAGTTATTATAAATATTCAGAATGATTTATCTTATTAGCTTTTTTCATTTTGTTATCTATACAAAGTTTTCAATTTATGTCCTTCTGTCAATTATGTTTATTTTTTATTTGTACATACTAATGTAAGCTGCTCTTATTGCATTTTAGAAAGAATAAAGCTTTTTAAAAATTATATGATACATTTAATAATTTTATACTAGAATAAATTGATCCATGTTATTTAATGATTATTTTTACTAATCATACATTCTTATAAACGGGTTCTTCCGATTCACAACTTATAATTTAAGTTTTAAAAACTGTAAGATTGTATACATGTGTTTTCATTAGAATCACATTAAAAGAAGTGTGATAAAAGCAAGATGGTTTTTCATTATACTTAAATATTTTCGGTAATTACTTTTTAATTCTGGTTATATAACTGTTTTTAGTATATAAATTAGGATCCAACATTGATAATGTAAAATTGCATTTTTTAATTTTATTTTGATAGAAAACACTTCTGTAGTATCAAAACAAAGAAACCATACTAGAAGGCATTTTCTATTAAGAAATTAACTGATTTAAATTATTATGCATTGCTCGTTAAATATGAATTTAAGTTAATAATTTTTAATTATTTTTGATATCCAATTTTAAATTTAATCCTAATACATTATTTAATAAGTACTTGTACATTATGCTTCTCTCTAGCGCAAATACGTTTAAATAAATAATTTCTAATTATACTTGTTTCTCATTTTCTTGATATAACTAAATTATTTAATACTCGTTCACTAAATTACATTTTTCAATTTTAAACAGTCATATTGTATTCAATTTTCTCATAAATGTACTAATACTTTAAAAGTTATTTTAAATTACATCTAATCTCTGCTTAATGTAATATATTTCTAATGATATTTCTCTGTAAACTAATTCTCAATCCGTTTTAATTAAATTTAATATTTTTTTTATTTCAGAAAAGTTCCTGCAGAAGGAGGAGGGGGTGGAGAATCATTTGAAATGCCCTCATTAAAATCCTTGAGTAAGCCTAAGGATAAGTTAATGAAGTAAGTAATTGAAAATCAGGATTAAATAATTTAATAACCTTTTTTCGAAGGTAAATGCTATTTTATTAATTTTTATGACAATGATATTTTGAACCTTTTTTTCAAACGTCATCAAAGATTAAAAACAAATTGAACTGTGCCTAATCTTTAGCTTATAATTGTTGTACGATATTTTGCATCAGTAATTTTTATCCAATTAATTTATTAATTTATTTTATGAGTTATTTAAAATTATATTCTAGCATTTTCATCTTTAGAGAATTTTATAATTATCTTTAAAGAGCTTTGAGTATTTTTGAACAATGTAGTTATATTAATTTTATTAGCAAATAAATTATTTCGTAATAAGTACTTTTATTTCCCTATAGTAATTTTCAATTAGAACAAAATTCAAAGTTAAGTAATGAGAAACGCATTAATGATAACATTGTCTTTTTTAATGATACCGCGAATTTTGTGGTTCAATATTTTAAAATAAAAAAATCAAACGCAATAAGTATATAAATTTATTAACATTTAAAAATCACGAAGTTTCACGCAATTCTCAAGAGAAGTTTACAGCCAGGTAATTGTAATTTGCGTGTAGAATTTTATTTTAAAAATAAACAAAAATATTTAAATAAAGAGATAATTCGATATTTTAAAATTAATAAACGAAAACACCATTTAAAGGTATCTCACAGAAATTTCATTTCGGATTTATTTAAAATTTTCAATAATGTTAAATTATGCTAGCTTTTAATTTCATATGTTTGAAGTAACAATCAATCAATTAACTTTATAAAGACACCAAATTTTTTCAAGATACAAAATGTTAAAATAAATGAATTTTATCTTTATTGTTTCATATTTTATTAACTAAGTAATGTAAGATAAAAAAATTAAATAATAATTTAAACTTATGTTTTTACCCTTAAATAAACTACAAACTGTTTAAATTTTTGAAATGGAAAATTATTCACAAAGCAAATAGAAGAGAATAAAGTTAAATTGTGACTTTTCCCTTAACATATCTCATAATAAATGTAAATAAAATTCTCGATTTTATAATTTTTTAAGTCTGTCAAATTTTATATTCTTTAAATTAAAAAATTAAAATTTTACACAATTTTCTTAACTTTGAATTTTTAGCTGACTCAAAATAAATCTGGTAAATATTTCAATTAATAATTTCAATTCACGATTATTTTCAACATATAAAGTGAGAAATTATTGAAAAGACCACGTGATTATTGGGATTAAATTAATATTTTAACAAACATGCATACAACCAAATAATGAAATTCACTTTTCATCTTTATATACATATGTAGAAAATCAAAATTTTTATTATTGTCAAACACTCTAACCTATTACAGGTCAAGATTATGTTTCCAAATATTCTCCGCAATACAATCATTCCCAATAGACTACTACCTTTTCTCTCCCAACAGTTTCAGATTTCTCATCTGCAAGTGGATGGTCTTCCTCTTTAAAACTTGGCATAGATTCTTCAAAAAGTTATCTTTTTAGTTGGGAAATGTATTGTCATATCTATATATTTAATCTTGCCATTTAATAGAGATTACGTTGATTATTTTAGTAATGTCGAATTCTTCATACTTTTGTATGTCTTTCGATTATGTACCAACCTTCAAACTCTGAGGAAGATTTAGTTGACACAATCTTCTCAGAATTTTTGTATCGAACATTTACACTTCTTAAATCTTTTTTTCACATGCTTAGCATACAATATTAACTTCAAACAAAAAAAAGGATGATACGTTTATCAATTTTATGTAAACTCATTTTAATTTCTCAGCTGATTTGTTTTGTTTTGAGTTTACATACAAAGCAATAGACATATTTATTAGACATTAATATCCTGTCAAAAATGAGCAAATAATTTCAACAAGAAGATGCATAGCTTAAAATAAATAAAAAGAAGAAAAAGTTAAAATTGAAAATACCTTTAGATATTTATTAATAAGTATTAATATGACGAAAATATGACTAAATTTAAAAAGACGAATCTTCTTGTCTGAAATTTGTTTTGAAGTGCAAACAATTGTTTTTATATTCCTCAAATTTTTACCCGTCAGTTATCTATCTTGTATTAAAATGTAAATCAAATTCACATAGAAATATAATATCTCTACATCATATTTTTACAAACAAATGCAAGCGGAATATCAATGGGCTAGAGTTTAAAAAATATAAGAATTGTATGACAATTTCAGTCTCAGTATTTTGTCTGCCACAAAACCGAAATTGAGTCTGAGCTCAGGGTTTCCCCAGCAATAAAATGCGTCTCACGCCTTTCGAAGGGGCGGGAGACTCCATCAAGTGGGAAGAGAATGGAATCAAGGAGGACACGAGGACGTGGAGAGACCAGGCCACCGGGAATTGCTGTCCTCGATCCACCCATGGCTATCAATGGACGCTTAGAGCAATCTCTGTCTATTCTCAAACTCCCTGAATCCTTTGGGGGACGCCTTTCATCCCCTTTCCCTTACAAAGGGAAAATGGAGAAAAACTGCTATAGTTTAACCTAGTGAAAGACACGGGGACGGGAATTTGAGTGACGACGCGTTGATTAGATGTTAAAACGATTCATTCCATCACATGAGTTGTCCTAGAATATTCTGCCAATCGACTTTACGTTTTAACTAAAGAATTTGGAAATGATGTAAAATAAATGGCTTGTATAAATAACTCACAGATACCATTTTAATCATTCTTATGATACATTTGTATTTTTAATTTTTAAATTTGCCATATAAAATATGTTTTGCGAATATTTTTGATTCAAGAAATTCCGATTGAAATTGATTTAAGATCTTAATTAAAGATTTTTTAAGTTAAATTTAACAAATGATTATGAAAGAATGCCCCACTCATAGTTTTAATCTTTCTTTATAATACATGTATGATTTTCAATTTCTAAATTTATTTTATAAAATGATTTTTGCAATTTTTTTATTCGATAGTTATCGATACAGTTCAATGAAACAATTTCATTCACTCTTCTATACAAATTAAATACAAATTGCCTTATTTGAACTGGTGGTAGTTTAAAATTTAATTCTTTAATTAAGTATTGACTATGTTTATTTATGCAATATGATACAATTATTAATGTAATATATGTGTTTAATTTCAACATCAATATTTCTTTGTTTTCGTTTTCTCACTTATACCTTTGTACTCTAGATTAAATTTTAGGTTTAAGAAATCTTTGGCAAACTTATTAGCACCTTAAAACTTTAATTAAAAAGATATTGACGGGTAAAAATTAAAACATACACGATTACATTATAATTAAATTTTAATTTTTTGTTGATAATAGTTTTGTATTTTGCTATTGTGAATTCAAAAATATATTTAAAGTGTTCAACCAATTGGTAAAAACAATGTAATGCAGAAAAATGAAACTCAATTCATAAAACTTATGAAAGATCTTAATTTAAAACTAAATTTGTAAAACATATTTGTGTTACTTATTGGTATTTTAAAACAAAATACTTTTAATACTGTCAATGTTTGACACCTTAAATTAGTATAAGCATTTTTTAAATCATAATACATTTTAGCTCACACACAAACGCGTGAATTGAAATAAATATTTATATAATTTTATTTTGAACTAAAATTTCTGCTATAATTTTATTTAAATAACTATCGAATGCTTTGAATTAATATTTTAACCAATAACACTTTTAAAAAATAAAAGAAAATTACAATTCATGCTTTAAAGCCATACTTGAGCTCAAGTTGCAAAAAAATTATTAAAATGAAATGTGACTCTATTTTCGTAATATTAAAGAATTTTATCAGATCCATTTTCATCATTACTAAACTTTATCCATTATAATGATATTTTATTTTATTCGATTCATTAATATATTTTCATTAATTCATAACAGCAAATATTATTTTGTGATATTACTCATTCATTTTTAAGTTCCCTCAGTAATTTCTCAACAATTATAACTAACATGGTAATAAGCATTTTCTGTTTTAAAATGACGAATATTTTACTTTTTTATAAGAAGTTTTTGTGTAATCTTTCGAAAACACTTCAATTTTTTGTACTTATATTCGAAACAAACTTTTTTCTCACAAATAAAAGAAATAAAATTTCTTTATTTGTGCCAGTTCTTAATTATTACCAATTCTGAATTAAGGATAAGAAATTATTCAACTTGCTTATAAATCCCCCTGCATAAACTTGTTCACCAAAAATTTTAATTCTCTCTAAAAAAATATTTTCTTTTAAAAAATCTAATTCTAATATTCAATAAACTCCAATCTTCTCCATTAATGTTTAAAAAAGAAAGTAATTTCTAAGCTATTGAAATTTTAGCTATCAAGAAGTAATGAAAAACATTTTTGAAAATGAAAAGAATTTTTCAAACTCTTTTGAAAATTCTTTTGCCCTTAAAAATTTTTTACAATACGAGTCCCACACATTTCTATTCATTGAATTCAAGAAATAAAAAACCTGATGCTCAATTTTAATACTTTTTCCTTCACTAATTAAATTTAATTCCATTTACATGTTATGAAAATATTTAAACAGTGATGAATAGTTTGAAGAATTCTTAAAGCATACGAAAACTTATTTTAGACATACAAACGGAAAACAGTAGCAAAACAAATGGAAATACTTTTTCCTTAGCAACGGGGATGACAAAGAATTTATCAGGATATTCCTCTTCCCTTTCGTTCACATAGCTTTGATGGGATTTGAAGAGGGCAATATTCCTGTTTGTAATTCTCCCCCTACATTCTCCAACAGAGGAATGTCAAGATTTGCAGTAGTAAAGAACAATTTAGCCAGTCACGTGACTCTTCTTTCTCTCTATGGGGGGTTGAAAATGACTTTATTAGACACATAGAGGAATTTCAAGAATGAAATATAAACTTTAAGCTTAATATCCTTTCACACACACTCAACTTTAACAAGGAAATGTATAGTTTATTGACGACATCAAAGGACGTTTCTTTTTGAAAATAAATTAGAACAAAATTGAAAGTCGGTACATTGTCAATAAATTACTGAGTATATGTTCAAAAATCTATCCAATAATGCAGAATAAATCATTTCAATTAAACTGAGGGCGTTTTGCAGTTCAAACTCGATATTGTCAAATGAAAAAGTATTAATTAAAGAATTATTTGAAGAGCTTAACTTTGCAGTAGAATCTTACTTATATTATCATTATAGTAAATAATTCTAAGAAATAACTTTATTGTTAAAATACAATTACTATTTGACTGGATATGAAATTTATTTACTATAAATTGCCAATGTATTATATAAAATTTCATAAAACATTTTTTGCTTTGAAAGTCAATGTCATAACTAACATAAAATATAATTTATTTATGATAAATTTATTGTTAAAATAACTTTATTGTTAAAGAAATAACTTTATTGTTAAAATACTATTAGTATTTGACTGTATATGAAATATATTTACTATAAATTGCTAATGTATTATATAAAGTTTCATAAAACATTTTTTGTTTTGAAAATCAATGTCATAACAAACAAAATACTATTTATTTATGATAAATTAATTTAATAATTTTTTAAAAATAGAATGAAATCATATAATGTTCAAAATTTCGTATAATAAATATTTTAAGTAATGAATAATTTAAATATTTAAGAAGGAAGTTCCTGATAATCCGTTGTTCTAGATATAATCATGTGGAAGAGATTCGTGGGGATAGGCATAGCCTGTAATAGAGATTGAAAAAGAAAAGTTATGTAATAAAATAAAAAGTTGTATATCTTCAAAATAGAATATTAATGTTAAAGATATTTTTCCAGTGTGTGTGTAAATATATGTGAAAAAAAATCACAAGAAGTTAACTTAATTTTTTTTAATATTTCAACAAAAAAATTGTTTTTACTGTAGACGATTTTTATTAAATTTGAGCCACTACGTAATGATTTTAGATTTCGGAATATCAAAATTTTATTTATGGTGATTTTTTTAGGAATAAGTAATTAGTTAAATATTTAACTATGGATTTATATCAAAAATCTTCATGGACTTTTTTTATGATCTTGTGGACAAAGTCAAACAAAGAAACATTGTAGCGACAGAGTGAAATCAACTTTTGGTAACGAATCACCATCTAAGGCAACAATTTCAAACCCATTTAAATTATTTTCGTAGGAACTTAATTAATTAAAAAGGGTTTTATTAATAGAATATATTGATGCAGTAAGAAAACTTATCGCTTTCGATTAATATGTCATTTATGAAAAATATATATATTTATGAACATTTCAAGGATTTGCATGCATTCAATTTTGAATGATCACTTAAAAGTGATAAAAGAATGTTTTCAATGGATTACACAAAACTTATAACTCATTTGAAATAGCGCCAAGAAAATCTAAAAAAAAGTAAATTCTTAGCTTCTAAACAAATATCAAGTAATTTGAAATTCAAGTAAGTAAATTGCATCGTAACACGTGACAAAACGAATATTTGTTATTAAGAAGCAAAACAACAATCAATAGTTTCGGTGTTAAATGATCCTAAGCCGAAAAACGTTGCTCATGATAAGAATCAAAAAATAATATAATAATAATAATAATAATTGCTGTTTTTTATTCAGTAAATCTGGTTAGCTCACAACTATTTTTCCAGATGATTCTAGGGAACTGAATGCTCTTTAGTGTACTATGATTTGTTTGCTGATACTACTTGCTAAACTAAAAAAAGATTAAATTGTACCATTTTCCACTTGGACAACACTAACTCTCACGCTGCTTTGATATAGATTATTGGAAACATGAAAAAGTACAATATGTGACTCATTACACGTATTCACCAGACTTAAAACTTATTTTCGATTTTCAATCAAAGAAAAATCAAATGCATGATCAATATTTCAACAACTCACAAATGATATTTTTCTGTTATATCACTTTCAAAATGTTAGAATTGTTTTCATAAATAATTTATTCCAATATGAAATGTATCCAATCATACAAGATGTATTTGGAGAAGCAACAAAACATATATACTTGGTAAAAAACTTTTGAATTATTTTTTACAAAACTTATGTAATATCTTTTGTATCTTTGATACTGTTTCCACACTTGTGTAATAGTTGTTAAAGCGGTAACACAATTATATGTTACCTGTAATATCTCTATATAATATTTCTGTAATATATCTGTATAACTACTGCTTGCTTATTTGTTTTAAACTAAGTGTTCTTCATTTCTAATATACTATAGTTGCAAAAAATATTGAAATTTTTTCTTTAAAGCATATTTATTTAATTTCCTAATGTTCTTCTATTTTTTTATTTATAAGTACTCATTTCATACGAAAACCCTAGTAGTTTTCTTTTTTCGTTAAAAGGATGTTGTACGTTAACTAGATTAAATTAAAATATCCTTTTTTCTGATTAAAACTTTTTTCTTGATGATAGGAAATTGTATATAAAATAAAAAATGCCCATTTGAAAAAATAAGTAAAATATGATTTTTAATAACCATTACATCATCCTCAGTATTTTAACTCTTTAAGTCTAATCATCGTAGGTGCTCGTTTGGATGTTAAAACTGAATTTCAATCGTCCAGCCCATTTCAAGTTTTAAAAACCTATACCTTATTCAATATTTTTTAGGATATCACAAAATTTCAAAGTTTCTATTCTTTAAGCAATTAAAATATATTAAGAAAAGGTATCGTATGTGTATAAAATAAATTACCTTTAACAAAGCGGAAAATCAAAAATTAATTTTATTTCGACTTTGTAAAGTTTAGAGCATATAACTCATGTTATTAATTAAATTCAACTAGATTTATGTTAGAATGTGTTACGATCATGCAATAGAGATTATATTTATTTATTTATCTGATGTAAATCTCATAATATAAATTAGTAAGAAATTTTCTCTGAATTAGTTTTCTTAAAAATATGTGACGTACTTATACGTTTTGTATTAAACTAATGTATATTAACAGAATACTTTACATTTTTATATACAGAAGAAATATTATTGAAAAAAATTCTCTTTAGCTGACAAAAATATGAAGAATAAAAATAACTACATCTGATGTAAAATATATAGTAATATATAATATTAAATATTTTATTTTTACATATATTATTTTTATTATATAATATTTTTACATATTATTATATGTAATAATAATAATAATATATAATTATATGTAAAAATTAAATTTTATTTAGTGTTAAAATACTGATAATTAGTAATTTGAAAGATATCAAAAATGATTTTAAATATATCAGCAATAATATTGCAAAAATTTAATTCAAATACTGTCACCATGAAAAATATATAAACAACAAAATATATTTTAAATCTTAATCAAAATGTTCTTTTCTTTAATAATCTCAAGATAACCTTTATCCCTACTTCTTGGATTTCATCCAATTTTCCTTAGAGAATCTCGTCTATTCTTTCCATTTTTTTCCTTTTTCTGTTCTATCTGTTCTCGCTTTTCTTTAATAGCAGTGCACATTTTTATCTTCTTTCCCTCGAAGTGATTTTTATATTTCCTATTTTCTCTCTTTCTATGTTGCAAAAAAGCATCTTTTTCATAAGGTTATACTTCCAGTGTTGAACTGAGGCAATCCAATAAAATGTTTCGCTTTATTACTATTTTTTCATCCACTTTTATTTTTTTCCGCGCCATTATTTTTTCGTAAAGCAGGGATGATGGAATCTACCAACACGTGCTTATTTTTTCTATTTTCACTCTCGAGTTGTTTGCTTTCTTTAAGCTTGTTTGTATGGCAAAGACTACGCATTTAATCTACTGTCTTAAGATGAAAAGATTTACTTCTGTTCTCTCTCTTTTTTTTTTTTTTTTTTTTTAGTAACAGCGCTTTTTATTCAAGATTGCGGCATATTGTAGAAATATATTTTTATATCCGGATCCACACACACACATAAAGTTTGCTTAGAATATATTTATTTTGGGCGTGTGTGTCTCTGTGCATGTGATAAATTGTAAAGAACTTAGATATATATAATTTTATGGGTAAATTTATATTTTACATTTACCAAAATATATAACCATGTCAGATTCAATTAATCATTTTCTAAATTAAAGGAATGTAAGAAAAAATATTTTACCTTTATGCTAATGACTAACAGAGACAAAGGAAAACAGGTAAAAGTTTACTTAAGAATACCCTTTGAGTCTTTTAACGATTTTTCTTTTTTACACCATGATAGGTGCCAAAATGTGAATAACAACATGGTAACTATAAAACTATGTTAAATAAAGCGATGAAAATTAAGGTTAACCTCAGAAATTAAATTTTACCGCCAAATGTTTTGCTAAACCAAAATTATACCCTAATCTACACTAAACACAGGAAAACTAATCATAATAGAAATGCATTTTACGCATGATGACCGAATTTGTTCTCTTCAAATTATCTTCACAAAACTATAATTTTGAAACTACAAGCATTAAAACATAATTAAAGCTAATTTAAAGCAGCATTGTAGATGATATAATTACTTAAAACTTCAGTGTGGTTACTTTCGATATCCATAGTGTTTTTTACATTCCATGAATATATTTCATACGTAATATCGCAAAAGAGAAATCCTTAAAATATTTTAAGAGCCAATATCGACAAATGTGTATATGAATAGCAACATTTATTTTCCAATGCAACAGTGTTTAAAACTTAAGATCATCCACTTCTCAGAGTCTTATCACAGTATCACTGTGTTTTTTATTATTTTGTTGCAATTACGCTGCCACACATCTCTTTCTTTCGATTTTTTGTGGAAAACACAAAAATCTCATTGCAAGAAATATTCACTACTTTTCAGAAAAATTGAACTCATTTCATAAAAAAGTACAATTTTCTGTAAATCATGTAAAATCAATTTTGTAATTCTATTATAAAGTTTTTAATTTAAATGTAAATTCTATAGAATCTGAGTTTTTTGTGGAACCACTATAAGTATCTATGCCTTTAGTTGAACATGACAGACACAAATCATTAAAAAGGACATAAAATCACTGGTTGCTCAGTTACCAGATTAGGATAAAACTGTAGATTGAAAAAAATGCATGTTCATAATGTTCCTAAAACTCTCTACGCATGTAAAAAATCATGTGAAGTAGTTAACGAAAAAACTTAATTTTTGTTTAATAACTGAATTAAAATCACTGTTGTGAAAAGTATCTCCATTAAAAAAATATATCGTTCATCAAGGTGAAAGGAATTCCTAACTTTTTCTATGTCGGTGAAATTAAATGCGTTGAATTATTATTTATTTAAAGGAGCGGTCTTAAGAAAAATAAAACATATTTACGGAAGGAAATTTTATATTTCTTAATGTTCTTTTGGTATTTTAACAATGTCCTTACTTGGCATTCAAGGTTCAGTTTAAAGTCAACAGTTTTGAAAGATGGGGGAACCTAAGAGTAGGAAAAAGTAACGAAGATTAACTTTCCTTTCCATAAAAAGCGCTCAACTAAGCTTGCTGGTTTCTAAATTAACACGTCACGTCTCTGCGGCGACGGTTGACACTATCTACGTGAGCTGATGCACACTTCTCGACAACAAATATGCGCTCAGACAATAGAGGGGAGTCGAAACTGCTTTATTGCGCCTTCCAAAAAGACAGTCCCCTAATTGAAGTCGACTGGGTAAAATGTGTCGCTCCCACTCTCCCGTCTCCATGGTAACTGGAATCTCGAAGTTTCTACTACAAGATGCTTTCGACTGATTGGTGATGACACTAGATCTGGCGTGGAGGAGAAGGGACTGGAAAAAAGTTGACTTAATCGATTCCCATTCGAGCGGCCCGAATGAGAATCGATTTGGCTGCCTGATTTGATAATGAGCTGACAAAGCAAAAGAAGATTAAATACAGAATGTTATATAATGGTTATCTTACAGATGTCAGAAAATGCAGTATTAAAGCAGAATTAATACATTGGTCGGATGAAAAAGAACATATAAATCGGACTACAAACAAACATTAGAAACTGAATACTATTTATTCGCAATTTCTTTACCGAAGAAAGATTTCATTTATTAAATTTTTTAGTAAATAGTATGTTTATTCTATTAAAGTTTTAAAAAATAATATTGATTATTTTATAAATAAAAAATATTCCAGATTTATTTCTATGTACATTTTTAGTTTTAAAAAAATGAATAAATTCATTTTCATGCCATGAATCTCGATGTATATCATGAACCTAGATAAAAATTATATATAAATCTAAATGTTATAACCATAAATATTTTTAACTATTAATATTTAACTAAACAAAACTTTTTCACGTAATACTATCGATATAAATTTACCCGAATATTCTTACTTTTTATTTTGTATAGTAAATATATATATATATATATATATATATATATGAATGATATAATTTCATAATTAGTAATGTGTAAGTTTTAATTTGCATTATAATTATCATCATTGTTTTTAATTTTCTAACCAGATTTTGAATTTGCATTTCAGTAAAATGCAGAGTAAATAGATAAGTCCCCACTTAAAAGAAAATGCACTGATTGGCACAGTATAGTCTTAATGGTACTTTTTGTTTCCTTAAACAAATTATCACTGCTTTGGTAATTGAATTACAATTGAAATACTGTCAAAATTTTAAACATCAAATTCCTATTTTAATAGAAAACTGTAATGTAAATTTTGAGTTTTATATGTATTGAAAACTATTTTCTTAAGTTAAAGATTTTCATTATATATGTTCATAAATGTGTTAAATTCATACCTGCTGCTAAGCAAAATTAATTAAAATATTTAAATGCAACTTAGATATTTTTTCTTAAATATGAAACTGGAAGCAAGACTTAATTAAATTACACAAACATTTTAACTCAGAATTTGAAAAAGAAAATACTTTAAATCTCATCAAAATTCAAATGATTAGAACAGTATCCTAACATAAACTAAATTATAGAAAAAATTCACATTGTAAAAATTGTGAATGCGTAAATGATAAATAATTTTTCAATATCAATGAGAAAAGCTGGAAAAATAAAAATTAAATTTTTTTATATATAGTCAGAAAAAGTTATGTAGTCACTCCAAGAAAGATTATTCTTTTGCAATGAAAAAAATCCGACAGTAAAGTTGATGAGATACTAAAAAACATAAAGTAACAAAATCTATCATCAGAAATTCTTTAATAATGGATGAAGAAATTTATGTGTTATTTCCTTAAAAATCTTATGAAAAAGATACTGAACTATGCTTTATTGATGTGTATATTATAGATTATTGCAAATTTATAAGAAAATAGAATTTTCTCACCAAATTCTTGTATTTCAAGTACTTTTTACAAATGGAAATATTCAATGAACAATTTATTTAGAAAACTGCTCAGATATCTGAAAGTATAATCTGGTTAAGATCCTTTCAAAATTTTTCAAGTTCCGAAAAAGGAATGTTTCACTTCCCTCTAAATTTTGTCACTAGTCATCATTTTGTGAAACAACACAATCTTATTTTCAGAAAAAAATAATAAAAGTAAGCTTTATATTTAAAAGATATTGCTCTGCTACATTTATCACTTAAATACATTAAGTAGCATACAAGTTATTTAGCTGAAAAGATAAAAATAATTTTGACACCTGAAAAGTATATAAAAAATATCTTACAAATTTAAAAATTATGTTAAACAGAAAAGCGGGGCAATCTTCTTTTTGAAAGAAATTTCACACAATTTATTTTATTACTAACTGTTAATTCATTTTTCTTATATTTTATCTTCTCAAACCACATTACTTTAAGTTAAAGATTATCAGATTAGAGTAAATGATGTTTGTATTTTTGGTTGGCAGAAAATGGTAAATTGGAAAATTTGAGCAATATCATTGCATTCTAGATTAATAATGAAACCAAGTTTATTAATATTTAGATTCATCAAAAAGTTTGCATTTTTTAGTTTGGTATCTTCTTTATATTCCTTTTAAAAGAAATAAATTTTCTATGATCAATATTTATATTTGAAACTTAATAAAATTTTAATTAAAATCTTATGAAAATATCAAGTCTTGTAGAAATAACATTTTACAGTTTGCTTATTTGCATGTTACACTTTTGAAATTAAAAATGCAAATATATTTGCGTTATAAGTCTATATAGAAGCATTTAGAGAACTTACTTTTTGGGTAACTTAAAATTTATAACGTTAATTGAATTATGTATATTAAAAATAACAAAAGAATTAGATTTAGCATAATTTTTAATATAAGCTGTATAATATACCCTTAATATCAACTATATAACCTTAATATTAACTATTTTATATGGTATATATATGTCTCATGCCATCTTTATGATATCATTATTCAAAAAACATCGATATCTAATATAACCAGACAATATGGTCAAATATTTAAAAAGATTTCACAAATTATCAACATCTCTTCTTGATAATATTTTTATATCCTTTTAGTTATAACTTAAAAACATTAAAATGACTAAAATTAATTTCCATAAACATAAAAATACTGATTCAATAATGTTTCAATGTTATTACATAAATTATAAATTTGTTTTGACAAAATGTTTTGATCGTAAAGTATATTTCAATGTTTTGACAAAAATTGAAATATACTTTACGTATATATATATATATATATATATATATATATATATATATATATATATATATATATATATATATATATATATATATATATATATATATATATATATATATATATATATATATATATATATATATATATATATATAATAAATTTAATATTGTTAGTGAAATAATCTTAATGCTAAACAATATTTCAGGATTATAAACCAATTTCCAATATGCTTTTTTAAGAACAGGTAATATAGTTTCTTACTAATCAGTATAAAAATATTATTGAAATGCTCTTTGTCTTTAAATACCCTTATGTAAATACATTTTATAAATTTACGAATCATCCATTCATTTATACACTTTAAAAACGAAGGAATTAAGTATGAAATCATACCGTCATAATTATAACAAGCAAAATAACTACTTTTCTATAGTCACCAAAATAAACTTTTAATTGCTTTGTAATTATCAGAATTACCATTGAGAATAACCATCATCATTATAAAACAGCATTTTACTTTTCAATATACACAGACTACTATTTAATCAGCATGCACAAAACTATTTCGTATAATCATTGCAAGCAGCATATACGAAACTTCCAATAAACTGAAATGAGTTCCTGCAAACCATCATCATTATAAAACATCATTTTACTTTTCAATATACACAGACTACTATTTAATCAGCATACACAAAACTATTTCTTATAATCATTGCAAGCAGCATATACGAAACTTCCAATAAACTGAAATGAGTTCCTGCAAACCATCATTATAAAACAGCATTTTACTTTTCAATATACACAGACTACTATTTAATCAACACACACAAAACTATTTCTTATAATCATTGCAAGCAGCATATACGAAACTACCGATAAACTGAAATGAGTTCCTGCAAACCACACCCCCACTTTCTGGATTAAGATAAAGCGTGAAAGGGGTTTCTGAGTAAAGGGATAAAGGGATTAGAGCTGACCGCATACCCGGATGTTCCCAAAAGAAGTTCGGGATCAGAGTGAACTGGAGCAGAAAAAGGATAAGCTGATGCAGGCGACACAGCCTTAATACACAATCGATTTCAGCTTTTATATTTTCTATAAAGAATGATGAATTAAGAATGTGTTATGAGGAAACATAAATAGTTTAAAAACAATTCTGCCATTATTGCCTTTTTAAACGTATAAATATACATACATTGCAAGTAACTTTTCTACATATATTTAAAAATATATTTATTTTCATTTCAGTGAAATAAATGGGTTTTGTAGTAATTCAAATTGTATATGATATTGATAAAATTACATTTTCATCAAATTAATGTATTATTAATTAATATTTAAGCATTTTTAAATATTCTGATATTTTAAGTATACATGTTATTAAATGAATTTCAGCTGCATTGTTTTATTTTCATATTATTTGCGAATTAATAATTTTAAATATAAATGAAGGAGTTTTTATAAGGTTTTCTAGTTCATATGGGTGTATGATATTTAATATAATTCGAGTTTTCAATTATTGATAATTATTTTTTAATTGAAAGAATCTTTCTACAATGAAAATTACTCAACAAATAGTTGATTAACAATAAAATTAATTAAGTCTCATTCTCAGAAAATTTCATAAAATAATTTTGGATTCGAAGCTCTATTTTAATATCCCAGAAAACTTTAATAATTTTGTAATCACATCTGCTTGAGATTCTGTTATTGATATTAATAAAATTTTAATCAATAAAAATTAATTAACAATTTTCATAAAATATTAAATAAGTTTATGGCTTACTTTATTTATAAGTATGTAAACATAAATTTTATAAGAACATCGCGCGAAATATTTTATAAAAATAGTTTTATACGTACTTTTAAATGTGTAAAAACTTTAATTTAGTATGACTTAAAACTATATGAAAATAAACTTTACTAAACAAGATTTGACAATCAACAAAAACTATGTCCTATAAATTGAATTTATTTTATAATTTGATAACATTAAAATTTTCATTCGTAAATGAAAATTTATATATGTGCGTTTGTATGTGTAGGAAAGTCGTTAAAATATTCGAAATAATTTAATGAAAAAGGAAATTATTATCTTGCAATCGTTTTAAATTATGTATTTAATGATTGCAAGCATATGATTTGTATATGATGCATTGCATATGCTCAATGTACACAATCTACGAAATTTTCATAACTTTCCTTTATTTGATCTGATTGTACAATGTATTGTAAAAATAAGCGAATTTTGAATAAGGAAGAAAATATGTGTTCGTTTTATCCCAGATAAATTTAATACAAAAAATACCATCTTTTGGCAAGATTAATACCATATAAAAATAATACATAAAATTACAAAAAAGTCACTTTAATTTATTCAAATATGATTATATTTTTAACTGAATACATTTGTGCGTAATGACCAAAATGATCATATACAGTTGGAGAATAATTGTGACAAAAAGTCTCCATTATTATATCCATTTAAATAATGAAATTCATCTAGAATCAGAACTGATAGCATAAAAAAATCCTAGGCTAAATTTTTTACTTCATTCATGCGTTTCTTAAAATACATTTATATTAAAAAATAACATTAAGCAAAAAAAAAAAAAAAGAAAGAAAGAAAATGAACTCAAATAAGAAAATTTGTCTAAGTTGACAATTTTTATCAACAAAAAAATTTAATTTTTACTATCATACCTCCATAGTAATTTTCATTGTGAAAATAATTATACAAATGAATTCTTAAAATTAACTACCTAACTTTAGTTTTTTTATTAATAATGGGTAAAGAAACACGGGGAGAATTTTAAAGCTACAGAGGGTACTAACAGATTTTAGAACGATTTCGATTATGAATTTTAAAAAAGTAAATGTTTTAGAACAAAAATGTTTTTCAACAGCTTATTATTTGAAATGAGAAATATCGTCTGCTACTTTTAAGTTTATTCTTCTTTCAAAATGTCGCATGTAAACAAGCTGTGGATTGAAGGATATGTTTGTGTGCTTTCCGAAGCGAAATATTCTTATTCAAGGATTCAAAAACGTTGTGAAATACATGGTATTAAAATTTCTAAGTGAAAAATAAGCAACATTATTAATTGGACAGGTAAAAATCGTCAATCATTATTTCTAAATGGAAAGAAGACTTCAAACGTATATTCGAAAAAAGTACGTACTGTTTCAAATGTTTCTAAAGTGAAATCCCTGGTAACAAGAGAAAATCCGCCAACACAGAAACCAATTGCAAAGTCTTTAGATACATCTGTAGCAACAATAAATGAAATAATAAATCAAGATTTACAACTTAAAAAAACTAAAAAACATAATGTTCACCAGCTTTTGCCGAGGCATGTGGCTCAACGCAAAACATTTTGTAGAATCCTGTATGAAAACCATTTAGCAGGAGATAAATGGAAATACACTGTGACCCTTGATGAAACATGGGTTTACCTAAATGATTGCAACAAAAAAGGTCTATTTACTATAGAAAACGAGGAGAAAAAATGTACAAACCTGGTTCCGTCAATGTAAAGAAAGTTTCAGTAAGGGGTTTATGATAGTCGCAGGTTTACTCCTACAATGGGAAATTAAAAATAAAAAGAGTAGAAAAAATGTTAAAATCAACTCATCATACTATCAGGAGAAGATTTTATGTCCAATATTTACAGAAGAAATTCCACTTCTTTATCCCAAAGATTTCAAAGCGTGAAACTTCATCAAGACAAAGCTACAAGTCATACTTCGAAAACTACCACTGCATTCCTTGAAAAAATGAAGACCAATACAGGAATTGCATATATAACTTTTCAACATATTCCTGTGAAGTCCCCTGACGTTTCAACTATGGACTATTGTGCCTTTGGTCTGTTAAAAAGAGCTCTTTCTAAACGCAAACCCACCACGATAGATGGATTCTGGAAAGTAGTAGAAGAGGAATGGAAAGCAATACCCCTGGAAGTTTTACGAAAAGCTCTTCTATCATGGAAATCACGATGCAGACTTATAGTCCAGAAAAAAGGCTATCAGACCGAACATTTAAAAAATAGTCTTTAAATTTTAAATATTAATTAAATGGCCTCGAAATCGTTCTAAAAATGTGTTAATACCCTCTGTACTAAATATAAAACAGTTTACACAATTTTTAATTTTTAATTTGAAATTTAGAATTTCTATTTCAAATAATTTATGCATTGATACGTAAATTAATGAAAAAATGATCTTATATAAATTAATAATGTTTGCTCTGAGAAATTTTGTAAATCCTCTGAATAGAGTAGCAGGAGAGTGGCCTTTACTTCTGAATGCTAATTACAGACGTTGAATGAGTTCTTCTTGATTATTTCACAGTATTGATCTCGTAAATCTTATTTTCTCTCGTTATTTAAAATTTACACTGAATTATTTAAAGTTAGTCATTAGAAATTATGTTAAATAAATTTCTCAGGTTTACAAATCTAACTTTCATTCATATTCTTACTGCACTCTAGTTAAAAAAAGCATATTTGCATATTTTGTTAAATTTCCTGAAAAAAAACTGAAATATAAAACCATTACTTCTAGACAAAGATGCAAATCATGAATCTCAAATACGTAAGCTTACACACATGTGTAGGCGGAGCCACAGTAGAAGAATGACTGTATAATCACGTGTTTTAAAATACACTTTTCGTTCGTTAGCATGCCTCCGTGAATTTCTTGTTGTTTTTGTGCAGCAGTTGATTGAACTCAAATTGTAACAGTAGAAAAGAGTAATCACCAAAGCTTAGATGATGGAATGAGGGGGCAAATTGAGAGAAGGTTCGAAGCAGGCCTGTCTCAAGTCCAAATTTGTAGAGTGCGTAAATAGTTCCATGAGACTGGTTCTATTGCGAGAAAACCTGAGTATACAAGGTCAACGATGGCTGGAGTTGATCACCATTTTTCTATTCTAGTGAGGGGTAACAACCCTCTGTCAGTAAGTCTTCTGGAAACAGTCGATTTTGGTTTCCTGTGGCCATATACAAGTGACGAGAACGTAGAGATCTCGTTACTTGTATACGGCCACAGGAACCCAAGTTTAAAGATTGACTATTTCCAGAAGATTTCATGACAGAGGGTTGTGAGTACGAAGACAGGCGATCTGTGTCCCACTGACTACTACGGACTGGAAACTCCGTTTAGCATAGTCTGTTTAGCATGTAGAAAGCATAGAAATTAATGTATGGATCAATGGGAGGCAGTTACTTTCACTGATGAGTCCCATTTCAGCTAACCACAGATTCCCACCATACGTTCATAAGTAGGGAGCCATAGACATCTACCTGCCCTCCAATGTCCGCGAAATCGATCATTATGGCAGCGGAGATTTAATGGAATGATCAGGTATCATGTTAAATAGTCGCAAATTCTTCCGTATCTTTGACAGAGGCAGTGTGACTTCTGTGATGTATAGGGATGAGGTTCTAGAGGCCTGGAAGAGAAAAAGAATATTTTTCTTTTCAGAAGTTCAATTGGCACTGAGTTGATGTTAATGGATTATAATGTGAAGCCAGATAAAGCTCTTCTGGTTGACGAACTTAAAGAAAATGAAGATATTCGCCAGAGGAATTAGACAAGCAGATCTCCAGACTTAAATCCTGTAAGGCATCCTGGAATTCTCTAGGGAGAGCAAAGCTAAGTCGCAACATTATTCCGAGAACGATTCAGGACCTGCAAACAGCTTTGCTGAATGAGTGGGAGCAATTGACACAGGAATTTATAAAATGATTTATTTAGAGAGGCCTAAAGCCGCTTATTAATCCATTTACTTCATCTATCCTGCAACCGCCATTGCATGCCTTCCGACTCTAATGAGTAATACGCATGATCACACATGTGTTTTATAACTGTTGCATGGTTATTTTTATTATAATATTATGTATGTTTCAATGTATGTATTTTATTGTAATCTATGTATATACATATAATTACATTAAAATCAATTCAGTAGTTAGTTCTGGGGATAATTGATCAAATCTGAAGATTCTCTTAATTTAGAATACCAATAAACTATTTTTTAACTATGATTATTCAAAATATTTTATAGTGATCCTCGTGTTTATAAAAAATATCTAAAGCTTGCACATGTAATAAAGAAAATAAATAATGGGAAGAAACAGATATCCCTCTGTCTAAGCAAGCAAAATTCAATTGTACATTTAGCTCAATTCCAGTGATGATTAATTTCATATGTTAAGTTATAATTTTAATCAATTATGAATACTTCACTAATAAAATTCTGCTGGTCTGCCAGTGAAGAAAAATTAAATTTTACAGTCACTGGCAGACCAACAGGACAACACTTAAAATTACATATAAGCACTCCTGAGGAACACAGAACATTGACAAAATTTTTAGATGAAGAAAAAGTCCCTTATTGGATTATCAACCCGTGAGCGCGGTATAAGCTAAACCATACAAAATAGTAATTCGAGGACTACCCATAGACACGGAAAAAACAGAAATAGAAAATGAATTAAAATCATACGGATTTAGTATAATCAAAATAGCTCAATTAACTAAACGAGGTGATAGAAATAGACCCATGCCCCTTTTTCCAAGTGCAGATGGGCAAAACAGAAAATTGCGAAAAAGTCCATGATATTAAACAATTTTGATGTCACCATTGAAAAATATATCAATACCATTTCAGTGACACAATGTCATAGCTGTCAAATGTTTGGGCACGATAGTGCCAATTGTCGAATGCCTACTAGATGTGTTAAATGTTGAGAAAACCACCATACATCACAATGCGACAAAAGTAAACAAAAGGAAAAAATAGAAAACCCGAAATGCTGTAATTGTGGAGGTCCACACCCAGCAAGTTACAGAGGCTGTCTTAAGGCACCAAAACTCAAAAATCAAGACAACTAGAAACACTGCCCAATAGAAATAACAAAATTATGCGAGTTACGCCCCAACACAAAATATACAACACAATAACAACACCCTATCATATGCAGCCGCCCTAAGAAATGAAGGAAATTTTCCCAGTCTCCCAAAACAATAAACAAGTGAAATTTTTAACGAAAATAATGAACAAAATAATATAAACATCACCAACATTGCCAACGACATTATGAAAATTGTTAAATACCTCAGTGAAATAATGACATTATTAATTTAATTAAATTTATGGCAAACAATATTGACAAATTAAAAGAAGCGGACAATCCAACGAATAAATTTTTTATATTCATTGAGTTGTTTAACCAACATGCCAAAACTAATACTCACTAACTTATTAATTTAATTAATTTTATCTAATTTAATTTAATTATTTAACATAGATCAAATTAACTAACAATACTATTACTAACAGATTAATTATTTATCTATTAATAGAATATGGCAATGAGTCACTTTTAAATAATGGCACTAACCGAGTACTGTACCGCAGAAATTGAAAATATGTAAATAAATTTTATAATATTGCAAATAGTAAAAAAGAATTTTCTAATTGAATAATTGTACATAAATAATATAGACTCCATTGTAAATGGTATATGAATGTGTAGAGAATATAAATAATATTGTATATGTAAATATTGTTCTTCAGAACAAAACTAACGAATATACGGAATGTAACATAACCAAGAATATAAAATGTATGTATCATATAACCAAAAATCAAAGAAATTGTATTTTGTAACCAGAAAAACTGCAAAACTTTTTTGATTTTTAAATTAAATGCTCTGTCTCGGTCCTCGTGGTGGGATACCGATTCTCGCCCAAATTACAAATATCAGCAGAGTATGGGTCCCCCTGCTCCCTATTGTAATGGAGATTTAAATTTAAAATTTAGAAAATAAAAAATATAGGAAAGTTCAAAATATTAAGAACTTCCCCATTGTTATATGAAGAGATGCGTGCTTTGGCACAGGTACTCTGCTGATACAGCAAACCACTGTCTGATTGTAGTAAAATTCTACTACTACATAGAATAATTCCATGTTATTTAAAAACCGATATTTATATCAATGAGTATATTCATATACTATTTTCAAACCTTCTATTAACATTTGGATTTTAGAAAAAAGCAAGACTTTTTGATTAAATTAATTTATTTTATCATCATAATATATATTTTTATGCCTTTTTATATGTTAAGAAATAATTTCATAAAACATGTGTTTTCAGATGTGTTTCTCTGTGTGAACTTTCACATCACAAAAAACATATGCATCTAAACTATTATATGCAACGTTTACTTAAATATAGATTCTCGATTGTTCACATAAAATTTCTGAAAATATCCAACAATAATACATTACAGAAATTTTTTGAGCTGAAAATAACATTTAATTTGGGAATTAAAACTTAATCCGCAACGATGATTTAAAGAGAATTTTATTTTCTTGGAAAACTTTTACAAATTTAACGTGCTATTATCAAAGACTAATGCTGTCCTTATTTTCTTTCTTCAGGAAGTTCATGAAGCAGGAAGATGAAAAAGGTTTTGTAAAGCAAGATGAATTAGAAGATGAGTACTATGGCGGCGGAGGACTACCGGAACACAAGCAGAGTAAAGCTTTTTCCTTTTACCCGGAACCTAATTGTCCTTGCTGTAAAAACATGTCCAAGAGATATATGGTGGCCTTACTCAGTTCCGTAGGATTACTTATTAGTTTCGGCATCCGGTGCAATTTTGGGGTTGCTATAATAGCTATGGAATCGAAAAATAATACAGCAACGGTAAGTTAGCCTTTTATGGACATCTGTTCATACATTTTTGAATTATTTGTGATTGTATATATGAAGAATTAAATATAATTTTTTTCGAAATAACTATATGAGTCATTTCAATTTAAAATACACTACTGGCCATTAAAATTGCTACACCAGGAAAGCGGCACACCACACACGTAAAATTTGCATGACAGGTAGAACTTGCTGTGATATGCAAATGATTAGATTTTCAGCGCATTCATACAAAGCAGGTGACAGTAGCGACATCTACAATGTGTATAAAACCAGAGATTTGACAGCAGTTTTCTCATACTCAATTTCCGTTTCAACGTTGTTTTCGGCAAAGAAAGTTGTTGCAATGCCTCGTGTAAGAAGAAGAAATGCCTATCAGCACGTGTCTGACTTTGATCGAGAAAGGATTATAGCCTACCAGGATTGCGGTTTATCGTACCGCAATATTGCTGCTCGCGTCGGTCGAGACGCCATGACTGTTAGCAGAATAGAGAATAGATGGGTTCAGGACAATCATATGGAACGTCATGCAGGATCTCAGCGACCCCCCATCATTAACAGCAAAGAAGACAGACATCTTATCCGGATGGTCACAAGGGATCGTACAGCCACGTCACGAACCCTGAGTCGAGAAATGGAGTCATTTGCAAGGCAACAAGTTTCTGCTCGAACAGTTCGACGACGTTTGCAGCAGCATGGATTGTCTGCACGGCGACCATGGCTTCGGCTATCATTGACGCTGCGTCACAGACAGGAGCGCCTTCAATGGTGTGATCAGCGACGAACCTGGAAGCGGGAATGGCATCACGTCATCTTTACAGATGAATCTCGGTTCTGTATACAGGACCATGATGGCCGCATCCGTGTTTGGAGGCATCGTGGAGAACGCACATTGCCAGCTTGCATTGGACATCGCCATACTGGCCCATCTGCTGAAGTGGTGGTATGGGGTGCCATTGGATACACGTCTCGATCACCTCTTGTTTGCATTACTGGCACTTTGAACAGCAACCGTTACATTTCCGATGTGTTAAGGCCCGTGGCTCTGCCCTATCTTCGAGGCCTCCCTAATGTTTTGTTTCAACAGGATAATGCATGACCACATGTTGCCCGTACTGTTATGAACTTCCTTGATACATAACAGGTTCGACTGTTACCCTGGCCAGCACGTTCTCCTGATCTGTCACCAATTGAGAACGTGTGGTTAATGGTTGCCGAGCGATTGGCACGCCATCACTCACCATCCACTACTGTCGATGAACTGTGGCATAGTGTTGAAGCTGCATGGACTGAGATCCCCGTACATGCCATACAATCTCTGTTTGACTCCATGCCTAGGCGGATAAATGCTGTTATTGCAGCCAGAGGTGGCTGCTCTGGGTACTGATTTCTCAAGATCTATGCATCCTAATTTTCTGTAAATCTAATCATTTGTTTTTTTTACTATAATGTATGTGTGCAATAAATATCGTTCTGTTATTTGCATTCCTTCTTGGTGTAGCACTTTTAATGGCCAGTAGTGTATTAACAATTTTAATCAGCAATTAATTTCCTTCCGACAATATTTTTCTATATTATCACTAACGATACAATTTAATACCTCAGAAATAATAATTGTTATTAAAAATGAATTTATTGTAAAAGTTTATTGATAGATTTTACTTACATTAGTTTTTAATAGTATTTTAAATGCGTGCTAACAAATATATATCAGATCAAATATGGAATCATAATGGCCATTCATTATAAAACTTTTAAAATTGTGATAAGTACTTTTTCAAAAAATATGATTAAACTAATCCGGCGTCATTTTTTCCGCATAAGTTCTAAAAAGTTCTCAAGTCAACTAATATCGTAACACTTTTTCAACTAACCAGATTTTTATGTGATTTCATAAATATAATTCCTTGAAAGTTATGGACATAAACATTTCAATAACATGCTCGTCCTGAAGTATTGAGGAAAAGTCTCTGTCTACAAAAACATATGTCAAGCTAAATTATTTTGTAAGAATATCAATGTAAATCCCTGTGCTTGATATATTTGTGACTGAACAGATGCTTACAATTTGCTAAGATATCTACAACTCATGAGAGAATGTGAAAAATGATAACTAGCAGGTATTCCATAAAAAAGAATAGTACAAAAATGGATGTTATCTTAAATCTGTATCAAATAGTCTATTTCAACGAGTGTAAAAAGTGTATAATACATTGAATAATTAATCTTGCCAAAATAATATTAATTCTGAGTTTTTTCAGGTATTAACTCAATTCACGTTGAAATTATTATCAGTCCACATGATATTTTATGATAGATAAATAACCATCGATTTGGGAAAATGTATTTCCAATTTGAGTTGTAATGTTTTATCCATGATCAAATTTCAGTTGAAGTGCAGTGTATTTTTAATGATTATCAAAAGAACACCTTTCTTTTGAAGTATTATATCTGCATGATTGCACTCCGGAGTCAAATATCTGTTTTTGTGAGGGAACAACTAACAGAAAGATCTCTATATAAACTGAGAGACGATCTTCAAGGTTGAATTCCCATTTCTTCAATCTTTTTATATCATTCTGTCAAGGGTTGGACTATTCTATCAAACACTGAACCTTTTGTTATTATTTTAAATTGCAAAATTAGCCATTTGTAACATTATCATTCCTTTTATTTTCGAATAACAACTTTATTAGAAACACTCGTTCAACTGATAAAAATCATCGTGACAACTTCGAACCATAGAATGAATAGTACAAGTTTTAAACTCTCAAATCTGTTTTTCATATTTCTTCTTTTTATACACATGCAAGTCTAAAACTTTTGGGAAACAGATGAGTGTTATATGTGTGTACATCTATTCGCAATGTAATCCAAAGTCTTAATTTGAGTAATTCAAAATCCATATGCAATCTGCTTTGGTCATTCTTTTGTTTTAATGTAGTTTTCTTATGTATAGCACCATTTGTTGATTAGAGATCTTAGCCAAAATACTTTGAAATTACTAGGGAACATTAATTGGTAAAACAAATTTGCTTAAAAACCTTTTATACGTTTCAGCAAAATGCTGAATATTGTCGATAAAATATTTAACTATACTGACTTGTATACAAAGTATTCAAGACGATTTATAAATGGTGACAGTTTACCAAACATTAAGGCTACATGAAAAAATGCGAAAAATGATAAATGGATAATCTGTAAAAAAATGATTTGAAAAATTTTATTTTTATATTTAATTTACTAAACATCTTTATATACTATATCGGTTTCCATTTATAGTCGAAACTAAATTATTTGATTTTACAACAAAAACGTTTTTTAGCTGATATAGTTTAAATATTATATTTAATCGGTCCATCATAATTTATGTATTTAGAAATTGATTTTAAAAATATTGTAAAGTTAATAAGAGCAGTAATCTTAAGTAATGCATTTACTAACAAGTACAGAAAATTCTTTTTCTATAGGATTTTATCCAGTACGCTTATGAATGTAGAAATAATTTATTTTTAATGCAATATATTGAACTTCACTTTTAGTGAATGTACTTTTAGAACCCAAATACCATTTGAAAACTCTAATTTCGTAATTCTTACAAAAAATACTTTTTACTGGATATGCTTCAAAAACCTAGACACATTTTGAAAATAGATCGTATTTCTTACTAAATAACCTTTTTCAACTTAAAATTAATCTGAAAAAAGGCTTAATGATGAAAAAAATAATTATAATATATAAAAATTTAATAATTTTTATAAAATTTATCTTTGAAGTATTTTAGACAATGTGATTTTCTAGTTCAATATTTATATCTCGCAACTAAAAGAGTACTTTTTAATGAGAAAAATGTAATTACATTTTGCCTCATCACAATACAAATGTAGCATACGAAATATTTTGGCGCCAAACAAGTTTTTATAATTTTTACTCATTTACTCATAACCCTTATAAAATGTCAATGGTCCCTCAAAGAATTCCATAAGATGGTAATGAATGGAAACTTCAATGGTTTCTCCCAGAAGAAAAAATTGTCTGTTTCTAGCTACATTCAGACGCCATCTTATCAATCAACATGTCTTGGCTAAAAGTCTGGAACTTTTAAGTCAAAGAGGAGACGCTGTACGACCTATTGATCTAGTAATGTCTGCGAGGCCTATGGCATAGGCGCCAACATGACTGCTGATCTTCTAACATAAGAACATTCAATTGAATGCTTAAAAAGAAGATTTACATTATGTCGTTTTTTTATGAGGCATTTGTGCCAAGATTATAGGGAACTGAATTTGTAAAATGCCTTCATGTCTATCAATTAATATATTTAATAATATATAAATAATAAGTTTTCAGTTTCTTATTTTATTATTTTAAAAATAGTTTATGTAAATTTTAATAACTTGTCTTCTTACTGCTGCATATCTTTCGTTATTATTTGAATTTACCAAAACATTTTAATAAAATATGTATTTCTAAAACACTATTACGAATCGAGTATATTATGTGATTTTATTACAAAAAAGAAAAATGTCAAACTTGAATTATTATCAAGTTTTAGGTGAAAAAAGTGTTTCTTTAATTACAGTACATTTATTTTGAAAGAAATATATTGCTTAAAATTAAAAAAAGGTTTATCTTTAAACGATGTGTATAATAAGAAACAATAACAATCAAAACAAAATAGATTTTTAAGTAGATTTATAAGTACAAGGATTTAAATATAAATTAATAAAATATCTAAGTAAAATGGTTAACTGTTTATGGCGTAAAAGCAGAAATGTGTGTGTTAATTGAAAATAACAAAATTAATTCCCAAAAAATTAAACTTAGTATTAACAACGAATAATTAGAATTTAATTATTCTTTTCGGTCACATTTTTGACAGCAAAAGCTAATTTTTCAAACAGTTATAGTAAAATTATGATGTTACTAATAATAATAATACAATCATTATCGTCATCATCATATTATTAAGATCATAATTTTATTGTAAATTATTTTAAAAAATTACTAATGATTAATAATTTAATAATAAGATACATGAATAAATTAATCATATATCTAAGAAATCTAATAATAATATTTCAGTTAAAAATATTCTAAAATGTACCGCTGTTGAAGTTTTAACATGGTATTATATTTGATGCGTGCCAAAAAATTATTTAAATAGAAAATGATCATACTATAAAAAGAGATGTGTCTAATTGTTTATAATTACCATTAAATCCCTTTAATCTGCAAAACAGACTACTGAAATTTTAAATAGCAGATGAATTAAATAAATATTTAATTGAAGATTAAAATTCTCTCCAAGTTTTATTCAAATTAGTAAGTCGTAGCGATTTTAATTGATACCTAAAACTTTGGCTATATATTTTACTCAAGTGATTAAAATCTTTCTGAACATATCAATCGAAAAAGTAGCATTACAAATATTACTTGATATAAAATCATTATTTATGATATTTATTTTATTCTTATGTAATCAGTTATTAATTAAAATCTAAATATTTATAAGAAGTTTATTAATAATTAATGAATATCCTTGAAACTTGCTATCATATAAATTAATTTGAAAATTTCTTAAAATTTAATTTGTATGATGATAAAAACATTTTAAACTATTTAATAGAACTTCAGTAGTAATAAAACTTAATATTTATGGAATTTTTCCTTTCTTTAACAAAAATTTACATTATCTTAACAAATATTCTTAATCTAATAATAACATGCAATTCAAGTGACAGCTCATTGATCTACCATAGCCTTTCAATATAATCTAGATACATTATTCTATTTTCTTTCAAATCACCTATCAAATAATTTATACCAGCTTGATTGAATGATCGTAATCTGCGACGAAATCCTGTTTCTTAGAAATCTGAACCTCTTTTTCTTCATTTTCGTCTTCAAAAACATTCTGTGAATGAAAGGGAGAAATATTTACAAGCAACTTCAGTGTCTTAATTTTAATTATACCATGACATTATGTCATATTACATCATGTAATAATACTTCATAAATCATTTTTAAAATTGAAAGTTAAATAAAATCTTCAGTAATATTTACATATTTAACTCAATACCGAATTTTAATAACATTAAAATGAATATTTCATTATATCAATATAAAATAACATTTTACTTTCAAACATTATGTAATATTTATAATGTTTTAGGTACATATTACATAATTTATTTGAAATAATTCCTTTCGATATTAAATTATAGCTCCTACGATGACTTTAATAAATATTATTTAAATAGCGTTTCACACGCTTTTTGTTACATGGCATTATTATTGAAAATGATTTAATTCCCTTTAAGTAATTTAATGTTATTTAATTATCAAACTATGACATTTTTCCAGTGAAATGGGCATAGTAAAAGTAATTATAAAAATAAAATTTTTAAATTATTTTTACCATACCCATTAATATATTCTCTCACCGACAATGCAAGTTTTCAATTATTAACGTTTGTAATAAAATGTTTTAAAATGCAGACATATTATTATGATAAAAACAATATCGTAATGCTTAAAATATCTTACAGATCAAATAAATATTGGTTAACATTTAATATTCTTTAAGCAGCCCTAATACTGAAATTCGTAAAATTGTCTGTATATATTAAGCACAATTGTAATTTTAGTATTAACAATAAAACCGATAATTCTTATTATATAGTTTAAACTAAATGAATTTTAATGTACACACATATCATTGTAATCAGAAATTCTGCTTTCTCTAGCCTTTATCTCATGCTTTTATCTTTTCCAAACAACAATATATTTTGACTGGGCAATCAAAAATCCAGAAATAGATCAGTATGGCGTCCCTTCTATATAATCCTCAAATAAGCAGGGCACCGTCTCTAAATAAAGAGCAAAAGTGCTAAAGGTTTTTCTGTGGCAATCCTGTAGTGCAAAGATCTGTAACTGCCGCCAATATACTTATTCTCTTTTAAGTCCCATGGGAATTGGAAGAGAGAATTTATTTATTTTCCTCTTTTTTGCGTAATGCATTTATTTCCTTCGAGTATACGATAATCTAAAGTGCATTAGGGATAAAGCAGATTACGATGGGCGATGGGAAGTTAAAGAGGGAGGGGACAGTCAGGGTTTGTAAAGAACAAAAAATAAAGATCTTGATGAAAATGGATGATTGTTGTTGAAGAAAGAAAAGTGTAAAGAAGTGAGTGTTTTCAGTAATAGTAGCTAAGAAGATTTGATTTCCTATAGATAATAGTACTGAACAACTTGAACAAGTCCCATTATCACTCATTGTGTTATATTGAATTACAATGGTATTTTTAAGTCATGTATAGAAAAAAATTATTTAATATAATTTTCATAAATCTTTAGATATATTTTTAATTTTGTTGTTAAAATATGAGAGTTGATAGCATTATTATAAACTGGCTGTTTTTTCGAAAATAGCAAATATTAGAACGTTTTATTCAATTAGATTATTTCGAAAAATGCTTAAACTGCCTGACAAATGAATGAAATTTGTATTAGCAAAGAAAAACGCTACGTTTAAGAATTTTTACTTTTAAAATAAACAATTATATATATAAATTATATTTACTTATATTTCAACATTATTAAAAGATTGGTTGTTCCTTACTAGAGAAGTTTTGCTTTAAGCTCCTGAATTAGGATTGCAAAGAAGCTTGCTTCTGTTCACAATAAAATGTAAGATTAAAAAACCACAAGAAATTAGTATCAATTTATGGTAATCAATAAATACAAGCGCAATTAGTTTTCAGTTTTCTTCATCCTAATTTATGCATACAGCTATAACTGATAATGTTCCTTCTATTAAAGAAACGATTAAGCCTCAAATGTGAAGATTTTAAATCCTTTTATCACTAGAAGATAAAGTTGTTGTTACTTATGACACTTGTACAAGCCAAGCTCGCTATGCCTTGGCAATGCGAATTTAAGTCAATAGGGAGCGTCTGCTCAACGACCGACCACAGGACTTTCAATTCCACAGATTTAACGAGCACGTATATCGCATGTACTCGGTGGGTCTTTGGCGGCATTGGGAATCGAACCCCGTCATTCCGGATGGAAGGCTGATACTCTAACCACTAGGCTACCACGGCCCTAGAGAAAGTTGTTGATTCATTATTCATTTTTACTATGTTTTCTGTTTATTAACTCTTATTTATTTTTTTAATAATATGGAATTGTAAGTACTATTTTAAAATCAATAATACTTGGTTATCACTCCATTTTCTTACATTGCCGAAGTGATTAGTTTTCCATAATATGTTTTTAATGTCATCTTTTTCATTGAAATCACTACAAAATTTTAATCTGGAATAACTTATATCCATACTTATCGGACACTGAGTAATGATGAAGATTTACTGAAACCAATTGTTGAGAAATAGTGTGTTGTAGTACAATTGAGATCATTAATATGTTAAAGTCTCTAATCGGATTGACTGATACTGATCCTTAATATCCTTAATATTCATGAACTAAAAACATAATTTTGCATGCTGCAAATCTAATGATTTTCTCATAAGGCGATATAAATCAATTAAGCTCATATTATTATTTATTGCAGCTTTTTTTAACTCAAACAAAATACACTGATAGTAATTATACAATTAATAATTAAATTCACTTAACTGATCTGCCATGTATTTTTTGGCAAAAACCTAAAAATCCTAAAAATTATCAGATTATCTTAAAGTTTTACATGAAAATTTCGCTGAATCAAATAATTAGATTAGTGAATATTTAATGAATGATAACTTCTGTCGCAGCAGGAATTTTTACTCTAATCATTCATTATAGAATTATAAATTACAAAATAAGTAACAGCTGCAGATAATTTAGCATTTTAAAAGAAATGACGTTGAAATACCTCAGAGATAACAAATATTTTTGATATTACGTTATAGAAAATTTGTAGATAACTGGATGATTTCAAGTGAAGTTACTTATTTGGAATGTGTGAATCAGTCTAACAATATTAAATATGAGATCACTGAGATTTTTCTGATATAATACTTCTGTTTCCAAATGCCGCTAACAACATTTATTCTAAAGAATACCTAATAGCTCAAAAATGTTTTTGAAATCCGAAGTTCACGAATGATAGTCTATATAAAATAATGGTGTGACAAGCTCAAACTACCAAATCAATATCATAATTTATTGCAAGTGCAACGGGACCCAATGGTAAAACAAGTGGTTTTCAAAATTAAAAATTTCGGATTTATTCTAAGCTACTGTTGAACAACGAAATTCATATTGCTCTTCTGATTTGAGCGTGCATGTCTGTCGGGGTGCATACATGCGATTCTTCAAATTTCTTACTATAATTTTCTGTTTTTAAGCTCCCGATACTGATAATTCATACCTGTTATCCAATATTCTAATGTTGTGTTTATAGTATCTTCCATTAACCAATGGAGATTAACAGGGCTGGAATCACCCTCATTTTTAAGACTTTTATTTTTAACACTACAATATTGGTGACTTAGAAAAGGGTCGAAATATATCATAACTACCAACAGACTTGCGTCTCATAATTTTCAGCTATGGTTCTCTCATCAATATCGAAACAAATGATCTTCACATAATTTCTGTACTGGAGATATTTTTTATTGTTCAGTTAAATCAAAAAAGTTTTAAACAATCGATTATAGAGATACGACACATCTCCAAATTAAGATAGTTCGAAATTTTGTTGATTTTGTGTGGCAAATCATAAATTTTTTAGCAAATTATACTGCAAAATAAGATTAAGCATTTTCATCTCTTCTTATGAAATTGCATATGATTATGCATAATTTTTTTTCCAACGGCGGGCACTTGAGTGACGAACCCTATCCCACAACATAGACAGAAACTGCTACCCATTTGTCGTTACCCAACAGACACATGTGAACTAAGTCACGAAGGCGAGAAGCGTTGCTCGCATCATACCACCACAAACCCGTTTATAGGGTGGGCCACATTCATGCATCATCACAGAAGAAAGAACAGAGAAAGAAAGTAACATTTATGTCTGAACGCCGGACCCACAACTCAGGAGTCAGGAACGCTAACCACTCAGCCATCGGTCGGCAGATTATGTATCCTTTTGACCTAAGAATAATTTTACACATTATATACTTGAATATTCAATTCACAATTACCAACTGTTGGTTGCCTTGATAGGCTTGAGTTTCAAACCATTTCCATATATATATTTCATTTCAATTGTAACAAAACTTTATTTTCATGATACATCATTCTTTTATTAAGTAATTATGCTTAATTTTGCTGTGTGTTTCATGTAAATTCATTTCTTAAACTGAAATTCTAGATATCCAAAGACTTGTATTTTTGTATAAATTTTAATTTTCTTAATAAATTTAAAAATAAGAGATGTTTTTACGTCTGATTTGAAAATGACTCAAAAAATAAAAATATATTTATTTACTTATTTGTATTTAATAAAAGGAAGGTTAGATATTTATAAACTGCACATGGTTCTTAAAAGCATTGAACAAAAAATAATTTCAAAATAAGAGAGCAAACGTTTTGCCTACAAAGAAATAATTCATAAATATTAGTTCGAATTTATGATTCTTATTCTGGAAATATAATTGAATTCTAATGAAATTCTCTCACTCATTTATAAAATTAAAAATACATCATTCAATATACATACTTTTATTCCCCTTCATCTCTAAAATTCTTGACTGCAAACAGTATCAGAGCTTTTCTTTGTTCATAAAAAATTAAATTTTTCCTTTTATTTCAAAATAATAAAATAATATTACAAAAATCAATGAATACAGTATCAGAGCTTTGCTATTGTTTATTTTAGAATTCATTCTTCATAAAAAAATTTAATTTTACCTTTTATTTCAAAATAAAAGAATAATAATGTTACGAGAATGAATGAATGAAAAACTGTCAACAGAGATGTGATGATATAAATTGTCACTGAAAAATATATGTATGGAATTTAACAATATTGCATATTTAATAGGCATTTTGGAAAACATTTGATGTGCTTCAAAAATAAAAAATTCCTGAATAGTAAACATTGAAAAATTAATACTCTAATATAGAAAAACATTCGCAAAATATTGCTAATATTGTCAAAATGTTTTGGGAATTATTTCAAAGAAAACTGAGTTAAAAAATAGTTTTTCAAAATCAAAATAATTATATTTTGTCATTTCATGCTTTTTAAAGTTTGAAAATATTTATATTTACCTTTAACTCTCACTTTCCTTTTTAATGTAAGCAGCAGTACAAACTGAATTTCAAAGAAGAAAAAATATTTTAATAAAAGTTATTTACAATAATAGGAAATCAATATTTCACATAAATAAATAAAAACATCCATTTTCTCTTTAAAATTGCGAAATATTTTTCAAATTTGTTATTTCTATTATTACAATATCTTTCTGAAAACTGAGAATTTTTACGTATATAATTTTACATTTAAAATGCAATAATTATTCAAAACTTAATAAGAACTATTGTATATTTAAGTTGTTTGATGTGTCGAATTGTGATTACATTTAGCGTATAAAAGATTCGTGTTTATTGAAATATATTGCTCAATAAGGATTCAGAACAACTGGAGCGAAGTTGGGACTGAACTCAAAAGCTTGAACTGTAAATTAGTACCCAGTATACGGATCATTCACCTTTGGTCGAGTAACATACGTTCCTTATCGAAAGTATATTTAACTGTCAACAGTTTATTAGAAAATAACAAATTTTAATGAAGAATAAGATTTGTGATTAACATTGACTAAATTAAACGATAACCACACCATTTTTTTTATCTTTTTTTCAGAGCAATTAATTTATTCTAAAATCGTTGATAGAAAAGACAATGGTAAAATAAATTCTGGTTTATTGCAAAGTATATTTTAAATTACTTCAAGATTAAATCAAAAAATATGTTTTCAAGCTAATTTTAATAAAGTAATAAGATGACGATTAAAATATCTTAGATGACCTTTTTTTACATGGAACACAATAGCTAAAAAACGTGGAATATTTCTGATTGCTTATAACATCATGTCATAACATTAACGATCTTCTGAATTTTGTAGGCATTACCATATTAAAATGAGAACTATAAAATATACAAATAACCCCAACAATAGAGATTTGATAGAGTTAAGTGTAGGGTGATGATGGTAATTACTTATATAATCGATTCAATTCTACAATTTCACTTTAAATTTTCAAAACAAGAAAAAATCTTCACTCATTAAGTTGTGTGGAATAATTTACTGAGGCAGAAGCAGTGTGTTATGACATCATATGTTTATCAAATATAGAGGTATACTTAAGTCAACATGTTTCTCTTAACAGCTCCAAATGGTTATAGCATCTCAAATTAGATAACAGACTTCTTTGTTTTATCTCACTTGCTAAAGCAAACAACCGAGTGTTATATTTTATTAATGTGGTATATAATACATAATGATGAGCTATTTAAGCTTTCATTGATAAATGCAATAGAGGGAAACAAAGCTCTTAAAATATCCAGACAATAATACAAAATTGAAAACAAATTTGATATAAAGAACTTTATCTACTCTCATTTAAAATGCAAAGATTGTGAAACTTGTAAAAACTATGAATTAGGGAATAGTTTTATTATAATTGACTGGAAAATGTGAAGAATTTGTCGTGAACTTTTCCGTAGAAATGACTTGAACTGTGTAAATGCGGTAATCATATGTGAGAATAATAATCATTGTAAACCTTATGTTTCATTTCAGTTGGAGTTCTCAAGTGTCGAAAAATGTATTCCCAATAATTAATGCATTGGCTATAATTTATCTCGATTCATTGGTAATCATTAAAAATTTGTTGAAATAATAAAAAAATTAAAAGCCTTCTCAATATCTATCTAATTTCTCTATATTTTCTTCTCTTGAAACTAACAGATTGTCGATAATTCTTTGTACAACAATGATGTTTTTAGTCATACAAATAAGCATTTTTTCAATTTATAAAACATCCAAACAATGCATTTTGTTAACTCATTCGATAGCTCCAATACTACAATACAAATATTTTTTGAGTACAAATAGTCTTTGTTATGAAGAACTTAAAAACATAGGCATCATTGATTCGAGATTTGTGAGAATAACCCCAATCAAACTATACATAATGCAATAATTGCAATATCATCTCATTCTTAAAGAAATATAGAATAGAAGAATCTTTATAATATGTATTATATTATAGGCGAATCTTAATAATATGTATTATAACTGCCTGATTTGTATAAACTTAGTTTATTTACGAGTTAACAAACCATATTTACACGAATAGAAATGGTTGATTCATGCTATATACAAGAAAACACAGTCTATGATATTGTAAACATAGCATGATTTTCTACTAAAATGAAATTTTTAATGCCTTTTGTTCTAATTCTCTTATTTGCCTTAATCTCATTTGCGTGTGATGCAAATGAGATTAAGGCAAATAAGAGAATTAGAACACATTTCATGTTATAGTTTTATGTACTAAATATTTTTATAAAAGTAAACACATTTATCATACTCATACATAAAATCATGATTTTGTATATAAGCTGATGTATACAAAATCATGGTTAAAACCGTTATTTTATTTATAAGTATGTCATCATGATTTTATTTATTTGATCATTTTTATGAATATTTATGTTTTTAACAACTTTCATATATTTCATTAACGAAAATATAAGTAATAAAATAGCAAATGTTATCTGGTATCACTAAATTGCTATAGTAAATTAAATGAGAAAATGTATGGATCTAAATAAAAAGTAATAATAGTAATAGTTACTAATTTTTGAAAATTATTTAATAACTAAAAAATCATTTTTTGCATGGTAACATGATATCGCAAAGCAAATATTCCTTATCCTGTAAATTTCGACAAAACGTGACAAACGATATGATATACATATCATGAATTCAGTAATTAAATTATATTAATTATGAAGCATTGAATTTTATTTATAAATAGACATCAAAACCTTTAAATTTAGTGCTAATTATTTAAATTCAGAGTGTTTTGCACTGAACATTTTTCCCTTTTTTCATTCTTGTAGTTAAATTTCAAATTGAGTGTGACATCTAATTTTTCATATCTACTATAAATATCACTTTAGATGGTTTTTCAATTATTTTTACATGTTTCTCCGCACACTTCAACAATGGTAGATTAGAGTGCTTATGTGATATAGATTAAATTTAGTAGATTTGAGTGCTTAAGTGATTGATAAAAAAATAACAGCTTAATAACAGTGAAGTATAATTTGTTTTTAAATGCCATATCATCGATCAACATAAATACATTAAAAACCATTGATTTTACCCATATGTCTGCTATTTTGAACCCATTTCTTCTCCGTTTTAATTTAAGCGCCAATAATTTCGGAACTTAGTTTGAATACCATAGAAAGAATCACAAATAGTTCATTTATTCCAAAAACTATAAATTCATTATGAATACTGTACACTTTTACTATCTCTTTTTTACCTTTACATATCCAAATAATGAGAATTTGATGCATTTAGATTCACAATAGTTCTTATAGATAGAAAACTATCTGTGTAAATAAATTAGATCAATATTGCCCTTAATATACTAATTATACACACAATATATATATATATATATATATATACAGGGTGATTATAAAAAAACTTTGCCAACATCTGCACTTCTAGCGTCCATTCTATTTAACCGATCAAGATGATACTTCAAATATAGTTCTTTTGAGATATGCGCTCGAGATTCTGTGAATGGCAACACAGTGGCCCTCGCGGTTACAGTTATAGTGACAGAAACTCGAAATTTTCGAATGGCAACGCCTATTTTTTACCATCGCAAAGTGTTCAGCACATGCGAAAACCCTAAATAGCGTTGAAACGGTACCGATATGTCCGAAAACCGACGTGTTATACACATACAAACAGTTCTTCAAGGCGCACGGAGAAATAATGCATAGGACAGAGACAAGACACTGCTCAATGATGAGAACACATAGAGAAAAAAATCTTTATTAATTTCAAACATTTTCCACATGAGTACCATCACAGGCAATTACGCATTGCATGCGGGAGACGGTGGACAATGTCGCTGCACGCAACATGGCACGAAGGATGTTTCCAATCTCACGCCGTATAGAATCCTTTAAGTCCTACAATGTTTGAGGATTGGACAGATAAACTCTGGATTTGAGATAGCCCCAAAACCAGAAATCCATAGGCGTCAGATCTGGGGATCGCGCAGGCCACGGAAAAGGATAATAGCGTGAGATGATGCGATCACCAAAATGCTGATCCAGGAGCCTTTTAACTGACCTCGCTATATGTGGAGGTGCACCATCTTGCATCCAAACAATGTCATTGAGTGCATTCAGCCGACGCAACTCCGGTAAGACATAATTTTTCAGCATGGCTGCATACCGAGGGCCCGTTACAGAACATGTTGCAGGGCCAGTCGGGGTCGTTTCCTCAAAGAAGAACGGACCCAGAACAAATGTAGCTGTAATGCCGCACCACGCAGTCATTTTGGCGTCAAATAATGGTACTGGCGCCACAGCATGAGGATTCGTCTCTCCCCAGTGCACATAATTCTTTGTGTTAATGCTGCCATTTAAGGTGAAATGCGCCTCGTCCGTCCATAGTATACGAAGTGGCCAGTCGTTATCCGCATCATATCGTAACAAAAATGCATTTGCGAAGTCCAGACGTTGTTGTGGGTCACCTGGCTCCAACATCTGGACGCGTTGGAACCGATAGGGAAACATGTGAAGTACCGAGCGCAAGAGCTTGCGGACCGTTGAGTTCGGAATATCCAACACGCGCGCTATGCCTCTTGCGGTTTCTGTGTGTCCTGCAGTCACTGTATGGTGCACTTCCATGACAATGTCCTCAGAAACAGTTGGCCGTCCGGAGCGCTGTTTGTCACAGGTGCAGCCTGTATCTTCTAATTTCCGCACTAAATCACGCAGAGCTTGCAGAGTACATGGGCCGCGTCGTTGTCGATGATTGCGGCGATACACACGCAAGGCTTCCGCAGCGTTCATCCCATTTTGGTAATAGAGTTTGATCAATTCACCGCGAACTTTCCTAGGAAGACTCATATCGTCGGCATGTTCGAGTTCCCGAATGACGACTTCGCATACCCGCTTGGTATTTTATAGGTTTCCTACGCTGAATATCTGGCGACCGGCGTTCTGTGATTGGTTTCTTGACTCTGTAACATGCAAATTTATTGCGTGCGCCCAGATCGTGTTTTATTGGCCTGTTTTCAGAACTCTTTTTTGTGTTTGCAGAACACGTCCGTTTTTAGACATATCGGTACCATTTCAACGCTATTTAGGGTTTTCGCATGTGCTGAACATTTTGCGATGGTAAAAAGTAGACGTTGCCATTCGAAAATTTCGAGTTTCTGTCACTATAACTGTAACCGCGAGGGCCACTGTGTTGCCATTCACAGAATCTCGAGCGCATATCTCAAAAGAACTATATTTGAAATATCATCTTGATCGCTTAAATAGAATGGACGCTAGAAGTGCAGATGTTGGCAAAGTTTTTTATAATCACCCTGTATATATATATATATATATATATATATATATATATATATATATATATATATATATATATATATATATATATATATATATATATATATATATATATATATATATATATATATTAAATTATAAGGGAAAAATGGCATACTTCAAATTTTATATTAAAAATTTAATATTTTCAAATATATTTCTTTGATTTCCTAGATAATTTACCTTTATTCCTATAAAGGTGCAAAAACAAAATACAAAAATAGCTATTATTTTATTTGGGCAACAAAGTAAGCAAGTAAAATCTCGCATAAGTGCACATTAAATTTATAACTCATTTTTATGTTTTTATTTCATCTATTGTGTGATATTTTAAGAAAACACTCTAATTTATCTGTGTATATTTAAAAGAAAAAGAAAACCCTATTTCTCTATAACACCTAAAGTATACTTTTCACTTGAATTTTTATACCCTAAAAGAGTTATATTTTAAAATTGATGCAATCTATAATCACTTAACGAATAAAATGCATCTACCCTAACAGACTATGAGTGTTTTATCTAAAATTTTGCTCATAAAATGTAGTTTTAATTTATGTTTGGACAAAGATAAGCCTTCTGTTATGAAATAAATAATAATTTAATATATACTTGCTTTTTATACGACAAAAAATTTATTTTTTAGAATTTATCCTTTATTTCTTATCGTTATATACGAATATGCTTCATCGAATAATAATCATTAATCTCAAATCATGTAAGAATATAAATGTTAATTGATTTCAAACTTTTTGGGGAATTCAATAAAAGCAACTTTTATAACTTAGTATAACTTGTAAAAAAATTAAAGTACATTTAAATATATATATTTTTCGATCTAAATAAACATTTAATGCACATACATGGACTATAAAATTAAAAATTAAAGATTTTTCAGTAGCACACACTTACTCTCTTTATTCCTTCCTTAGGGAAAACCGGAATTTAATTGGTCTCCTGGTACAATTGGTTTGATAGATTCTTCATTTTTTTGGGGGTACTTAATCACACAAATACCCGGAGGATTTCTTGCATCAAGATACCCGGCAAACAGGTAAGTTTAATGTTTCTTTAATTGCTCTAGGTGTACATAGAGAAACTTTTCACAAAAAACAATCAATAAGACATTTTCATATTTTATCCATATGCTATGAAATAATCAAGCGTTTAGAACATCTTTAGAAACCACAACGATACAGAAAAATCGTTACGTATAGTTAAAACTCAAAAAAAAAGATAGATATGAGTCAATTTATTAATTTTTATTAATTTCTTTTATATTTGGCAATGTATACAAGATGGATATTTCTAGACCTGGAAACCATACATTATTAATATATTTAGTTATAAACTGTAGCTATGAAAAAGAAAATTAATCCAGATTTATCCATGTGAATTGTGATTTAATAACAATAGAATCGATGATATAAATTTTAAAAAGGTCTTATATATTTCAAGGATTTTTTCAAACGACTAATAAACTGTAACTATAAAAAAGGAAATTAATCCAGATTTATCCATGAATTGTTATTTAATAACAATAAAATCAATAACAAATTTTAGGAAGTTTCTATATATTTCAAGGATTTTTTTTTCATGCGAATGAAATTCAATTACCTAAATTAGGATTACTTAGCTTAGTTGTAGATTCAATGCAAAATAAAAAAACGTAATTAATAACAAAGATCCGATAATTGTTATAAAATAGTTATAATTATAAAGTTAAATTTCAAAATGCTGTTAAAATGCACCGCTGATCAAATTGACACCAAATTTGAAGGAATATTATTGAAGAAAAGAGAAGGCATTTGTGAAATAAGAAAAAAATTATGAATTTTAGCAATAGATGCCGCTGTAAGAATCTTAATTTAAAAGAATTCAACAGCAAATGATAAATTAATCGGAAATCAATCAATTAAAATATCATTTACATAAAACCAACTCTACTCTTCAGTTTGCATGACTACAGGTGTGATTCTGAAAAATATACCCACTTCCCTCTGCAAATTCATACATGTAATGGGAAAAATCGATTTTCAATTTTTTGAAACCAAAGAATTAATAAAAAGCCTCTATCAGATTGGATTTTATAGTTCGAGAGAAAGGGCAATACGTATGCAAAGTTTCTCCAACGTGCAACACGCGTCATCTAAAATAGCCTCTATGGAGCATGACTTGGATAGTCTGGGTCTAAGTTTAGAGGTCTAATATCATCTCCACTTCTAGTGATTGACTTCGCTAGAATACATGAATTCATAGACCAGATCTATCAGTTGCTAGATCATGAAGAATTAGTAACAACAATAACAAACAACATGGCAATATGTTCAATATGTTGTCTATTATTTACTTCAACATTTTGAGAAATAGTGGAACAGCTTATTCCCCAAATGGTCGAATTGTAGACTGGGGTCACACTCACAATAAGTTCTGCAATGCACGTCTTCATTTCAACTAAGTATTCACACATAATTAAAGCATTTAAAACAGGGGATAAGTCACAGCTGAAAGTTAGAAAAATTTAGATCAGGCGCTAGGAGCGACCAGAGTGATAATTCTTGAATTTCCAAATGGATGCTGATAGTGAAAGCTGATAATTCTTTTGCATTTCTGAAATGCACTTCAGCAGCTGCTTCATTAGATTTGGAATCTGCCAAAGAGCACCTTTTACATAAAAATGATTTCTTGACGAACTTGAAGAAATGTGATTCCGCAAAAGGTATACATAACTTTTACAAGAACAAGTAAAAAGACTAAAAGTATCCAATTTTTCAAAAAATATGGCCCTCTTATAAATAATACCTTATATGCTCGGTACATTTTACACTTATGTTGACGATTCTTCAACTAAACTCGAATCAATTATCCCCCTATCAAAGAATCTGTTGTTTCGAATTTCTGAATTATTTTCTCTAGATCCATGGTAGACATTTGACAAAAGTCCTTTTACATATCCTTAAGTGTCCGAAACATTTGTAGAGCTAATAGAGCGAGTCATCGTTCTTGTAAAAAAGCTTAACAAATAGTGTGCGCTCTTTCACTGAGATGATTATAACGATTCTCAGATGCAAAATAAAGAAAAGTTGCGTACCCAGCATTTTTATACTAACTACAATTAATTGTATGCATGAAAGTATTTTCATTTATATTTTAAAACGCTACAGTACCATCTATTGCTGAAATTTGGAATAATTTTTATGCCATATATTTTTTCAATTATATTTTGTTTAATTTGATGTCATTCTAATCTGTTATACTTTTTTAAGTGCTTTGAAACTTCTGCTTTAATTACAATCACCATTTTTGAGTATATAATATAAAAAAGGTATAATTTTAAACAAAATACATACAAGTAATGCGATAGCCTTACCGAAAATATTTAAAACAAAATATCAGATAATATTTGTTACAAATATAGAATGAATCAAAAAATAAATGCACACTTTGAACCATCATAGAAAATTTATGTTGTGTTCTACAATGCTCACTGGCTGGAAATGGAAATTGTAAAATCCAGTTTAAAATATAATATTTTCTCACGCAAATGTAATTACTTTCTGGATGATGAACTTCAATATCCATACATTTCTGAATACGAATCACCACTGATTCCGTGCGTCATACCAACATATCTAATGAGATTTTTGTGCTAACTGTTTCAATCTCATTCTAAAGTGTTTGGATTACATGTTTTACATTTATACACCTACTCTTTTATTGTGCGCCATGAGAAGAAATCCATTGGTGTAAAGTTCGGGAAGAGTGGAAGAAACTCGACTGGCTCATTGTTTTTTGATAAATTTTGATCCGGGTATGCTCGTGCGTCTTGATGAGAGTGTTGTGATGCGTTATCTTATTGAGAAAATAAAACTTATTATTACCATACAATGAATGAATATCAGAGAATATGAAATCAGCAAACATTGTTAGGTATTTTCGCCTGTTAAATTACCTTCAAAGAGGTATAAGGCCCAATAAATCCCTTGTAGAAAAACCACACCACACATTTACACTAGGCAAATTTAAAACCTTTTCAACAGTAATGTGAGGATTCTCTTTAGCCCAGTACTCACAACTGTGCTTATTGACTGTTCCATTCAGTTTGAAGTAAATTTCATCTGACCAAATTATGCTTAATTATGCTGAGTAGCTAGAGCGATAATTTTACTGCCACCTGTTGAAGATAAAAAATGTTATTTTCTCCCAGAAATTGAATCTTGTAGCATGGGAAGTACGGTTTCTATGACTGTTCAAAGTGTGTATACAGATTTTTGACGCACCCTGTGTTTTGAATGTTGTCAACAATTGATCTTATTTAGAAATCGGTTTGCTTTTTTTCTCATAATTTTTATTTAAAACCATTAATATTGTAAATGGAAGTTATTTCATGCATTAATTCTGCTTACAGTTGTACAAGTTACACAGTGAGTAGTTTATAACGGTGCGTAATTAGTTTATAAGATATGTTCTTATACAATTCATAGATATTAAAAATTGCTATAGTAATTTATCTTGTCTTTTATCTCTGAATAAAACACAATTTTAGCAGATGAGAAATAGAAAAAATAAACCTCCATCCCAAAATATGACATAAATTTTTTATAGTTCTTAAAATTACTTTTTTTTTAATATTTGTACGACATATATCACAAATAATTTTGTAAATAATTTCATACTTTCGACATTGTTAAAATAAAAAATAAACTAAATTTATTTAATTTAGATAAAAATATGATTACTAAAATAAATGTTCAATAAATCTGTAGAATCTTTGCTATTGCCATGCCAATAGCTATGTTTAATTGCATTCATAAGCATTTATTTTTAATGATGTTTCTTATGTAATACTAATAAAAGAGTTTGGCGATATTCCTAGTGTAAAATCGTACAGTTAGAGTAAAAACTTTAAGGCCAGTAGACATTTTTGAGAAAATGGAAACATTTAAACTGAGGAATTAAAATACCATATTGATTGATAATTATTAAGCTTAAATAAAAGTAAAAAAAAGTAGAAAAATGCAAATATTTTATTATTAGAAAATATTAAACACACAGATGAATATTTGTGCCTGAGTAAAAACTTTAAGGCCAATATAGAAAATAACATATTAGAAAAAAATTACAAATTCTTAGAAGGTTGTGTAAGAGCCATTTCTTCGAATTGCTTCAAATATTCTTGTTTTCATGGATGATGCGAGTTTTTGACTAAGGGTTGGGTTGGTTTTATACCATTAATTTTCGATAGTAGATTTCAGCTCTGTCGTTGATGTAAAATGTCGCCTATTTGCATAAACTCTTCTTGCTTAGTCACCCCAAATGTTCTCGATTGGGTTGAGGTCAGGTGATCTAGCTGGCCATTTCACAGTTTCAACATTGTTGACTTAGAACCAATTTTTGTGCTATTACTCGAATGGATTGATGCATTTTCTTGCTGATATTTCCAATTTCCTCCATCAAGACATTCAGTATTTGGCAAAAGATGATTTGTTGGGACATTTTGGTATCCTTGTGAATTCATTCTACCTGAAAGGAATGAAATTGAGCCAACACCATTGTAAGTAAAACAGCCCCAAGTCATGACAGACTCTTAACCTAATTGGCGCTAGGAGAATACTTCGTTTTCATTTCTTATACCATGCCAGTATAAATTCCAGCCATCTGGTCCATCCAAATTCCATTTTTTTTCGTCAAAAAAATAATAATTTCTATCCATTGGTTGTCCCAGGTCATGACTTTCTGGCCAAAGTTCAAACGCTCTATTTTGTGTCTTTGAAGTAACTGAAGCTTAGTCAATTTTGCTGTGTAAGTGTACCTTCAAGATCTTCTAATTGTATTACAAACCAGTTTTTGACAAATTTTTAAACCTGTCGTCGGAATCAGTTTCCTGATTGATTACTTTCCAGTAGATGCAAGTATGCAAACTCTTCTTTCATCACGCGAGGACAAAGCTTTAGGTCTTCCCCCAGTATTCTTTTTACCATAATTGTCTTTCAATTTTAAAAAATTGTTGACTACAGTCTTTGATTTTCCTATCTTTATCGCAATTGCATGACTATTCATTCCTGTTGAAGACAAAGCTTCGATCTGTCCTCTTTCACGATCAACAGTTCGTGGGTTCGAATCCCACCTTGGGCATGGATGTTTGTAGTGGTTCGGAATCCACTTTAAACCGTAAGTCCCGGTCTAATTAGCTTTCGTGTGCAAAAAATGACCGTTGAGCGACAAAGAAACCAAACCAAACCTCTTTCACGATCAGTTAATTTCTCACCCTTCGCCATCTTCACAAAGATCACCAATACTTCGTTGCAGAGTTGTCACAAGCTAGTAATTGTAATGGTAATTACACGATTATATTATATTTATTTTTAAAAAAATGACTAGTGGCCTTCAAGTTTTTACTCAGGCAGAAATACTGACTTTGTAAATAACCACATATTTCTCATAATTATGTATTGACAAATTATGTTTATAGCATTTATTTCTTATAGATGAACTTTAATAATTAATATTATTTGAATCCCTTTTATTTCATTTTACATTTTCTCAAAAAATTTTACTGGCCTTAAAGTTTTTACTCAGGCTGGATTTTTCAATGTATGCACATAACTTGTTTCACCCCTGGAAATCCAAATGAGGAGCGTTTCTTTGAAGAACTACCACCACAAAAATATAAGTATTACAATATATTTTATGGAAAATATACATCATGTATTTTCGAAAATCAAGGAAATATGAAACTGCTATTGATACAGGTAGCTAATTTCAATATCGAAGAAGATTGATTCCATATTCGATAATTCAAAAGTGAAAGCCAATATTAGAATATCAGAGGATGTACTCAGACATATTTATCAAAGTGTTCATGATAAATGTATTTTTCTTTATCATTTGTATCTAAAAATATTTTGTGCTAGTTTACTGTTTAAATTGTTGATTCTTGAACAAAAGCGGCTCCGTAGACACGTTCTGGGAGCTATGATTATTTTCTTCTAAATTTCTATATTTATTTTTTTTCTAGAAAAAGAAAATTTATTGATCTCTTACATTCTTTATCAAGAAAAATCTTGTTTCTAAAAATTATATTTTGCCATCCAATATTTAAGCACCTGCGTTTCAAGACATCTCATTTCGATTAATAAATATCATTTTCTACAATGTATAATATTGAAAAAGTGTTCATCTTAACAAATTTTATCAAGATTGATTCATTAGTCCAAATGTATGAAAGCTATTTAGATCAAATCTTTTTTATTCATATTGTATATCTGCACACAAATCCTTCTCCTTCTCTTTTAGTGTAAGCCCTTTTATTACACAATACTTAAATTTTAAATGGCCAGTGGTGAAGTATAAGCAAATAACTTTTACTTACAAGAATTGACGTAGTGGTTTTAGATTTTTAATCAATATTCATTTTGCGATTACAAATTATAAAGAAATGTTTGTTAATATATATCATAGCAATCATTTTTCGTATCAAATGATAACCGAACTTCTTTTTATTGCAGGGTATTCGGAACTGCTATATGTATTTCCTCATTTCTAAATATGTTAATTCCAGGAAGTGCAAAGATTGGCCCGGCAATGGTGATCATAGTGCGAGTACTTCAGGGATTGGTGGAAGTATGTTCCGTTTTATAATCGGATATAGTTTAGTAATTTTCCAAACTAATAATAGGCATAACGCTATTAAAATAGATCATTTTAATACAATAATAAAGACAAAATTTATTTTTTGTATTTGCTAATTGTATTTAAATTATTTATAAAGTTATATTAATAACAAATATCCCTTTAAATAAAACACAAGTAATCTAAAATCTAATTATAAAAATAAATTCTCATTTATGTAATTTTAAAATAAATAATTTCAATAAATTCCAAGAAAAAATTTAATCCTGGTATATCCAAAAATTATTTTTAGTGAATTAATATTATTTTAATGGAACGTTTTTAAAAAATTTTTAAGATTTTTATAAATATATTTTGATTTCTTTAGTTGCATAATTTATTTTTATGGAATCAATGTAAAAAAATATTTTAATCAATGATAAATTATCTTGTTTACTTCAAAATTTGTAAGTTTTGATGCGTTTTTGCGAGCGTTGCATACTTAATGCTAATTTTAAGAATTTATCTTTTAATCTCATATTTTTGTTTCATTTTGCTTAGCTTATTAAAACGTTATATTTTGTAACCAAGCAATTATTTATTAAGCTGTTAAGTGTTTTTTTTTACCATTTATGCACAATATAAAACCGACAAAAGAATTTTCACATTCATAAAAATTAGTATATTTGAATTCAATTAGCAGAAAATTATTTTCAATATGAAAAATATTACTAGTTTTCATCTACAGACTCACTTTGGCAACATTGCAGCTTCACTATAGATTTCATTAGTCCTTATTTGGTATGATAACCCCTTTTCGACTGGAAAGTACCGAATTCAATCATAGTAACCGTTTCAAAAAGGCCAAGGGAAGGTGTCTGCTCTACCTTTCTGCAAGAAAATTTATCGGGATAGGTGACAGTTTAATTGCCAAATATAATATATATATATATATATATATATATATATATATATATATATATATATATATATATATATATATATATATATATATATATATATTCTTATATTTGCACTCAAGGAAATAATTATAAACATATCAAGGGCAAATATATAAGAATACATTCATTCATTCATTCATCTTGCATTTTGCGAAACTTAGACCTGCATATTACATAATTTGTACATGCAACGCTTCTTATCTACAAAACTTAAATTTTATTTTTCTCTCTACAAATATTAATCTTTATTCAAAAAATCATATTATTAAATATGAGTTAATCATACATCGAACATTCTTATACACATCACAAATACCATTTTCCCTTTTATGAATATTTTAACTATAATTTTATATAATTAGTTGACTCTCCCTTCATATTAAATAAAATAATTCAACGTTTAAAGATGTTAACTAAGAAAATAAACAAATAAATTAATTTCTGTTATTTAAATATTATTGTATGAAAACGTTTAAAATCTTTTAGATTGAAGACGTTAAAAATAAATGAATTTTATTGTTTTAAAATTTTGTTTTGCTATTAACCTTATTTTATTTCATTTACAATATTTTATTTTACATTATTTTTAATTATTATTTATAAAATTTAATTTGAAGTGAATTTTAAAATGACATTAATTTTTTTATGTTTTAATGAGTTTAAAAAAATTATTTTATACAGATAGCATGGATAACATGATATAGATTACATGGAATGACTATCGATAACATGGAAAGAGCAATAAGAGACTGGTTGTATATTTATTTTAAAAAAAACAACCAACAGAGAAATCTTCCATTCATCAGACTCCAATTACGTCATCTGAATTTTCGAAAAGTGTGAATGAGTAATACACAAAATTTTTCTTATATTTCTTCAAGTTTGAAAACAAAAAAAAAAACATTATACCGTAATTTTTACAAAGGTGGGTCAGTTTTATTATTTTTATTTTTATTTGTTTATTATTTATGTATTTTATTTGGCTTGTGTGCTTTCTTAAGAATTTCTCTTCAATTGTAAGTCGCAAATCTTTTAGGATGAAAGAATCATAATCAGTACTCTTATGAGTATTTAGAAAACACTTAAAAGAATATGTAAATTTTAGAAGTGGAGAAATATACTTGCTTTTAGCATGTCTGTATATATATATACATATAGTGTTTACCTTATAAAATAATTTCTTTGTTAAATATAATCTATTTAATTCATTGCTAAATTTGCGAATATTCTTTCACTTAGCCCATACACTAAAGTCAATTACTTGAATAAAAACTTAAGTGCCAGAGATTTCCTGAGACTTTTTTTACATATTTAACGACCATGTGTCATCCTCAATATAAGGCCAATTCAATACAAAATAGAACAGAATTATTTAAATATAAGGTTATATGTCCTTGCTAACACAAATTATAGTATCAACTATTTATTAAATCGAATGTTTTTTCAAAACTATTGCGGCAACTCATTATCATAATTAAAAGTTAGTTTTTCACAGATTGATTATGAAACTTATTTTTATAAAAAATGATTTGGCAACAACTTGGAGCTGAAAAACGAAATGAAAGAATTCTCTACAAAAACTGAATTAACTGTATTTACGATATATAGTCATATAGTAAGGATAAGGTGACGATATAATATATATATATATATATATATATATATATATATATATATATATATATATATATATATATATATATATATATATATATATATATATATATATATATATATATATATATACTTTATATCGTCACCTTATTCTACTTTGTCCACTTTGTTAATAAATATGTTCACTAAATGCACAATTAATAGCAACAGAATAATGACATTATCTTTGCCTATTATTGCCTGCTACAGATTGCTCTTCTTCACTAAGGTATGAAATATTGAATTTAAAGTATGTTGAGAGCGATGTGTTAAAATAAAGGATAAATTTGCAAAATGTTTAAGCAGTTAAAAATCACAGTTTTTTACATTCCGAGTCTTTAATTAGTTTCAAAATCATTGTATTTGTTAGACACGATTGAACACGAATGAGAAATATGAAAAATGAAATGCATATTCATAAATATGCATTTCATTTTTCAGATTTCTCTCCATCGCACAAATTTCCACCCAAACTGTAACTTATTTAAGAATAGCAAATTTGAGTTTTAAACTTGTTTGCATACAATTCTTACACGTACAGTTTTTATTTATATTTATACAATTTAAATGTTACTGATTTACTAAATTTGTGTAACTATACAATATATATATAATTCAAGCTATGAATGTAGGATAAAAGTTATTTTTTAATTTGAAAATAAAAGAAACAAAACAAGAAAGATATTTACGAAAAATTGAATATATGTCGATACAAAACTTACAATATTTCATTTAATAAATATTTCTAAACTACCAAATTGAAACAGCTACAGAATTATATAAATATATGTTAAATGTTTTTTTTTCTTATTAATTTCACATTTTCGTCTGTTCTCAAAATATTCAGATTTTGCTTATGTATTTTTTTAAATTTTTCTGTGAAATATTGAATTTAATAACCATAGAAATATTGTAACTTTACGCAGTTTCCATTTTTGCACAGTTTTTATTAATGTTCAATGTATCCACACATTGAACTTTTATTTCATATTTAATGAACCACCGTTTCCCTTTTATGGAGGTACGTATTCCTACACAAAACATTTGTTCTGAAAATGAGGAAATTTTATGTACGAAGAGTAAAGAAACACACGCTTTGTTATAAACATAAGTAAAGCGAATCATAAAAAAGTTGATAAATTAATAAATTAGTTTGAGAATATCAAAATACCTGCCAAAAAAAAATATTACATAAATATCCTTCAATTGTATTGTTCTTCAGCATTAAGACCAGATGTTAAGTTGATTTTATCTAAAAGTAGCAATCATTTCATTCTTACATTGAAAGCAAAAAAAAATTGAGAGAAAATGTAACAATTTTAAAAGAAGAGCAAAGAAAAATATAAACTAAAAAAACGTAAGTTATAAAGTTTAAAAAAAAACATTACAATAATTTATTATAAATGCGCAATTTAAGCGTTTATGACGATAAAGCTTACTTTTAAATATCCTTAGTGGAAGTAAGATATGCAAAAAAATATTAAGGAGCCTAAAATTTATGTTACTATACATAAAATATAAAAGCAATTATTGAATCTTGTAAATCAAATTGTTTATAACCTAATTGAACTTTCAATTATTCTTAATCATATTTTTAAAATAACTTTTTATAGTTATTTCTTAATATTATTAAACGAAATGCTTCATAAACAAATTTAAACTATGATTTTATGCTTCATATTTTAATTGTATTTAATGCTTATAAATAGATTTCCTTTCTTTAAGATCGTATACACAAAGCTTTAATTAAAACCAATTCTCTTACGTGAGCACAAGCTCTAACTTGAGGATAACAATTATCTTCTAATTATAAGCTTGTCGTGACGAAGGAAAATATGATGATATACATAGGAAACATATAGAATTAGAATCATAACTGTTTATGATCATTTTCTTACATTTTAGATTAAAAATGACCCAACAAAGAATAAATTATTGCCATCAATAATAAAGTAATTTAAATATTTATAGAATTCGTTTATAGTTCAAAAGACAATGACAATAGGTTCAAAATTATTCTGAGTAGTTAATGATATCTAGACAAATAGCTCAATTGATGTCATTGACTACTTAGAAAGAATGTGATCTCGGTGCTTAGAAAGAACGTACTGAATAAAGATACAGTTTTAGACAGCTAAGGTCAAGCATCATTTAAAAGCAAACCACATTTCAAACTTTGATCTCGGTAATGAATAATTTACTAAAGCTTCACTTTAATCTTTTAATATTAAACTCTTAAGCAAAACTGATATTGTGGCATTTTAGCTAAATCTCAAAGTGAAACAATCTTTAGGATACATGTTTACAAAATCTTATCCCATGTAGAAGACAATCTAACAGCCATAGGCTACTTTAAAACTCTTAAGTATCCATTACATCTTACCTTTCAGAAGAATTTTTTGCAGGTAATAATTTTTATTTATCTATCGCAAGGAAGGAAAACCAGAAAACTTCCAAGAATCCAACCCAAGCGGGTGTACATACAGAAAGCAGAAGCGCTAAACATATATCTCTGAGTTTTGTATCTTACCAGAATTTGGTATCAAGGTTCCAAACCGAAGAACACGAGATGAACACATTGTCATTTTAAAAGCAAGAATTAATTGAAGATAGATAAACATCTTAAATGATTTTTTTGAGTCAAGACAAAGATAAATTCTACTCATGAATCTCATTAGCATTGGCTGTACATGTAAGAATTTCTAAATTCAAAACTAATTATTACGCTTCTTTGTTACAGATTAAAATAATACTTTGTCCATTTAAAACCTTCGTTTCATTTATAAAGATGTGTCTGTTTATTTAATTTTCCATTGAATATTTCATATATATATATATAAAGTAACTTCATAACAACTTCTAGTAGTTTTACCATCAAGATTTGAAATCCAGACTATTGTTCTGTTTTCCGTTCAGGACTAATTACCATTGAAGAGGGTCTTAAGTCTGTTGATTTCTGCACCTACTATAAAGATATATGGATCATGACAGGCAGTCATATTTCTATCGAGCACTTCCAATATTGGTCTCGTATTGGCGACAGAGCTTCGATCTCTGTTCTAACCCTGCTGCAAATGCTCTCTTCTTGCTATAATGTGCATCTACAATGGATCCTCTCACACGTTGGCTTTAGTAGAAATGAAGCAGCTTATTTCTTGGCAAAGGAGGGAACTTTAACATCTAATGTACTAACATTTTTGGAAATATGATCAAAATTCTCAAGTCTACGGTTGCTTCTTCTTGGTGTTCTCTCCAATCTCATGACTGGTATGGTGGCACTCATCTATGAGGTTCTGTTATTTTTAAAGGTAGTCGCGTGTGCAACATTCACCATTATCAAAACTGGAAAAAGAGGACTGGTTTCGAAGTTCTCCTCTTGTTTGGAACTTTTTTCACGGTTTCATGGATCTGGTTTAGCTTATTGACTAACTAGGTAGGATAAAAAAACAACAGCAAAGCTTGTTACAGATTAAAATAACATTACTTTGTCTGGTTAAAACATTTGTTTAGTTTACAAAGACGTATCTGGTTATTTACTTTTCCATTCTATGTTTCATATATATAGTAGTTTTATAACTAAATATTTGACGCTTCTTAAGATTCCAAAATATTTGCATCATCTGCACTAAAAAGAACTTTAAAATGCTTAGGAATTACTGCTTTAAACTAAAAAACGGATGAATACTTATTAAAATGCACATAATATTATTATAAATTTCTCCAATATTTTGCAAACTGGTTATTTCTTAGGCAGAATAGTCTTTGAAATAAAACACGCTGTATTATTTGTTCGCAGAAGATCTTTGAATTAAGTTTTAGATTTTAATCTAATAATATAGGAAACTACGAATGTAATATGTTGAATATAAAAGAAACAAAATTTATGAATATTATCGATAATTTTAGAAATTAAGTATTAACAGGATTAACAAGAATAGAATATTTATAGAATTTTGTCTCAATAGCTCAACAGATAATATTAGATTATAAATACGGCAGTTTAAAATATGTATTATCATAAGCTTTTACAAAAATGTAAGATAAATATACACCAATGTTAAAACCTCTAATTGTGCTAAACTGGATCTAAAGTAACAAGACACTCAGCCTTAAAATTTAATTGCTCTTAAACATAAGAGCTGCAGTATTTATTATGTTTTCAGTATTTAGTACAAATATTTTGTACATTAATATTTTTATAAGAATTACAAAATGGGCTATGGAGAATATTTGTTATAAATTCCTCATTAAGTATTATAAGACCAATTTAAATATGAACCGAATGTAATGCAATAACAATTACCTTTACCTAAGATTTGAACTCATGGGAATTGAACAAGGAAACGAAAATATTAATTACCGATTATGCATAAGTAAAAGTAGGCAAAAGATATATTGAAAAATATGATTCCTTTCAAATGTTATTAATTTATTTTTCAAAATTGAACAATCACCAATATTAGAATTTCTCAATATTTGCAAGCATTACATTCTGTATATAAAGAAATGACAGTAATTATACTTTGAATAAAATTAGATATATTCTATTTCATAATCCGACAAACATTGATATGTTTCTTATTTTTGTTTCAATAAAATCAATCATGAGATTTTTTTTTAAGCAAAATATTCTTCTAACAATTTTTTCTTTCCATAATTCTTTAGGAAAGTTAGAAAGAAAAATCTTTCACTGTCTTGCAAACCTTTCTTCACAATGACAGACAACTATAAAAGAAAAGCACATTAATATCCTGCAATAGCTATCATCAAACAAGTTTCGCTGATAACACAGAAAAAAACTACCTCCTTATCTCAAATTATTCTCGCCTAAAATAGGTTAACGCATCTTTTTTCTTTCGTGAAAATAAGAAAAAACAGAGCAAGACGCGAGAGAAAAAATATTAAGTACCCCTCATTCCTAGCCAGTCTAATGTGTCGGCACTAAACGTATTTCGCGAGAATCTAATGGTGAAATATGTAAGGAGTGCTCCTGATTCGCTGGAGTCGAAAGCTGCGCCTATCTGCTAGCTTCTCCTGCTCAGAACAAGGCGCAGCGTGTCCGGAAACATGACAGAAAGGCTGTAGTAAGTGATCATCCATGTTACTATGGTAACCAACGATAACACGGACCGCTGCTTTGTCTGGGATGCTTTTTTTTTCTTGATAGTTTAATGCTTTTTTTATAGTAACTTTCTCTATTCCTTTCTCCTTCAAAAGGAAAGGTCTTATATGTTGACTTAGTTTTTGCTCAGACAATTTGTTCTGACTTTGAATTAATTAAGACAGAGGCTTCATTTTATATGTAGATCCAATTTGGCGCCTATTTTTATGAGGTATTCTGTCGTAAAATATTTAGAAAATAAACATCAGCTAAAAGATATTTTTGATTTTTCAGGGATATTTTTACAGACAATTATTAATTACAACCATTTATAAAAAAGTTAGTGTCAAGGTTAAATAAAGAAATTAATTTTAATAAGATTTTTCTCAGAAAGAAATTTCGAAAAGGCTTTATATTAAACTATAAAATCAAGAACTTATTTTATAAAAGTCTTGGTATAACAAGCTATTAAATATATTTTTTCGAAATTAATCTCGTTTTCTCTGAATGAAGATTTTTCATACCGATGTTAATTTTTTAATTTTAAACATGATGAAAATGTACCTTTTGTAAGTTCCTCTAAGAATAATCCTGCTTTGAAAAATATCAAGTTCAAAATTATTTACAATAGTGATAATTTTATTATTAGATGATTTTACATTTAATATTATACTTTTAGAATTTAATATATGTGTCTTATTTCCTTTTTTTATGCAATACTACAATGAATACTGTGATTTCCAATAAGTATTCACAGTAGTTCTAAATATAATGTGTGTATTGTTAAATAAATATGTAAAACTAGTTTAAAAATCCTGAAACATTTCTCTAAATCATATAAGCCATTTCAATATATATGTGAAATGAATTAAAGTGAATTACTAATTATAGTGAATAAGCAAAAAAATAAATGAAGGCAACAAACAAAACATCATTCAATAAACAGCAATTGCGAAAAAGAATCAAAAGTATTCTTTCTATTAAAGTATTTAACAAGAATCTATTAGTTGAGAAAGTTAATTTAAATATCAAGTATTTATCATTACTGAATTGTTATTGAAGATTAAAAAATTAATTCGGAAAGGTATTAAAACAACTCTAATATCCACTTCAGAACACTAAAAATCAAATTCGGTACTTTAGAATTATGTTAGCATAAGTTCTATATTCTTTAAGACCCATCTGATCTAGCTACATGTTTCCAAAATTTAACTATCAAATAGCATTTGAAATAATGTAAGAAATTTTCTTAGTTTTAGAAAACAATGATTGTTAAAATTTTTTTTTTTTTTAAGTGTGGAGTAAAAATTTCGGTATGTAGAAACAATTTTTTTATAACAGGCTTTAAGAAAAACACATTACTTTAAAAAGTAATGAATAAGAATTGAATTTAAAAAAAATTGTAAAGAAATTAAAATTCAGTTCAGTTTGAATCAAAATCTCTCAACATTTTTCAAATAACAAAAATTTCAGTTTCATATGAAATACAGAATCAACCCGCATCTTTCCTCTTGAAAGCCACTGCAAGTACATAAAAACAAATTGATATAAAAATGTTTTACAGTTTAGCAAATAAGTCGGAGAATTTATGAAATGTACAATCAATTTCGTCTTTATTGTCATTTTTTATTTGCTCGAAAGAACAAAACTGTGGAATTCATAAGTGCCTAGACAGCAGCAATAAAGACCGCGAGCCAGATGGAAGCTCCTAAAGCTTCCTTCCGGATTGTATATGATTACTTATTTCTCACTCTTCCGGGACAGAGATTGTTGGCGTTCTTCTATTTCCACATCTTTCCCATACCACTTGTCCTTTATGGATGCTATATTTTTGCAACAATGTCTTCGTTACGAAGAACGGTCTGACAATATATTTTTCGCGATATCGAAAGATTTTGTGTTTCTTTTCTAGTGCACCAGCCTAAAACGTATAATATGAAATATATAAATCAGAATTTATGATTTAGTATTGTTATAACTAAATAAACGAGTCAATATAATAAGATAAATATGAAAGTAATGCGTTTATGTAATACTAATAGCGAATTATTTCATTTCCAAAATAAAAATATTTTTTATGGGAAGACTATCCGGATAAACAGTAAAAAAAGGTGAAACATTAATAGTTTTGTTATGTTAAAGAGTATTTCTTGAAAACCAAGATAAAATAATTTAATAGTTGTAGAATAATGTCCTATATTTTCATCCTTCAAAATATTTTAAATAACATTTACGATCATCAGAGAACAATAAATGATTAATTAGTTATCTTGACTTATAGACTAACATTAGACAATTATTAGTTAGAAAATTTTGACAAACTTCAAAATAACGAATGATTGTTTATGTATCTATGTGGAGTATTGGAATGAACGATAGAATAATAATTCCAATGATTTTGATAATGCATATTTTCCTTTTATATGAATTAAAGATAACTACAAACATTCATATAGGAAAAATACAATTTTGTTTCCTATAGGATAAATTTAATTTTGTTTCATTTTTATTCATATATAAAAATGCTCAAAAATGTCTTCAAATATTTATTCTCCTGTTGGTTTTCTTCGAAATCTGACTATCTGCCTGTAAAAATTGTAAATAAAATATGCTTGTATATAATTTATGTGGTCATTTATAGATTATGGACATCGCCACACTTTCGAAACAGAAAGTACATAAAAATATGTATGTGTCACACATGTTTCTCATATTATATTAAATAATCATTCATCACTATGGAGCTACTTTGAAATGTTCTGGGCTTTACGATCACTGAATTTGAATTTTTCATACTTTTTCTAAGTGCATCCTTAGCAGTTAGAGTAAAATAACTCCATAACTAGGTTTTAAAACAATCTATCCAGCTATTAGCAATCAAAACTAGTTATCATTGAAAAAGTAATATTTTTTAAGCCAATGTTGTCTATGTAATTAAACAGTAGAAACAAATTTGAGTTGTTTTCAAGCACTTATCGGTATAAGCCTCTTGCAATAAGAATTTTGAAATTTTTGAAGTGTATTACTTCGTATTGAGTACCTATATATAAACAGTAGAAGCTCATTTTTATGAATCTCTTATTTACGAACATTCACGTTTTCACGAACTAATGGCTAGTATTTATCCTGACAGCATAGACACAATGATAATTTCAAATCCTATTTACGAACAAAAATTTTGAAACTTCTTTTCTACAAACTTTTGTTTCTGACAAAAAAATTTCTTTTATCATTATTATTAAATTCTTTAAAAATTTCTCTTATCATTATATTTATTATTAAATTCCATTTTATTATTATTATTATTATCTGATAATTTTTAAATTTTTTATTTGATCTCTTTTTTATATAAAGCTTGAGACCTTGTTTCATTCTTAAATAACAAAGTGACAGGTGTATGCATTCCAGACATTGTGGAAACAAACATTTGATGGGAAAACATCTGGGAAAAATTTGATGGGAAACCCACAGAAAATAGGAGTCAAATGCGACTCCTGTCTTCCCGTACATAAGAACATAGAAAGGGGAGAAAACTGCTATCATCTGTACGTTAGAACACAGAAAGGAAGAAAAACTCTAAAATTTTGAGTTTCGTTGTCGTTTCGTTACACTTAAACAACTCAATTTATGAAGTTTGTTGGTTGAGAAAAAATATTGAGTTGGTTTCATTGAGGATTTGTCGCAGTTGGAAAAAAGAATGTTTTACCACTGGAAGTAAAAAAGAAAATTCTAAAAGAAGCAAACGAAAACATAATAGTAAATAAAACAAATTACCGAAAAGTATGGAATTACAATTCAGGTTACTGCGTATTTCACCGATAGATCAGATTATAATCAACACTTCAAAAGCGTATAACGCAGAATGGGTTTTGCAAAGAGTAATATTGGGGTTTGAGCAGGAGCTGACTTATGAAATTGATTTTTTAAGAACACTACATTAGCTAATTAATGCTTGAAATGATATTGAAGTAAAAACAATATCTAGGGCATTTCAACGTGGACTTTATTAAAGAAACCGCCGAAAAAACTAATTTACCCGATGACTTGAATGAAGATCAGTCGCTCATACAGAAACTCCGATAAAAAAAATTTTTATTGCTCAAAATCTTATACAAGGATATTTTAATCTAGACTCACATGTGATATGTATAGAAGAAATATCGGATGATGAAATTATTGAGAATATAACGTATATAATATATGAGAATGAGAAGAACATTCAGATACCGAACAAAAAAAATGATGTGGTGCAAAGACGGTCTGCAAAACAAGCAGATGGATGGTTCGTTGGTTGGGTTTTCTGGCGCAAGGCCCAAAAAGGACAAGCTGCACCAAAACCAGATGAATGGCTGACGGAACTGAGATACATGTTTGGTGGAAAAAATAAAGAAATGCTATTATACAAAGAAAAAATGTATTTTTAAAAATGCAGTTTTTAAAAAGAAAAAATTAAATGATTATTTTTCCCCTGATTTTTCATCAATAATAATAAGTGCAAGTGTTTTTAAGTATGAATCTTATCTTGCATGTGCTTTTTTCTTATAAAGCTTTCTATATAAATGATTTTTCTAATAGTATTTTATTTATAATGAAAAGTAATTTATAGGAAAAAAATCAGGTCTTATATTAATCTAATACCTTATATTTTTATTTTGCGAACTGTTCTTACGAGTTCATAAAAATCAGCACCTTGCAGTATAACCCTATTTTTTATATAAAACAAAATCAAAGTGGCAAAAAAAAATTTCTGTAACTATACTATCTTTTTGCATACACTATTCCTCTATTTTTTCTTACAAGTACTCAAAATTAAAAAAATTCTCTTTACTTTATTATTAATTCTGATACTAAATTTTTTAAATATTTTATTTACAGGGAGTTACATATCCCGCTTGTCATGGCATCTGGAGGTATTGGGCCCCACCAATGGAAAGAAGCCGTCTTGCAACTCTGGCATTTTGTGGTAATATTATCATCATTTTTATCTTTTTATAAGTGCATATTAATTTTTTCTTCAATATAATTTTTGTAGTGAATATTAAATGTTAGTAGCAGCCTATTGCAGTAGTGCTCTACTCTTCAGAGTGAGCACTACTGCAATAGGCCGCTATGAACATTAGGAGAAGATACCAGACTCGACTTTACTATTGAACAATCGGAATCAGCATGTAGTTTGCTTTTTTTGTTGGAATATTTCTAGTAGTGTCTGTATGTTTTTGAGAGTTTCTAGATTTACTTTGTGGAACTAGTATGATATTCCCCTCTATTGGCGATCATTGCGACTTTTTTAATCGCCAAGTGGTGACGAAAAAAGTCGCAACCCAGAAGGGGCACCAATCGGCGTAAGAAACCGTGGTTTTTCCCGATTTCGAATTACTAGGCCTAACACTACATAAGAAAACAATAAGAACCATGTAAATAAAGCGGCGGTCCCCCCTCCCCGATTTCAAATTGCTAAGCCTAACGGTATATAAGAAGACAGTAATCGTAATAAGAATTAATTAAATATTCTATTTAAAAATATTTTAGAATTAAAATTAAAGGAAATAAAATAGCAAAAATCACTACATTTAATAACATCTAGTTAAAAATAAATAATATAATGAATTTCAGTGATTTAAGATAGAATGTTACAAATCATTACAACATAAAAGTAGACAAATCTAGAATAATTCAAACAAATAGAACGATTCCATAATTTCGTTTATTATTGGAAACTTAAATACTTAACATTTACAATTCTAGGAATTCTATATGCCTGCAGAAACTAATTAAAATAAAATTCTTGCCTTCATTTTTGTTTGGCGCTCTACACGCACAGCAAAATCCAAAATTAATATAAAAGTCAGAGTTTAATTTCTGGCATGATATCCATAGTGAAATACAAAACGAATATTAAATACAAGATTGAAATTCCGGCGCTATATATCCACAGCGAAATACAAAACGAATATAAAAGACAGTATTAAAATTCCGGCACTATATCCACAGCGAAATAAAAAATGTGTGAATATAAAAGCATATATTTATATTCCGCGCTATATACATCCGAGGTGAAATAAAAAATAAATATCAAAAAACAGGATTTAAATTGCCGAGCTTAACATCCAATAATAAAAAACGAACAACTAAGACAGCAACTAAGAATTGAAAATGGCGAAAAATTCAAATTGTGCTTAAAGTAAAACTAAACTTGAAGTGAAATTAAAAATGTGAACTGAAACTTAAAATGCTGTTGCCACTGAAAAGAAGCATATATATGACGAAAAAATGATATAAAACACCAGCCAAACGAAATCTGGCAAACAAAAAATCTGTAAAGTAGCAAAAACTGAATTTGGCAACACTATAATAAAAACGAACAAAATTAAGCTGTAGTACAAGGCAGAAGGATTGGTTTCTGTTGAACTTCACTCTATTAAGACGAAATATTAGGAAGGATCAACATTGAGTAGCTGAAAACAGTAAAAGTTTCAGATTCTTACCGGTACCTACATACTTCTTTGAACTTTATTAGCTTTGAGAACTCAAGCAATTTATTTTCATTTATTTGTTTGTAGGAATTCGGAAATTCCAATAAGATTAATTTATTAATTAGTTTATTATAGTTTCAAGCTCGAGTAGTTCTATAGTTTATTTCTTCAAGTACGCACAAGATGTTATATTCAAAATGACTGACTTACAAGACGAAACACCATTTATTGAATGTGAACATCGCATACCAAAACATGCATCGAACTCTATATTAGACTATGATGATAATGCACCTCTAGCTATACAATTAGCTTCAGAAGCTGAAATTTCAAATTTCACAGTGTTTTTGAGTCCTACAGCAGGATATGCTTCTGTTCCTAATAGGCCTTCACAGTTAAAATCTGAACTATTAAACACTATTTCCAACAAGAATGGGATTGAAGAAGTCAGACATACCAGAAACGGAAAACTAATTATCACTACAAATGATTATAAGACTGCAACAGAAATTTGTAAAATCGAAACAGCATTAAATGTCCCTGTGACTTCCCAAATATAAATTGAACAATACACTACGAAATTTACTATAAATGTTCATATCAGTGGACGAAAGTCTAGAAAATCTACCATTAGAAATTGAAAATAACAGCCTTATCGTAATACGATGTTTCAATTAAAAGGGATCTTCAGAACTTTCAGAAACTATCTTGGTAAGAGTCTACAGACATTCCCGTCTCAAATTAAAGTGTTTTTATCTATTGTAAATGTAAAGATTTTTGTGGATAAAGTTCGTCAATGTGGAATTTGTTTTAAATTTACACATGCAACAAAAAATGTAAAGTACAATCAGCTTTATGCAGACTCTGTGGCTCACATCACAATAATGATCCTTGTTCAACTAAAGTCCCATGTTGTGTAAACTGCAAAGGACATCACGCTTCAGATGATCCTTCATCTTCATCTCGTGAAGAAGAAACTTGGTTTTTAAAATTTAAGGCAATAAACCATTTATCTTTTATTGAAGCAAGAAGACAATTTAAAAGCTCTAAAACCAGTTTTGCTACAATTGTAAAGTTTAATCAACCATCAGAAAATACTCATGGTAAAATAAACGATATTGTCATCTCAATACTTACGAAATTTGAAGAGTTGGTAGACAAAAAAAATCTTAGTTATTCAAACCTAACAAGAAGCCATTCTTAATACTATTTTCCAAAAATTTGAAAAAACTGTAAGCAAAATTTTGGAAACTAGAAGTCTTTCGTCATCCCCTGCTAGATGGAAAACTCGGAAAAGTAGTCGAATCCGAAAACAATCATCAAACCCTAGTAATAGTGACATTCATTTCAATCCAATTTTACTGAACAGTTTTAATTTTGGTAACTCTTCTGAAGAACAGTCAAAAATAATTGAAAATGCAAAATTTAGAGAGGGACTATCCTGGGTGCATCAGTCCTTAGAAGTCAAATTGTAATCGTAATAATTGTAACTTTTTTCATGTTCTCATTAATTTCGTGGAATGCTCAAAGTGTTCTCAATGAGCGCCCATACATGAAACTTCATTATTTTAACTTTGCAGACGTTATTGCAATACAAGAAACTTGGTTAAAAAAAAGTTGACAAGATATCTTTATTTAACAAAGTAATTTTTCGTCAGGATAAAGAAAGCCGTGATAGCGGCCTTCTCCTAGCAGTAAATAAAAACATTCCAACAAGGCAATTTTCTCCTATCCGTCTCTCAAATGATGGCAGAGAACTCTTAGCAGTCAAGGCCATAGTGGCAACGACTACAATAACTATTATTAATGTTTATATTCCTTCTGGCAAATTTTCTTTAGAGTGGGTTCATAGCATTGTTCAAGGAATTCAGCCTCCTTATACCATCAAAGGAGAGTTTATTAGACATACATCAAGGAAGCTGTTCCACTTCATCAAGGGCAAATTACTTTCTTGTATGGATTCAGGAAGAGAATTGCTGCCTCCTGAACTCTGAAATTCCAACACATTAAGGGCCACATGATAAATCTTCACTCAGTGATTTCACCTTTGTATCACCAGACATTTATCACCTAAGTCATATTAAAGTTTATCCAGATTGTTTTGGAAGTGATCATTTACCATCTAAAACTAGCATAGCTATTGGAGATATTGATCACAATATACCGAACTGATCACGTATCCTGTGGTCTGAATTCTTTGCTTCCATCAATACTGATCATGAAATTTCTAATTTTCACTCTATTGAACAATTCAATCATCTCTGCATAAATAAATTTCATAAGTGCCGAAGGTGGCAGAAAATGTCATGTAAGCCTTATCCCTCATAATGGTATTCTAGATGTGGTTATCTCCTTGGCAATAAAAGACGTCTTTGGCGTAAAGCTAAACGCATGTGTGATAAGTATGTTTGGATGGCATATAAAAGAACTGCAGCAGAACCATATCAACTACTCATATATCTCTCTCGAAAATATTGGGACGAAATATTTTCAGCTGGAACATCAAAAAATATTTTCAACTTATTAAAAAATCTCCAAAATAGAGTTACAGTATCTCCAACTTCACATATGATCCTATTACATAATAATTCTCCAGTGACAGATCCTACCCATCAAACTAACATGTTTATAGACTTCTACACTCATTCACCAATTTTAGAGGTTATTCCACTGGATTTAAGTACAAGTGAGGATTTCTCTTACAATAAGTCCTTTACTGCATCTGAACTGCAAGAAGCTTTGGCAAGATGCAAAAACGTGTCTGTTGGTACAGATAAGATATCTGCAAAAATATTAAAAGGCATTACTACTACCAACCTAGACTACCTCCTCTCCCTGATGAATAAATCATGGCTTACAGGTATTGTACCAGAAATAGGGAAATCCTCCATTGTTATTCCAATTTTAAAACCTGGAAAGATGGCCAATCTTGTGGCATCGTACCGTCCTATATCTCTGACTAGTGTCATGAGTAAATTAATGGAAAGAATAATTTTGAAGAGATTTATTGACCATATATCAACCATATCTTTCTTTCATCCAAATCACCACGGATTTCTGCCACATCGAGGTTGTGACAGTATTTTATCCATCATTCATCATCACATAAATTCTGCCACATCGTCTAGAAAATTTGTTGTTTTGGTTGCAGTGGATATTTCCCAGGCCTATGATTCAGTTTGGCCAGACGGCCTAGCTTATAAACTACTTCAAGCAAACATCAAAGGAAACGCTACTTTGTGGATTCAACAGTTCATTACAACTCGCTATTTTCAAGTAAAGTAGAGAAATAAGCCATCTTCATCAGCCACCTCATATAGAGGAGTTCCACAGGGGAGCGTATTATCACCTTTCCTGTTCTCAGTGCTTATGGCAGACCTCTACGTTATCCTTCCCCCTGACATCAAATGCTTCATGTACGCTGATGATATATTTCTACTATATGAATCTGTTAACTTGGGGAAAATTCAGCAGAAACTAACATTTGCACTTGGAATATTGCAAAATTGGTGTCAAGAATGGAAATTATCGATAGACCCACAAAAATGTTCTATGATTAACTTTCCTTCAAAACGACAACAACCTAATTTCATCTTGTTCATCAACAATCATCCTATTTCCTTTAGTAAAAATATTCGAATTTTGGGATTATATTTTTCACACAATTTATCTTTCCGTCATCATTTTCAGGAAAAGAGAAAAGCTATATCAAAAAAGTTGAATACTTTAAAAGGTATCGCAAGTAATAGATGGAGTGCTCGTACCACTCATCTTCTTCAAATCGAGAAATCCTTTATTGTCACCAGTCTGGATTATGGCTGTCATATTTTTACTTCAACATGCACAACAGACCGCAAAATCCTTGAAACTGTATATCACACTGCCCTAAGAATTGCCACAGGTCTTCCAAAGTGGACGCCCATACCGATAGTTCTACAAGAAGCAGGAGAAACTTCTCTTCACTCTTGAAATGAAATGCTCTCCTTAAATTTTTACATTCGTAATTAAGCAAGCCATCATTGTCCTCCTGTGTTTCAGCTTGGGAAAAGCTAACTTACAATCGAGTTAATCATAATCATCCTCTGGCCATTAAAGCCTAATTGTGGCTCGACCAACAAGGAATAAATACCTTGTGCATATTAAAAGTCCCAACAGACTGGCCAGAAATGTCAAAAAAATCTCCATTTGTTCCTCGAGTCTCTCTTTTCAGACTAAATCATTGCCAAAAGATATAATTTGTAAGCTATTTTACCAGGTTTGTGAGTCATCATGACAGACAAATACGCTGATTTTTACAGATGCTTCCAAGTAGGGATCAAATGTGGGCATTGCAATAGTCAATTTTACAACTAGTTTATCAATAATAAGGGAAAATTAGTTCCTTAAACTCCATCTTCTCGGCAGAAGCTATGGCACTGCTTATTGCAGTCTCTAAAATTTGCACTGAACCCAAAAAATATGTCATTTTCACAGATTCACTTTCTTGCATCTCTGCTCTTTCAGATTGTTCCAAGACATCACCAACTATTATTCAACTGCTTCGATTCCAAATGATTCAATCTACTCAAAAGTGCTTGTCAATACAGTTAGTTTGGGTTCCCGGATATTCAGGGATTGCAGGTAATGAAATCGCAGACTCATTGGCGAAAACAGCAACAGTGAGTCAATATGCTATTCGATCTAATTCTCCTTAAGATCTGAAACAACACATCAAGAAATATTACTTTAAAAGAAAGTCTTCATCAATGGAAAAATAGCAAATATGCTGAAGCATCCACTCATCTCACATCTATTCCCAAAAATCATAGGCTGTTAATGAAATCGCGACTAGAAGACGTATGGCTGGCAAGAACAAGATGTTTTCCTACCGATTCGATTCTATTTAGGTTTAATCTCTGGCATACAGACCGCTGTCAGTGCGGTGAACCTGAAACCATAGATCATATTCTCCTAGATTGTCCTTTATACGAACATCTGAGGAATCAACTACGAAAAAAATTAGGAATGGAAGCATTATCAATATCTTGGATATTTGAACTATCTACAAATCCGGAAATTAAAATTCTTGCATGCAGTGAATTTCTGTCCAACAGATTCTAATCTTAATGAAAAAAGAAAGTTACAACTCAAAATCCTTGAACTATTTTTAACACAAATTTATGAATCCCAATTTTTTCTTCTCATATCAAGACGTTTCTGTTAGTGATCACCGACTTCAATTGACTTTACTTAAATAATGTTAGTCGATTGACTACATAAATCCTCTCCAAATACCTTTTTCAATGAGAGCTACAAGCATCTTAGCATAAAGCTCCAAAAATGTCCGCCATAACCTACCTACCTATAATAAAAACAAAAATTCAAATTGGTAACACTACAATCAAAACAAAGGGCGCTAGATTTGGCGAGAAATCACTTAGAGAGGGATATCATACTTACACATACTTTGCTGTGTAATTCCCGAATAAAGTTAATTATTTAATAATAAATATCACCGAATGACAATGATACCCAATGAATATTGTAAAAAAGACTTGTTGATAAATTTTCCACTTTCTTGTGTTAAATTACAAACATTTGATTACAAATGAAACACAGATCAAATTTACAGTACGGTCACCCTTGGCGCGTTTTTGGTGCTAAATTTGCCAAACATTTTTACTGGATACCCGGCAAACTAGTATTTTGATTACCCTATTTGTCATTAATTTCTCATGAACATTTACCAATTTAAATTCATTAATATAAAATTTAATCAAAAAATTTTATGGATAATTTAACATATCAACTTTATTATTTTACCACTGATGTTTGAAATCCATAAATCTGCGTTTTTTGTTAACTTTGTAAAATTACTGGAGCATATTGTTAGATAACAACAATGTATGAAATATTTGTCACTATTTCAGCCATTTTTCTCCCGCAGTTTTTCTCGATCAGAAATTCGGCATACGGTCACCATTGGCGACTTTTTGAAAATTTTGCCAAGGGTAACCGTACGGTAAAATTTTACCATGAAACACTTCCAAATTTTTGTTTTTGGAATGTAAAAATCCTAAGATACTTAAGATTTTTCTCTTTTACGTAATGGGAATACATTCTTGGAATAATTGCAGTAAATATGAAAAAGTCCTTAGAATAACCTTCAGTATTAGTCTTTTCACATAGCGCAGTCAAATTATAAATATCTGGATTACTAACGAGACATTAAGATTGAAAATCTTTTTTTTCTTTTAAAGCATTATCATAATAAATCCTAAAAATCTCAAAAGCAGTGATTCCGATTGTTATATACATAGTTATCCAGATGGCGCCACATAATTGGCTTTCAAACTAAAGTTGAGCGTTCAGTTCGCACAAAAAAATCCTCACAATTTCAAGAACTATAATTTTTACTTCATTATAGTGAACTTATGTCTGTAAATGTAGATACTGTGAATGAACGAATCTACTTCCTTCTAATGATGCAGGAAACTTAATTACAGAAATTTTCAGAAATATTACATTTTTAGGTCTTATTACTTCACGAGTTATTAAATTCATACGTTTAAACACACAAGACCACTAATAAAGCTCTTAGCTATATCTCCGTTTGAAATATTCAACAAACTTTCATTTTATGAAAGTTTATGAAAGATTCATTTTATGAATTCTTCAAAGACATTTTATGAATTCGTCTATTTAATATGATAAAGAATTTTAATTGTTTTTATCTAATGAAAATCATCATATTTATTTGGTTTTTTAGTAAAGTTGTAAATTTATTTAACCACAAAAAATCTTAAAAAGCAATTTAATTTCAAATATCTATGAGAATCAATTTTATATAAGAAAAAATGTCCTTTAATTTTGATATTTTAATTTTTTATCTGTTACATGCTTATTATTATTTGACATAAGCAAGGCAGAAAAACCATATACGCTGCAATGATAGTTTCCTTTAAAAAGCTCCCACGTTTTTTCTTTTCAGTATAACGAAACCTTAAACAAATTTTATATAAGGTTTTTTTAAATATTTAATAAGCACAAAAACACTATATATGCATGTATATCTTTTATACACCCAAATATAAGTAACACTGATTTATATTCTTGAAATTAAAATTACTTTTTATTTGAAAAAGTGTTTGACTTCTTTGTGCAGAACAATGAGCTTTGCTGTAACATTCACTATGTGAAAAAATGTGAGAATAATAAAAAACATTTCACACAAAATATTACCAGTGATAAAAAAAACTGGAGATTTTCGATTTTATTTTATAAATGTGTAAAATATATATGATTTTAATGGCATTTCTCTCTTGATTCCGTTCATGTAGTAGTGAATAATAAATGCGTTTCTGTATTTTCTCTGACTAAAAGTTTGAAGGAACAAATTAATTCCTTCGCTAAATTTCTTTCACAACTAAGCTTCAGAAAACAAATGAAAATTCCTATGTAACTTATGTTCCTTAATTTACTAAATTGATTTTATTAATATGGTGCATTTTCAGCATATTTTTAATTTGATTTTTCATTAGTTTAATTATGCTTACAATTAGCGTTTGGTACAATTTTGGGGGGATGGGGAATACTAATATGGAGGAAATGACAGGCACAATGATATTTATCAATAATAACAGTAATATATAATATTTTTTTAAATTTTTCGAACAATAATAGAATTAATCTAGTAGGAAATAAAATTTTCAAAATCGTAAGAAGGAAAAAATTTAACTATATTCTATATATGTTTCAGCTTATGCACTATACTACAGAAGTTTGAAACATAAACCGAGAATGTATTTGCCTCCAAAGTGTAGTTTTTGTAAAATCAAGATATGATAGTCTAAAACCTATTTCAAACCTAAAAGATGGAAATTTTTTTCTTGTTAACTAAAGCAAATTCAAATAAAATGCATTTACTTTCCAAAAATTTTCCCAGTGTTGACTACATGAAAAAAAAGTGTTCTAACTTTTTCGTGCAGATCCTGAAGACTTAGTTCCCTTATACTATAGAAGAGGAAGAAAACATTTAGTAAGTAACCATTGTCTTAACAAGTAAAAGGATGATCCTATTTCTTTTCAAATATTTAAAATCGAAACTGAATCTACTTTTGATTGCTGATGTAAAAACATTCATTTTTCGATTACATTTTTATTAAATGAATTCAAGTTTTAAATATTTTTCAATGACTATCAAATGTAACCAGCAGAACAAGAATCTGCCAAAAATTGTAATTAATGCAATCATTTAAGCCTTACATGGAATAAAAAAATTAAACATTAAAATTAAGAATATAAAAATTTCCAATAGAAAATACTAAAGTGAAGATTGGTTTGGTTTTGTTTGTCGCTCAACGGTCATTTTTTGCACAAGAGGGCTAATTAGACCGGGACCTATGTTTTTAAAGTGGATTCCGAACCACTACAAACATCCATGTCCAAAGTGGGATTCGAACCCACGAACTGTTGAACCGAAGGCACGAGCGCTAATCATTCGGCTGCCAGTTCGATGATTAGCGTTCGTGCCTTCATTGTAAATTCATTCATAGTAAATTGAATGAATTCATAGTATGAATTCCATATAATGTATTCCATACAAATAAAATACCATATAATGAATTCATAGTAAAGTGAAGAAGAAGGAAGTGAATGAATTATCATTAAAAAAGCATTTATACCAATATTAGAATATTTTAAAATTATTTCTGTTGATATTGTAAGGGAGCCAAGTTTTTTTAAGACAAGCTCTTTGATTTCCGCTACCAAGAAATAGGTGAGGAAATGACTAAATATTTTTCAAACTGTTATAATAATTAAGCAATTTCTATGTTTAAATTAAGCATTACCAACTGATTCCAATTTGTAAGCCACGTGAGTCATCATCACGGATCTGTAAAGAATTGTGGCTTATAACCAATTAAATCAGACACTCATTAATTCCCGTTATCACTAATCAGGTGAAGACGTCTTCGTTACTTTGCAGAAAGCACTGTATGTTCTAAATTTGAATTTCAAAACGTATGATTCATTGCAATTAAAATAATCCTCAGGAGATTTGAGAAGTTAATGACCACAAAGATATGATCAAATATAAGTTCGATTACATTTATTTTAAAAATTATTTGCTAATGCATTTATCAAGGTAGTAATGGAAATATTTCTACATAATGTTCCTGATGTTTGAGTTCATTTTAGGCTTTGCATTAATTAAACAACGATATTTTAGCAAAAAATTCCTCACATCTTAATAAAGTTCTAAAAAAATTAGAAAAACTTATTCTGCTAAAATTTTAAGAATGATCCAAATTTTTTCAGCAAATTTTACATTTCTTGGGAAAGAAGTCATCGAAATTAATGGTATTTCTGAAATAGATGAAAATTTTAAAAACAACTAAAGTGTGTTCAGGAATCAAACAATTTAGCAAGGTTTCGTTCATGTGTTCCAAATTAACAACATAATAATATAATATTGCCATTTTCTGCTTTGTTTTGAACAACTTTAACACTAATAAACAAATAGTTACCAAGGTTTCCATTTTAAACTTGGCTTGAATTAGTTCAAGAACAGACATGAGACAGCATAAATAGGTTTTTATAATATCTTTTCTCGTTCCTTTTACTTAGGAAAGAGAAAACATTTTGTTTTGCAAGATAAATTCGCAAGCATACGTGGCATCAGACTAGTGTTGTCATCAAGGGAATTAGTTTTATGCATTTTCAAATATTGTTAGTCAAAAGTACTTTTTTTAATAAGGGCGAGCATTGGGTGACTAACCCTTCAGCACAACAATGCCAAAAACTACTACCACCCGGTGGGCATATGAACCAAGTCACGGAAGCGAATAGCATCAGCCACACCATACCACCACAAACCCGCTTATAGGATGGGCCACGTTCATATATCATCTCAGAAGAAAGGACAGAGAAACACAGAAAGAAAGAAGTATCCATGACCGATCCGGGATTCGAAACCGAGACTAATAGTGTAGGAGACAGAAACGCTAACCAGCTATCTGTCGGAGTTGGTCAAAAGTCCAAGAGGCCGTCCTTATTAATAACACAACTTTTAGAAAAATATATAAGTTCGTATTTATATAATCAAATTCAATAATACAAGGGCGAATTCTTATCTTTCTTGCATGCTTCTATAATAGGTAGTGCATAATCAAAAAGATATTAAAAAAAGGAAAATGCACAGACACAATTAACTTCTTATAATTCAGAACTTATTCAGAACACATTCAAGAAGTTGTTGGAAAAATGCTAAGGAAATTTAAATTCTTTGTAACTAGAGACAATATATGTATCTTTTAACTAATATATAACATTTTTTATTCAAGAAAATATATTTCATATCATATTTTTTGATTTCCAGGATCATACGCTGGTGCTGTCGTTGGTATGCCTTTGTCGGGTTTTCTAACGGAACTAGCTGGATGGCCAGCTTGCTTCTACTTTTATGGTAAGGAAAAGAGAGAGTATAAATGAACTTAAACTGCTAAAAATCATAATCCATATCTAAGTGCGGAAAAAATTTCTATATTTCACCTTCGATTTTCTGCTAATTTACCTTTTGAAAATAGAAAAGTATAATCAAAAAGCAAGATATGTGTAATTTTAAAGGAATCAAAATACACTGTGTCATTTTAAAATATTCATCTTTATTTGATTGAAAATATTCACTTTTGGTTATTCATGGTGAGGATAATTCGGCATATTTAGCCCCATAATTTTAAATACTTAATACACAAATTAAATACTACCTTTTAAAATTATATTCTATTTAAAGTATATCAAAGTATAACAATATGCGTCTCATATGCTACTACTTATATTACGTTGAAATTATTACGCATATTACAATGAAAGGGTTTTTTTTCTTTTTAGTAATACTCCCACAATAATTATCATAAAATCTGATTTCATAATTTAAAAAAATTATTTGATAAACTCTACTATTATAGTACTTTTGTTTTTAATTATAGTATTTATTTTCTCTATAAAACTAAATACTATAACTCTACTATTATAGTATTTAGTTTTATAGTAACTTTCATACGTAATTGACATTTGTTGCTTGTAAATATTGATGCATTAGTTTATCATCAACAATGGCATAATCTACATGCTTCTGTAATAGGTCTTCTGTATGACCTAAATATTTCTTCCTATTAATTTAAAATAATAAATTACCTCTAGTAAAAACATAGATACCCGAGAGTATTGCTTTTTATGGTTACCAAAATTAACATGTTAATCGAAACTTACATGCCACTGCCGTGAATATATAAGAATCCTTATATTAAAAATTATTGAAATAAGCAAAAATAGTAAAACAACTGATGAGATATTATTTTAAAGTTAGTAAAATACATTGTGTCATTTTAAATTATTTATCTTCATCTGAATGAAAAGATACACTTTTGGTTATTCATCATAAGAATAATACCGTGTATTTAGCCCCATAATTTCACTAGAGAAATCTAAAGAGAAATATATATTATTAAATAAAGATTAGCAAATGAGAAGATTTCAGAATTTTAATGTTTTCTTAAGTGATAGTAAAATCTTACACATGCTTCATAATATAATTCTGAGAACTAATATTTTCACGACTAAAATATCCCGAAAATATTTCTTGCTTATTTTTTATTTTATATCTAAAATCAATTCATTAATATAATAAAACTAAATTCATCAAGATTTGTCATCAGTAATTTTTTTTTCCTTACAAAGCAATCTTAAAATTTTTTCCGGAAAATCACATTATGTTCATTGTAATGAAATATCTTTTAAAAATTTTTTTATTCTTCATTAAGCTTTATCATAAATATGCTATTTTCTATTTTTTACATTGTATTTTTTCATGAAATTCGTCTATTTGATAAAATACTGGGAATTCGGAAAATTAAAAATCCCAATTCAAAACATAATAGGGAGACACTGTGATTTAATATCTTCCACAGATTAAATTAATGTTAACTAATTAAGATTTAGCATTTCTCGTTGATTAAAACAATAACTATAACTTTCATCATATTTCAAAGACCTTATCAAATGGTGCAAGCATTCTTATTTCTGTTTATAAACTATTGTATGAATAATACGATAATATATTTTTATTATGCTTAAAGGCGCCGCTGGTTTGGTGTGGTATATTTTTTGGATGTGGCTGTCATTTGAGAAACCATCCAAACATCCCACCATTACGCAGGCAGAGCTTATTTACATTGAGAACAGCATAGGAAAAGTATCTGCAACCAATCCCACGGTAAGATTTCTTATATTCAAATAAAACAGTTTTTTTTTTTTTTTTTTTTTTTTTAAGATACTAATTTTTTTTTTCTCCTACGCTTAAAGTTTTTATCAATAATCATTCATTTAACCATTTAAATACTTTTGTATATATCTAAGTGATTGTAGAAATTTTAAAATAACACAGAAAATGTTCTGTATATAAAAAAAATCCGTAATTTAAAACTTTTGTAAAAATCTCTAACAATCTAAAATTTATCTCTCATGTTCAGAGTTATATTAATATTTTTATACAGTATTTATTTAAACTTTTTGCATACTGTTGAGTGATAACATAATTCTCATAATAGTGTAAAAAAATGTTGAATATATTTCAAAGAATTCATTAATAGCTCAAGGGAAAACTTAATCTGACTTCTAGTGAATGATATGCTAAGCACTATATTATTATTAAAAAGGGACATGTGTCACAATAAATTTAGGATAAACTGATAGAGGTGCAGAAAAATCTTGAAGCTAAAATAGGATAAAACTTATCCAGTGTATAATTCTGGATTACTGAAGTGAAAAAACATGGAACACCTATTTGAATACTTAATGGTCCATAAAAGTTTGTATATAAGTTATAGCATTGTTATATATATTATTTAGAGTTAAGAAAGTAAATGGAATAAGAGTAGTAATAGCCCCACTATACTACTAATAAGGTATTAATTTTTCTTTCACTCTTTTTTATCAGTAAATCTTCTGTCTACAGAAAATAAAAATTTCTAATGGCAAAAATGTTATATAAGGAAATTATTTTAAAAAATGATCTCAATTTTTCAGCTTTTGTTATTTTCTTTTTCTTTGTATGATACATCAAAACTTTATTTATATTTATTTCATAAAAGTTAATTTACTTATCCATATGAATGTGATATGCATGTAATTACAATCACCTAAGCGAAACATATTTTTAAGCACATCAAATCATGCATAATGCATACAAATTATGAAAATGTTTATGTATAATAATATAACTGTATGTAAACATTATATTATTTCAGTTAAAATCGACTCCATGGCTAGAGATGTTTACATCGATGCCTGTCTACGCAATCATCGTCGCCAATTTTTGCCGCAGTTGGACATTCTACATGTTACTTCTGTCCCAGCCGACCTATCTCAAAGAGGTCTTCCACTTCAACATTGATCAGGTAATACATTCATTTATTCAACAATTACACAGCATTATTAGACATAATTATGCCTTCTTTTCTAGTGATGGCATATAAAAATTATTATATTATTGTTGAATACAGTAGAACTCCAATTATCTATGTCAATTGGAATCGGAACTCATTCGGATAGTAAGATTTTTTCCAAAAAAAAAGGGTCCATTTTAATTAATTATTGTATGTTGAAAATGTGAGAAAACTACATATATTTAAAGAAAAATACTTTAAATCACAATTAAATGATAAAAGCAACACTTTTACATTTTAAGGTACTTACAAATGCTATTCGTTAAAATAGTATGTATGTACAGTGTTGCAAATAAAAGTCGGTCAGAGTGTTTCCACCGATTTCATCCGTTTTCGAGCAGTCAATTCGCGCATCCACCAAACAGAATTTCCAAGTGGTTCCAATCGAGCTGACACTCTATCCATTTAAAAGCAGTTTCAAAGCCAGCAAATGCATACCTAGCGGATGGTCCCGCGTCTGCATCAATTAGATATTAAGGTGATCTTCCTGGACACTTTCAATTAGTTTGCAATCACTTGCAATTTGAAATGTATGGTCTGACTCATAATCCATTCAGCTATATCTTCAGCACTAACTTCTGAACATCCAAGAATTTTCAAAAAAAAAATGTTTCTGAATTCTTCAAGTGACACATCTCATTCTTCTCTTTCCCCTTCTCTTATCTTTCTTTTTCTTGAAGTTTTTCCATTCTCACTTTTTTCCTTCTCATCTTCACTTCACGGATCAGCGATTCGAATAATTAGAGTTCTTTTATAGTAAGGAAAGAAGTTCATTTAAAGACGGTGTTTGTTTTTCAGAGACAGTAATTGTAACATTAAAGTTCTTTTATGTACATTGTTTTCTCCCTAGGAACTCTGTGAATCTATTAACATTGACATAATTTATAGCCCATGAATTATAGCAAATTTGCATTACTTTGGGAGACAAATTTTATAAGTCATTGACGTACATAATGCTTGTCTGAACAGATTTCAACAATATATTTTTTAAAAAAAAAGCAATTCTGCAACAAAAATTACTGATGTAACTTAATAGAGTACAAAATGTAATGAGGTAAACTTTTGACAGGCATTTTTTTTTATCAAAGAATACAAGATTTTAAAATAAAAAGTGAAGTTGCACGTGGATTTGAAGGGTTCGGTGTAGAATAGGAGGCCCTTGGTTTGGCAAAAAATGTGGCAATAAATACTGCTGATAAAATTAAATATCTGGTAACCCTGGCATTTTCAACGCTTTAACTAACGTAGTTTTACGGTTGCCATTTTGTTATTCATATTTTGGTTCCTATCTTGGCTTCGACAAAATCGCAAGAGGTATCAAGGGGTACCCGTAAGTAAACTTTTACCACTTTGAGAATATTTACTGACGAATCACAGAAGTTTGAAAAAGAGCACTGACTATCTAAGTGTACCTTGACAGTGAATCACTCTGTACGGCCTATTGTAATCTTTATCGTAAATCCATGTTCTTAAGACAGCTATGTTAATGTGCATGGTATAGTGCTTCTTCCTTTTTTGCAACCTTGATTTCTCCAAAAAATCAATCGTGATCTTTAATTTTCAACTAACATTAACGGAAATTGCTTTCTTTTGTGAACATAATATCACTTGTCCAATATATATAAAATTCCTTAACATACTCAGAATCGCACTGTTAAATTAATGGATAATATGCAATAAATAACAGAAATGTTTAAAATTAGATAATTGTTTTGACGGAATATGGCATTTGAATGACAATTATGTCAAAAGATACTTTAAGGATAACTTAAGAAAAAGGAAAAACTATTTGTAAAAACAATATCTAAAAAACCATTGAAATCAAAACCGTAAGCTATTGATAATATGCTAAACTACATTAAATACAGTAAGAAACTAAAATAATATAGAATAAATATTACTAAATGAGGTGTTTTGAATTAACAATGGAAAATAAAAAAAGAATTGCCTGCATGTTATACAAAAAATATTGAGATTATAAATGATAAAAGTGATATTTCAAAATCAATATATTACAAAATTTTGAAAATAAGTACATTTTTATTGCTACACATAAAATATTCAAAATTTATTGTATTATTAAACATTTATAAGACAATTTTTCACTCACAAGTTTAAAATCCTCAGGTACTTTCAATGCACAAGCGCGTTAACAAGGTTATTTATTTTCATATTTATCATGTTTATTGACTTATCATTTGGCTAAAAAAATTTACTGAGATCCATTTAAATGATGAAATTCATAGGGTTGTGCATATATTGCTAATAAAATACAAAAAATAGTTTATGCTTAATGTAAATCTCTCTACGCACGCAATAAGTATACTAAATTTATTCTACTTTAAAACTTCCTTTTTTAAACATTCTATAATATAGTTTTCTTCTAATGCAGTCAGGTATGCTAGGGGCTTTGCCTCATCTCGTAATGACAATGGTTGTACCAGTCGGAGGCCACCTTGCGGACACTTTACGAAGGAGAGAAATATTAACTACTACAGCCGTAAGGAAGATATTTAACTGCGGAGGTAAGGTCTTGTATTATGATTACATAATTTAACAACATGATTAAATAAATAAATTTCTAAATAAGTAAATTGATTAGCCGAATGTTATTTTATATTGCTAAAAATTAAAATAAAGAGCTTTCAATGTCCTCTTCTACTATGGGTAAATGTACCATAGAAAAGAAAATAAAAGTGATCACAACAAACCTAAATGTATGCATCTTCATTATGGATGGAGTTTTCAATGTAAACAAAAACAAACCTTATTTGACCGGAAGCCATCTCAAATACTTCCGGTTTTCTCTCTTCCCATTGAAAATCAATGCAATCGGAAAAATGTTCGCTTAAATATTTTTAAGTATTTATTCCTACTTTTGTGCAAATTTTTTGACTTTATCCGTTAAAATCATATTTAAATCATAATCATTTTTTAATGTTAAAAATTAAACAATGTTATATATAAATTAAAACATTTTTTAACATTAAAAGCAATTAAACATAATGAAATATTTATTATAAGCTTTAGATTATTTCAAATACTTTGGACAGAATTAAAGAAAATATTATATTGGCGCCATCAATGTCGCCAAAGTTTGCTATTATACTGAAATTAAAACTTCTAAAATAGAGAAATGGACCGAAAATGTTTTAAATAAATATTCAGAAATAAGATATATATTATATATAAGTCTTAATATATTAATCTGTAATAAAATGCTTGCTACACAACTTTAAATACTTCGTAGAATTCCAATTTTCCCGATTTACAGCTTTTTCCCACAAAATAATACGTTCGGGATCCATTGGGAATTGAGAATTTTCACTTCCGAAAGTAAATTTGTTCCATCTCACATATTTCAACCAACTGTCTTACAACAACTACTGCCTTTATTTACTTTCTGATTATCAAAAAAATGTTTAGGATCGTTACTTTTAAATGAATATTTCAGATCAATGAAAAAAACAGAAAACAACCACAATATTATAAAACAATAATGGAACAGTAAGCAGGAACTTTCGTGCCTGAAGTTTTCTAGATCTCCACGATTGTAGCGTCCTCTATTCTAAGCTTTACAGAAGCTTCCATCCATAGGGTTTTAATAAAAATATAGATTTTTGTTGAAGACAAATATCCATCAAAGATAAATAAAAGATCAAAAGTAAATAAGTATGGATTTCAAAAACGAAGCTAAAATATTTTAAATTATGGTTTCTTGAACAATTTTTTAATTGCAACTGAAATTTAATTATAAACAAAGCTCATTTCTAAATTTATAAAATTTCATGCTCTAGTATTAAAAAGTTATAAACAGAAAGTAAAACTAAGAACATAAAGTAAACTTTATTAATTAAAAAAATTTAATTTCGAATCAGAAAAAAAAACTTTAATTGTCATGAGATCTGCTAGTAATCTCAATACATTCTTTTTAATCTCGAAGTTCATAAAAGTATTAAACATTAAGTTATTGTTTGATAAACAGATTATTATTTCAAGATACCAATGCTAACTTTAAAGCTAGCTTCAATTTTTCGGGTTTAACCACTGAAAGACTGAGATATTAGACACAGTGTAGTAGACAGAATAGATGGCAATAAAGCAATTTAATATCCCCGTGAAATTAATTGCTTTTAGAAAGACATTTCTCAAATAGAGGACTGTATTCACGTGTCGGGAGGTAAGAAGTCCAGAAAACTACCAAATATTGCATACTATTTGGACGTTTCACGTATCTCTAACAATTGCCGGGCATGCAAAAAATAGAACCTCAATATCCATCTCGTGTTGTTCAACAATGTCTAGGTTTGAAATTGGGAAGTTTCACTATAAAGAAAGCTGCGCTATCGTGAGTCGAGGTGAGTTGTAAATCTGAGAGGTTAAATTTTTATAATATTTCCTTAAGAAATGTGCAAAATCAAAATATGAAGCAATAAGACAGTTATAATGCAAAAACACATTCTATACCGACTAAAGGCTAAATTTCTCATGACTCAAAGAACTCAAAACTGTATAAAAAAATTTACCCTTTAATTTATAACTAAATAAAAAGAGAGTTTTAACTTTTGGATTCACGATTAATAAATTTCAGGTTTGTGTGTAATTTTCTCAAATGTCTATCATTGGAGACAAAAACAAAATTACATGAACCATAACTTCAATATCAAGCAAATGGAAAATATGAATTAAGTAGTTTTGATATTTATATATATATATATATATATATATATATATATATATATTCCTCTCCTTAGGTTTTGGACTAGAGGCTGCTTTTATGTTAATAGTAGCCTATACAAGAAGTGCGTTGACAGCTACCATTGCTCTAATGTTTGCGGTGGGATTTAGTGGATTCGCGATTTCAGGTAAGCAGGCTCTTTTTTTTATCACAAAAGTGATACTTCTAACTAAAATAGTAATAAGAAAATAAAAATAGTTTTGTATCGCAATATGTGAAAGCTCAGCTCGATGAAAACAAGATCAATGTTTATAGATTTTAAGATAAACTAGATATGCATTTTGAATTCCTCTATATTTACTTTAAATTTATTCAAAGTTGACGAATAATTTTTGAAAGATTATTTGAGTGTCTGAATATATATTTTTAGGGTAATATTCATACACTATACATAAAAATATATTTTAGATAAAACATTTCATAGTGATAGACTAAAAACTGGATTTAATACTAATAAAATATAAAATAAATAAAAAACACAATTTAAAAATTTTAATTGGTTATAACCATATTTTAACGAAAAACTTTAAGAAATCAGATTAAAAACAATTTTGAAATAATATGGAAAATATTCGTGAATTTACTTTAGATAGCTTATACCAATCTACTTTTCTTGCGCTAATGAATACTTTTCTGTAATCTCAAATGTTTCATAATCAGATAAACACATTCAATATCGCAAAATAATATTTTTGTGATACTTCTCATTTATTTTTTATTTATTATCCATTATTACATTAGTGACAAAAAATAATTAGAAGATAATTATGAGTAAGTCATTTGTAATGAATTTAAAATAGTTTACTGCGCAGATGTAAGTAAAATTATTCTCAAAAGTAGCTCCTAGAGAAATATTTCTATAAGAAAAACGTATTGAACTAATTTTATATTATATTAATATTAATAATAATAATACAATAAATAAATAATAAATAAACCCGCAGGCTAGAATAACACATTAATATTAATAAATAAACCCGAAATGTTAATATAACACAAAGATACCTCTTTAAATAGAGAAATTTAGAAGTTATTTTATAATTTTCTTTTTAATCTATTTCGTGTGCTAATATATAATAATATTAAAATACTATTTCGAATAAGACAGGGGCCTCTCATGAATGTGTTCCTTTTTTATGAATTTTCTTAAAATTTCAGTTAAAAACGATGGTTTTAAAAATCGTTTAAAGTTTAAAAAATAATCCACAGTATATTAGATGCACGAAAATTTCACATGATATTTGATCCAATAATGCATGAAAACATTAAAAAGCAATCTGCATGAAGTTTAGGGCCTACCTCTTAGTATTAAAATTTGTTCGCAATTTTTGTATCTTTGTAGGCATGCATTATTCAGCGTCATTAAGGACACTTTAATTTCTAACAGATAGCGTAATGAAGCAATCAATTCCTTCACATTAATAGTAGATTTAATCATATGCTATACATATATATATATATATATATATATATATATATATATATATATATATATATATATATATCTTGGCATTTTTTGCTAATTGTGTTCATTTGCAATCCCCTATTTTTGCATACCGAAGCTGCTAAGGATTTCAAAAGAACTATAAGTTTAATTTGACAGACCCGCTCTATTGGAAGGTCCTTAGTGTGGTTTGGCCTGCTTCCTCCATCAAATTGCCCAGCTGTGAAATTATAAATGGGATCAACAAACTAAAGAAGAATAAAAATAAGAATTTATATCTAAAAGAGAAATATATTTGTGTTTATAGATAGATGGACTTCAATCACTTCTTACAGATCAACAAATTGATAACCATTATTTTAAATTATAATATTTATTTTACTTATTTAAATGTAGTATTCTTTTTTAAGAAATGTGGAGCAGCGCACCCCATATTGCCAGCCTATCTGGCACACGACAACAACAACAACATTCTTCTTTAAAGAATATCCAATTGATGCGTTTTGATGCATAATAAGAAACAATTTTAAGAGTTTCGATATAAGAGAGAAGAATTAAATACAGTAAAATAAAAAAAAAATCTGTGGATATGTTATCACATATCTACAGAAATTAACGTATGAAAATCAGTTGTTCTGCTAATTACTCAGTCAGATTGTATAGACTAGTTAATGTGTCAGACAAATGAGGCGACCAGTAATACAGGGTGTCTATAAATGATGGACCCGATTTTAAAAAATCATATTTTCAAAAGTTCTCGACGGAATAAAATAATTAATGCTTAAAAATAACGAGAAAAGCACGAAGTTTTTTTGTTACTAACAGATTACAGCACATTTGCGATCGCTGAGAGTAAGAAACGCAAAATGGTGACATTGAGTGAGAAGAGTTTTTGTGTGTTGGAGTACGCAAGGGTTTTTTCGAGTACTACTGTTCAACGTGCTTTTAGAATTCAATACAGTAAAGAATCTCCAACTAACAAAAGCATTTTGCGATGGTATAAGCAGTTTAAAGAAACAGGTTGCTTGTGCAAAAAGAAAAGCAGCGGCCGGCCAAGCCTTACGAACGACGCAGTGGAGAAAGTGAGGGAGAGTTTTGTTCGCAGCCCGCGGAAGTCTATGAGAGTTGCCGGCCGAGAATTAGGAATGCCACATCAAACGGTATGGAAAGTTTTGCGTACAAAATTACAATTTAACCCGTATCGCTTACAGTTGCTGCAACAAATAACAGAGAATGATAAAGTGTGTCGATTAGACTTTTGTGAACGCATGCTAATGGAATTACAAAATCCAAATTTTGCCAAAAAATTGGTATTTTTAGATGAATCGACATTCCACTAATCAGGACATGTTAATCGTCACAATGTGAGAGTGTGGGGAAGTGAAAATCCTCATCAAACTCAACAGTTTATGAGAGATTCACCCAAAGTAAACGTTTTCTGTGCAGTGTCATGTGAAAAAATTTATGGGCCTTTTTTCTTCGGTGAAAAAAACTGTCACAGGTGACAATTATCTCGACATGCTGGAAATTTGGTTATTTCCGCATATGCTTGAGGACAGTCCCGATTTTATCTTCCAACAAGTTGGAGCACCTCCTCATTGGTCTTTGACGGTTCGTAGTTACTTAAACAATGAGCTTCCACAAAGATGGATAGGCCGTGCGGGTGACGATGATTTAACGTTATTAACATGGCCACCAAGATCTCCTGACTTAACCCCATGCGATTTATTTCTATGGGGTTACGTGAAAGACCGTGTTTTCGTACAGCCAATGCCGAAAACACTCCCAAAATTGAAACAACGCATTTTTGCAGCATTACAAAACATTACCAGAAACATGTTACAAAATGAGTGGAATGAACTAGATTATCGATTGGACGTATGCCATGTGACAAAAGGTTCCCATATCTAACATTTATAAGGTAAAAAAAACTATCTGTTGGTAACAAAAAAAACTTTGTACTTTTCTCGTTATTTTTATGCATTAATTATTTTATTCCGTCGAGAAATTTTGAAAATCTGATTTTTTAAAATCGGGTCCATCATTTATAGACACCCTGTATTATTAAAAACTATTTCAGTAACCAAATTACACAAGTTATCTGTGCATTACTTAAATAATTTGCACCTTGGCTATTCACAACTTTTTTAAATGAAAATAAGATCTACTCTAAAAAAATAGCAATGTTTTTGCAAGCTTAAATTAAAATAATGTTATTTATTTTTCAGTGTCTAAAGGATCAAGTTAAAACAATCAAACAATCAATAAATTTACCTATACAATCAGTGATCATTCAATTAAAAAATTTAATACAAAGAATTAAACGTTTTAAAGTTAATTACAATTACATATAAGGAAACTTGCATAATATTATTCGTTTTTTCATGACTCATTATTCCGCGTACTTAAACAGGCGCTAATCAGTTCATCTTCAAACTAAATAATGTGCATGTTAACGATATTAAAGCCTTAATATTAATGGATATATTTACTTTGGGAAAAATTACAAAGTCATCTTTATATATTTTTAATTACATTAAGGGCATACTTTATAAATGTAAATCATAAGACATAAAAATTAAAGAATTATTTACTTGTTATAAAAAATTTAAACATTCATCATAAATTCATTTTTATATTTAATATTTCATTAAAATATAACGAAATATTAATATATAATATTTTATTAGTTATTATTTATCGTTATTCGTTATTATTAATATATAATAATTATATAACGAAATAAAAATGTAACTAAAATTAAGATGTATAGCAATTGACCACAAATAATGCGAAATTTTTTGATAAAAAATGTAGTATCATACATCGAATATAAAATAATATTTTGTGAATAATAACGTGAGAATTGTAATTTGATTTTCTGAAGTGATACTATTATTGTCTTATTAGCATAAATGTACTGTCTATATAAATGTTTCTTAATGTATTTACTCCAAGGATCGATAAAATATTTCAGTATGTTCTCTGGAACCGGTAAATTTAATAATTCGAGCCAGTGGTAAAATTTTTTCACAAAAATAAATTATGAGGAAAAAATTAATTTTTAAAGAAAAATTAGAAAATTAAAATAAGCGTATAAATTATTACGATAAATATTCAGTATTCAAGTAATCAGCGACACTCAAAGCAGACAGAGAGCACTAACTGTCTGCTTTGAGTATCGCTGATAATTTGTGGTTTACTAAGTGTACGACACGGCAATTTATGAAAGGCTATTAGGTACATAGTTCCCAGTTTATAATATTTTTCATCATCGATGATCATATTATTTTATAAACTAATAAACTATTGTTATTGTAAAGTAGGTGACGTTTTAATATCGGTTGTTGGTCGATGACACTTAGGGTTTTGGACAGATAGCTGGATATTTCCCGGACCAGCAAATATTTCTTGGCTACCGGTGCCGATCCGAGGACCAATGGTTGAGTAACAATGCTCTATATCATTTAATGATAGAATTTTCAAAAAATTTTTAAAAAATAGAAATCTGTTTATTTAAAATCATTTTTCCGTCCAAAATTTAACAAAATTGTCAAAATTAGAAGAAAGCAAATTTAGTCTTGACCTAAAACTGGCTTAATTAAATCGTTTATTTAAAATATACTCAGTGCTTCATAATTTTCCCCCAAAATAAATGCTGGAATTCTAAATTTGTGTTTAAATTTAAAATAATTTGAAAATCTTTAACTATTGAATTCTAAATAAATATAATTATACAATAAATAAAGACGTGTACATAAGTTTCTGATTATCTACAAAATTTTAAATTTGTAATTTAAATATATTATAAAATCTAAGAGGATATTAAAAATCTAAAAGAGCTATCTAAATTGTACAAGGGATCGGAAAATTTTATTTGTAATTTAGAGTTCATTTTATAACACTTAATAAATCGGATATTCTAGAAAATTATATTAATCATCCTTCTTTAAATACCATATTGTATTTTGTACACAATTTTCTTTAAAAAAACCGACATAAGACAGCGAAAACGACTTATTGAGCTAAGAATTTACATAATCTTAAAAGAAATATAACAGCCTTCATCGTTACGAAATCAAGAACCTATGTTGTATATTTTGAATTATGTAAAAGTAATCTTAGTTACAAAAAATTCTAACTATTTTACAAACATGATAACAATTGTCAAATTTAACAATCGCTTTTAATAAATATTTTCTTTATATTTTGATTATATAAATTATTTTAATAATTAATATATGTGTAACATACCTTTGATAAAATTTTAAATTTTTCCATATTATCCATATTTAAAATATCGAATTCAATGCAATAATTTCCTTTTGTTGATAAAATAGTACTCTGATTTTATACTAAGAGAGAGAAACTTCACTTTATAAAACAATCATATGTAAAATCAAAAACTATTTCACTGAATATAAATATTGTGAGAAAATTATGGAACATAAAATATGGAAAATTATATTTCCAGATGACCCAAAATGTTTGGGAGTCTATGAATTAGAAAGGATCTATTTCTTCATCATTACATATTTTTTCATAAGCCTATTATTTCTAAGAGTTTATATAAATCTATAAGCATTTCAATTCTTATACTGAAATGTTTCATAATTAATGTTCATTTTGCTAAAGATTTTCATATTAACAAGGCTTTGACACCAAACAATTAATAGCTCGTGTTTCTTGTTCTGCCAATGAAGAAATTGGAAACTGAGGCAGATTTTAATATTAATCATATTTTTAGACTGTTGCAAGGAAATAACAGCTTAAAATGTATTTTAAGGATTATTTTTTTATATAATCAACAATTGCTTAAAGTATTCTTCTAAGATCACAAGACAATTCGAGAGACAAAAATAGAAAATTCAATGTTTGAAACAATGTCTAAGTAATTTAAAAACAATGCAGAGATTTAAATTATTGCTATTTAGTAAAATTTTTAAATTTAGTTTTCTAATGCTAAGAAATTATGAGCAATATAGTGACTTAACCAAAAGAACATTAGCAAAAACCATTAACGACAACCTTCTTCGCCAAATTAATTGTTCTTCTCTAATTAAAGTCTTGGAAAACTATAACATGACTTACAATTTTACTAAAAATATATTCTTCATTAAATAATAACTGTTCTTTCAGAAAAAAGAAGTCAGGATTAATATTGTTCATTAAGTAATACATATGAGCCTTGTGAACTAATTTAGTAGCTTAAAAATTGCGAATTTAACTTTAATTGTAAAATATGTTGTGAATGATGTTATTAAGTTTATATGTTACTAACTTCTCAGTATGACAAATATACATAAAATAATACATGTAAGAATATTTTATTTTCACAGGGTTTAATGTCAATCATCTGGATATAGCGCCAAGGTATGCTAGTATCCTTATGGGAATTTCAAATGGATTTGGAACATTATCTGGAATGATTTGTCCAATTGTTGTGGAATTATTAACGGAAGATGAAGTGAGAGCATTTTACAATTTCACATTAAATTTAAATTTTATATACATACATATATATATATATATATATATATATATATATATATATATATATATATATATATATATATATATATATATATATATATATATATATATATAATAAATTAAAAGCATTATTTTTATTAAAAAAAGGAAGCAAAAACACAAATAATAAATAATAAAATGATCTACACAATTTAGAAGTTATGACATTTGATTTAATGCATATTAAGAAAAGAAATATTAAAAAAGTTTTTTGCTTATGCAATTATAAGGTATAACAAAATGTGTATAATATAAATAAAGTAACTCACACAAAATTCTTTTCCCGCTTATTTTTCAAGAAGCACTCACACAAAATACTCATTTAGAGATGAAATGATGAACAAATATTAATCCACATGAGGTCAAATAAATGTGATCTGATTTAGAAATTGCAGGTGAAATAATTTCAATTATTAATTCTACGACAGCAAATCTAAATTAGGCTATATTTTCTAAACTGTTCAGACCTCATAATGCTTAATTGATGTTATATGTATGATTTTTAAGATAACAGGAAAATGCAGTGAATTAGTGACATAAATTTTCCAGGTTAAAATTACACACTATAATAAAAATTTCTGATTAAACAATCATTAGTAATTATCATATTGGAATAGGTTTTATTTCAGTCCTGTAAAAGAAACATTTTTTGTTTATGTCTTGATTCTTTCATGATGGGAAATGCTTTTATAAAAATCGCTTTCTTATAACATTTTTCATCTTATGCAAACCTTCATTTCAGATCAATAAATTGTACTTTATGAATTATATATTAGATTTCATGGTAAAATCCTAGAAGGGCCCACACTCTTGGGGCCAAACTGAAAAAAAAAGCGCCAAACCAGAACGAAACTCCAAAAAAAAGATTTGGATTTCTAAATCTAGTCTGTCGAAGTAGGGTTATCAAGATGGGCTTTGCTAGGATACAACCGATTTTCCTCGTTAACGAAATTTTTATTTCGCAAGATGTAGGAGGACAGTCCTTTTTTAAATAGGAAATTCCTTGCTTTATTCCGTCACTATGAACTACGGATATCAGGCGTTGTTTTTAGCTTTCTACATGCCGATCTGTTAAGGTGTATGCTTGAGAAATGTTCTGATTTTCTTCTTTGAAACACGTAAAAAAAAAAAAAAAAAAAAAAAACGCTGTTTTTGAAAAGTTCTCCAGTAAGGCAATAATGAGCGATAGGTGTTAAAAATTCTTACACCATACTTCGCTGTAAGGTTTTTTTTAACATTCAACAAACTATTAACACTCCAGTGCTCAACATGGCCTAGTAATAGAACCACGTTCTTCAAAACAACAAGCCGAGCTGGCAGCCGAATGGTTAGCGCTCTTGCCTTCGATTCAACAGTTCGTGGGTTCGAATCCCACCTCGGGCATGTATGTTTGTAGTGGTTCGGAATCCACTTTAATCCGTAGGTCCCGGTCTAATTAGTCCTCGTGGGCAAAAAATGACCGTTGAGTGACAAACAAACCAAAACAACAATAAATAGATCAATTTGATTTTAGCAATTGTTGAACAACTGTAAAGAATATAGCTATATCTCGTTATCTATATGACCATTTTTTGAGTTGTATATTCGGAGATTTTCTAAATTTTCTCCCCTGTGATTTGTAAAAACGGCCTACTGACTATAAAAAATCCTCCTGGATGACTTGCAATGGATGTTAGAAACGCCTTTAGTTTATAAAATATCCAATATGGCACACCAAACAATATTATGTCTGATCATAGAACATATACATCACTATCATGCTCTTTTAAGAAAAAAAAATTTTATTACAGATATTATATTTCTGTTTGTAATTCTTATTTGAGAAAAGGATTTTTTAGTCATGTAATTATTGTGAGGACATGTTCAGTATTTGTAAACAACAACTCATTATACAAGAAATATATAATTTCGGTATTATATATTATAGCAAAAATAAACTAATTAAACGATATAAATTAATTTTCTAATTAAATATAAATTATAATATAAACTATAATATTCAGGAAAAATATAAATTGAAATAAAACTACTTTACATAATTGTATTTTGGAATGGCACGCGACCACTATTTGCTCAAGAGTGTAGTGATGAAACTGTAAAATGTTAAATTCACACACACACACACAACGTTATCCTGACTTCTTGATGAATTTCATTTTTGATGCCTTAAACGAACACTGGATCCAAGACACGTCGTTTAGGCAGGATTAAGTTCCTCCACACTCAACAAGAAACGCGTTGGACTTACTCAGAAATATCCTCACAGTGATTGTGGTCACAAAAAGTTCTCCAAAGCACTTTTGAGATGAATATTTTTTCTCTCTTAATCTTGACTTATGAACGCTAAATTTATTATGAAGCTATATTAAAAATTAACTCTGCAAAGATCGATGAGCTGAAAACAACTGTAAGGTCAATTTCAATAACACCACTTTAACAGACAATAAAGTAATTTTGACCAGATTTTGTTTCGTTATCTCCTCAGATAGAAAATATTTTGAGAAATTTTATAATTACTTTTTTCTCATGTTAATGCCTGAAAATTGGACTTAAAAACATATTTTCGTTTAAAAGTCATTGAATGCTTTCTTTTTCTATACCTGGAAGAAGCACATAGTTTTTTTCTTTCTTTTCATGTACCTAAAAAAAGGAAAATATATTATTTAATGTTAACGTCAATTTCACATGCAAATATACACACTTCTTTATTTTAAACATAATTCTCATATTATTTATTTTTAAAAAATTCAAGAATGTCAAACTTTCCACAAGCTAAAGATTGGCACAGGTGCCGTATAATCCAGGATTCCAAATTCTGAAATATTTTTTGGCGATGAAGAAATGTTACCAAGATGACGTATCGTGACGTGCGTGATGACGTAAGTACTAGGGTTGCTTAAATACAATTTTCTGTAGAATTCTTATAGGTCTCCATATGTATGACGTAATAAAAACGAGGTTGTCAGAAACATAAGAAAATCCACCAAAAAAATCGCCAAACTTAGAATTTGGCATCATGGATTATACGGCACCTGTGCCTAAAGATTAATTCAGTATTACTCAACATGGTTGTAAATTAAGTATTACTTTTACCATTTTCTGCTGCACGATTCATATTTTTCAGACGGCTGATGAGTGGCAAAAAGTATTTCTTATTGCCAGCTGCATTCATTTTGCTGGTGTCATATTCTACGCTATTTTCGCATCAGGCGAGAAACAATCTTGGGCTGAACCAAAGGAAGAAGACGAAGGGCCGTCATGGAATCCTCTAGAAAATGCTTTCAACAACGATGGAGAAGGAGCAGTGAAGCAAAATGGAGGGCCTCCAGCTTACCCAGAGGCCGAAGCAACAACAGCCCTAACAAGTCAATCTCCACCATCCTACGGGACGACCGTGACCGATTACTATCAGCAACAGCCTGTCTATGAGACAAGACAAGAAATGGTGCAGCAACCTTCCACAGATAGATACATGCATGGTGGTATTGCAGAGCGTGAGTATTAGATAGAGGCAAGAGGTTGGAACAATTACTATTTATTGGTGAGTTAACGAATGTCTTATCACATGCCTTAAGTTTGGAAGTCATCAAAGATGTCTCTCTCTTTCATCTGGATGGACTTCAGACATTGGATTTCAGGATATAAAGCCAAAGCAATAGTTTATATCATCGTTTAAAAAGGGTGAGACCTCCACAAGGATGGTCTAAAATTTGTGAGAAATATTGTGTAGCTTCGTATATGTAAATACCATTAACATTTCTTATTCATACACACTGGCACTTGTATACACATGAGGAATCATGAGTAGACGTGTAAATGTGTATAATATATCGATGTCGTAACTATATTGATGGTAAAAATCGAAATTAATAAGGGGCTTAATTTGTTGATATCTATAGAGATATAATCATAATTACACAAACTATACAATTCATTGATACATATTTATTATTAATTTAAAATAAATGTTGCAAGTTCTGAATATTTAAAAAAATAACAAAAAACTGTAATACTCGCTAATGAGAAAACTGTGAATAACATTTGTGATTAGATTTTATCTAAGATTATAACTGTGTTAGCCTCTTTTAATAATAATCACAATAAATCATAATGCTAAAATATGATAAATTATATGTTATAGTGAGTAGTAAATAGTGAAGTTTACCTGAGCTAAAGATTTGTATTCAATGGAATTATATTAAAGTATACTCATATGTGAGAATAAATAATTCTTTACAATAATGCTTATCATTTCTACAGGAAAATTAATCAATACAATTGTAATTGTTGTATAAAGAAATGAAATAGATAAAAAAATGAAATAGATATTTTTATAAATGATTTTCCTATTATTAAATATTTTTTTATTCCAAACATAATTTTCATTAACAATAAGTTTCTCTAATTTAAATTGAATAACAGTTTACCCTAACTAAAACTTTTTTATTACAAAACATTGAAAATTGAAAAGCTAAGCTATTTCTAATTCTTTATATATTAAATGAAATTTACTTAAATAGATTATTAAAAAAGAAAACATGTGATTGTATATTTTAAAATTAGTTCAATAGAGTTCATATTTTACATTTCAACATTGTAAAGAATATATTAAATTTTAACTGTAAATTAAAATTCAGATGCTTACAATTAAATGAATAACATAAATATATTTGTTAGCACCATACGTGATCTGAGTTGTTTAACTTTAAAAATGAATGATAAGCTATATTTGCGGTGGGCACATGAAATCAAAGAGAATAGCAATACTCTGTTTTTGTATTTCATAAGAGATACATGTAGATAAATTCATGTAACTGAATTCATTAAACTTAAACATTTAAGTAAATTACATATGTGATTACACATAAAATTTAATTCTGAAAAAAAAACTAATGAAAAATTTTTGAAATAAAAAATTTAAATGCAATAAAAAAATATTATAAATATTTTTATATGTATTGAAAAGATTTTTATTAATTTGAATATTTCAGTGGGTGATCGGTTAATGAGCAGTTCGGACAGTGAACACTTTCACGAAAGATTTTTGTGTTCGGACAACGAACACATATTCGGATAACGAACTAAAAACAATTCTAACAAACACATCTCAGCTCTCGGAGCATGATGTGCAGGATTGCCAAACCTAACGGACCAAAAATCATTTTTCATCTCTCTTGAATTACGTTGCTTGCCTATTAAACTTCAAAGTTCTTTACTAGGAAAATTGTTTTTCAACTAAATATTTACAGCCAAAGTAGACCATCAGTTTTTATTTCATTCAAAACAGAAACTGAGTTTATTTTGAGCATCCCTCCCCCTCGTTCATTCGTTGAAGTGGGAGGATGCCAGTGCGATGGTCTTAGAACGACACCCAAACTAAGCTAATGTCAGTAAAGTTAATGATCTTTACGCGATTACAATGCTATTAATCACTTCCAGAAAGTTATAAAAAAAGAGTGAAAAGCAATCTACAGTGGACATGTTCTTTAATTTCCTATAAGCAAAAAAAATTACAAGAACTGTTTAATATGCAAGACAATACGAATGCATTATTTTTTATAAACTTACTAAAAAAATTATACTATTATTACTTAAATTATACTAGTTTTTTTAATTTAATTTTTAGGATCTCCAGAACGAATATCGATCTATGGTAAATCGACGATCAGTTAATGAACAATTCGGATAGCGAACATAGTCTTACAATGGATTATGTTCGTTAATTGATCACCCACACACACTATATATATATAGGTATATATATATTTAAATAAACATTTAATACTTCTTAATAAAAAATATAATTATGTTTAACAACATTCGTTGGCCTACATTTTAAAGTTCGTCATAAAATCATTCACAATAATTTAACAGGAAAAATAAAATTAAAATCTTAATGGGAACCGTACCTGTCTGAACAGTCATATTTGCCTACCATTGAACTATAGTCTTGAAACAATCATTGGTTACATTTTATTATTCAGCTAAAAAAAAAAAGGCAATTCAATAGTTTGATCTGAGAATCTCATAATGATATGCATTTATATCATAAAAATAAATGACACTGTTCCTCAAAACGTTTCCACGCAAAACCATATAAATGCTTCACAAATTTGGTTCTAAATGCTTCTCTTGAACGGTGCTATTACATCTTGCGCAGTGAGATCATCACTACGCACGCTCAGTCAGAGTTATACTGTGATGTCTAAATTGTTTTTAGATCGTTAGATAATTTTTTTAACTAGTCAGGCACAACATCCCCAACAAATTAAGCCCTTTCAAATGGATGGTACATGAAAGAGTACACAGCATTTTAAGAAATCCAGAAAAATATTAAATAGTAAAAGAATGCGTTGTAATAATTTAAGCAATTCTTAAATGTTATTGTTTATAATTTATTTCTATTTTATATCAAAATTTCATAGCAGTAAATTTTATAACAAAGAAGTCATCAAATGTAAATAAATGAATAAAAAAGGCAGTTTCTATAACTTTCCTCGGGCACGAGAATAATTTACCTGAAACAAATGAACAACATCCTTTTAAGCTCTAAAAAATAATTTTAAAAATATTACTATTTAAAAAAAAGCATTTTTGATAGATTGTCTATAAAAAAAATACTATAATCGTTAAAAACAGATTTGAAATAAATCACTGAGAAAATATTAACATCATTTTAAAGTGAATTTCTGATTAATAATACTTAAACTAAGATTAAGAATTTGTCAAAAAATATAAATAAAGAAGCATTTTTATATATAATGTAACTATTAATTTAATTCATTGTATTAAATACACAATGAGCAAAAAGTAAACTGTCAATTTCCTCGATAATATAAATACATTTAAAATAAATTACCAAAATGTAGCTTTGTTGAATTACAAAAATGTACCGTGGCCAAACATTAGAGAAAAGAAAAAAAGCTTTGTTATACAAGTTTTGAATGTAAAAAATTAAATTGATAATTATTTGCAAAAATGTTTTATATAAATGAGCTGCACTCTTTTATGTACTCCCATCTCAAGAAATACTATCTCTTCATAAAAATTATAATCCATTTTAAGTGTGTATGTTGTGTTAGTAAGAATCCTTCCAATTCTTGTTGTCTTAATGTTTATAACCACTACTACAGTACTTCATCTTTAATGTCTACAGATAAAATACAGATGTTTTGATTTACAAAACCGCTAACATTTTCAATATTTTTCTTTGTCTCAAGTACCGTTAATTAATAATACACTATATAACAACAGCAAGATGTTTAGCACAATAGATTTACATGTATTTAATATATTTGTTAACATGAAAACAATTTTATTTTACTAAAGAAGTATGCAATTCAAAAAACTGTTGAAATGTGTAACATTATTTCGAAAATAACTAAAATAACAAATTTTGCAACGATTGATATTTCAATAGAAGCCAATATAATTCATATCTTCATATGCACATAGGTATATAATAATTGGGATTTAACTAGTTAAGTGTAAATTTAACACATGCTTGCGAACAGTAAGTTGTAATTTTAAAATGTTCTTTGATGGTTAGTATTTAATTGAAAAATGTTTGTATTTTTCCTGTCCAAAAATATTTCAAGCGCCCCATTTAAAATCAATTCAAAATTAAGTCTTTGTGCATCAAAATTAGTATCACGTAACTCATTTGAAAATACTCCTCAATCAGGATGAGTTGCAGAATTATTCCTAGTTTTGATTTGATGGTGAATGAAAATGTGAAAAACTCACAAGAGTGTTTAGGTTTCTGGAACCAAAACCTATCCAAGAATAAAGATAACCTAATATAAAAGACAATAACTACAACAGAAATAATTTCTGAGATTAAAATGTAAACTTAGAAGAATGTTACAAATTACAACAGTCAATAAATTTACCTAGTTGTGATATACAAACATTACTAATGTGAACATTTTTATAATACATTCATCGTGCAGCTTTATTCAAAAAGTTGTTTTCATGGATTATATCATTGATAGTTTAAATATAATCTAATAAAGATATATATATATTAGCCCATATTTCATACATTCATCTTTATCAATGTGTACTTTTCATGTAAATTTTGCAGTGTTCAAAAAAGCTATATTTATTTTAACGTGTATTACTATATCGAAGAATATCGTGTGCTCAGACTTGATTATTAGTTTATGACATAGCGTTTCTATGTGGATGTATGTGACGTTCAATAACCAATATAATTGTATTTTCCCCTCTTCACTGTTTCTCTGCATTTATACAACTTCTAGGTGTCAATTAGTAGTTCAGCGGCACAATATTTTTGGATCCAGTAGATGTTCATTCACTTTGCATAAACCTGTTGTGCTGCCTCTCCGTAGGAGACTCTTCTAAGAAAGACAAATGATTTCCGGGAAGAAAAGTGGAAATGCAAAATGCTACGTCATAACATACTAAGGTGTTCATAGATAAATTAATTGAGAGAAATAAGGCTGCAAAAGTAATACAAACACTCCTAAGTTTCAATTGAATTTTTCTGCTCAACGTATTTTCAAATTATATTTAAAATTCTATGAAAATATTAAAAACTCATTATAAAATGAAAACTTGTCAAAAATTATTTAATTTTTGATTATGGAACATGGAAATTACGGAACAAATTTAATTTACAAACCAAAATTTACTTAACAATCTCTAAACTGTTTTTAACAAATTACATAAATTTATATTTAAGAATATGATTAAGTAAAATACAAATCCATAAATATATAAGATAAGTTTAAAGTATTAGCATGAACACATTTAATAAACTATTAACATAAACTATTGTCTAAAATATTTTATTGATAGGCATTATTATTACGCCAAAAAAATATATCAAAAACTGAAAATAACTTAAAAACACATTAAAATTTGCAAAATTCATTTAGAAAAATATTTTTAAATATTTTTTTTATCTTTTATACTATATTTCTGGTTTTATTCATGCTTTCGTTTCTATCTGGAAAAATTCCAATTAATATTAATCATTCAAAGATTTAACAAATTTGCGTGTAACTAAAAGATAACAATGACAAAAAAATATGATTACATCAAATTATATGTCATTTTGAAAGACTTAAATCTGAATTTCAATTAATAAATACAAAAATGAAATTATCATTAATGACTTCAAACATTATGTTTTAATTTTTCATTTATAATCATATTATAAAACGAAAGTAACTAGAGATGAAAAACTTGGCAATTATAAAGTGGTGATATGAATTCGTTTAATGATGGTAGATTGTATTTTTTATACATTTTTTAAAAATATATACATTGACATCAACTTTTTGTTTATAATTTTTGCAAGTCAAACTACATCTCAAAATTTTATGCTTAAATCAATTAAATTCTTTTTTTGCTTTTAGCGATCTATTTCTATTTAATTTCATAAAAATTTGATAGGCATTATTATTATGTTTGTTTTAATCGTTTCTTTACGTTTGTTCTAATTATAAGGATGTTTTAATCAAATACTCTATTAATATAATGTGTACATCAAGTTTTCTATAAATATTTTTCAATTTAAATCAATACTAAACACACAAAAAAATTGCAAGCATCCCTAATAAACTTCATACGCTGGTTTCAATAAAATAAAACAGCAGTTCTTTCTGATTTTGAACTTTTTAAAATTGATAATTGTTTTATTTAGGTCTGCATAATTTAGTTAAGATATTTCACTAAGTTTTTATTTATCTATTAAATTACAATTTTTCAAAATACATTTTCCTTTTTGATAACATTTTTATTACAACATTCCACCTTTTACACTGATATCAGTTTTGCCCTTTCTGATTCATTTATAATTCTATAATATATAATAATTCAAAAATCTAGCTATATTAATTACAAAAGTTATACAATAAATAACAAATATAGAAAGGAATTACCAAAAGATTAATGTTAAATACGTCTTAAACGAAAGCATGAAATTAGATATTTAAAAAGTATTCAAACCAAAGAAATAAGCAAGTAAGATCATAAATAGTGACCTATAATAATATACCTTATTCATTAATTTTAAAAACAATAGTTGTTAATTAAGATGAAAATTAAAACAGAATTTTAATTTTAGAAATTACAAATAAAATATATGAAGCACTTTTAATGAATTAAACTTTTGTAACAAAAAAATAATAATTTAAACTAATCTTCTTAGCATTATGTTGAATGATTCTAGGATTATATCTTAACTTTTAAATTAAATGTTTTTGACTTATCATTTATATTGTTAGAGTTTAAGCTTAATATTCGGTTATATATTTAAAAAATATAAAACATAACAAAATGCTTTCATTACATCTATATGCATTTTTCCTTTCTGTACAAATAATTATACTAGTCTGTTCACTTTTCAGATTTTTATAACCTAAAATTGATCATGATTTTTTTAAACATACGATATACATTTTAAAAATGCAAAAAAAAAAAAAAAAAAAAAAAATCATGGTTAATATGACTTTTTTATTATCATTTATAACAGTGTAAAATGAAATTGATGATTCATTTAAATTTTCCAATCTAGATTTCGTTTTTGTAGCAATCACATCTTACTAATTTAAATGTGAAATAATTCTGACTTCAATTTATATACTAAAATAATCTTGCTGCTATCATGTTAGTTGCGAAAAGAGAATTCAAATGAAATATGACTGATTTTTATCTTCTTTCTCATAACTCTTGTCTATTAAAAACTTATTTGATCAAACATTTATTATTATAATACATTATTTGCCGAATGAATTCCATATCAGTTGATTGAATAAGTGAATTTTAATGTTCCTAAAATTAATCATTATAAATTGACAGTTATTATAAATTATTTTCAGACAGTAAAAAAGTCATAAAAGAATATGTTTAGTGGTTTAAAGTTGAAAAATGTATAATAATTACAAAATCTAATGAATTTTCTCTTAATTCTAGCAAATAAAAACCCAATATATGTGCTTGAAAATATGAAATATCAGTAATTAAAAATAAATTGGTGTTACAAAATTTTTTAAATCTTGAATAGTAAAAAATTAGAATTTTGCTGTTTTTTATGTTCCTTTATATGTAAAAAATCATTTGTAACTTAAATCTTATTTATTGAGTTGTTGATATTCTAATTATATATAAGTGTTGATTATATAATATTTGTTAGAACTATTAAACTGAATAAATGTCTATTCTTGTGTTACAAATTTGCAAGAGTTTCTTCATGCTATACTGTTAAAGTTTTAAAAATAAGATAGAAACTTTAATTTGTTGTAGATATTAGTGTAGAACTATATCATTTATAGCTGTGCCCAAGGACAGCTCAATCAAGCTAACTATATTATATTAACATTGAAAATTTAAGATAAAAATACTATATTTAAGATAAAATTTAAGATAACTATACCATTAGGAAGATTATTATTGTAAAATAAATAAATTTTTTAATATAATTAATAAACATTTTCATGAATTATTTGTTTTCGTAAAACAGGATAATTAAATATGGATAACTTCTATAGAATTTAATTATATTCCAATAAAATGCTTTTAATGAATTATTAAAAAGCAATAACTTTAAAGCAGTTTTTTCTAAATATGAAAATTATTTTACCAATTATTAAAAATATTGTGATAAATTTAATCATGCTCTGTAAGTTTCTAAAAGAAACTATATAATATATGAATTAAAAAATTTAATTTTCATTTCAAATTAAGTATAATGAATAAGTTTTTTCTAAAATATCAAACTCCTTTTAATTTGCTTATAATAAAAATGGATCCTTCAATAGTTTTTCTTTTCACTAAACATTTTATAAAAACTATTCGTAAGTTCAAATTTAAGTTGTATAATGCATAAAAAAGACACTTTAGAATTTTATGTAAGATAAATAGTTTATAAACATGTAATAAATTCAATTAAAACACAAAACACTTTAAAATTAAAAAAATAATTATTAAGATGCATAAAAAATGATAATAGTAAGATATTTACAGGAAAATTGTCATTTAAAGTTTTTAAATATTTATTGATTGTAACAAATATATATTAGAAAAAAAGTCAATTGCATATCAAACAGATATAAATTAAACAGTTTAAAATTATAAGAAAATGTACTCCTTTAAGTTTTAAATATTTAAATAATTATATTTGCAAAAGATTTACTTCAAATTGGTTCATTTTAATCATAAAGTGTTATAAAATCTTTTGCAAATATTTCTCTTTTATAATTTATAATTATTATTGATCTTTATGTATTAAATCATTTTCATTACAACTGTATTGTTCACACATTTATTTTATAGTTTTGAAATACAATTTTCTCTCCTTAATATAGAGCAATAAATTTCATAGTCAATGTTCAAACAGTCATCATTCATCATTCTGCAATCAATGTCAGCAATAGTTTTATGTGTAGTTTGGGAAATTTAAAACTTTATGATATGGGTAATATTAAATATATTTTGTTTTAACTCTTTGTTTTAAATAATTATGTATAAAAATTTAACAGAAATTGTTAATTTCCATGACTAATGTTTTTATGAGTGAAAATGTCTTTATTAATATCATTTTTCTGAATTTATTGTATAAGATTTCTTGAATAAAATATGTTATATTTTAAAAAATATCTGTCTTGTAAAAAATATACACAGCAATGGAAATATGCTAAAAACAGCCTTCAACAAAATAGCTATTAATATGTAGTAAAATTAATGTATAGAAGATCAAATATTTTGCCTGTGTATTTTTGACTTAAGATTTTGTCTGTTTTGTTAAATTCTTCTTAATATAATTAATTCATGGATTCAAGAATAAATTAATATGCTAATTATGCAAAACTAACTTTTGGTTATTCATACATTTCAATGTAAAAATGTAAGTAATACACAAGTAAAGATGCATTGATTTTAAAAACTGATAAGATGAAAACAGTTTTTATTGATGGTGTATAATTCTTAAATTACAGAAACTCACATAAAATTTATTTATGGCTTCATAAATGTTTTTTATCAAAATTCGAATATGAAACTGTATGAAGTAAATAATTGTATATCCTTGGATAAAGAAAGGATCCAGAAATATAAAATATGCAACAAAAGATACATTATCAAAGCTAATAAATGTAAATATTCTTGCATGTTTGTTAAACATTCCTTTAATTTGCGACAATACTGCATAATCCTGCAATAAAAGGTAAATAAAATTATGTATAAAAATTGCATTTTTTCCTACTAAACATGGTAACTTTAGTTAAAAGTAATACACATGCAGATATCACATTTAAATGGACTAAAATATAGTACTGCATATGTGCAGTTTTATGATTGTTTTCAGAAAATCAGATTTTGAATATGATGAAAGATGAATAAACAAGTCTCTCTCTCGCCTTGGCACACAACATCATCATTAATGAATAGTTTTCAAAATAAAGTGCATATTATTGACCAAAATAAACGATAATTATTTGAACTATTGTATGTCCCCAACAAAGAAAGGATGGGCTTCAAAAAAATCTGAAGAAAGAGCTTCTTATAACATGATCTTATCGCTGATAAATTTCATTCATAGTAGGAGAAAATTGCAGTCAAAAGTTTTGTGATAGCATTTTTCACAGCAAAATTCTGCGAAATGTAAACCTCTGTTTAATATAAGAATTATTGAATTGAATACCTAGTTCTAAGTTCTAAAATAGTTCTAAGACACTCATTAAATGATTTTGGTTATTTATTTTTATAGATTTTAGGAGCATTTAAATCACTCATGAGAGGCTAAAATGTGAATGCTCAACTTGATAATGAAAACCTTTTTTCAAGTTTGTGAACTGTGATACTATTATAGATGGTTTAAAAGTCACTTTAGAAGTATAAGTCTTAGCTTATTCATAATTATATTTAAATGCCTAATTCACAAGTTTCAGTGCCTTCTAAAATTTAGTGAATTTAAAGTTTAATATTCCCCAATGAAAAATTCTAATCAAGAAGTTTTAGAAAGCACCAAACAATTTGGCGACCTTAAAATGGAAATCATATAAGTTAAATCTGTTTAAATTCATTTAATTCTAATAAAGTGATACCAATGTTATTTTTTAAGTTAAACAGAAACTTCCTTGAAATGATTTTGTTTCTGCCTACTTCCAATCAGAATATCACATCTTTTACTAACTTAATTTAATAAGCTAAAGAAAAATTTCTATAAATTGAAACATTGACAGTTTCAGCTTCTTTAAAACTAATACTATAATAATGGACAAAAAGTTTTTTGTTTCTAAATTTATAAAAAAATATATATAATTTTATCACTAAACTTAAATAACAAAGAAACATTTAAAAATATTATAATTTATCATTTGTTACCTTTTAAAATAAACAATGAAATTTGTGCAAAACATTCCCTTTATTTTTACTGTATTGCAATTAATTTATATAAATGGATTTGATACATACATGCATTTGATCTTATAGGTATTTGTGTAAATGAATTAAAAAAGAATAGCGACTCATGGTATGTAAAACAATTTCTCATACTGAAACAATTTCAGAATTAACAATTTATTCTCATGGTTGTCTTAACATTTACTTATTTTTTAAATTAAATTTATGAGCAATTGTCATTGCATTTCTGATATTAATTTAGAAGAATATTTAGCAACTTTATATATATTAAGTATATTTCAAATCTAAAACTTTTGTTAACCTTCTAAATCTCAAACAATCATTTAAATTTTAGAATTTTATGATTAAAATAAAAGAAAAAAAGAATTATAATTTTAAATTGCATTGTTAAAAGGAATCAATGAAAAGATTATTAAATGATTTTGGCAAGGATAAATTTACATTCAATTTACTTACTGGTTCTGAATTCATTTTTAAATACAAAGATTGAAGTTTACAAACTTAAAATATAAAATGAACTTTCTTTGAATATTATATATAAACTTTAAATATTCAGTTAATTTATTATAAATGGTTTCCTATTTTCCCTTTAACTTGAGTGAGGGTGTCACAATAAATACAAAATGTGATTAATGTGTGCATGTAAGGAGGTATAAATGAGCATAGATGACAATTTCATTAAAAAATAACAGAATCACCACAAAGAATTGAAAAAAGTAAATAATTTTAATATGCATACACTTCAAATAAAATATCAACTATAATGCATCTTTAAAAATGAGTCGAAGCACAGTTTTGATGAAACTAATAAAAGTTAATAATAACACCTTTTATCAATCAAATGTTTCTCCTTTTTTCTTGAGCCAATTTCGAATAGTTTTTTGTCTCAATGCTTCTTCTTTAAGAGCTTTTTCTATATTCAATTCATTGCATTCATCTACTTCCTTTGTAAGCTTTAAAATTTGTTCCTAAAATATATAAGTGTTATATTTAGAAGATCATAATCATCTACTTGAAATTATACACGTGAATATAGCAAATACTTTCTCATTTTTATACCAAACTAATTTGCTACTTTAATTAATACAATAAAATATTATCAAAGATCATATCTAAGTTTAAAATATTAGTATTTATAAACATTCCATCATATGTTCTATGATTTATTTATTATTTTTATTTATCTATTTATTTATTTTGTTAATTTGCAAACACTCCAGAGAATTTTAATATTTTTAAAAGATATAGCATTACATACATAAAGTATCTTTGATATTGAACTATTGAAACAAGCTCTTGTATTCATTAAACGTGTTTCTTCATTATAAAGAAAATAATTTAAAGAAAAACTGTGATAAAATTATTTGCACAACTGTTAACTTACCTCAATCTTAAATTAAAAATTTTAAAATCAAATACTCTTAAAAATTTTAAATGTTCAAAATATATATACATAATTTTAAAGACTAAATAATTTCATATCACTGACAATTAATTATTTGACAATAAATCATTATTTTCTATTGCAAGCAGCATATAAGCTAAATAAGATTTTTTCTTTACTTGTGACATTTATTACACATTAAATAATTTGCAATTTTCATGGCTAATTTTAATTCAATGTTCTTAACAATGATTTTATCAGTAAACTATTAATCATAACTTTAAAAAACAAGATATTTTTTAGGAAAAGGCAACAGAGCAACATCTGACTATAATAATGTCCATTTTTATCTGAAATGTTTAAATTTGAAAAAAAATGCTTACAACATACAATCAATATAAACTACACATTTAAGCAACTATAAAATCAAAAACCCATGATTTATAGTTATCTCTGATAATGGTGCAATCCTAGTTCTTCTCATCATTAAATACTAAGGGGAAAAAATGCAAATAAACAAGATATAGAAAATTTAAACTATTGGCAAAAGACTTTATAAGGATACATTGCTAAAATTTAATAACCATTCAGCTCAGGTTTATATTAAATATTTTAATTTTCAAAAGAACTTTAATAAATCATAAAAATATCTTTCTGGCAAATAATTATGTATTTTAATGTAACAAAACCTTTCTTTGTAATGCATAAAATTTTCTTTTAACAGAAAATTAAATTGGAAGCTAATTTGTCTTAATATTCAGCAAAGATATTTTGAAATACTATGAAAAATTTGAAAAATTAACTTAAGAACAGTATTATATAAATTCAAATAAAAATATATGTTTAACTGAAATAAAAAAAATACAATAAAACAAATGATATTTCAAATGTCTAAAAGTTGTTTATGATTCGCTATTAAAAAGTAATTCAGTTCAGGTTTATTTAAAAAATTTTCAAATGATTATGTATACTAAGAAAATTTTTAAACATACAAATTGCTGTGTTCTCTTATTTCCTTTCTCTTTTAAATGTTTTCAATGATTTTTCCCCAACAATTCATTATTTCATTCAACTTAACAGTCAGATATTATCAATATTGTGGAAAGTGATGAAAATATAAATTTTTCTGACATAAACTAAAAAAAGTTCTGCTAATTTCAAACATTTTTAAGAATTAAATAATTTTGAATAAAAATTATTTGATTTACAAATAGCAAGAAATGCATGGTAATATTAATCAAATAATGATTAATTTTAATGGTAATTATAAATACTTTCAATGCTAAGAAAATTTTTTTAAAAATATTTTTGAAATTTAAAAACAATTTAATTATTTACCAAAAAAGTGTTTCCTTTAAATACAAATCACAGTTTATATATCTATATAATTAAAATTTTATAATGGATTCTTATATTCAATAAATTTAAAATCAAAACTTACACAATATTCTTTATTACGCATTATCCTTCTCTTCTGAGCCACACTTAATGGTGCTGGTCTTCCATCTGAAATTTTTTTAATCTTAAATAATAAATATGAATTAATAAAAGATTGATAATAGAAACATGAATCTTATCAAATAGTCAAAAAATATGAATTTTAAGTTTGGAAAAAAGACATCTAATAAAGTCATAATCATATAATTGATACGATATTCATGGATGGTATAGTAACAGGAGTGAAGTACAAGGATTAACTTTAGCCAAGAAATGGAGCCTACACATAACAAGCAAGTACTAGTTCATGCAGGATGTATCTCATCACTACAGAATTGCTGACATCTTCATGTGTCTAAGAACAACATTTTCTGAGCATTTGATTGAATTGTGGATACAGAGAAATTCACAGAATAAATTGACCCTCTATATAATCCTAGTCTAAATCTTTGTGATTTTTTTCTTATAGGATAACATCAAGGATAAAAATAATATGATGTCCCTTATTCATTGGAAAATCTGAAATCAGTTATCAAAACTGAGACTGATGCACTTGATTCCAACACTTCAGATCGTTATGACAGAGTTTCAAAACCGGCTTTATAACATTGTAGCCAATAGTAGACATTTCAAACTTCTCGTACATTAAATATCATTTATACCTTTATTAAAAAAGGGTTTCATGTGCTAGAATGTTTTCTTTTTTCTACAATGATCTCTTACTTTCTATCATGCTTTTTGGACCACTCTGTCTGTAAGTGTATATATTTATATATATATAAAGGAATTTCATAACTGTTTCTCCTATCATGTATATTTTATACATTACAGACAGTGAAAATAAATTCTACATCTAATTAAAGAAAAACAATACAATAAAATTCTAAATGTAAATTCCCATGCAATTAATTTATATATAGGGTAATATATTATAATGAATATACAGAGTAATATATTCATTAAAATTTAAAATTTCTTCTCCAATCATTCTACCATAAAGTTATAGTTTCAAATTAAAAGTCACAAAATTTCATCAATATGCATTATTTTAAGATAGCTAAGATTAATAGCTAGGAATATTTATCAATGATACATTTGATAAAAAAAGTATATATGAAAAATAAGATCAATTATAAATATAGCAAAGAATGTTAATTTTCTATTAAATAATATTGTTTATAATAGCAAAAAATTTAAAGATATTTCCAAATTAAGTTATGAATTCTTATTTAGTTTAAAATTTATCATGATTCATTTCAATTTATCTATCTATTATAAACATTTTATCTACTTTTCTATTGCTCAAATCAAAGTAAAAAAAAATTATATTAAAAGCTTCACTATTATGGACATAACTTTAAGAATCAAGAACAATATCCAGCATTCTGCTAATTAGCCATTTTAAAATCCTCTGTTTAACACTCCCATAGAAAACATGGAACAATTCCCACTCATCTGTAGAGCGGCTAAGAAAACAAATTCACTCACTGAATTTAGGATTGTTCTACCTGAATGGATTGCTCCTTATGATCACTTTCAATCAGCATGGACATCATGATTTTAAATGGGTTCTTACAATTCTTGCAATTTACAAAGTATAACAAATTAACAGAAGTTTTTGCTGTTGAAATTGAAATAAATAAAATTTGAAACTCTTATTCATTTAAACCAAAGAAACTATAAATTGGAATTTTAGTTTTTAATTAAATATTATTTTTAGAATTTTTCAATACTATTCTAAGTTTTATTATTATATTTCATTATGTGTTGATGATACAACAAAATAAATTCTTTTTTTTAATTTACATAGTAATGAAATCTTTTGTTTCATAAGTGTTAGGTTCAAATGTTATGTAAAAAAAACAAACAGTTATTAAAAACAATGTTATTCATTATCTCAATTTTCAAATTATTAAATTATAAAAATTTCATTTATGTTGTTGATTTAGTTTAATTATTTTATGATTCATTATCTTCTATTAATTATCTTCATTACATAGTATAATTTTTCTAATGCTGATATCATTACATAATTAACTGAAATTAAATTCTTATAAAAAAACTAATTCTTTACATTATGAGTTTCATGAGATGCTCAATAGTTTATTGCTATTGAATAGCACTATGCTAGACTTTTTTTTAACTTGTATCATTGTTTAATTAATTAAAAACAAATTACTATAAAAATTATCCAATTCATGTTATAGATTTGTTGTTGTTGTTGTTACTAATGACACTTGGACAAGTCAAGATCGCTATACCTTGGCTATGAGAATTTAAGTCAATTGGGAGCGTCTTTCGTTTAATCAGAACACCATAAAGGTGAAAGTACGACTTTTGCTTTTCAAATCCTCCAATAGATGGCAGCACCAGAGGATCTACTTCCTTATTTTTGGCATTGATCTGAAGGGGGAATAAATTCCTCCAGACCATTGCACCCATGGTAACTACTCATGGACCAACCACAGGACTTTCAATTCCACTAATTTAGCAAGCACGTATATCACATGTACTTGGTGGGTCTTTGGCGGCATTGGGACTCAAACCCCACCCTTTCGGATGGAAGGCCAATCTCCTAACCACTAGGCTACCACGGCGCATATTATAGATTTAATGCTAATGAGTATCATTTTATCTTGATTTATTTTATTATATATGTCTTCCTATTTTTTGATAAATAATAAGAGTTTATCTTTTAGTTTTATCTCATGAAGACTTCATCCAATCATAAAATTGAAGTAAATATACCAAAACTGAAAACTTAATTTTGATTTTTGCAAGAAGCCTGAAAATGGTGCCAATCCTGCATGGGAAATTAAAATTTCCTCCTGATATACTGATGTAGATTCTTCAGTGCAGAACTTTATTTCAGGATCAAAAACTAAATATCAATAAATTTAATAATCTACAAATAAAAATCATGCAGATATCTAATTATTCTAATTAAACAATTATATAGCTTTTACCTAATTGTTTTCTCAAGTATCTAATTTTTCTAAATAAGCAATTAGATTGATGAATATTTGTCAAAAAAATTTAATTTCACAAAGAAAATAATGTGAGGTAAAGATTCTGTAAAAAACCATTTGAAAATAAAAATAAAGAAACTGAAATAGTACATAAGAACCAAAAATCTTACAAATTTTAAAGCAAATTAAAATTTTATAATTCTGCTAAATGACTTTAAAAAATTGAACAAAAATGAGTTTGAATAAGTTTATCACCACACAGATGTCACCACACAGGAAAATAAATTTTACTTCATGTTTTAAGAAAATATGATATGCTAAACTAGTGCCCTTAAATAAACCTTTATGAATAAATGTTGGAAAAATAGATATACAATTTTTCTCATAATACACAATTGTATACAGCATCAAAGAAATTCATCCAAATGTATTTATGCATTAAAATGAAATTATTTTAATTCAATTGTTTCATTACTACAAGCACATTGTATGATTTTAAATGATCTTATTGTATGATAGGCTACATTTTTTACAGTTAAGAATCTTCATGAATGCAGCGTAAAACAATTAATTCCATAAAATGATTAAAAAATTAATTAAAGATGGCAACTACTTTACAGAAAACAGCTACTTGACAGCTAATTTTACTTTAATTACCTACTAAATCAATCTTCTTTCAATCATTTGGAAAATTTAATCTTTATTAGATGCAGATATTAAGAATGAGGTCATTGGTAATGAATGGAAAAATGCTTCTGCATATAAAATTTTTTAAAAAGACCAACAAAATAAGACCTGTCTGCTTTATTGATATTTTCCTAGGAATTGAAATATTTTTAACCTCATTAAATAATGAACTTAAATTATATTTTTATCCAATTTAAAGAAGATATCCAAATAAATGATAGCATTTTTAGATTCTCTAAGGCTTAGAAAGATTTTACAGAGCGTATAAGTTTTCTGTTTTTCTTTTAAAATAACTGATATTTTTTCCAATGGGGGCACTTGGGTGACAAATCCTATGCCACAACAAGACCAGAAACTGCTACTCATTTGTCGTTACCCAGCGAGCACCTGTGAGCCAAGTCACTGAGACGAGTAGCGTTCCACGTGCCATACCACCACAAACCCATTTACAGGGTGGGCCACATTCATACACATCACATACACACACAAAATAAAACAATTGAAATCAATGATGAAAACACAAATTTGATCGAAGTATTATGTATCCTTAATAACTAAAATATTGGTTAAAAGATATCTAAGAAACTCATAATAATTGGTAATAGAATGAGATATGATTAACATCCAAAATACTGTTTGAAAACACTTTTTATAGGATAAATTTTCATATGATTAAAAGAATATTATAATTATTTTAAATAAAGAATCAAAATTAATGAAAATTTTATCATCAAAAATACAAAACCTGCATATGACCAATCTGGTAGATCTGCCAATGGTCCATATTCACAACCTTTAGCTGGTATTCCATGCCTAAAAATGCAAAACTTGAGATAAATTAAAAGAAAAGGATATGTATAAAACCTAGTAATTTCTCCTACATTCCCATTTACAGATAGATTGATTATTTTTCTACTACCAACTAATTCTAGGTGAAATCAAACTTTTCAAATTTCAAACTTTTCAAAATCAAATTTTTAAAAAGGACTTAATTAAATAGACAGCTAAAATACTGCATTAAATATTTTACATTTGAAATATAATATAAAAATTAAAAAGGGAAATAATTTACATTATTTCATTACCAGTAAATAATTTTTAATTTTCAGTAAAATGATCAAAATTCTTTAATAAATAAAATATTTAATAAAATTACTAAATGCAGGTTAAAACTAAGTATTAATAAAAATATGTAAAAATATACTTAATTTTAATTGGCATTTTAATAGTAAAGTTAGGAAAATATTTTCAAATACTTCTAGTGATAATTAAAATTGTTTATTCATATAATATTTTTCTTGCATTATTTCTATAAATAATTACTTTATCAGGCATGTGATGTTAATATTAATAGTCCTGAAAATATAATATCATAACATATCACAAATTATCTTCAGTCTTATTACAATAAGATATTATTTCACACTTTGATTATATGCAGGAGAGAGAAACAGTTGATAGTAACTGTAAGTCATTTGTATATTACTCTTTGTTGCCTTCCAAAAGAATTTTTCAGTATCATATACACATGTATGTCTAAATTTAATAAATATTTCTAAATACCATTCTAACAAAAGAATTTTGTTATGATGGGTACTTTCAGGGTGCAAAAATGCAATACTTATTTCTTGCTCTTCAACATTGACTGTGTTAGAACCCAGAGCTTTTCACTCTGAAATGTGATGTGTTCTGTTCATATGGTTGCAAATGTCAAAATTTTGCTTGATTATACAAGATACCCAATAAATATGACGATTTATTCTATTTCATGCATTTCATTACTAATCTAAATAAAATATTAAGTGTTAAATAAATAGTGATTCATTTTAATAACATCTGTACATGCATATAGTAAAAATAAATGCTAATATTTTAAACCTTGACAGTTAATGACCTCATTAATATACTACACATATAAAAATAGTAGAGTAAATAATATTACAAACATTGATTTGTTAATATTTTATTTTTGTTCATAATGTTTTTTAACTCTTTTTATTTTTACATACAAATCTTATAAATCTTACTAATATTTATACCTTTTCAATTCTTTGTATACAAAATAACAAGAAATGCAACCAAGGATAAAAATATTTCCAAAAAAAATTTATATTCTTAATTTTTTTAAAGTCTTTTTAATAACTTTGAGTCAGATTTTTTCATAAAAAATATATGTCACACAGAAAAGACAATAACATCTCATTTACAAAAAAGTGGTTAAATATAAAATAAGAAAAATAATATTTCATTCTTTTCTCATCATTTAAGAAATTTACCAATTTTTTTCAGCAAGTGAATTTTCATTCATCATAGGAAAATCTGTAATGACATTTATTACAGCGATTTACAATATTTATGCAAATAAATTATGATGAGAAAAATAATTTTTAGAAAACTATCACTTCAAACTGGATCATAAGATCTTGTTGGACATTTTAAATAAAAAAGATGATTTTTTTTTAAATTAAAATTAATTTCTTATTATTAAAAAAATTTAATTTCAAAGTTAAAACTTTTTAAATTTAGAATAAAATTAAGATCATTTTTTTAATTTATTTATAACACAATTTTAAAATCACAAATAAAGTATGTGAACTAGATTATAAAATTTAATTTCAGATTTAAATTAGCTATCTATTATCAGTTTTCTTAGACAAAATATGTTTCCTAATAACACTTCATATTTCATGCATTAAATAAAATTTGGTTTTATAAATATTTTCAATTCATTAGTAGATTACTTATTTCCCAATAAAACAATTATATTTACATATAAATTGAAAAGAATGTGTCAAACAAATGATCATGAATAATTTGATTTTATTCTATTGAAGAGTGAATAAGCAAGCCTAATGGCATAGTGGTGGTGCTTCGAGCTTCCAAAATCCGAGGTTCGATCCTCAGACTGGGCAAGGTCTGCTCAGCTGTTCATCCTTTCAGTGGGTCAATAAAACTGAGTACCAAGCATAAACAGGAATTAAACAATAGTGGTTTCACATAAGGCTGACCATTTAATCAGGACTAATGCTTCACACTACAGGGCCTTTAGTCAAAAAAAAAAAACAGATATGGACCCTGTAGGCCTTGGTACCATGGAAACTGTCATACCAATGAGTTTAGTTTAGAATCAATAAGCAATATTTTTGGATTAACTAACTAAAAGGAAAATTGTCTTTTAAATAAGCATAGTTATGTGTAAAACAATTTTCAGCTGTGTCAATTGCATGAATTATTTCCTTACAAATCTTATATGATCCGAAAACTTCATTTATAAGCAATATTATACATCACATATTAATAATCTATTTACAAATTTAACACACTGAGACTTAAAATTGTCTATTTAATCTTGCTTAACTTTTCAATTAAACTTTCAAACATTACTTCATCTAAATCATAAAATATTTGAAGTAAATCGTAATTTAAAACCTCTTTAATGAATAACCCATGAAATTTCATTATCTTCCAAGAGAAAATTTTTGAAATTATTTTAATCCCAATTAATAGTTATCTTCAATTAATAATTAATAAGAAAATTTTAATAAATATTTAATATTTCCAAATTTACAGAAAATAAAAAATAACCAAAAGTCTTAGTAAATATCTTAATTAATTGATACTAAAAAGTAAATTGATTACTTTTCAAGTGTAAAGTAGCAGTCCTCGTTCGTGGTGAACCTAAAGTAATACTAAATCTGCTACAGCTTATGTTTCTGGATTATCTTGAGAAAGTGAGATTTTTATTTCTGACAAGATGTGTTAAATGTTAAGAATGCTTCAGTGGAATGCATCTCTCACATGAAAAAAAGAACTCAATTTTAAATTACTTTAGTTAAGGAGGATGTTGATGTATTTTTTATTGTTGAAGCTAATTTGTTTTTGGAATCTTTGAAATTCTAGATTTTCTAGATATTCCCTGCATGTATTAACCAAAGTCAAGAAAAGCAGCTAGTAGTATATTTGTAGGGATAAAGCAAATCTTATATTTTCTTTTACAATTATTAGCGACTATCTGCCATAGGCACTGAGTTGGTTTGCACTGAAGTTTGGAAAAAGGATGCATACTTTAAAATTTAAATGTGATTCAGACCACCTGGTCATATAAAATTATCTTTTGATACCCTTTTATTTTCCAGGAAGACAGTATTGATGGTAGATTTCAATACATTGTACAAGAAACTTTGAACTATTCTGACTGTAATAATGTGGAAAAATTGGTTAAGGGTTTACAAAACTCTACAAGTCAAGAAATTGTATATCAATTTTAAAATTTACCTTCCTATCTTCATTATAATGATACCCTAAACTTGACTTAACAATGATGTCAGATTATTTAATACCTAATATCAAAAGAAATATCTAAGATCCTAGCTCAAGACATAATATGATTAGCATAACAATCAAAGAAGTCTCTCCTATTATTAGGAATGCCAGTTATAATAAACCTCAGTGCAGATGGCATTTTAAAAAAGCCAATTGGGGGGGGGCTTATATAGATGATCTAGATCAGATTTCTGAGGATGACAATCACTCACCTTGGAAGCATTGAGACATAAAAATTTAAGCACATTATACTTAGAGTTTTTTTTTTTTTTTAAAGGATTCTCAGAGTTAAATTTTGTAATTACAATCCATTTTGGTCATCTTCAAGCTATGAGAGACTAGTGCAATAAAGTCCACATTTCTACTGAGTAGTCACAAAAGCAGAGGAAATATAAAAATGAAGAAAATGTGAGGCTCTTCCACAAAAAGAAATTTAAAAGGCAAAGCTAAAAAGCTTCATTTTTTTATTGGCAAGATGTACACATTTGAAGATACTTAACATATTAGAAGTTTTTTAAAATATATTAATATAAAAAAATTTACGACTCCCTGTTAAAAATCTCTTTGTAGATGATCATAAGGTTTTAACAGGAGACAAAAATTTACCTTATGTTTTTATGTTGTTCTATTTTAAATCATAAAGGTTGAATCAAAAATGTAGAAGGAATGAGAACTTATTGATGAGAAATATTCACAAAATTGTGACTGGCTTTGGTCCCTACCAATGAGTGTTTGAAGCCAATTTTACTAAATACAAATTTGAGGAATCTATAAAATTTCACAAAAATGAGAAGAGTTCTGGTATGGATGGCATGCACCTAGAATTAATAAAGAATGCCCCATCAGTGTTTCTGAAGTTGATAAATAGAAGCTGCATGCCAATGTTCCTGTTACTTGGAAAAAAGGTGCTGTGGTCCCTTTACATAAGCAGGATAAGTATTTTGATCAATTTGACAATTGCAGACATATCACCCTTACAAGTATAGTTGCAAAAACTATGAAGTGAATGATCATTGCAAGACACATAGTTTTTGGAAAATCATAGCCTTTTATGTAACTTTAAGGTAGCTTCTAGGGTTTTCATTCCTCTTCCCAACAGGTGGCTTATCTTAATCAAAATATCAAGGATGAACTTGAAACTGTAGAGCTGTTTTAGCTACTTTAGTTGACTTTACATCAACATATGAATAAAGTTTATTGATCTAAATTCATTTCTAAGCTAATGTCTTTAGTTATCAGTGGAAATATGTTGTGCTAGCTAAGGGGCCTAGTGCAATGAAATATGAAAAGGCCTACTCTAATTACAAACAAATGTAGTCAGGACTCCTTCAAAGCACTAACTTGAACCCTCTATTGTTTACTGTCTATGTTAATGATCTCGCCAACATGTTGGAGAGTGGCTCTGGGATCCGAACAGCTTTATAAAATGATGATCTAGCAATGTGAGCTAGTGAAGGAAAAAACACCCAAGAAACATTAAATACAAGACTGAATAGAGCCTTTGAGAAACTTAGCATTTGATGTTCTAATAGTACCACGTCCAACAACCTATCGTAAACTACTTGCCCTTTTTCACTATAAAAAGGCATCCTTTTGTATCTAATCGCATAGTTATAGAAGTATAGATCTTCAAAAAATTGAAGTCATAAAATATTTGGGATGTGTTCTTAATTCTAAGTTAAGTAGAAACAGACATGTTGACTACATATGTGAAAAGAATCCTTCTTTTTAAAAGGCTGGCTGGTTGCAAATGGGGTTGCAGCCATGATACTTTGAATGCCACTTTCAAGCTTTACATTCAACCCATTTTAGTTATTGTAATGAAGTTTTGATATCTTCTGCTTCTGGTACCATTCAGAAACTTGAAACTATCCAGAATCAAGCAAATTGTATTATTAAGAATTGCTTGATTCTGTAATCTTTTCCTTTGATTGTTAAGACCACCCCTATTTGGGCAATGCAGTGTGTGACTCGCAACCCACCAGTTAGATACATTATTGAAAGAGATGAAGTCTTTTTCTTCAAAAAGCTGAAACACCTGCATCTGAAGAGATTATGATATTAATATACAGAGAAACTTTAAAACTCAAAAAGGGTTCACACACTATGCATATTCTATAACTACTGAATCTAGACATTTACCAGAGCTCATAGGTTCTTTATGGACCTACTTGTCCCCTAAATTTTAGTGAACCTTTGGTTCATTTGAAGTTAGATATGGATATTTGTCAGAGTCACATGAGCAAACAACAGATACAAGCAACTGCTTTATTTACTACTGAAAATAGATATACTAGACATTCATCATTTACAAGTCTTAACAGATAGATCCAAGTTTGATGATGTAAACAGTTCAGGAGCAGGAGTGTACTATGATTTTTTTTACGTGTTATGCTCCCTCTACACATTACAATGGCAAAATTGGGGCTATTTACATAGCATTAAAACAGCAGTCTGTCCAACAATCTTCCTTCCATCAAGTAGATATGTTGCTGGACTCTATATTGGCTTTCCTATTCATTGTAAATATACAAATAATGTCCACATTTTGCAGTACAGATGTTTCTTAAGGTCAATATTTGTTTCTTTCTGTTGGATTCCAGCTCATTGTGTGATTCCTGGTAATGAGGCTACTGACTTTTTGACAAATAAAGGTGCAAAAGTTTTTCAGAAACCTTTGAATAACTTTTCTTTTTGTTCAATAAAATTACTAAGAGAAAACATGCTGTTAGAATAAAGCAAAAGATATTGTAAGATTCTGTCAGTAAGCCTTGGTCTTTTCCGATTTAGGGGTCAAAACTTATTTTTGACTTTCCTAGAAGAGCTTTCTTTATATACACCATGACTGTTTGCAGCATATTTGTATTGGTTTAAACTTTGAAGCTCTCCCTTGTATTGTTTTTATAAACAAAATCAAATTTTGTCACTAACCATCTTGACTGGTGCTCTACACTTGAATTTTTAATATGTTCTAATCAGAGGTACTGGAAGGTCAGAAAACTAATGGTGTCATAGACAATTTTCTGAGAAAATATAATAAATAACTAAACATTATATGAAAAAATTAACATATAAAATATAAATACTTGGCTCTATATAAATATATATACATATATATATATATATATATATATATATATATATATATATATATATATATATATATATATATATATATATATATATAGGCATATAAAATTATGACCTCATGTAATTTCATATTGATATAAGATGTTTTGTAACATTTTAATGGAAAAATATGTAAAACATAGATAAATTCTTAAAGCAGATTAGCCATATTCAACTACCAAATATTGTTGTGGCATTTATTTCCATTCAACTAATTGTAAAGTAACATGAAATATTTAAGATAACAGAAAAACCCACAAGTTAGGTATGATAAAAGGTTAATAAGTAAAAAAAAAAATAGTATTTATCAAACAATGTTAGGAATGTAACAAAAAATTGATATTTAAATATTAAATTGATATAAAATTTCACAAGAATAAATATTCATTATACAAACTGAAGAATAGAGTTAACTTGTTCATACACTAAAATATACAAATAAGTAGGTTAAAATTTAATTCAATCAGAGTCAAGAGATTTTAATAAAGTATTCAAATATTTCACACTTAAAACATTACATAACCAAACATTTACTTTCTTTACTAAACTAATTCTTAGATGTGGAAAATAATCATAAATATTTTGATGATTAAAAAAAAAATTTGGAATAAAAACAAAAACAGGAGAACTGTGAAATAATGCATACTTGACATTTAAAGATTTAAATAGAAAGCAAAATAGGCATCTAGAAAATGCAATATAAAATTATTCTTGATAGTATTTTAAAGTGTACATTTGTGTATATAATTCACTTTACCAATAAGATAGAAACAATGTCTGAAAAAATATACCTTTTGCGCCATTCACCAACACTTAAAATAATCATAGAGGTATGAAAATAATGTGATTGATAATTATTTTCCACAATATGTCCTACAATAAAATATACATTATTAAAAATTAAATAATGTGTACAATAATTATTTATTATTAAAACTAAATATGTGCATAACATATTTCTCTTAAATATATTTATATTAAAAAATGCATAAATCAGAACTTTAAACTATCTTCTTTCATTTAAAATAATGAATATATATATATATATATATATATATATATATATATATATATATATATATATATATATATATATATATATATATATATATATATATATATATATATATATTAGTTCATTATTGTTCCTTAATATTTCTTTGATAGAAATGAAATCTGATTGAAAATAAACTAATTAAAAAATTTGATTGATTTTATTCACAAATTCATTAACATTTTATAAATATATACATTTGGAGGAACAATACTTGTATACAACGAATGATATATAATCACTTTTCTTATTCTTTTATTGAGTTCGTAACTGAAAAATTAGAGATCTGATCTTCAACAATTCATGGGCTTTACTTATGCTTGTTGTGATTGGAAATCTACTTTAAGGCACAAACTTTAGTTGATTTAAATCTCATATGTAAAAGCATTAAAGTAACTAACCAAAAAACTTTTATTATGATAAGATTCCAAAACATAATACAGAACAAATAATCCAAAACACTGGTAGTAACACTGTGGTAGTTTGGCTGTTACACTGTGGAAGTTTCTGGCAGAATGAGGCTAGTTCAAACAGAACTTATAGTTTTAGACTTATTATAGACTGAGATAGCAGCCCATTCTCTTTAATCATATGCCACAATTTGTTTACCTTCTAAATAAAGCAGTAGTATATATATAATTGAGACAAACAAAGTCCAATAACTTCCAAAACAGTTTTAATTGATGAGAGATTTGGTGATACAAGTGGCTAAAGAAATATCTGGATTAGTTGATTAACATTGTTTTCAGTTTAGTGTTGTCTATCAATTAAAGAAAGGGTAGTGTAAGCAGATGGAGCCAATCATTTATATATTATTCAACTATCATGATGACAACAATGTAGACTAATAATGATCAACAATTATGGCTAATGGCACCCCAAAGCGTGATGACACAAAACTCTTAAGAAAACACTATATTCCACCACTATGATATCTATATTGATCTACTTCCCACATTTGCAAACAGAAGTCTGTACACTTGATTCATTGGTAAGATTCATAATAGATATGGATGAACCATTGCCCTTCTCAAGATGAAAATCTTCAACACAAGAATATCTAGTATCAGTCATAATATATTGATGGAATTGGTCAGCAGGATCACTAACTCAAGACAGCATATGTATCAGAACACACATGCTGATAACATTCTAGCAGCCTTACCATTTCATGAACATGTTACATTTTTTATTTTTCCAACCATCTTTACCAGGTTTACAGTCGAAGTAGGAAAGTGCCTATTTCCTGCACAAAATATTGATAGAAGAGATTTCAAGGACCACTAACACAAAAGTGCATTGATATCAGTAGACAGATGCTGATGACATTCTGACAGTCCCACCACCACTGGAGCAAGTCATTTTTCCTTTTTCCAACCATCTTTGCCAGGTTTACAGTGAATGTGTGAAGATGCCAACTTTTTGATTTTAGAACACTAATTAACTTGCTCTTATCAATCCTATCACTATATCCCTCTCTCTGGAGTACTAGTCTGTCTACTGCAAGTGCCTCAATTTTCAAACAATATAAATAATAATCAGTAAAAACTTCTTCAGGTACTTACATATTATCCCATCAACCAATCTTGACACGAAATATGTTATCAGATTTTGCATATATTAATATTTTATTTCAAAATATGAAGGAAAAGCAGAATAGTTTACTTATATCTGCATTGTAACAAATAGATAAAAACTTTATTTATTATTCATAAAATGCCTAATTGAATAATTAAACATAAATATTTTCACAGACATGGTTGACGGGATAATATGTAAGCATCCTTCTTGCTAATATGATATTCTTGATAAAAAACAGTACATAAACAGAAAAATATACTGAATATAAAGAAATCAAACTATTTTTCTAGAAATAAGAAAATCTGACATTTAAAGTTTTTGAATGAAAAATGGTCAAATAATTTTCTATTTTTAAATGAAAATAACACTGTAATATATCATATAAATTAAAAAAATGTATATTTATTAAATGTATTTCATAAAAATATCAATAATACAATTATTGCTAACAAACCAGTATGTTTTAACATTACAATAAAAATTTTAAGCAGAAAATTAGCAACTGGCAAATGAGTGGATATCATTCAACAGAGTTTTAAGTTATTCAGAGGAATCTATCATAGTTTTATGTGTAAAAGAAAAGTAGTTTAGTTTAGTTTGAAGCTCAGGATGCAACCCTTTTTTTTTATTTTGCACATGAGAAAGAAATCCCTGATATGACACTATATAGCCTAAAAATTATAGTAGAGTATGCAAAATTCTAAATTTTATTAAAGACAAAGAAATGTTGCTAAGATGACATAAATACTGGGGTTGCCAAAATAAAATTTTCACCATAATTCTAGCAGTTCAAATATTCATATAACATAATAAAACCCAAGTTGCCAGATAAATATGAAAATCCTCCAAAAAATCAACTAACTCAGAATTCGGCATGCAGCATTATACAACATCTAAGACAAAAGTTCATTAGGATCAAAAACATGAAATAGTTATTTAAGTCTAGTTAGAAAAGAATATCTTATTAGTTTAACTATTATTAATAAATTAAAAAGCTAAATTACAATCATCTTTCAAATAGTTCATGTGAATTATTAAATGAAAATACAGTACAAAAATTATACATAATCTGTGTCATAAATTTTGGGCATTTGTGCCAAATTTTGTTTCTAAACCTAAATTAAATTATTGAGTCTAAAATTTTATCAAAACTTTTATTTCTTATAATTTCATATCATTTTTAACAGCATACAATTATCATTTAACAATTAGAAGTTACAGATAAACAGTAAACAACATTTACTATTTAAGAAATTGAAGTGTAATTTATATTTTTTAAGATACTTTATGTAAAAATTACCAAATAATCGTCGAGAAACACGGCTTTTCATAAAAAGCGATGCCATGTTTGTTGTGTTTACTGAATTGAAAATAGAAGAACTTAATTAAATAAGTTGTCATGCTTTTGTCATCTTTCAAATTAGTATGTTGTAAAATAAATATCAAATTATAATAGTAATTATATCAATCTCGAAACTCTTACTCTTTTGGATATTAATGTTTTATAATTTTATTAAAAACTTCAGCTTTGGAATTAGAAACTTCGATACACTTTCAAATTTGATATATATACGTATATACATTTTTCAAAATATTAGAAAGAGTAAAACAGCCTTTCGTTTATTTTATTTAAAATATATATATAATTATTTTATTATTATTATTATTTGTTATTTTATTATACTAATTAAATATTTTATTTTACTTAAATGGAGTCTGGCAACTAGTGGCTTTTGCAGGTTTCGATTTTGTGTTTACGACTGAAAAAGCAGCCCGAAGTCCATGGCTCTAGTGTAACCTAACGTTACCGCTTTCAGAAATTCAGAAAACATTCTTAACTTTTTTAAAGTTTTAAATAATAAATTCAATATACTATTGATGTTGTATATTTAATTCTACTTCATCTAACGTTTTTATTAATCTGTTTGTTTAAAATGGAAGATGATAACATCGACAAAGCATTACAAACTGCTATTTTAGCTTTACTTGACATCAAACCTAAAGATCCTATTAAATTCCTTGCTACTCATTACCAAATGGAATGTGAAACTAACCTTGTTGCTAAAGCTGTTCATTTACTTCAAGACATGACAATTTATCATCCTGCTATTGAAGAACGTTTGCTAGAAGCCTACGCTATAATTAGCCAATATAGCGAAGAAGATGGTGTGACCGGTGATATTTATACCGATTTATTAGTTAAATTAGTGGCTGATACACCTGCTTATCAAAAAGAAAACTTTTTACAGTATTTGCAGTGTCAGAGTACGGAATATGTATCGTTTGATGTTTTCCGCTCTGGTGTATTGACTTCTATATTATTTAATCAATTTATTCTGGAAGTAAAGATACTTTTTACTAAGCTTTGTATAGAGAACCATGATTCAGCACCTATGTTTTTATGTAAGAAAGCTTTGAGAAAAATGAGTAAATGCTTAACAGAATCGGTAAAGAAAACTGCAAATAGTTCAGAAGAACCGTTTTCCTTAGGTATATCAGACATGAGCTCTCCAATTCGCAAAACTTTACCCAAGAATCTACCTGCTACAGATTATGTTAAATTAAATACATTTTTATCTGAAGCAGTGGAAATATTTTTAAGGGAAGTTCCTAAAATTAAGTAAATTATTTATATAGTCATTCAATGATTAACTTAATCATTCTTTCTAGCAAACATTTTGAATTTACAAAAAATTTTAATAAAGAATAGTTATTGCACCTAAGAAACTATATTGTCAATTTACAGCATATCTAACACACTTATATGTAATGCTTCAGATTAATGAAACTTGGTTGGAAAAAGCATTTTATATAATATCCACAAAAGTCAATTATTGAATAATCATTGAAGAAGCACATCTTTCTTTAAATAATTTATTTTTTAATATAAAAATGACTATGAAAGTATGTAAATCTGAAACTTTAATATCTCCTCATTTTAATATCTTAATTTGCTTTAATGGTTTAATATTTCATTGACAGTTTTCATATTTCTAATTTGCTTGTTCCCATTTCATTTCATAATAAAATATTTTATTCCTTGATGCAGAACATTAATTATGCAACATTTTTCTTATATCTTACTACTTGAAGTTTCTTAAATTTCTGTCAAACTTTTCTTAGGTAAAATATTTGTGAAATATTAAAAAAATCATTGTATAATTTCAGAACTATTCTGGCTGCTTTCAAATTGAGCATATTTTGCAATTTTTATATTTTCTATTCATAAATTTACTTCAAAAAATATTTTTCATATGAATAAGATTGTTAATTACTTAAAAATAGTAAAAGCTATGAATATTTTTAAAAACTTAAAAATATTTAATGAGTTTTTCTTCAAAACATTGATCATTTATCTTTTCATTTACATTTTTTGTTATATGTTTCAAAAACATACATTTGATGTTTTGCTACATTTATGTTATGAATCTCACACTTTTTTTTCACTCAGTTTCTTACTGAAGAAAACTGTGCAATTATTATGATTAAAAAGTGATTTTGTTTTTGGTGAAAATTTTTTTGTGATTTTTCTTATTCTCTCAACAGTCTGAACTTCTCAACTACTGCAGAATTATTACCTGTCATTACTTACATTTCTTTATTTTCAATATACCTTTTTGATATACTTTTACAATTTCATCAAATAATTATAGTTTGTTAATAAACTATAATTATTTGATAAACTTTATATTAAATTTTATTTAAATATTACTATAAAAATTTGGCTTTGCATTCATTTAAAATCAGACTAAAAAAATAGGAGACCTGCTCCTAACAAAGTTTAAATCCTTCTATTATTAACATTTAATATGTGTACAGTAACATTTAAAATTGTGTACAGTAATCTAAGTGTTCCAATTCTTTGAATTTTCATCAGACTTTCAAAATTGATTAAATTTTATATTCTATAAATATTCAGTAAAAAAATATTTTTTATTTCCAAATACAAACATGTTAGTTTGGAATACACTCACTGTGGAAGACTTTTTTTCTATAATTTAATGTGTAGTAGGCTTTATTGTTGCCTGATAGATTGTGTTTTTGTATTGTTAAATGCTAAATTCAATCTTATCTGCTATTAAATAGCTGGACATAGGTATTATACCTAGGTTTTCTACATAAACATCTTTTGGAATAAGTACTTCAAAATTGTTCATATTTTCACACTTGCAATTAATATGATGCATTATCTATAAGAAAAATCCTAAAAAGCTTGTCTTCAGCCATGGAACTAACTGTACATTAAAATGTATCATATTTTTTATATAGTTTTGTTTTTAATTTTTAGAATAGAAATGTTATTAGAGAAATTGGTATTGATAATATTATACTTGGAAATTTCATTGAAATTCAAGTGTAAACTAATTTTTATATTTTTTTCTAATTATTGTTTTAAATGTAATAGCAATAACTTCTTTAAGATTTTGCATATTTGCTTCTGAGTTTCAATTTGAGCATTGGAAATAATGTAAGCAAAATATCTATTAAAATTAATTTATTATTGACTTAAAAAGGAATATCTTAAATTATGTTCAAAGAATAATATATATTTTTTATGCTTATTTAGGTATATTATACAGAACATTTGCTAATTCAATATTATAAATGAAATATTTATATACTAATACAGTATCGATGAGTTCATAATATCAATAGCTAAAACAGATTTGCAGTTATTGTTTTTTTTTAAATAAAACTAATCACTAAACTTTTAAAATAAGCATTGTTTGCTTATGCTGTTTCTACATATTGAATATTTTAATTTTCTTGTGACAATGTTCACAAACAAATGAAAAATTAATATAGACTCTTAACTTGCATAAAACAAAAGAATTGATAAATACAATTAAAAACTGCCATAAAAATTAACACGAAAGATGGAATTAGAAAGCTTCCTTTAAAATAATGAATTCTTACTAGAAAATATTTTAGTTCTCAAATTTTTTTGTTAATTTATACACACAGTGTTTAAAAATTATAAGACTTCAAAAAGTAATTTTAGTTTTAGTAGTACATTTCATAAAATGAATAAATTTAAAAAACTAAATAATTGAAATGTGTTATATTATTTCAAGTAAATCATTAAATGAAAAAATTGAATTTAGTTCACACAACATATATTTTCTTTAAATCGAAATGTTATACAAATATAAAATCACTTCAATTTTATATTCAAACTCAACTGAGTTTTTAAAATTAGATTTTCTTCAAAGTTGTATATAAACTGTAAATTTGCATGACAAAAAAACAATATAATGAACTTTTGGATTTAATTTCCTTATTTTTATGAAAAAATTCTTAATGTCACGTAGAAAATTATATGAATCTTGGTTTATATCTTGGGAATTTTGGTTTATAAACGGTCATGAAAATTGAAACCAGCTGAATCCTGAGCGTTCTAAAATTACTAATCATAATGGTCAATATATGGCTTAATAATTACAAGGTTTTTATCTAGAGAATATTTGTAAAAAAATAATTGATTTGCGAGAAAACAGTGAATTATCAGCTCGAGGTTTAAAATTTTCATGATTGTAACTATAAATATAACTTACTTACTCTTAAGATAACGCCACGGACAAAATTATCTTATCATATCTGACTCACTTCAAGATTGTTACTTTTCGAAAATTAAAAGAAAATTATAATTGTCAAAACTTAAAGATTAAAGGAAATTGACTGTATAAGAAGGTCGTGGCCAGGAATTATATAATTGAAAAAAATATATTTTACCTACGAAAAAGAAATTATTTAGCTGTCTCGAATTGTGATATTTACTATTGGTATGATTTATAAATAGAAGCTCAAAATTTCTTCATTGGACCATTCAAAGGAATGGTAGTTTTGTGATGTAGGCAGCTTTTGTATATCAAGAGAAATGGAAACAGCTGGGAATTCCTGAAAAAATAAACTCAGTTATGAACAGCATTTGTGCCATTGCTATTCAGTAAAGCAATAACACAGTTTTTATTTGTCATTACTTTACCAACACCTTATAGCTTTTAATTAATTAGGAGGGTTAAACTTGAAATTTCAGCTGTATGGTGTTCCAGGGCGCTCAGTTAGGAAAACAGATATGGGCACTGTAGGCCATGATCCAGATATTGCAGTTTTGAAGTCAGGATATTTATTTATCAATTGATTTTAACTTTTTTAGAAAATTGATTTTAATGATTTAACATTTTCAAACAATGTCTTAAAAATTTTTTAATGTATTTTTTCTAGCTTATTAACCAATTGAAACAAACATTTTTATTCCCTATTAATTGTGCATTATCTAATTTATGAAAGATTATAAAAATTGTTGATCATTAAGTGTTGAACGTATGCTATAACTTATCTTAACAAATTTTCAAAAATTTTATATTTACTAACTTTACAAACTCCAGCTATATTTATTACAAAATAATAATTGGGAAAGACTTTACACCCCTAATTTAGGATCTATTCACTTGATTTTTCACAATGATATCTTTTTAAACATTTCATTTACCACAGATTAAACAGAATATTTTATTTAATTTTTTTAATTAAGAAAAATTTCAGTGAAAAACAACTTTAAAGGAAATTTCGCATTTAAAATAGCTTTTTTAATTATATCATTTGGGCCTTAATACAAACCAAAACTATTTTTATTGTAAAAAATTTAAATCGCAAAAAGTAATATTGTTAGTTTATAATATTTCATTTTTATACCATAAAACCAATTTTTCTGATTCTAAAATTAGAACTTGGTTAATAAGTTTTCATCAGATTTCAGTTTAGATAACTAAATTATGCCATAGCATTATCATTGTAAATATCTGATAAGCAACTGGAAGCTAATACAGACAACAAATGCATTTTGCAAATTTCTTTAATCAAAAATCAAAACACATAAATTCAAGTAAAATTATGTATATTTAAAGTAATCAGAAATTTTCAGCCAAACAATGTATATTATATTAAAATTATTTTTTTTCTCAAAACTGATGCACTCTGTATTGTTCTTTTAAGTTTTTCATTAATTCAAATTATTATCAAGAATTACAAGTGCTGAGATAATAAAATATATTTTAATTGTTATATCGCCTTATTTTATTTAAAGAAATTTTCTAAATCATTTATCATAGTAGTGAAAATTTTCTTATTTTTAAGGCATTTAATAAAACTGTTTTTTTAAGTTATTAAATATATTTTATTATTAAAATAAGGGCTAATTTTTATTAAAATCAAACTTTATTTCTCTTAATCATTTTGGAAGTGCTGTTCATGCAGTGGCATGAAGTTTTCTTCTTTCCATAAATTTATATCATTTAAATAGGTGCGATCTTATTTTTAAAATTTTACAATGTAAAATGAGAAATATGCACGATTTCTTTATAAATTTCTTGAACGAATTTTCAAGTTAAAAGATTTGTTTTTTATATAAATTCAATTTAGAAATATAATCTGTATGTTTAAGGCGTGCTGTAGAGGCTGCTAAGACCTGTAATAGGTTGTTACGCTATTAAAGAATAAGATTTTGTATGCTTAAGCGTATAGAAAAGAAAAAAAACATTTAAAGAGGAAAAATATTTAAAAAGAGAAAAACATTCATAAATTTTTTACTTCTACCATTTGAAAAAAGAATTTTTCAATATAAGGTACTAAAAAGGTAAAACCAACAAAATTACGAGTCAAAAATTATTTCCCCAAAGAAAAACATTTAAGCATTAAATAAATTATTTTTAAATGAATAGTTTTAACTAATAAGTAATTTAATATTTAATTTTCAAAACACTGCAAACATATGTTAGTAAATATTTATACGACCAAAAATATGAAAAATTCAAATTGAAAGAATACATAGTAGACAGAAAACACAACTTATGGCAATTATATTTTAAATGTCTAAACTCCAGAGTTTCAAAAGTTTACATTTTTGTTTCCGATGAAGCGATGTTTTGGAAGAAACTATATACTAGCCGTGTGAACAATAAAAAGGAAGACAAGTTTGTGTTTTCCTAGAATTTGGAGGTGATTAGTTCTCGATCCCTTCCATTTCGATTCCAGGAAGACAATTCCTAACGCGGCATACTGTAGTGTTATTTTATGAAAAATTTCCGCCCTTTCTTTAAAGGTCAGTCTGGATCCGGACACAATATTTTTGCAAAAGGAACCGCTAATATGAAACACGTTTCAGCAGGAATTTTCTCACGAGTGTAACGCGATGCTAGACTGAAAGGCTTCAATAATAAAAGCCTGATAAAAAAAATACAAGGTTTTTATTTTTATTTTGGGAAAACGAATAATATAATTTCACCAAGTCTCAATAAGTACTGAAACTGATCTTTCTATGTCCCTTCTTGATAACTTAAGTAAAATCTGACTTTTCTGCTATTATTAGCACTTTTAAATTCTTACAAGTTTCCATTAATAATATTTCAGTTATATAAAATTTTCTTTTTTGCAAATAATTTTTATTACATTATTATAATCAAAATAAGATTAAATTTTCACATTTTTATCATAACAGGGAATCAAAAATATTAATGAACCATTGTTGTTTGTTAAATAAAATGATTTAATCTGTTATGAGAAATTAAAAATAGCACGTCAAATAATATTTCAAAACACTGAAATTTCAACAAAAAACTTTTAAGTTTTGAATTTTTTAATAATTAAAACATCCAGAAAGGTCCAGAGGAAATTATACTCATTGAACGTTTTTTTTTTTTTTTATATTGAGTAAAACAAACTTATTTGTTTTGTTAATATTATTGTTATGACATTTTTTAAAATATAACTCGACTTAGATAATCTGTATAACAATTAGCACTCATAAGGAGCGCTCTGAATCTTAGCTTTTTCACAAAATTAAATAGGTGTCTTTCATGAGCTTACTCTTCTATATAATCTCCCTAAGTTAATAGATCTAAAAATTACTCTATAACATTAACAAAAATAATTTGGTAAATAACTTTATACTAAAATGAAAACTTTTCATATGCATTAAAATGAAACTGACCAATCTAATATTCCAGAAAATTTATATGAAAAAAAAAAAATTGAGATATTTTCATTATTTACACATTTACAAGATTTGTTGTAGAAAACAATAAATTATCACAAACTTTGAGCAAAGAATGAAACTTAAAAAGGAATAAAAATAGATAATCTAACTAATTAAGAAATGAAAATCGAAAGATTGGTTAAAACACAATTTTTAAAAGGAATTAAACCATGCAAAATGATTATTAATAAAAAAATATAAGAGTAAAGCCTCTTTGACCCCAGACGATATTTTATTGTGCGAAGTTATTAAAAAATCCACACAATAGACTGGTCCCCGATAAAATATCGTTTTTCAGTGTGAAAGAGAGCAGTCTATATTGTGTGGTTTTTTAATACCTTCTAATGATAAAATATCGTACGATGAAAGTCGTCTAGTATGAAAGTGGCCTAAGAGTTTTGCTTATGGCACTCCTGCAGCTCTTCCTTATTTTTCATCTTTTTGAAATCTGATTCCTCCCAGAAGCTTTTTTTTTTTCCCCCTGGACATGACACAATAAATATAAAATGCAAAGTTTATTTCTCCGAATAAAATTGATATTATAATAAAATTAAGATTGAAATTTTCTGAAAAATTTTGTTTAGCTTTGAAATGATTTGGCTCCCCTCTGCAAGCTGCTCACGGGGTATGATAGCCCCCCCGTCGCTATGCGTCTGTATAGTGTGCCATGCCAGGTGTTAAAATCAACTAAAATTTGGTTTCTGAAAATAAGAAATAAGCTGGCAAATCTACAGAAAAATATTTATCTGCCATTAAATCTAAACTTGTGGGTGTTGTGATTTGGCTTGTCCGCTGTATGCAGATAATTGTCAATATGTTTTCAAATTTAAAATAACTCGTGAATAAATGATAAAAATGGATAAAATTCCCAAAACTTTCTCGTCAACCGATTTATTCAATGAAAATTTATAAGTAGTTATCCGGAATAATGGCGGACTGCCATCTTTTTTCGATTTTGTAAAAATTCCTTGGTGGTCTTGTAATATGGTAACTGATATTTGAATGGATAAAATTAGAAATTATTTTATATATTTAACTATTTCTCAAAATTATGTGTATATATTTTATATTTATTATGTATATTGTCTGTGTGAAGACTTGCAGAGTATAAATGAATTGGAATTAAGTTGATGTATGCAGTTAAAAAGTCAAAAAAAGGAATCAAGTGCCTCTTATGCCTGGAAATAACATTAAAAAAGGGCCGCTATGTGCTGTAAGTCATTATCGGAAGGTAGTGAGTTTGAATCTTAGCTTTACCAACGACACATTATGTTCACTAAAGACGGCTGAGACGCATTAAATTGGTCGTGGTCGCAATATCCTCCAAGTGAAGTGATACCTCTTTGGGTGGCAGATCAAATATTCGGGAATCTTTTGCTTGATTATTTTGCCAAATTCGAAGACTCCCACCTGGCACCTTTTACCAAATTCGAAGACCACCTTTATCCATCTAACTTTTATAGCCCAAGTTTGAACTAATTATGCAGGCACAACAACATTTATTAAAAAGATTAAAATAAAACCTAAACATACACTGAACAACAATTACAAGCAACTGCTGCGCCGTTTACTTGCCACCACATAGACTCATTAGTACGTCTTATATAATAAAATTAAACATATAATTAAAATTAAATTCACAGTGTTTCCCATTGTTAAAAATCTTTTGTTAAAAAAATCTATGAAATTACTTTAACAGAATTTAAATTTAACAGGAGATAATTCTGTAATTTTTTGCTTACTTTTCAAGATGTTTGCAGTTTCTTACATTACTGTATGAATTTTTCTAACTAAAACATTGTCATCTACATATGAAACTAACTACACTCACTTTCAAAAGTTAAGCACGAAGATGTAAAATGCAAAAAAATCAACAAATACTGCTTTGATTGACATAAAATGCGGCAGGAAAGTAGCATATATATTTATACATAAAATAAAATCAATAATTATATACAGAAATGGAAACAATATTAAACTTTTGTAAGTTATCAGACAATGACATACTGGAGATTTAGTAAGAATTATATATAAAGTGAATATAAACAGCATAAAATGAGAAAAAAGGACATTAATAGGTTCTGTGATCCCCCTCATCTCCATACAAAGTTTAAACCTTGTGACCATGCATTCAACAAGGTGGTCGACCACCACAGAATTAAGCAATAGCCATTCTTCTTGTAGAGCAGTTTCCAGCTCAATAAGAATGGCTGGAAGTGGGAAACGTGAAGATACAGCACGGCCGAGAGCATCCCAAATCATTTTCAACGGGATTAAGGTCGGGAGAATATGCTGGCCATGCAATACGATCAATCCTTTCACTCTCCAGGAGGTCATCAACGGTGTCAGTTCTATGGGGATGTGCATTATCGTCCATTAAAACAAAAAGTAGGACCAACTGCTGCAGCGTACGATCTCACAATGGGTTCTAGGTCTTCATCGCATTACCGGACAGCCGTCACAAAACCCCGTTTAAAGATGTGCAGGTCGGTGTGGTATCTTAATGATATCCCTGCTCACATCATAATACCTCCCTTCGGAATGCGTGATGTTTGGTAATTTTTTGGTGCTTATTGCGTGTTACTTGTTCAAGCCATATCTTTATACGCTTGTCATATGGCTCCAGAGCAAATCTTGACTCATCAGTAAACATGACATTGCCCCAGTCAGACACAGTCCAATTGACATGTTCCCGGCACCACTTAAATAGTGCCCCTCTTGACTGGACGGATAGACAAACACAAACTCGAGGTACCCGGGTGTACAGTTCACGCATATGTAATCTTCGGCGTACAGTAGCTGCAGATATCACCTTACCAATGGACGCTGTAACTATAGATGTCACATGTGTGGAAGTTGCTCTGCGATTCCGTTTGGCTAAAATCACAATATATCAATCTTCCGCGGGGTTTGTAACCCTTGGGTGACCGGCTACGGGCCTTCGGACAACTGTCTGTGTGGTTTGGAATTGTTTCCATAAATGTGAAATTACAGAATGATGAACGCCGAAGAAAACAGCAATATCTGAGATTGGCTGTCCTGCTTCAATGTGCCCCACAACACACCTTATATCAGAATCTTCCATTTGTCTTCTGAAAGTCATAGAAACAGGTATGTCTTGAAAACAAATTGTATGAAAGTTTTAGGCACCTTTTATCAGCACTTACAGTCAACTTCTGTAACCCTTCATAAAGCTGTTATCTTATAAGACTGCCCTTTCTTCATATTTCTTGACATGAAAGCGCGATTGACTGTTACCTAACATATTTGTGTACTTCCATCTACCTCTTCAGCGATTTGCATCTTCTTTAATCCTGATTGGCATCCGGAAATTAGCATTTTCCTCTCCATGCTTCACTTTTGGAAGTGAGTGTATTTAATTTGTATGCAGTTACACCATTTCAACATTTTAAAGTTTATATATTTCAAAATATTATCTAATTTACAATTTCATTCATGACCACTTTGATGAAGACCGTATACAGCCTTTTTTAGTAAGCATACATTCCCTTCAAATACATATCCAGGTGGTTGCTTTATAATAAAAGAATTTTTTAAAATTTCCTACAAATAAGCAGCTTTAATATCAATTTAGGCACAATACCAGGCTGTAAAAGATACAAGTAGTATGCAGAACCTTTCATACGATGGATTAATGAAAAAGTTAACATAAAATTGACTGACTTTACAATGTATTGATATCTAAAAAAGTTTATTAGAGAAGGAAACGTAAAAGAAACTTTATATTTGATGTATAAATTTGGTCAATTAAAACCTATATTTTATATGTCGCAAAATGTGATATGTTTACAAAAATACGGTCTTCTGATTGGCTTAATTGAGCCATTGTAATTGCGAGAATTTAGCAGAATTCCGCTTGAATATCAGCAAGGATATAAATGTCTCGCATAATTAAAGTTATAATTCTGTACCATTTATGATCTCTATTGCATTGTATTTTTAAATTTGTTTTTCTTTATTTATTGTTGCAAGGCAAAGAGGGATACTGAAAAAAAATTTTTTTTTTGTTCCGTGCCGTTTTATTTGAAACATATCTAGTGTTCTCCTAATATTTTTATGCAGTATTTATAATATATATATATATATATATATATATATATATATATATATATATATATATATATATATATATATATATATATATATATATATATATATATATATATATATATATATATACATATATATATATATATATATATATCGGGATGTCATTCTGGAATAACATATGTTATTCCAGAATGACATCCCGGAAGCGCCATGGGTGCAGAATTTCTGTTCATGGATGACAACGCCCGTCCTCACTGCAAACATTGTAGACAAATGTTTCAATCTTAGGATACGACCCGTATGGACTGGCCAGCATACTCACCGGACTTGAATCCAATAAGGCATGTGTGGGACATGCTTAGCCGACGAATCGGAGCTCACCAACCCCCTCCCACATGTCTTCCGGAACTTTGGAGAGCATTATTTGATGAGTGATGTAATATTACTTGAGATCAGATCGATAATTTAATACTCAGTATACCTAGACGTTGTACGGCGGCCTGTATTGCATCGTCTGAATGTTATATTGGTTTTTGTAAATAGGTTCTTTTTTGAAATTTGCTCTGGGAAGTTAAAATCACAATTTTTATTAATGATGTCAAACATATAGCATCGTTTTTGCTCTTAACCTTTCGTTTAATTAGCAGATTTTTCAAATAAGTCACATTTGTTTTGCTTCTGTCTCTTTCTTCGCCTAAACTTGCACTATCCTTAATTTATGGACACGAATGTATATTTCCATTTCTCTTGAATTTAGAACGGAAATACGCTTCTTAAACGTAAGCAATTTCAATCTCAATTGACTTGATGATTCAAATATAAGTATCAAGTTGAAAAAATGTTTTATCATTCTGTTTTAAATATGACCGTATTCGATCTTTTGTTTATTTACTTTTCTTGTTTATTTACATACGAGTTGGCGCAAAGTCCGGAAAATGTGAAGTGTTGGCATGTAATCTGTAATTTTTGATAAAATAAAGAATGCAAATTATGAATTCTCCTCAGAAGAGATAGTGTTTTAAGGAAGCTTTTGCATTAGTTTCACAATTTTTATTTTGTAAATTTTTTGCGTTTTTTTAATTATTTTTTTTAAAATAATTAATTTTAAAATGCAGTCTCGTTCTTGTTTGAAGATAGATAGTTCTGTGATTGCTTCTGGTTTTTTAGATACATTTGATTATGTTTTAACTGATTGCGATGGTATGCATTATTCATATGTGCGTTAAAAGTTTTATCTTTTAATTGGGATCTTAAAATACCATTCTAACTGTTATAGCTATATATTCGTCCAAAATGATATAATCATCTAATTTTTTCCAAATGTTTTGCTAGAGAATAAAACTGAGTATTTTAACACCGTGTCGAACAGAATAACTGAAGTACAATGTGCCCTGTTCATCATATAGTACATGTTGAAATGTATCAATTAAAATATTAGATATCAATTATGTTTAATATTTTATGAATAATCATAGTTTATTTTAAAGAAACTTTTCACATATTACTATATAAATGAAATTTAAAGTTTTTAGAAGAGTTTAATGCAAAGTTTATATCAGTACAAGATAATTTTGAAATTTTTTTAGAACAGACAACTGAAGCAAAGCATAGTTTCATTTCCTCTTATATCAGAATTCATTTTAAACCCTAGGTCCCGATCTAATTGTGTGCATAAAATAACCATTGAGTGACAAACCAGTTCTCACGTATCCATAAAATTTGCCAAATTTTAAGTAGAATCACTATTTTGGAAAATATATTTGTGAATTTTATGTTGATAATTTTTCTAGGAAATTCTTGACCATTTATTTAATTTTTATATGAACATGCTTTATTTATGATTTGCTTTTATTTAAATTACATTCCTTTGTTTTATTTTATTATTACACAATTTGTATTTCTTTGAGCAACTCATACTGCTCTGATTAAATTTGTAAGTTTCACAAAAATGAAATGCTTTACTGTTGATTTTTGCATTATGAATGCCAATTCTATACCCAGTATGAAGGTTTGAAATGGTATTTCATAATATACATTCTTCTAGTCCATATTAAAAATATATTGAGATAGCCAATATCATTAATCTAAAATTTGCAGTCTGTTCTCATTTCTTGCATTTGGATCTTGCTAGCTGCATGATTTTAATAGATAAATGTCTGCTGATATTAAATATAAATTCAAAAATTTGCTCTAAAGACCTTTGATTGAAAAACAGGTATCTACCAAATTACCTTCAGGGCCTCAGTATTTTCCTGAATTATCACCTATAAAACACATTTTATTATTGATTAACCCCTTAACCATCTGAGGTTCTGTGAAGAATCTGTTTAAAATTTGCTTGTGGTGGCAATATAGTTTGTGCTTTCACTGCAAAGTTAGTTCACCCCCCAAATCACTTGTAAAGAGTACAAAAGACTCTAATTCCTAATGAGATGTATCTCTGCTTTTTCCCTTACCATCTCAGGGAAGTGCCATCTTGATGATTGAGTTACACAAGGGATGTCCATCACCTCATACACCTGAAGAAACTAACACATGTTTGTAATTTACTTTGTGAATATTCTTTTAACTCAGAAATTTATACTAATATTTGTTGCAATTTTTTACCACATTTAATATGAAATTATTTATTAAATATTTTCAATATTTTTGTCCTAAAAATTTCATATATTAAGTAATTTTATCATATGCTTAAATATAGATAAAATATATGACCACAGTTATTATTGAATGTTATAGTCTATTGTGCATTGCAGTGAAGCTAGTTGCCCCTTCCAAGGGGCTCATAATAGCAGGTTAATGCACAAAAATTTTGCCTAAGTTATTTCGGAATATCTGGTTAAGGGGTTAAATAATCACTTTTTTTAATTTCAAATGCAGCAGGCGAAAGCGAACACAACTCTATCGTCAGGAAAGTGGATACAGAAAAAAATAAAAAATAAAGAGTAAACAAGAAGACAGAAAATATGTACAGAGTTATGGCCTAAGGCCGATAAGAAGTTCTCTAGCCTCCCAATACCGGGAGTAGATGCAATTTTTCTTCAAAGTGGGACATAGGGGGAGGTGGTCTGCAGTCATCGCCTGATGGCCGCTGCAGAGGAGGCAGGCAGGGCTACTGGCAATCTTGAGATTGTAGAGATGTGCACTAAGGCAGCCGTGCATTGTTGTCAGACGGAATGCAGCAACAGCTCTGTGCCTAGGGTAGTCCGGAAGATTACGGATAGCTGTGCTCCAGGCTTTATTTTTTATACTTTCTTCTAAGTTGGAAGCGTGTGAGTTTTTTACGGTAAGTTTAATTTTTGAGACGGCTGATCTCTAGCAAACTGCTAAATAATCACTAGCTTAGAATATACTTGCTGCTACATTTGATCAACATTGACTTTATTTGATAATAGTATGAGCTGCCATTTCCCAACCATATATAATGAAAATATTTAATTTAATATCATGGTGTACAACAATGAATATTGTAGTTGTGTAGCCAACACAAGTTATTAATTTTACTGTTTCTATTGCAAAGGAAGTTTCATTTAATGAACATTTATATAGTTTACAATTTATAAAATAAAATTTGTTTTAATATGTTTTCTTCTTTTTGTTACTGTAGTTTTAATTTTATAAAAAAACTATTTGAAAATAAATTTGTATCAATGCATAAAAGTATTTCAGATTCAATCTGTCCCTGTTAAATTTCTGGAAATATTTATAAAATTCAAGAAAGTTATTTCTAATATGTATTGTATAAAAAAATTTACTATAAAAGAACATAATTGAAAATATTTTAATCATATTAATGAATGATAATTTTACATTGCCCTTAAATTGTTTTTACTTTAATCAATTTGTGTCATTGTATGTGTAAAAATGTATAAAAAATAAAAACCTTAAAAATTATCTTCCTTTCCCATCCATTTTCATATTTAATTTCAAGGACATTTATTATTCAGCTTTTTATGTAACTTTTTTTTATTTACTTTTACAATATGTTTTGCATTTATATTTCAGGTGTATTGTGGGCGGAAAACAATCCTATTCCAGGGTCTATTGAAACTATTCAAGCACTTAAAAAAAAAGTAAATGACTTTTCTTATGTATAAATTTGTATGTTGCACAAAATGTATAAATTTATTTGTGTGTCTAAGAATTATGTCCTTTTATTAAGTAGTATAAATATATTCAATATGAGCCAGAACAAAGGAATCATAAGCAAAGATATTTCTACTTTTCCTTTTTAATACAACAGTTTTTTATTATATCATTTACAGTTTTACACATATTTGTTATATTAATTTGCAAACTGAATCAATAGTTAATTTTGTTGATAAAGTGTTTAATATTTATAACTAATCTAGTGACTGTTTAAAATTTTCTTTTACTGAAACCAGTCCTATCCATTATCACCATGATTTCAACTCTATTATTTGTCTTCAGTTTTGAAAAATGTTTATTTTAAATAATATTTATTCTCTTATTTAAAGAATTATTTTATTCTGATTCTTAATTTTTTTTATCAGAATTTTCTCTAACTAAATAATTTATAATATTGTTAAGGACAATAAATCTATTTAATTTTAAGTCTTCCCTATATTAACATAATGATAGCAAGATATTCTTTGTGTGAAAGTTCTGTAAATAATTTATTTGACCAAATAAATAATAGTAACACTTCTATTAATATAAATCTTTTGTAGGAAATTAGATTAATGTAATGTATTAAACTCCATGCCTGAATAATTTTATAATTATTGAATTTTATAGAAATTAATTGCTTATGATTTGAATTTGCTAAATACAAAAACTGATAGCATAAAAGAGTAAATTACTTCAATCCTTTTTTCTAAGTATTTTAATTCAGTATCACTTTTAATTTCAACTTTCAAAGGAAAAGTTGATACTGAAGCCAACTATGCAAATTATTATATTTTCTGGGTTAATTACTTTCCATTATGACAATTTTTACTGTTTGAAAATATTTACTTACTATAAATAGTGTTAGCCCATTCCAAAAATTCAGCAAAAATGTTTTTATAATAAAGAATATAAGCATTGAAAAAATATTCTTCATTATATAAATAATATAGTAACAAATATGTTTGTTTATTGGAGTTTGTTACAGTTTAAATTTTATCTAATTTGACCATAATTAGATTTTATCTAATTGACCATAATAAAAGTTTTTTTTATAAATAATTTAGCTGCTTTTTTCATCTTTTCAGTATTATATATAAATTTGAACATGTTTATTATTATATATTATTTTGTTTTATAGGGTAAACATATATTGTATGTCACAAATAATAGTACAAAATGCAGAGAAGAGCATTTAAAAAAGTGCAACTCTCTTGGCTTACCTGCAGTTCTGGTAATTATACAAAATGAAAAAAAAATTTAAAAAATCATAAAATTTTTGAAAAAAGACTTTATATTTTGAAGACCGTGCATTTTTATAAAATCATTCTTTACTTTGTATTTTTATCAACTAAAATCAGTTAAAGGATGTACCATGTTTTCCTGTACATAATCCACAGCTGTGTATTATCTGCAAGCCTCTTTTTTCGAATAAAAGAAAAAGCCTCGCATAATACGCAACGGCGTATACTCCGCAGCAATTTTTTTGACGAATAGTCGAAAACTTATACTGCTGATAATTTGGGGCCAAATAAAATAAAAATACTCATTATGTTAATCAAATGTAATAAATTAGCTTTAAGATATATTGAGAGAGCTCTCAAATAATTATTCTTAGTTCTCAAATTTTTACAAATTCTGGTTGATAATAAAGGAGACAATAAATCATAAATCTGTTATTATCAATCATAATCTATTGTACATTTTCATTTTTACAACCATGAAAAAAGTATTGACATAAAATGTTTACATAAATCAATGATACAATCATATGTCCTCATTAATTCCTTAAATGCTTTTTCTTAATCTGTAAATTTAATTTTAAATAAGTACATAATATAATATTATAATTATCCTACTATTGTTTCATTTATGAACAATCCATTTAATTAATTGTTTAGTATTTTCCTCATTAGTTTTTTTTAGTTCTTTCTATAAATATGAAAATTAATATTTTACATGATAAATGTGAATAATTTTTAATAATTAATTAAAATGACACTGGGGACTAATATCAAATATTATATTTAAAAGATTTAATATGGTGATATGATAAAAAAATTCTTAAATTTCAGTTGATGCTCTGCATCTCTATTGGATCTCCATTTTTTACATACATATATTTACACCATATTAATAACAATAAATGATCTATCCTTGACAAAATTATAAATATATATATATATATATATATATATATACATATATATATATATATATATATATATATATATATATATATATATATATATATATATATATATATATATATATATATATATATTTGCATTTACATTATTAGCTTTGAATAGAAATCCTTATACTTTGCATCCATATTTTTTAATAGTGTATTAAAATTTTTATGTTCATATTAAAATAATCATAATTGATAAAATGTTTTAATATAAGGCCAAATTTTATTATTGGTTTTATTTGGAAAACTATTTTATCACTTGCAATAAATTTAATTTTAATGTAAAAATTTTAATAAGTAACTACCTGTTTTCCATTATATTTATTTATAAAAACTTTATATTTACAAATATCATTCTCTTATAAGTATATTTCATGCAGTATAATTTAAATTCATTAATATTCTCTGTATGTTATATTATTCTTAATTTAATTTTTATATAATTTAGGAAGATATCATTTGTTCATCATATTGTGTGGCAGCTTATTTGAAGAATAAAGAATTTAAAAAGAAAGCCTATGTAATTGGTGATTCTGGTATTACACAAGAATTGGATAAAGCTAATATTCAATATTTACCTATAGGAGTGAGTAATGTAATATTTACAATGCATTTGTACCTGACAAAAATCTTCTTAAAATTATCCTGTTTTACTGGTGTTTAAATTTTAATTGTTTATCAATAACTATGAATATTGACTGAAAAATATATAACATTTGATATAAATTTGTATTTATATATTTAATACTATTAAAGGATAGTCATCCTACTCTACAAAAAAAGAGGAAAAAGAAGTATAGGCATTAGTAAACAATAATAACTAAACAGTTCACTAATCATATACTTATGTTATAGATATGTGTTTATGTATACTTAAGAGCCAAAATATTTTAAATACCATCACTGTTTGACATTATGTCTGCTAGGGTGTTTTGAAATCTTTTGATCCAGCTAGAACAGTACTCAACTTTTTAAAGAGTATGCAAAGTATTGTTCCTGTGCTACAATTGTGTGTTATTAGAAAGACAGTTAATATTAACGACTTAGATAAAGAGAAAATGGTTTGAAGATGAAGGTGTGAGTACCTTTGAAGCAGTATGACTCGTAATCTGCTTTTACTCAAGTACCTATGCCAAGTTAACAAATGACAGGGAGACAAATGCCACATACAACAGTGCTGGACATTCACACATCATTTATGACATAGATAATCAGTGGCTGTTATTGCAAAAACAAGATAAACAATGGACTGTGGCTAGATAAATGAATACAGTTCAATTTCAAATAGAAATATTTCTATGCTTATGATTCAGTGACCCAAGCTGGAGCTAGAAAGTGTGTGCCATGTATCTACTGGCTGCCCTTACCATAACATCAAGCATAAAAATCTAGTGATGATAGTAACTGCAACCAGATGGCAAGTGCTCTTGTAGCCTCTTAACATACATACAGCTATCAAAATACTACATTCAGGATCAAGGCTTGTCTGAGATGACTATTTGTGTTAAAGGTGATTGGGGCACAAAAAGTTCAGGGTTACAATGTTCTCCTATTGAAATGATACCTTTGGTGGTTGTTGGTTATGTATTAAGGGTCTTGTGGTGGATTTCTGCTTCTAAATTACAAAAAAACTCCCACACATCTGCTTCCACAAACTGGTAGAGTCTAACTTAGGGCTAAATACAGGAAAGTATGCCAATGCAGCAACAACAACATTCTCTTCCAAAGGTGTTTATCATTCCCACTGTATCACATATTTTTCCTGACATTTAAACCAATATAATTTCAAATGATGCGGTATTGCATAATGTTTTTGTTCATCAGTTCATGCATTTATATTCGCATCACAAATAAAATATAAAAAATTTACAGCTTTTGTGTTACAAGGTTTTCTTTCATCAATTTTTTCTTATTCTTCTATATTAGTCTCTAACATCACAATGAATTAAATTTTTAATTTTATCCACTTTCAAACTTTTCACTTTTTAAAGAAAAAAATTTAATCCAATATGAAGCAATAAAACATTCTACTCTTAAGGCTGTTAATGGTAAAAATTTAAATTGAGGCTTCACTAACAGTTTCCAAACAATTTTCTTTCAACCTTTCTTGTTTTGTACTGTTGTCTAAAATTTTGCGATATTCTATGTTTAATTCAAATTAGGATCAATTTTTTTACATTTTCCTGAGATGACCATTATTCTTATCTTTCTTTCTATTTAAAACAATACATTTTGAGGATTAAGACTTCTAAATTATTGTTTGTTATGAGGATAGAATGTTTGTTTTTAATAGTTACTTTTGAAAGTTTAAATTTTTAACTAGAAACAATGATATTTTCCTTTGAAAGATAAATGAAAAAAATTTCAATTTTTTTTTTTTTTTTTTTTTTTTTGAATATAGGAACAAAATTGTTTTATTCTCCTTCCATGTGTGAGAAGAAAGACTGCAGGCCATTATGTTTGAAAACCTTTTCAAAGAAAGATTACACTTTCCTTATTTTTTGCAAAAAAATAATATTTAATTTAAAAAGAAAGACAATCTCAAGCTATTCTTTACTTTTATATAAAAAGAAAGTGTAGATCAATTTTCTGCTGGGATATATTAACTTTTTTTCTGTATCTACCACTGTTTCAGATATAGCAAATGTTTAACTAATTATAGTAATCTTTCAATGCTCATTTACAAGATAGTGATATAGGTTTCAGTCATTTATTCAGTTTTGCATAAATTGATAATTTTTTAACAATAGATTACCAACTAATATGTGTTATTAAAAAACTGTGTAACTTTTGTGAAATTTCAATATTATGTTTCAGTTAAGTATTAAATTGTATTATCTTCATTCTTTGTATACTTTGCATTATAATCTAGTATAAAAATATTACTATCATTAAATACATGTATACTAAAAAAAAGGAAACAAATTGTATGGTCCATTTTTGAACGGTTTTTAGTGAATGCTGTGCATCTTGCAGCCTAGACCTGAAAATGATAGAAAATATATGGTGTAAACTTGTACAAGCAGCATATGTTAGGGAGAAGCAGTTAAATTGTTCTACGAACTTTAAAAAATCTGTATCTTGAATAGGCAAAAATCAGGAAAAACTGTTAGTAAAAATTTGTAAAATCCATAACAAATAGAATTTATAAATTCATTCTGGAAAAAATAGAAAAATTTCTTATTAACTTAATACTAATTTGATATTTGGTTCAGAGGATCTATCCTTTTTCAATTTTTTCATATAATATTTTTTCCATAAATTTTTACTATTTTTAATCTAAGCATTATTTTTTCAATATGTGAACTAATGTAGGTTATTAAGTAGTATTTTGTATGCAAGGAACACAATTATTTTTTAAAGATGCACTTATGATTTCGACTTACATTATATATTATCAATTGTGTGAATTACTAATGCATTCATAATTATAGCTGTCCTTATTGTAAATGAACATTTTTGTGTAGTTTTATTTTTTTAAATGTTTATTAGTGAATCAGATAAGAATACATTTGTGTATTCCTTGCATGATATGAAGCTATAGCTCTATTAGTTGTGAGATTTTTCGTTATTTCAGTCACTAAACATAAGAAATCTGAGTCTTTATTTTTTTATTTTTTATTTATTTTTACATTTCCTTTTGTGTTAATGAGGATGTTATCTATGGTAGTTTTATATAATTTCTCTTTTGTAAGTTTCTTTTCCTAAATTAATTAGGAAAAATATAATTGTTTGTTTATTTCCATTAAAGTTTTTTAAAAATAATACTGTTCTTAACCATTTTCATGTTCATTAAGTAGGTATTTTATATTATTTTATTGTTATTTTGCATTATTTTAATTTTCAAGTATGGGGACAATCTGTATAATCTCTTCTAACTGAATAAATTTATTTGATTTAATTAAAATGTGTGTAACATATTTATGTTTTAGCCAGATACTGTACCTGATGAATGGAGAGAATGGGTTAACAAAGTAGAATTGGATCCAGATGTAAGCTTTCAGTACTTTATTTTGCTCCCTTTGTAATTTAACTTTAAGTTTATCTTTTTAAAAGAAGCGTTTGTTTTAATAGTTTTGATATTAAATTCAATTTCATTAACAAATTTAGCTTTTAATCGTTATTATTATTTTTACAGAACTTAAGTTATTTAGATGCTATTTCAGAAATAATCAAAAACACTGCCATAGTAAAATGGCATGGAACACTCCAAAAATACTAATAGCAATATTTTTGTCTGCAGAAAAAGGAATATATTTTTAGCTTAAATAACTCATTTTGGAACAAGTTCAGTATCCCCATACACTGATTTCTCGCCAAATCTGGTAACCGTTGTTTACGTTGTAGTGTTGCCGATTTCAGCTTTTGTTTTTATTATATTGTTGCCAAATTTAGTTTTTGTTACTATTTTTATTTTTTCGTTGCCAGATTCCGTTTTTCTCACGTTATAAATAATTTTTACGTTATATACGTGCTTTTTTTTAGTGGCAATAGCTTTTTTAGTTTCACTTCAAGAACTTTCCAGAACTTTCTTTGCTAATTGTTCTACGTTTTAATTGCTAGTCATTTTAATTACATTTATTGATTCCCGCTGCATTTCTCGCTCTTCTGTTTTCGTTGTCGCCAGTGTCCAATTATCGTAAATTTTTTTTTACTATTTCTTTAATATAATTTACTTTTATTTGGTTTAATTTTAATATATATTTTATTATTAAATGATGCATTTTATTTTATATATTTAAAATCGTTATATATTCTTTTTTCCTTATTTCGTTTTCTTAATTTATTATCAACTTTTTAATGTTTTAATTACCTTATTTATGGTTTTAAATTAAAATGTCTCATGCTCAAAATGTTGTTGAAATATATCAACAAATTATTTTAGCAAAAATTAAAGATAATAATGATAGATTATTGCTCAGGATTCCAAATTATTAAATAATTTTTTAACGGAAATTGGATTGGGAGAAGGTGTTAATATTTTATTTAAATTCTATTGCTTACATGTATTTTTTTATTGTATTTGTATTTCATTTTTATTTACTTAAAAAGTGTTTGTATTTAAAAAATATTTTATTCATGTTTTTTTTTTTAATTTTAAAAAATGTATGTATTTGAAAAATAAGTTTTTGCATGCTTTTTTTTAAATTTTATAAAGTGTATATATTTAGAAAAATATTTTTGCATGCTTTTTTTGTAAAATTAGATAATTATTTTTACTGAAATGTGACACTGGTGACTAACGAATAAAATGTCGAAATAAATATACCAATCGACATGTCAGTTTAACTTCATATCAAGTAAGTCCAATATTTACATTTATTTCCCTTTTTAAAATTTCTGAAATGCTTATTTTTCGATCGAACTTCGGAAATTTCCCGTGTTTATAAACGCGCACCTAGCTTGGCGACAAAACAATTCGCCGCGTCGCCAAGTGTATGGGGATACTGAACTTGTTCCCTCATTTTATTAAATCAAACAATTACTCAAACTGAATAGTTCAGATTTTAATATAATGTATAGGATTTAGATTTTTTATTATATGCATACAAGTATGTTTCTTCGTATTCATGTATGTTTTATCATGTTTATCGTATTGAATTTTTATTTAATCTGTTCTTAAAATTGAAATAAGTAATAAATTTATAAGCCACAATATTTTCTAATTCTGTATAACTCAAATTTTTCAATGCCTTTAATGTTGGTTTAACTTTCATTTTAAAGATAATTTATTGATAGTAATTTGATATATAGCTTTAATTTTCTGACTTCAAAAGTTCTTTGATTGTAAAAAGAATTTGGGTACATTTTAAGCTTGTTTTTTAAAAATAATAAAGAATAAACTGTTTTGTAATATCAAGAACTATAAAACCCTTGACTTTTCAGATTAGGATTTTAAATGGGTCAAAATTTATGGCAGAAAACTTATTTATTAATTGTGTAAATTTATTATCACTGTTAAATAAAATCTATAATTCGTCATTACTTGGTTAAATTAATTGGTTTGCTTGTTGCTCAACAGTCATTTTTTGCACTCATGGGCTAATTAGATTGGGACCAACTGTTTAAAGTGAATTCCGATACACAGAAAACATCCATACCCAAGGTAGGATTCGAACCTACAAACTGTTGAACCAAAGGCATCAGTGCTAACCATTCAGCTACCAACTTGACTGTTATTACTTGGAAAGAACCTGAACTCATTGAGATTCTATGTTGAAAAATCTTCTTAACCTATATTTTATTATTTTACAAAAGACAATTTAAAAACTTTGAAATATATTTATTTATATTTCAAGAATTGTCAATATGATTATTAATATGAAATTTGCAAAATTTTCTTTAAAATATTTAAAAGGGAATTCTATGAACTTTTTTGTTGATATTTTTGAGATTTGGAAAAATGTAAGATCAAAATCATTTAAAGAATCAAAGTTAGGGATTTTTACAAAAACTAACATAAAAATATATGTGATAAAATGTCTTAATACATATATTATTTTTTTGAGAAAAATATTTTTGAAAGTTTTATTGCTTGCTTTTTTTTAAAAAGAACTATTTAATATTACTTTCTTTTTTTAAGTTTTAATAAAATTAACCAGATAATAAAATTTTATTCAAATTTTTCTTAAAAAGTTAATAAAAGTTTTGTCTTAAATTGTAAATGCATATTAAATGAAAGTTATTTAACTTTAGAAACACACACAGTTATGAAAAGCTGAAAATATAATCATCCTTAGTAAATTTTAATTAAATTTCATAGTTTTATAAAGGAATTATGATCTAGCATAAAAACATAACAAAAATGATTATTTATAAATTTTTTCTAGAATTTACTTGCATGATTCTTTTATATCAATAACTGTGATTTTTTTAAATAATTTTCTTGTAGAATTTTTTTTTAATTTAACTTATTGCCAAGTAAAATTTTCAAATTGTTATTACTTTATTTAATTTATAGCCAAAAAATTTGATAATTTTTTTTTAAAATCCTAAAATTTTTAAAAGTTATTTTATTAAGATAAAATTATGTACTTTTCAGTATTTATGTATGTAATATATAGTTTCAAATGCATAATATTTTAAATATAATATAGCTTATCTCACTTTATTTAAAAAAATTTTAAATGTATTCTTAATGTGTTAAAAAAACTTTAGAATTTCTTATCACAAACAGAACTAAATTAAATACTTTATTATATGTTAATTAAACATTGAAAGGATTAATGTCTTCATTGCAAGGGTATTTTTTGCCTTTGTAGAACTTCATCATTGTGTATCTAATGATTTCTAAACAAATAATTTCAACCCTGTTTCATTCTTAGTGGTAGAAATTTCTATAAAATCAAATAATACTCTACAGAACCTCTTTAACTACTGAACAGTGAATCTTGTCATATTTTTACTCATTGGGTTGACAAATGCAGTGAATTTCTCTAAAAACTAGTATTATTTTTTACTAGAACAGAACTTCTTTTCTCACATAATTTTTATTTCTGTAAAAAAATAAATATAGAAGCGAAATAAATACAGTTTCAATGCTAAAATTTATTTATTACTTTTTGAATCTAATTTTCCTAAATCATGCAATTCATGACACTCCAAACCATTTTCTCATATTTTTATATTTAGTATTTTTTTGAATTTCATTCCTTGTAATCTTTGTTTTAATTTATTTTCTTTCTTCAAAAATAAAAATAACGAAAAAAGACACCAATTAAAATAAGAGTTAATATGGACATAGCCTTTAAGCTCTGATATATATAACTTGATAGATATTAGAATTGCAATAGCATGAAAGAAAGCAAATAAGAAAAACAGATATTTATTATCTATATTTTTATATTCAATCCTAAATTAATTTGTATTTAATTATGACATGAAAATAAAATGATTAAATTTGCAAACAGTTTAATGATTTAAAGAGGTAGGAAATTAATATAAATATTTGCTATTACTGGCAGTTTAAAAGGCCCTTATCCAGTTAGGTATGGTGTCAAACTGAGTATTGAGGACAGAAATGAGCAACTTGTTATATGCTGCTTCAATTGTGTGCCATACTTCATCATCTATAACACTTAGAAATTTTTCGAGCAAATTTTGCAGCATCTCATTACCAGATGTTTTTAATTGGTTGGAGAGGGCATCAATTGTCTCTGTAAACATCTATATCATATAAAAATATTGTCAAGTCTTCTTTGCCAACTGTGCAATGTACAAGAAGAGATGCACATGAACCATTTAAGTCATTACCCTGCACTGTACTTGGGACACTTGTGGGAGAGTTACTGGAAAGCTCTACTCAAGATGAATGATTTATAGGCTTACTGTCATTTCAGTTTTGTTATCTGTGCTGAAGTTACCTTTGTTCTTTGGTCTAGTTTTAACGTTTGTTATTCTGACTACAAATATCTTCTAATCTGTTATTAGAAAAAAAAAATAACTGAAGAATGCTGCCCTGGAGAACAATGAATACATGCTATATTGAAAAATTCAAAAAACATGCAACATATGCATGTGTATTCTGATGTTAAAAGATGGTGTTTCACAAGCCTTGAAGATAGAGCAAAGCAACTGATCTTAAAGTTTTCGAAATATATTGATCAGTGTTCAAATTATTGTTAATCAGAGCTAGAGATGTGCATGTCATGGACCTAATTCCTGCATATGTCATTACATTAGGTATATAGGCCTTGTGATGATATTCACTGCAATCAAGTAATAAATGTTCTTGGAGGCTCCTGATACACATACAGCCATTAAAATGCTATGTGCAGGATCCAAACTCATCTGAAATGACTATTTGTGCCATTTATATGGCTTACTTAGTCACTGGACATACCAGAATTATTGTTTTTGTATGTCATTGTGAATTGGAATTGAAGTAATGGTTATCATCTCGACAATTTGTACTGATTGTCTCACTGTGCAAGCAGATATTGAACATGCTATAAACATGTTCATTCCTTGATAAATAGTCCATGAAATTGCTGTACATTTTTGCAAGTTCAACTTCAAAACATGTCTGCTCTCTTAAAAATTGAGATACTACATACCATTTAGTGTGATTCTTAGCAACCTATCAATTCCATATTCATATGACACTGTTGTGATTTCAACCATTGTGAGTGACAATTTCATGAAACGATAATTCATTCAAATTCTAACACTCACAAAACAATATTTCTTTTTGTTTGAAGCATAATGTGATATTCTGAGAAAACATCAACCTTACAAAGGGATTTCTGAATCAGAAATCCCTTCTTTGCTTATTTTTTATGCAATGGTTCAGATGTTGTTTATCCTTCCAGCTTGGTCCAAATGGACTGAAATACTAATCTTTTTCATATTTCAACTTCTTTTCATGTTATTTTGACAATCATAAACTTATTCCTTCTTGTGTTGCATTTTAATGGATAGCTATGTGTTTTTATTGCATTACAATTTTTGTAAGGGTAAATGAATGTATGTGAATAAGGAAGGAATTAAACAGCAGTAGGGGAGAAGTGTTACTTTTAGAGTTTTGTTTAGTAAATTTATGCTAATTATGGTCTTATTTGCTGTGTGCATAAAAATTTTGAAGCTTATAATAACTTCATGTTTAAACTTAGTTTTTAAAGTTAAACTTTTTTAGGTTGGAGCAGTAATCATTGGATTTGATCAATATCTGAGTCATGCAAAGATTATAAAAGCAGCAAGTTACCTTAAAAATAAAAACATCCTATGTATTTCTCCAAATGGAGACATGAAATTTTTTTTAGGAGGAGAAGATCTTTTAGTTCCTGGTGATTTTTTCTATTTATTATTATGCTTAAAATTTTGAATTTAGTAAGTATAAGTATTTCAAAACTATGCATTGATAATATTCTGAGAATTAAACTTAATTTATTTAGAAGACTTTGAATAATTGTAATTTCATATTGCTACAAATCATATAACATTTTCATTACAAATGCTAATAAACATCCTCATTATTAATATTAATAAACTCCTCTCATTAGGTGAAAAATAGTAATATCAAAATAAGATAAAGAAGAATTAAAATCACTTGATAATGCTTTGAATAAATTGGTTTTAATTAATTGAAATCTATTTATGAAATCAGTTGATTTTTTCAAAGAATGTTACATTTTTAAATATGCATGATCAGTTATAAATTGAGATATTGATTTCATTTTGTTATATATAAACAAACTTACATTTCTTCACTTTAGTGTGGTCTTAAATTTTAATTAAATCTAGTATTCTACATTAGCAGTATGTTTTATTTTAACACTATTGAATGTGTATTTTAACTTATTTATAAAATTTTACTTCATTTGAAACAATGTATTACCTTCTAAATCTGTAAAACAGTGATGTTTAATCGAATTGCTTTTATTATATATATATATATATATATATATATATATATATATATAATTCATATAATATATTATTAATATAACTTTGATGCTGATAAAGTGTTGCTGTAATATTAGTGTTGTATATAACCAGATTTGCACTAACTTATAGTTTTAAATTAAACCATCATGAAAATCATAAATCCTAAAATTTTATTTTTAAAGTTCTTGATTATTATGAATTTATTTAGTGATATTCTACTCAATTTTATGTTTTTATGTTAGATCATTGCTTTATACATGATACATAAAAAAAATCTCAGCTTTGAAAAAGTATTACTTTTTCTAATGATACATAAAACTACTAATAGTGAGTAAGGTCACAGTATTGCTGTTTTGATTTTACAATGTGATGATAAATACAATGTAGCATCAAGTTGATTTTTTATATTTTCATACACTATGAATTCACTTATTATCAGTCTTTTACTTATGTTGGTGATGGTCCTTCTTATTTCATGATAGAAAATAAATCACAGAAAATTAACTGATGGTTTATACAAATCATGTTGAAAGAATTTTAGGACCATAAACATATTAAAATGAACTCTATATCTTGTTCATCAAATTATATTGGAAACAAATTTTTGATATTCTTAGCCATTTTAGGAGTGACAATATAAAACAAAGAGTGCAGCCAACTCCGAAGAAATTTTAGATTGATTGATGTAAGATTTGATGTGTCCAAGAATCTTGTATTTGTACAAAAATATCTTGTTTTCTCAATGAAATGTATTTTCATTCTATCGGGCTGGGTTTTGTCTCTACCATGGGATGGTTCCATTATCAATCTTCAATTTCTTGCATTTTTTATTCATGATCCTATGATTATTATCCTTTTTTTTGTCATTTTCATTTCATATATGATTGTAATTTATGTACTTTTAAATTGATTATGGTTCCATATATTTTATTTTTCATGTTTTTAGGAACATAGTTTAACTCTTTCTTTCTATAATCGTTAGTTAAGTAAAGAAAATATATGTCTAATATATGTTTATATATGCCTTATTTTGATTGAATTTTAGTTATTTATGTGAATACAAGATTATAGAATATTTAGCACTTCCAATTCAAAAAGATACTTATGCCACTGAAACCTGGACCCTGTCCCAGGGCAACGAAAAGACACTCGGAACTTTCGAAAGGAAGATTCTGCGCTCCATCTTTGGCGGCATCTACGACAGGGGAGCCTGGAGGAAAAAAAACCAACTCTGAGTTATACCGGCTGTTCAGAGAACCGGACATCCTGAAATTCCAAACAATCCAACGGATGAAATGGGCCGGGCATATTATGAGGATGAACGACACCCACACTACAAAGAAAATCTTTTTTGGCAAAGCCCTCGGGTGTCAGAAGAAAAGGAAGACCAAGAGTAAAGTAGAGTGACTGCCTCCAGAGGGACTTCGAGTCAATCAACGTCAGAAACTGGAAAGGTGTCGCACTCAGAAGAAGGGACTGGTGTTGACTCCTTGAGAAGGCCAGGGTCCACACAGGACTGTCGCACCATTGATGATGATGAATTCAAAAAGATTGAGAAAGGCATCATTTTATAGTAAATTACATAAAATTCATAAGAATGTATTGACAAGCAGGCATATCATTTAAAACATCTCATTAAGATCTCATTAATATTCATAAGCTTTTAATGCCAAAAAGTTTCTTTAACTAGGTGTCAAGTTTATTTTATTTGCTATTTTTCCCTATTTAAATATTAATTTTAAAACAGATTATAGATACCTGATGACTTTAGTATGAAACATTTTTATTTAATAAGATGTCCCAATTCTATCTTTTATTTAAGTATGCAAACTTTGCCTCTTTTATAAGAAGCAAAATTTGCTCATTTCCATCTATTATTTATGATTGCAATTTTTACCTATTGTAATGCCATCTATCATTGATTTTTAAAATCACATTTAATTAAGGATAAATAATCAAAAATGTTTTATTTAAATTTCTTGTCACGTGGATCAATACAGTACTTTTAACAGTCCCTTGAATAGGGGATAAATTTGATACTAATAACAATAAATGTATTGTAAAAAACATTATGGGCTTGTGCAGATTGAAGTTGAAATATGTATATTAAAAATTAGTCTCAGCCCATTTAATATATTTAACATTCCAAAATTAACTATTTATAGATATTGTATTGTAGATTAACACTGCTGAGTACATTAAAAAAACACTAAGGGTATTTAATGTAAAAGCAATAGAAGCAAGGTAATAATTGCAAATACTTTTTAAGAAATTATTTTGTATTAAGACACATTTTCAGCTGGAAAAGAAATGATGCATAAGCTTCTGCTTTTGTCAATAAGCATATCATCATATTTGAATTCACATCGTTTAGCTACAGTTTATATTCGTTTTATCTACAGAATTAATTACTGGTACTGAATAACACTAAAAATCAATTGTTTTTAAAGTAAGCAAAGATTTTAAAGCTATGAAGGATTGTATGTATTATTACACCCATCAGTTATAATTGAGAGAGAAGTATATTTCAAAATAACTTATTCCATAACAAATTTTAAATGCTATATTTAAAAAATTTGAAATTAATGGAAATAAAAACCTAAATTTTGAAATAAAGGGAAATTAATATTTAACTTTTTATATGAAAGAGGTATTTAGAAATGAATCCAAAAAAAAAATATTCAGCGCTTAAATGTTTCCATAAAAAATAAATAAATATAATTTTGTGATTAAATATTCTGATTTTTCAATAAGAAAATTACTTTACTTAAAAAGCAAAACAAAAGAAAAATAAATAAATAAGTAATGATAGTGAGAACTTAATTCAAAATATGGTTAAAATATTATTTGTTCTTAGTCCATTTGTATTTGTAGACAATATTTTAAAATTAGCAAAAGCTAATAAGTAGCTTTATGATTTCCTGGGTAATCAAAAATTTTTGATAGACACTGTAAAAAATTCACATATTAGCAATTTTAGATGAATGGGAAAATGTTCAGTCATGCAAAAAATTGTTCTCTAATTGTAACATATTTTATTACATAAAATATGCCATCTTTTTGAAAAATGTATAAATTGCTCAAAATTCTTAGTCTATTTAACTACATAAAAAATCTGTTTAAATATTATTTTAAAATTTCATCCATATAGGAACAGGTGCTTTTATAACTGCTATTGAAACCGCTTCTGGAAGAAAATGTGAAATTTTAGGAAAACCAGAAAAATTTGTTCTTGAATGCATTAAACAAAATTTTCCTAGCATTAATTTCTCTCGTTGCATTATGATTGGTGATATGTAAGTAAATTCCATTGAATGTTATTGATTGTTGTAACTAGTTTAGTAAATAAATATGTATGAATATCTTTCTTTCTGAATTAAATTTTATTGTTGTATTGTGTATTTTCTGTATAGTTTCAAAAATTGTTTCAATATTATATTTAAAATTATCAAAAATTATTTTCTTTAAATTTCTTATGGTAAAATATAAAATTTAATCAATAATAAAATATATCCATTCTATGTGCAATTTTTATGGCTTATGGTATTTAAACTTGCTAATATATCATATTAAATGTATAATAAATTATCAGTACAGGACATATTACATTTAATAGCCAAACATTACTAAATATTTAAATTATTTATATGTGTGTACTAATTATTTTTTCTTTCATAACATTTTTTATATTTTTATTATTTTAGGTTAAGTACTGATATTCTTTTAGGCACACAACATGGAATAAGAACCATATTTGTGTTAAGTGGAGTAAATTCTTTGGAAGATATTTCAAAATATCAAAAAAATTCAGATAAAAGACCTGAATTGTTTGTACCTGATTTTTATTTACCTCGTCTTGGAGATTTATTACCTTTCCTTGAAAATTAGTTCTTAAATTGTTTTTAATACATCACATAATAAATATGTAATTGGTTTTAATATTTTGTGACTAAATAAAGTTTTACTTATTTGTACAAAGTTTTTAATCACTTTACTTTTATAAAAAAATGAATAAAATTTAAAGAGACATAATTTTACTACTTGAAATTTTTGCTGATCATAAAATGAAATGGATTAAACTTTTTAAGCTAATGTTTTCATTATATATTAAAAGTTACTGTTAATAAGTTTCAAATTATATTTCTTATATATATACACTCTGGCTTCAGTAATTAATGAGCTCAATTCTTATTTTTGTAGTTCAAACTTTTCTTAAAACTGTTGGTCTCATTTGAATCAATTCCCCTATACAAAAAAAAATGAATGTAAAAAAAAAATCAAATCAAACTAACTATTTTTAAATTTTTATGAATGACATTTATGAAAGATAAAGTGAAGGTTATCTTTTACAAGTATAAATAATATAGTTAATACATTTTTTTATTTCATTATGTCTTAAAGTTCATGATAACAACTTAATTCTCCTTTTATATCATTGTATGCATGATTTTAATCTTCATGAATCAAAATTTTAATCTTCATGAATTAGAAGAGTAGATGAACATTGTATTTTTCAAATGTAAGTATGATTCAAATGTAAAGTTAAAAGAACGTTTTATTAATTGCTTGTTAGATATTCAATAGCTTTTAAATATAATTCTTATTTAGAATATTTATAAACACAATTTATGCATGAATTAAGTTTTTACTTTTGTAAAATTAAATATTTTGGAAAAATTTCCAAAACTCTTTCACACTATTTGAAAAAATAAAAATTATTATTAGAGTTGTGTTGCCATCCAGCTCATATTCTCAGTATTGTCAATTAAGTAAATCATGTGTGAATCAATATCTCTCATATTTTGTATTTTAATCTGCCTTTAAAAATGAAAAATTATATTCTAATAAGCAAAATTAATGAATGGAATTTCTGAAGGAATTCATAAAGTTCTGAAATGTATTTTCATGATTCAGTAGAGACATTTCACCAACAAAGTCTACTGTTTATTTTTAGACATAAGAAATTTTCAGAAACGTTCTAAATTAATTTAAAGCATAAATTATAAATGCAGTTCAAAATGCATCTAATGTTCTGAAACGGAAGAAATAAGTCATTTTTCATGCAAGTTCCAAAAATTCTCATTCTTAACTTTATTTACTGATTTATCAACTTAAACATTAAAATTATTTATTTATTTGAAACTATAGAAATATGTCTGCTGAAAATAATATATAAAATTGTATCTAAAGTGAACAAAAGTAAAAATTTATAATTTTATTTTGAGTTTTATGATTATAATTAAAGTTATAATTTTAAATTAATGTTAAGTGGTAAAAATCATTATTGAGTATAATATGAAACTTGACAGAAATATTTACTTTACATTGAAAGTTTGTGTAGTAGTAAAAACTAAAAAATTGGAATGAAAAAAATAAATAAACATAAAAAAATTATGTTTATTTAACCAATTAAATCAATATTGAACTACTTCCAAATATCTTTCACATTTGTGGTCATTATTTCAATACAATTTGAAAATTTCAATATATTTAGAATAACCTTTTGTATTTTTATAAACTAATTATTTGCAATGATAATTCATAGAATTGATTATAGCTAAAATTTAAAATAATTTTGTAAGAACGATAAAATTTAAATATCTGTAAACATTAAAGTTTTTTGTATTAATACTATTTTCCAAAAGTGATGTAAAGTTATTATGAGTAATAGCATAATTATATTTGGACAATCCAACAGTAAAGGAAATGAATGATTCATAATAATTTAATATGATTCTACAGTTTGTTGACTGCAGTGGTTGCCACATGGTGATGAGTAAATTAATTGGCATTTATTAAGCATTTTCTTTAGTTAGATATCCTAAGAAAATGTTGGTCAGAGGGCTGAAGGGGAATATTTCTTCATCAAAGAAGATTCTAGAATGCCGATAACATGTGATATCTGATTGAAATACTTGTCTTTTTTTACTTGTCAGAAATAAAGAATAAAGTCCCAGTCTTAACACATAGAAAGTAGAAGTCATAACAAGAATATGATAGTATGTGAACAAGAAACTGTAGAGACAAGCATCCTATAGTACACCAGATCATCACTCCGGTATGACAATGTCAGTCATTGTGTTCTCTAAATGTTTGATTATAATTTTCAATATAACAATTGATAGAAATATTACATTTTTTTAACAGCTGTTAAAGCATATTTATATTTCAAATGTGAATTCATATCTGGATGAAAATTTCTCAACAAATAATGTTACTGTTATATGTGGGAAACCCTTTTCATCATAGTTAACATAGCAATGATTTTATGTTCATCATAATGCCATTCAATGCATTATAATTTTATTTCTTCTGTTCCATTACTGCATTGTATTCAGTGATTCCTCAGAGAATGTACATTCTGTATAGAAAAATGAAAACAGATGTAATAAAATTAGAGAAGTAATGGAATGCCGAAACCAATAACTTCTTTAATGTCACAGAACAGACAACTTAACAATCAAAAGCACACTTTAATTTTTAGAAACTTGATTTTCCAAATTTTATTTTTTTTAAAAAAACGTGTTTATTGCAATAGCCAGGGAAAGCTAACATAATTAAAGAAATCACAATACATATTTTATATATTTTAATGCATATTTTATATATTTATTTCGAAAAATCAAAATTGATACTCACAAAAATAGCGAAGTTTTCTTCAGGGAAAACTGACCCTTGCTAATAATAATTGTTTTCAGTTACTTCGAAATCATTTTTTAACGAGGGGAAATGAAAGGGCTCAGATTTATTCCTCTAAACTTTTTCTAAAAATATGTCACTCGTTCAATGTGGTGCGAAAACAAAATGGCATATGAACAATTTTGGAAGCTGACATTTATATTTTTTAAGCTTTTGTTTAACATAAAGCATTATCTAAAAATATGTATTTGTCCTCCCATGCAAATAAGAATATCTGTGGTCCTGATCTACGTCATACCTTTTGTACTTAAATATCGTGTAGCGGGGTGTTTGTGCTCAGGGGAAACCCCGGAATTCCGGGGATTTTGAACTTCGATACCCGGAAATTCATGGGATCGTCGTTCAAAAGGAAGTAGGAATAATAATGAATTATTTATTTTGATCTGGGTAATTTTGTTTGCTTTGAAAGCAGAAAACGCAATAATTACGTCATTCAATATTTCATAATTGTAATTTTTTAATTCTCCCCCCCCCTTTCTCGGAACTCCAAAATGTCGGTAGTAAGTCCGTAAAAATTTCCGGGGATTTTTTGGGGTCCCACAAACACCCCTGGTGTAGAAAACAGCACTGGCATTAGTCGCATCCAAGATGTCCCGAAATTAAGAGATTTCCGATATCGGAAGACATAATTGTCGAATGTTACATAGAAATGACCGAACTTTAAGAACACATCTAATGAATTAAACATTCTAAAATCAATCGTGGCTTTTGTGATTAAGAAGAGGACTGTTTGTTTTAATGACACCAAATCCAAAAGAAGACAAGCTGCGCAAACTAAGATAATTACTTTCAAGTTATTTGAGCGAATCTATAAGACAGTAGAAAGCAAATGAGGAAGTTTATGTAATTAATGAAATAAAAATGCATAAGAAACAGCTAAAAGTATAAAAAGAAATATAAACATTGAAGGATTAGTAAAAATTCAGATCAAAGCTAAAAAATCAGTAGTATATAAAAGTGCAAAACAATAGGGATGGGGAAGTTCATTAATCAAATCTCGCAATAATAAAATGTTACTCTTAAAAAAATGAAACGCGGATGATTAAAAATTGGACAAAAAATTAAAATGTGATAAACTATGCAGGGCTCGTAACATGTCTGCTCTGACTTATGACAGGGAGACATATCAGGTGAAAATAAGTACTTACGGGTAAAACTTGTATGTCCAATGCGAATGTGAGTCAATCTGATATTAGCCCTTCGCATTGATAAAACTGGATATGAAGTGATGATTGGTTTATTTGTGATTTGCATGTACCACAAATCCTGTCATACAAAAGTTTTAATGGAGTATTTGACATCTGTATAAAGCACAAGAAATGAATATCAATATAGGTATTTTTCACAGCAAGTTCATTGCTTAAAATTCCTTTATGTCCCGGAACACAATAAAAGATTATATAAAAGTCTTTCCCCCCTCATCAGAGAAATCAAACGTTTTACAAAATCAGTCACTACTGTGAGACAGTAAACATCAAAACTTTCAAATTACTCCACGATTAGTATAAATACAAAAAATACTTTCCGATTTCCAACTGTTGAGTTATAAAGCCATCTTGATTGCCATTGCCTCTGTAATATATGTGGAACAGAACGTATGGAGGCTATACGTATAAGAGGTATCATTCATTATAATACCACAACCTACTCCTTAACGGCTCTAGAACCATCTCTGTTAAATGATAAATAAGATGTGAACTGGCAGCTATGAGAAACAAATGTGTGTTTGAAGACAACTGGAGCTGTAATCATTTTTAAGTGACATAAATGATTAATGACTTTAATAGAAGCAATATTCAATGGTGGGAATCCCAGTGTGTTAAATGTTTGAGTTTTTAAGTCACATAAGTCTGAAGTTGTAAGAGATGATTTTGTACTATGTATGAAAGGTAAAATGTGAAAAGTGCGTGCGTTTTAAAGTCTTGAGACCAGGGGAGTTTACCATAGAATGTGAAGGATGATTTGGTTGAAATGATATTGTAAAAAATTTGCATAGATGACAAAAGGAAACGCATAAGATCTAAGGGTTACTGATGGCAAATCACATATAAATTTTCTTCGAGGGAGATATGGAATGCACTAGAAAAGATTCTAAAGACAAAATGATGTAGGGTTCAATCTACGAAGAACACGTTGTCGAGCTGATCCACAAGCCTATTAACCATAATCAATGCGAGATAATAGAGTAGGCTGGTATACTCGAAGTAGCTAAATTCTATCTACTCTCCAAGATGTATTAGATAATACTTCAAGGATTTTTAATAATCACTTTTCACGCTTCTTCCGCGGGTGTAATGCACGAGGAAGAAAAGTTAATTCTCTATAAAAATTTAAAAAAGACATCAAGGAGTTTAATCTCATTAACAACAGGGATAGAAGAATTTCCAATTTTTATTTTGGGATCAGAATGAAAACTGGTTTTCTGCAAAAGTAAGAGAAATGTTTTGCTCGCTGTTACAGTATAACCATTCTGTTTACAATAAGTCAATATATTGTTTATTACCGCTTGTTATGTTGAGAGTAGCCTTTCAATATATCGCATTTCAGATCTTTGACAAGAAATTTGCAGATCATTGACGTAGAGTGTGCCATAGCTGGTGATTGAAAGTTATTAAGAATATCATTGATGGAAATGTTTAAAAGCTTAACACTTAAAACACTCCCTTGAAATACTCCAGCAGTTTGAGTAAAAAAGTCTGAAAAAAGAAGAAAATTGACACGACATGAACTCTAAGACCATTTGAATGTAAGTACTCTGGTTAAAAAGGGGAAGGTTATCCTGTAAACCTAAATCATGCAATTTACGAAGAATGTCATATCTCAACCTATGGTCATATGCTTTATCTAAATCAAAGAAGTCAAAACTAAATGACTTCTACTAATTTCGAACTTGTATTTCTGAATAAAGAATGCTAGCTATATTAGATCTTCTTTTAATTAATCCATTCTGATACGGAAAAATGCATTTATTTGCTTTCAAGATTCAGAAGAGACGAGCATTGATCATATGATTCACAGTTTTAAGCAACTTGTAAGTGCTATGGGGTGATAACTTATCGGATTAGAAGATCTTTACTTGACTTTAATATGGGAATAGCTAGAGCTTCCTACCAAACGAATGAATATACATTTTCAATCAAAATTCTTTTGTACAACGGAAGAAGATTCAAAAAGAAATCTGGGCATAAATTTCGAAGGCTATTATAGCTCATCCCATCCGATCTGGTACTAGTATTATTTGCTTGATATAACGCCTTCTTTAATTAGTTCACACGAAACTCACAATTGTAAGGCATAATTTGTATTTGGTGAAATCTAATGAGGGTTTGCGCCGCAAAATATTTTGTTCTTAAAATTGTAAAACTATAAGTATCGGAGCTGGAGACTTTAGAAAAAGTTTTTCTTATGATGTTAGCTATGTCAACGAATGAAGTGTATTCAGCAGCTCTGATTTTTAATATAGGAAATGAAGAGTCCTGGTAAGAACCAGAGACCAATATTACTTTTTTCCATAATTGTTCAGAAGATATTGATAGTATAATAGAAGACATATACTTACACAAAGATTCTTGCTGGCTTTGACGCCGAGTTCTTCGTACTACGGTTTTGGCTTTCTTAAAAAAGTTCGCAGTTATAAGGTATCTTTGTAAAATACCCTATAATTTTCTTTGGTTCCTGTCGGCTTCACAATTTCAGTTCAATAATTATATGACCAAAATTTACGATGTCTTCGCGGATTTGAGGAGCTCTTTGGAATTGCTAAATCAGCAGCCCTTATGATTGCTTTAATGACATTTTCTACTGCATCATTGACATTCTCACAATTTGCATTGACATCAATAATCATAGCAAGTTGTAAAAAATAACTGCCAATTCGCTCGACTGTGTATATAAGTAGAAACTCTGTGATTAAAACTACTACATCCAGTCTGGGTGATTAAAAAGGGGAAATGATTACAATTTAAATTTTCTTCCACAATTATATTCAATATTGATAAAAGCATAGGAAATTAAATGGCTAACTGAAATATTTTTGGAGTTACATGAAAACAATTTTTCTCATTAATATTCAATAAACAAAGATAATTATCGGAAATAAACTATTCTATTTGATGACCTCGAGAATTTTTATCGTCATTACCCCACATAGAACTTTGCATAGTTCAGTAATGACTATTAAAATCCCCAAGCAATAAATAAAGAGCTGGAAGTTGTTCAACGAATTCATTTAATTCTTCAAATTGAAGAAAGTCGTTGGGTGGTAGATATACACTACAGAGTGTAGTGAGACATATGTAGTATGGATTTTCACAACTACAACATGGAATGTTGTCGTAAATGAATGTTCAATGGTGGGTTTAGTGTGAAAATGCGAACATCACCAGACACATTATCTCTAGTATTATGTTTGGAGAAACAATTATAATCTCGCAATTTAACTAAATGAGAAGATCTCAAATATATTTCTTGGAGTGTCACACATATAGGAATCTAAGATGATATAGCTGATTTACGTTCATCAATTTTTAATCGAAAACCATGATAGTTCCAGGAAATAGAGAAAGTTATCATGTAAATTTAAATGTTTTGTGTGTATTTTTCATAAACGAGAACTTGAACGAATACTCAATTGAATGGCATCATCTAGTGACAACAAAGTTTTCTTCAATGTAATGGAAGATTTCTTGGTACCTTCCTTTCCCACTTTTAATTTAAGATTTTTAGATTTAGTTAATGTTCATTTTTCTGACAAAAAGTACACTTAATTTTGGTAAACTAGGAACTCGGACAGTTGGAATTGTGACATTATTGGTTTATGTACTACGAGAATTTGTAATTTTTTTTTATTTTTGTTGCATAATTTACACCGGCTTCAGGGGTATGAGCTGTTACAAGCCATCGGGCTTTCAGGTAAAAACACTTATTTTTTTAACTGTTGTTATTTATTTCTCTAACAACTAAGTTTGGCAATTCCGAGAATACGAAGGGTGACTTCCTTTGCAGTTTACACCTTTCTCTTTTGCAGTACAGTTTGTATCATGACCAGCATCTGTGCAGCGAGCACAGCTAAGTTTCCTTCTGCATATTTTTGAGTGACCAGAGCATTGACAATGGAAGCAACGATGTGGATTGGGTGACCATGTGTAAAGTGGATAATTGTCCGCAAGACGTCCATTGCTTCTTTTACCCTTGACGCAGAACCAAAGACGTCTCCGTTGCCAATGGTGCGATGAAAGAAGGATGTATTTGGCAGAATGGAATGAAAGTGTATTTTTTGGCGAGTCACGCTCCTGTCTGCTACATTACGATGTCATATTCGAGTCTGCAGGCACTGTGAAGAGGGGATGCTGAACAGCAGCGATATACACAGCCACACTGGTCCTGCACCGGGTATTATGGTATGGGGCGGTATTGGATATCATTCTCGCACTCCTCTAGTACACATTGCCGATACTTTAAGCAGACAGCGCTACATCTCCGAAGTACTGGAGCCAGTTGTCATTCCTAATCTTCAAGACTTGTCCACAGCCACATTTTAATAGGATAATGTGCGACTACACGTGGTACGCATTGCTCAAGAATTCTTTGTCAATCACCAGAATGAATTTCTTCCCTTGCCGTCTCGCTCTCCGGATCTTTCGCCGATCGAAAACACGTGGTCCATTGTTGTTCAAGGATTGACCCAGATTACCTCCCTAGCTGCCACACCAGATCAACTATGACAACGTGTGGAAGCTGCTTGGTCTGTTGCATGAAAGCTACCATTTTTGTTCCCAGCTTTCCTGCTTACATCACTTTGGATCTATATTTCAGTTTTTTTTCTCCTTAAAAACTGATTACTATAGATAACAATGACTAGTCTTTAATTTTTCATTTTAAAAATATTGATTTAAATTCTGAAAATTGGACAAAAGAAAATAAATAAATAAAAGGCTTTGATTGCCATTTTATTTCTATAGACTTAAAACACATATTTTACAACTGCTGGCGAGAATATAAAGAACTGTTTACGAGAATTGCTTGCGAGAATGTGTGTTTCATTGAATTCTCGTATTAATATCATGAAATATTACAATTTAATTCAATAATTTTTTATATATTCTGGTGTAATTGTTTATCATGATTACTGCTATTTTTGATCAAGTAAAAGGATCCAGTTTAACACCGTAGATGTATGCAAAAATGCAGCAATTTTTGTTAGAAGACGTCTGGCAACATTCTAATTGCTCGGTCTTTTTGCCGCCATTCTCTTTACTGTGTGATTATCCGGCCTGGTGCAAGCATTAACAGTTCTTCTTTTAGTAAGTTTTCTACCTCGTTTTTTTGTCTATATTTTAATTAGCAATGTGATTAATTAAATATGTTATTTATTTTATGTAAACTAATGTTTCTATCTAGTAAATTTAATTCCGTTAAACTGAATATGATTCACGCGTGTTTTTTTTTTTTTAAGTTCTAGGCTTGTGTTATCACAATTAATTTCATTTAATTATATCTTGATACTCTTATTTTATGCAAAATAATGTACAATAAGTTTTCTCATAATTTCTTTTTACTTATTTATGAATAAATAGTACAATTTTGTTAATTATGGAATTATCTATTGTTCTCAATGCGCGTGATAATGGCTTAGTTCTCTCATGTGAAAATACGACGTACTTTTAAATATCTCAACTCTTATCTAAATGATGTGAATTTTTAAATTGCCATTTGCAATGTTTGCTTAATTGTTTGATGAAAAATATAAATGCTATAATAATTACATTATTCTTTCAGACTTCAATAAATTTACCATGGGTGATCCTAAGGAGTAAGTGTCAAACTTCATTTTGTATTTTATTGAAATGCTATTTTTACTGAAAATTTAAATTTTGACGTGTAAAGTTAATTTAGAGAGCTCTTTTTCTTTTTCGCCGTTAATTTACCAATGCGAGATTTTAATAATTGAATATATTTGAATTTAAATTATTAAGTTTTGTTGCCTTTGAATAATTTTTTCCAGTATCAAAATTTTTGATAAAACTAGTAATTTTTTTTATAATTCAGTATTGATATTCAACTTCTCAGTATTAAATGATTAAATGCTTACTCTTAGTTCTTAATTTTTTTATTGAAGATCTTGATTCAAAATCGTCCTAGAAAGGATATTTCTTGTGTTCGCATTTTCGAGCTTAAAAATTATTATTTATTTTAGAAAACCTCTTGTATGGAATATTGAATAAGCTTGATTGTATTGCTAATAATTTAGTTTGATTTTATCACTTAATAATTTCCTAATATCGATTTTTTTCAAATTTAAAGAAGTACTTGTTTTAGAATCTGGAATTTTTCAAAAATTGTCTATATTTTCTGTAAATACATAACTATACTATAACAAAACGAATTTTTTATTTCCCTCTACTCTATTTAAAAGTGTATCTCTAAAAAATTTTCAGTACTTAAATTTACCTATTTAAGAATGATAATCATTAAAAATTTATTCTCTCACTTATTTAAATTCGATTTATAGATGTCAGTTCAGTTTCATCACTCTCAAAATGTTTGTCATTTGCTGTAATGTATTTTATAAATATTTCTTCTAAATTTTCGTTTTTACTATTTTGTTGTTTGTAGCTTCTGGATAATTGTATATTCATTGCTGTAATCTATATTTGTCTTATTATATATGGAATCGACTTTCAAATGTAATAAGTTAAAATTTTAAAAATTGGTTATAACTATACATATATCAGGTATCCCATTCTGTTTTCAAGATTAACGTCTGTTCAACAATTAAAAGTATAAACCATGAAAAATAGTAGAAAATGCAGTATTGAAAATTTGATACTTTTATCTGCCTGCAGTATTGCTTATTGGATTTTGGACTTTGAGCTAGAGAACACAATCATTAACTGGCTTACAATGTTTTAAAATTCCTTTTAAAAATATTTATATGAGCAAAATCAAAAATAAAATTAAGAAATAAAAAATGTAACTTTTTAGTTGTCATTTTTTTAATGAAAAATTCTGTAAAAAAATTTTTGTAAGAAATTTTACATAATTCATACTAAATGGCAAAAGAGTAATAAATTTTTTTGCCATTTCGTAAGACTTATTTAATAATTATTGAAGTTGATATTCATTTTATTTATAATTTTTAATATTATATACATTAAAAATTTAAGGCTTTTATATTAACTCTTTAATGTTTACTAAATTTTTATTAAGATTTAATATGTAGTTAATATTGCAGAATTTATTTTTGGTGTTATTGTATTTTTAAATTATATATGTTAAAAAAAGGTTAGTTCAACATTTTGTGTGTTAAAATCCCACCTTGTACTTGGATGTTTGTAGCGGTTTGAAATCCACTTTAAATCATTGGCCCTACTAAAGTCCTTTGTATGCAAAAATAACCATTAAGTGACACAACATATAACAATAATTAAAACACTTGAATTCATTATTGCTTTGTTTTATGGATCTTTTCATATGTAAAAATTTATAATCTAAAAATTATTACTATATAATAGGTAATTATTCTGAAGTCAGATATAAATTATTATTCTAAAATAAAATTTTGATGGATCTGTTTTCAATATTAGAATATTAACAAATGATTAAATCAAATACACTGAATGACTAAACTCTGATCAGTAATTTGTAATGTTTGATGCATACACATTGTATGCCTAAATCTAAAGAAAATTTTGTTATATAAAAACACACATTTTAAAGTTGTATTGCTATGAATTAGAAATAAATATAAAAAATAGATACTAAAATTTGAAAGTTGGAATTAATATATTAATTTTCAAATTGTCTTAATATTTTGTTTGAAGGATATATTGTGCTAAATATTTTTTTTACAGAAATTTGTTCCATGACTACAAATTATCAATTTCAGTTATTTTAAAGAAGTACTTTAAAGTTAGCACTTAATTCAATGTGACAGTTGTGTCTTACCAATATAGTTTTATGACTAACTGCTCTACTATTCACCAAGGTCATATAGTTGGAAGCATTGAGAAGTTTTACAAATACATCAGTGTGCTTTTTTGTAGATTTCAGATGTTCTTTTGATAAGACAAAGGAGTCCAAAACTATTGAAATTTTAGCTGAGCTAAAGATACCATTCAAATTAATTTAAAGGAATCCAAAGCAGCAGTTTTAGTTATTTTTCAGAAATTTTCAATATCAGTGCTGGTGTCCGACTGGGTGATATATTATCAGTATTTACTTTTTAATTTGATACTTGAATTTGTTATTAGAAAAACATGCTATTTTATTAGTAATAAGGTCTCAGGCCTTATTACTAGTAAAGTAGCTTAATTTTGTACAGTTATTGAGAACTTACTATTAATTTAAATTAAAAATTAAAAGTGGCTGGCACAGTTAGCCTTTTACTTAATGATCAAAAACAATGGAAAAAATGATTTGTCAGCATTTGTAGTAGTTATCTGGTTTATAATATTAAATTCAAAGCTTAATAATTTAATATCTTTGGGTACAACAATAAATTTTTGAAATATTATTTCAGAAGATAACAGAATCTTGAAGTGGAACAGTTATTTTCCTCATCGGCCTCTGTTAAGAAATAAATTCACCCCACATCCATATGCATGCAATTAAACAAAAATTTACAAGTCATTTATTCGTTCTGTTGTGACATGATTATGATACTTAAATGCACAGAAAAAGGAATAATTTATTAGTTTTTAAGTGGAAAATATTTAGAAAATTTTTTGGTCCTTACTGTTAAATAATTGTTAAAGAATTAGAACTAATGATGCATCGAAAGTTATTATCAATTATAAAAATATAGTAAAATTTGTCAAAGTAGACTTTTAATAGAGATTATCTCATAAAGGTTTAGAAGACTTCTGTAATTAGATACTTGTATATAATGTCATTCGATCTTTGCAGATAAAATTGTCTGCTTATTTTCTAGAAGCAAATTAAAAATTAATGAATGAAATGAGTATTAATTGAAAATTAATTCATCTTGTAAAATGTACACAATTATCCTAATGAATTAGTGTTAATGATTTGTATATTGAAATGAAGAGAAAAAGAAATTGGAATTACACTCAAGTATAGATTTGTGATAAAAAAAACTTGTATTCATAAATTCAGTTTTTGTGGTCTCAAAACGTCTGCTGAAATTTATGGAAAACAATTACTATATTTTCTGTCCTCAGTTGTCTTGTTGAAGTGAAAGTCTGATTGTCTTAAAGCTGAAGGAATTGTTTTTGTGAACACAATCAACGAAAGATTACCTGACATTCTTTTGTAAATAAAACTTCATTGACTGCTTCTGGAATCAATAGTATAAAACATCAATTATCTTAGTCTTAATAACATAATTGCACTCTGGTATTTGTAATTTAGTTTGGTCATTGTTGAAAGAGCAATAGATATTATAGGTTCCAATTATAAAATTTAATACATTAGCAATAATTTAAGCAGTTTTCTACTTTTATAGTTCTTCCTTAACTTTATAAAAAATATCAGTATGTATTCAATGTTAGGGAAAAGTTTGAAGGAAAATTGGAAAAACTAAAAAGTTATTTAAATATGTTATTGTATGTCTTCTGAGTAATTATTTAGTTGAAAAATAATCTCTTTGTGAATATGATTGATAGTTTTGTAAAATAAAGCTTGAGTATTTAGTAAACCTGTCTGAAGCAACTTGTGAAAAATTGTATGAGGGTAAGAGAAAAAATATTGAAATAATTGAATAGTTATTGAAATAATACATACTTAGAAACTCATGTTCTGAGAATTTTAAAAATTAGATGAAAGTAAATAATTATGAAGAAAAGGAAATCTAAAAATTCCTTGTAATTGTAAAATTTTAGATTTTAATGTAAATTGAAAAAAATTGCAATTGAGAAAAGTTAGCCTTGGAGAAACCGGGAGAATATTATTGAAAAGAGTGCTTTCTTATAGAAGTAACAGATTAAGCAATATTTTGCAATGAAATTTATGCAAAAATAAAATATGTTTAATTTGTTATATTAACTCAAGATCTTCTATTTTAACTTGTCTTTAATTTTCTGGTCCTGTTAATTTTAATTGTGTATTGGCTGTTAAATGGCAAAATCTTTTCTTTGTGATTATACAAATGTTGTGAATTTTTTCAGTAATTATAAATTAATGTTTTGTAATTGCTTTGTTTTTAATAAAAATGTCAAATTAAAACAGAAAGTTTAATTGTTGTGGAGATAGTCATTAAAAGATTAAGCCCTTGAATAAACTGGTTCGTAAAATTTACTTTTGTATTTTGGAGGGATCCTTGTTCAATTTAACAGTATTAAATATGTAGTAAATAGATTGTCAAATTAAAATTTGAATTCAAAGTTTTTGAATTATTTCTTAAATTATAGAAATCTCATATTTTAATTTTTTATAAACACAGAAATTATTTAATTAAAAATACTTAAGTAACTCCTTATAAAATATATATATAGAAAAATTTAAGTTATTTTATCAAAATCAAAAGTTATTTCAAATACTTAAAATTGCTTTTAATGATGCTATTTATTTTTGAAATTGAGACTTTCTAATTTTGTGTATAAACTATATTGAGTACAACTCCATTATACCCATGTATGTTTATCATTGTAACAAAAAAATTCGGTTCAACAGTTCGTGGGTTCGAATCCCACCTTGGGCATGGATGTTTGTAGTGGTTAGGAATCTACTTTAAACCGTAGGTCCCGGTCTAATTACCCCTCATGTGCAAAATATGACAGTTGGACGACAAACAAACATTGTAACAAAAAAGAAAGGAAATAATTACTGATTTTCATGTTTACATCGTGTATTCTTTACAAAGGTTTACTTTTTAATAACTACTAAGATATAGTACTAACCTCTTAGTTACATTTTATGAACTAAATGATTATTTATTGATAAATCTTATTTAAATGCCAAAGTTTATTTTTGATGGGAGCTGCTTAGTGAGCCTTTTGATTGTAGGGCTATAATGGAATAGAGTACTTCATTGATAGTCAAAAAGTTTAGCATTAGAAATTCTTTTTTTTTTCCCCTTTTATTGTAGATATTGATAGCATATTAATATAGTTATTGTGACTGTATTCTGAAATTCTGTGTACATTTTTTAACATTCTAATATTTGATATTAATTTATAGAGAAGTTGATGGTCCTAATGAGCAAAATGATGTGGAAAAATCTGAAGCTGTCAGTATAGAAACTTTAGAAGACAAACGTATGTTATTTATGTAATTTTACTAAAATTGCATATTGATTTCAATTTAAAAATGTGTATATAATGAAATCCATACAAGGAGACAAAGCAGTTGTATTACTTACATATCAGTTAATGTCTTAGTTATATGTTGAATGAAAATATTAATTTTCAAATTTTCTAGATTCAGGCTTTCTGAATTTATCTTTTAAAATTCACAAAGTAACTGAGTTAAAATTTATAGAGTATTAAATAATTTATTTTATATATTAATAATTGGTGAGTTAGTGCTTGAAATGAATATCATTTATAGACAAAATTATTGCAAAAATACTATTTTATCAAATGCTGGAAATATTGTACTTGTTAAAAAATTAACCAGATTTAAAGCATTTTAAAAGTGTTAATTCTTTAACTTTTAGGTGTTTCATGCTTAAAAAATTAAGAACTAATAGACCAGTTTATAAAACTATTATATCTTAGTTTTGTAAGTTACATTGCAATTATTTGTTGATTAACCTAACTAAAATATTGTTATATTTTAGTTATCAGTAATTTTAAATATCTTTCCTAAATATTTCAGTTCTAAAATTTATGGGTTTGCTATCTTAAATTCTGATGTTTATTGTAGTTTAGATTTCCTTTAAACTGTAAGTCCTTGTTAAATAAGCTTTTATAGGCAAAAGGAAAAAAATCATACTTACATAGCTGTCAACTCTACTTATTTTATCAGGAAACTCCAGATTTTTCATCATTTCTCCTGCTTTTCCAATAATGTATGAAAATTGGCTGATTTTTGGCAATTTCAGTGAAAAACTTAAAAATAGCTGAAATATTGCCAGAACAAAGTCTATTAATCTTATTAGAAAGAAGTTGAATTAGATAAGTTTAGTAAGCTTAATTTATAGCTATATATTCTCAAAATAAGATGTTTTGAACAAGACTTCAATAATTTTAAAAAATGTGTCAGCAATGTATAGAAAAATATTGCCATGAGTTATTCAAATTTAAAATGTATTGTTTTTTTTTGGACTAAGTATTTAAAAACTTCTATATTCTTATAAGTGTTTGTCATTGAATTAAATTTATTTAGTAATGTATTTTATAAGTTTAAATAAAAGTTGATGTTTATTTTTTACACATGTAGTATATTCTTTTATTTTTTATAGTACCTTTATGAGGTTGATGAATATTTTTTTAAAATGTTAAGATTAACACAATATGTTTATACATTCTGAGAATGATTTATGTTAATCTAAAGAGTAAAATAGTCTATTTGTGGTATCTCAGTTTTAAACATTGTTTCAAGCAAAATACTGCAAGTAGTGTCTTCTGAATTTTTTGTTTCTTAAAATCAGTAGAATCTGCTGATTTTTTCCCTCCATGGTTGGCAGGTATGTATTTATATTTTTTGAGAGATGTAAAAAATTGTCATTTATAAATATTTGTGTGTTTATACATCTAAATTTTATTTTTAAATTGGAGTAATTTAGATATTTTTGGCACTAATTCTAAAAGTTTAAATGAAGTTTTATTAAATAAAATGCTGCAAACATATGTATTTGATTTTTCTAGAAAATTGCCCAAAGCAGCTTGATAAACTGAAAGAACTTATCCTCAATCATGTTGAAAATGCTTGTGATCAAACGGCTTCTTTGCCGAAATCTGTGATTAGACTTGTGGGTGCTTTAAAAGGTCTTCAGTATCAACATGTCCTTAAAGAAGTAGATTTCTTCAAGGAGCTTCATGCACTTGAAATAAAATATGAATCTATATTCAAGTCTTTGTATGATAAGGTATGTATTAAGATTAACTTAGTTTTTTCTGTTCAGGCCACACTGACCTCATTTGTTCGCGAGTTCTTATTTTTGTGTGATCTTGTTCAATAATGGCAGCTGAGATTTGTAAAATATGTAGTGGTTGCAATATCCTTCATGTAAAAATCCTCTGCAGTGACAGCCAAAGTTTTCTCAGGATCTTTTTCTTGGTTCTTGCTTCTGAATGACGATCTACTCCTTTTCAGAGTCACATGCCATTGAGTACACTATTAGATAAAGGTATCACAATTTTTTTCCTTTGTAGTGCAGAAAGGAGAAAATCATGTCTGGGTGTTGGAAAAGGCTTTTGATTTTTATGAATCTATTTATAATGAAAATATTTTTATACAGTACATTGAATTTTCCGAAATACTATACCAAGTTATCTGAAATTGTATTCTTTAGCAGAGAATACAAGTTGTTGTATTAAATATAATCTTTTTTATTGGAAATTTAGATGGTTTTTATATAATTTTTACTCTTTACATTTAAATAATTTGTTTTTCTTCAATTATTTAAAAATAGGGTTTATCTTTGAAGCTTCTAAAATTTGAAAATTTAGGTGCATTTCAAACTCTTGTAATTTTAGCTTGACTCCTTAAAAATCTTGATACTTTTGAATTTTTACTTACCTTGATGTATTTTTTTCTGTCAAAAAATATTAATATTTTTTTGTATATTTTAAAACTTTTAATGAAGTCTTTCAAAAACTAAATTGAGTATTAGCTCTTAACACTCTTTACTAATATATAAACTCAGCTTTATCAATATTTAAACTTGATAACTTTTATGCAGCTTATAAAATTTATGCAACATTGCTTACTTTTACGCTTTTACTGATAGCATAGAATATTTTATGTGTTATTGCTCTTCTGGGATAAGATGTAAAAGAAAAAATATTTTTTAAGTTTTTTCTGTTATAGTGGTGATCTTTTCTCATTGACATAGTTAGAAATGGAACCATCTGTTGTGGAAAAATTTCTTTTCAGGCTGTGTGGTCATGGAAGCAATGATCAGTCAGAAAATACCCATTTCTACTTTTTTCCTATTAAGGTAGGAAAACGCAAGTTGAAAAACTATAGATTTGAACAGAAAATGGTAGAAGTATAATATTTTTCTCCTTCAGTCATGGAACAAAACTCAGTGCCATTTATTTTAACTACTATTGGTGGGTACTACTACTTACAGTTGATGAGCAGAATTAGCTTTGAGGCTTTCTTGGGGTGACGGCAAGCATTTCGGCTGTGTTGTGGGTAATATGATTATTCATATTTTGTTGAAAATGGGTTATAGAACACTTAATGAATCTTATTTTCAATCTTTCAAAAATAATTACAATGTTAAGTTTTTAGGTAATAAAGCATCAGCTAAAGGAACTAAGTTTGCTCATTACGTAATTTGCAATTGTATATTGAATGCATATCACGGCAAGCATTTTAACATTTCTCTTCAAGTAATGGGCAAAGTATGTACCAAAAGCAAAAAGTATAGCAAGCACTTCTAAATTGGATGTTTATTTTAAAAATGATCTTTTTCTTAGAGTTAGGTTTATATGTCACTGAGTACCTCTGCTTTTATCAGCATTTTAAAAATGATACTTGGAGAGAAGTCACTCAAATGGAATTATATTGTACTTTATTCTTGATTGAGCACAACATACCAAACTTTTTCAATCTCATTCATGAATATATTTAAGCTGTTTATTGTGACTTATAAATTTAATAAGAGAAAATATAAGGACTCTACTTTTAAATGAATTTGAACACTTAAATATCTCTTTTAAATATTGTAATTGGATCCAATAATGTAGCAGGAATGCAAGGAAAGACAAAAAGGTGTGATTACCTATTAAAGGACAAACAAAGTTCTTGTAATTTGATAAATCTTGCCTCTAAGAATAGAGTGCTACAAGCTTACAAGTTAAAGTTTATGTAGTCTTACATAAACTTTAATTGGTAAGCTTGCAGCATTTTTATTTAAATCATAGTGTAAGTAGAGAAAGGTTTGATCTTTCTCTATTTAAATCATTTAAGCGTAAATATCTATTTAAATCATAGTGTGAAAAGAAAGTCTAAAAAAATTTCAAGAATTCTGTGTGTGACACTTAGAAAACCAGATATGTTTTCACATGTTGACTTTCACTACAAAAGACTTCAAAGACTCTTTGATTAATGGAATCCCCTTTTAAAATATTTTCATGATAAATAAAATTTAAAATGAGAAAAGTACACATATTCAAAAAATCTAGCAACTTTCAACATTCCAAAAATAAAAGCTAAAAATTCTGATCTGGGTATGCAGTACATCAAAGTTTAAAGCTAAAAAGATGTAAAATGGAGTTAGAGAAAAAACTTAACCTGTTTTTATTATCTTGTATAAATAAAGCTTTTAGTCTGTTTTTGCTTTACGCTATAAAGGTGTTTGAAGAGTATAATGTTCTGATTATTGATAATGATAGCCTACTCTTTTTCTATTTGTTTCTGTTTCTTAATGCATAAAATTCACTGAATATTAATATTTAAATATACAACTTCTTTGTGAAAATATAATTTTTAAATCTTGCACAGTGAAAATTGCATATATTTTTCAGTGAAAATAGATGAATTTGTTATCAATGAAATAACGTTTTGATATAATAATTAGATAAATTTGTTATCAATAAGGTTTTTAATATGCCTAGTGGAAAGTCTTTTTAATAACCAATAGATTCTGGAAAAGCTGTAAAAAGATTATCTTTGTGTGGTTCAGAAAAAAAGAATTGTGTAGAGTTTCATTCATTACAAGTATGTTAGACTTCAAAATTATATTGCTGAGAAATTTGATAGTATTAAAGATTAAATACTTTTCATACTTGCAAAATTATTGTTACGTATGGAAAGTATCTAATTTGCTTTTACTACTCTCTTAATCAATGGTCTGTTGAACATAGGTTTTCTCTGAACAAAAAATTTAATGTTAGAAAATTTAAATTATCAATCAATTAGGGATAATCATTGATGATAATCTCTGAATTATAGGAAGTGTTAGTAATATAATAATTAGTAAAGGCCTACTTTGTTTTACTTTGGGTGCCAGGCAAAGGTTAATACTTAAATAAATTAAAATGACAAATTAAATAAAGTAGCCCATAACAGAAAGAAAGCAAAAAGCATTTTCAAAAAGTTACAAGTTGACTTATACAAACTTGAAAAATCTATGTTAGGAATTGCTGAAGGCGCTGAAATAATTGGTAAATCAATATTAATTGCAAAATCAAACACTTGTTGCTGTGGTGCTTTAGAGAAGCAATAGTTATTACTCATTAATAATGAATTAAAAGCAAAAGCTTTAAGATGAAAAGTTATCATTTTTTAAATGACAATATTGTGGGTGTATTAATAAACAAATATGAAAATCTATTGAATGATTAAAGATATTAGAAAGTCTAGAATATAGATGTGAGATTGTATAATTTTAAAAGAGTTTGAAAGAAAATAATATTTATTTAATAGAAATTGGTGGGGGGGGGTCATCTGTGAAACTTTATTTGATAGTTGTAGTTGTTTTGAGTAAGTTTATTTATTTGAAAAGAGATTATTATAAACATTTTGAAATAATAATAGATAAGAAACTAATAACGATGTTTATAAACTGTAAAATTACCCATTATTTTATAAAATTCCGTAATGTTAAATATTTGAATATAATTTCAAAGCTGTAAATTCAGTAAAGGCTTTTGAGGTAATCATTTTTTTGTGTAAATTAGAAATATATTTATTTCTATTTGCATATATAATTGAAAAATGTTGCATATATATTATATACATATTTGGTTAAGAACAATTTTAAAAAAATCATTTAACATGAATGCTTATTCCTCCTGGAAATTTTTGATGTGATATCTGGAAAATGCTGGAATTTGATTTTGGAAATCTGTATGAATCCTGTAAGAAGTGATGTAAATTAATTTAGAAAATTTTACATTCATATAGTTTTGCTATATTTCATGTTGTGTATATTTTACGAATATATGATGAAATTATAAATTGATAGTAATATCAATGATTAAGTAATTTATTTTCAATTATTTGTGAAAGCAATAAACTTAATACTTTTGAAAAGTTTTTATTTTATTTTAATAAAATGTATAGCATCTATTTCTTTTGTGACAAATAGTAACTGAAATTATTTTTATTAGCGGGCTAGTATTGTCAGTGGTGCATATTTTCCTACAGATAAAGAATGTGAATTTCAAACTGACTCTGATAAAGAACTTGAACTTTCTGTAAGTATTTAAAATACACATGATTTTCTTGTAAAATTTCTTATCTGAAATGTATTAAATATTATGCTTTTCATTAGAATGAAATCCAACAAAAAGTGAAGCTTGTAGATGATACTACTGACAATGAAACTGAAGATCCCAGTAAGTATGCTTATTAATTTGAAAAGTTAGTTTGCTTTATTTTAGAAACACCAGAAAAATCTTTATATATTGTTAATTTAATTTTTTTATATAATGAATTTTCCAAATGAAATTCTAAAATGGAGAAATTGGTTTTGATGTTATCTGTCAAGCATTATCACTTGATAAATTTTTAATGATAACATACAAAGCTTGTTAGATTAATCTCACATTATAAATGTGGATGTTTAATATTTAAGAATCTATTTAAAAAACTAGATTTTGTTTTTAAACTTTAAAAATGGATTTAAAAGTTATTTTAAGTCCTTGAGGATTTGACTTTTTCTCCATTGTGGGAAAAAGAATTTTTTGAAAGAATTCAAGAAAATTCCACCACACCAAAAATATATTTGTTTTTGTATGGCATTTTTATTCACATATATTTTTATAAAAAAAGTGTTTCTGAAGTAATTTATTGAATTTTTAATTGCTATATTTCCATTACATACTTTGTTGTCATTCAGTTGGTATTTAATAAGCTCATTAAAAAATTGATTATTTTTGCAATGTGTCCTGTAAAAGCAGTAATCAAATTATGTATATAAATATACATCACTTACTAAAAATGTGATATTTGTAAATTTTCATTTAACTTTCTCTCTAAATTGAGAAGTCTGTTTAAATCTTCAAGTAATGTGTATCAATGTCAAGAGCTGTAATACAAGTCTATAATTTTTTAATTAAAATATTGAATGTTAGTTCTCGCTTAGAATATTCTATATGCATCTAAATTTTTGGTCATTAATAAGTTGATAATGTGAACATCAGATTGTGAACATATCAGATTTTATTATGATATGCTATTGCATTAACATATTTAAACTTCAATGTAATTTTAATGAATTTTAAGGCTGCTAAAATCGCTATTTTTACTGGATTTAAGTTTATAGCTTTGCAGGCAGCCAACATTAACATCTAGAGGGAGTGCTAGTATTCAGTTGAATGCTGTCTCAACTTCTAGTTACAAATCTGTAGGTGCAAAAAAATAGACTAAAAATGTAATTTTCAATTTTAATATTTAAAAAAATTAGAACTCTTTGTTTCTGATGCTAAAATTTTGATTCTAATCCGTAGTATTTTATTTTTAAAATGTGTAAACAACTGCTTTCGCTCAGTGCCATAGACACTGAAACGGAATTTTATTGCTATGCTTGTTATTTTTCTAAAGCAAATTTCTTCAGAAATTGTGAGTTTTTTTAATTTATTGAATTTAGTTTTGACATTTATTATTATAAAAATATTTTTTAATAATAATAAGCCTCAGTTTAATGATATGCCTTTGAAAAAAGATGTTTGAGGACATCTGTTTAGAAATGTGAGACAGGAATGGCCAGTGACAATGTTAATGACAAAAGTGTTTCCAAAAGCTAAAATAACACATTTGTGTTTAAATGTGAACACTTTTTGAATGGAACTAATTCTGTAAATGAAATAATTGATCTTTCAATACTTTGTGATTGACTATCTTTTGCAGCAATCCTTTTTATGCAAAAACTGTAAAAATGCATCTAGCATTTCTCTCAGCTTCTCAAAACATGTGCAATGTCTTGCAAAAAAAAATATTTTTTGTAAAAACTTAATTTTACTATTTCATTTTTAACACAAAATATCATTAAACATTATAATAGTATGGCTATTAATGTGTTTAATGTAAACACAAGACTCTTAAGCATTAAAATGCAAAGGACAGAGAAAAGCTACAGCAAAAATATTTTGTGTTATTTTATGAACTTGACTTCCTTATAACACAATTTCAGTGAAGGGTGTGATGGGTTAAATTCTGCTATTAGAAATGTTGCAGAAGACAGTGTGTGGCCTCTGAAGCATGTCACATTCCAGTAGGTATCGATGGAACGTGGGAACCTGTAATGGGTCTCACTTCTCTGAATGATACTGCTATTGCGTCAAGTAATGATACTGATAAGGTTTCACATGCAGAAGTACTGACAAGATTTAACAACTGCAAAGATAAAATGAACCATGATGGAAATTGCCAGGCCAGAAATTGATAAGCACTATGGTAAAAGTGGTCTGATGAAAGTTCCTGTATCCTGCTTGTTTGATGTCTTGGTAAAACACTAAATAGTTATGAAAGTTTCAATAGCCTCTGAAGGTCAAGGATTCTGAAGTTTTTTTACTCAACTAGAAACTTTGAAAATTTGTGCGTATGAAGCTATTTCCTTTAACAATAGAAATATCTCAAGATGCAAGGTTTTATTATTAGGAATCCATCCAGGTTTATACACTTGCATAGCTATGAGAGTGGATCAAGTTCCGTATACAAAAGAGTAAATATGATATAAAATAGAAATCTGTAGAGGCTAAGATATATAGAAGACATGAAAATGTAGAAGGGAAGATATTTTAGCAGATAATTCAGTAATCCCAGTTTTGGAGCTGGATTGTATTAATTACACAATTTTCATGTTAAATCTTGTTTTTCTCAAAATGGAATTTTTTTTATTAAATAAGAAAAATTTTCTTAAAAAGTATTTAATTAAACATGTTAAATGTTAGAATACTTAAAAAAATGTTACTTCACATGATTTAACCAAAGATTTTTTCAATGTAATTTGAAATTTTATTATTTAAAATGTATTTTTTTTGTTGTTTTAATGATTTAAATTAAAAATTTTAACGAGGTAAGTGAAAAATACATGTTAGTATAGCTATTTTTTATAAAGAAATAAATTTTAAAATAAATGCTCTGGTTAATTATGTAAAAATATGTATTTAACTAGGAAATAAAATTCAAATAATTTGGTTTAATAGTTATTTTTTAAATGTTACTTAAACAGAGCAAGTTTTAACATTGGTAAAGGAATTTTGCTTTGAGAACCTACCCCATTAATATATTAATCAATTAGTAATTAAACAAACTTGCTATACAAAAGGTAATAAAATATGATGCTTCATTGATGTTGTTTGTCTTATTACTTTAAATTAGTCTATTTTCAAGCAATGTAATTTCTCAGGTAGATGGCATTAATTATTCTGTGTAATGTTTGGATAATTTGAATACCATGCATCAAGCTCTGAAAATTCTGGTGCCTGTTAGGAATATATTTGGCCGCTAGTCCCAAATTTCCAACGGTTGAAATACCTTAATATATAAAAAGTGATTTAATGACATCAGTTATTTGATAACTGCAAAATTTGACATCTGTAATTATCAATAATCTTATAATTCAAGCATATGCTGAGGATTAATTCTAGGTTAACTTTACATGATGCAAGATTTTTATAAGCTGGAAGCAGAATCATTAGCACTCTAGTTTTTAAATAACCTTTGGTAGGTTTGATTTCCATATCTGACATGAATGTTTATGAATACTCAGAACCTACTTGAGCTGTTAATCCTTTTCATAGAAGGTGTTATAAGCAAAATGTAGCTATATAGTAACAAATCTAATTATTAGCAAAATGTGGCCTTATAACAAATAAATTTAAGTTGCGATTCAATTCTCGTAAAGTTTTCTAACTTAAAATTAGTAGTTTTTAAAACAATAAAATTAAGGTTGGAAAAGTGTACTTTATATTTTTTCTTGATATGTTCATTTGAATCCTTTAAAATTATAAAGGATTTGCACCCTTACAGTTTTTAGAAATAGTGGATATTTTTCATTGAATTGTGATTTGAAATGTTAAAAAGGAAAAGTTGGTGAAAGTTTGCAGTATGTCATGTGTAAAGCCTGGATTACTTTTATGTTCAATGTAGTCAAATATGATAGAAACTTTGAAGATATGTGTTCCTAAGTGAATGATGTCTTTGACTTATATTGAAATCATTGTCTTGCATTTTTCACTCATATTAAATACAACAAACAAAAATTTTTAAAAGTGAAAATGTTACCTGGAAAATTTTTTTATAAACCAGAAATTTGAAATTCAGTATTACTAAGTTAAAATTTCAATCTTGGAGGACAACTATTTTATTTGTTTTATTATGAAACAATTTCTTTATAAGAATTAAAAAGAAATGCAAATGTTTCACTATTGTTAATTATGAGTATGCTTCTTGTGCAAATTGATATCAATAAAAAATTTCTTGTAGACATAAAAGGCATTCCTGATTTCTGGCTGACAGCTTTTAAAAATGCTCCTTCAATAGCAGACATGATAGAGGTAATTTCATTCTTAGTAATATATAAAAGTTTTTGTGTGTAGTATATAAATATTTTCTGTTTAAATTTTCTACATATTTTGAGTATTTTTTAAATGCTTGGGAAAATTATTGTAAAGTAGGTTTTCGCATGAAAATATATAAATGCAATATTAATATAAATCTTGGATGTTGGGGAAAAAGTTTAAAATTAACTGGCATCTGAACGGTTTGCGGCCTTTGTATTATCAGTTCATGGATTTGAATTCTACCGTGGTCATGGATATTTGTAATATTTCAAAATCCGTTTTAAACTGTAGGTCTTAGCCTCGTTAATTCTCTAGTGCAAAAAATTTATGGAGTGACAAACCAATCATATTTATGTTAGCCATTAGAGTAGTGTTTTGTAAATGGGCATTGCATTTTTTCTTCAATATCTAAAAGCTTTTCATTATGATCGCTGATTTATCACATACTCCTGTACAAATCACATCTAAATCCATATGCAATAAATACTGCAGCAATGAGCTTATCATAAATTCGTATACAAGTGTCTTATTCTCTCAAATGGTCTAATAATTTTTGTTTATTACATTACGTTAATTACTGTTATATTTTCCTCAATAAAACTTTGCATGTTTAATAGTTCTTGATATTTTTTCTTCATTACAAGTATAGACTGATTAGTGGATTGTATCAAATTTCAGTTTCATAAAACTATCACTCTAGTCTTGTGATCAATCTGCAAAAACTCCCAAGGTCTTTGATCATGTCCTGATCTATGGCCGGTAAAATGGATTCATTTTGAGTAGTACAATTAAATGGAAAGATTAAACTCCATGCAACTTTGAAATAGCTAGTAAACTGGTATAATTTTTGTTATAGTCACTGAAAGTTTAATTTAAATAGAAATAATTGACAAAATACATGAAAAAGTTCAACTGCTATTAAACCGTGGGGAAAAATATTAAAATATTTAATACTTCAAATAGGTGCATCTTAAGTGCTGCATAAATCTGAATTATTGAATAGAAAGATTAATTTTGCTACAAAATTGTTTCATCATAACTAAAATATTTCGAATGAAATTTGAGCATAATTTTCTGCATCATAACTTCAACTACTGCTTTTATAATTAACTCCTATGATTAATTAAAATTCTTTTTAAGGATTTCTGCATGGCTGTTGTGTGAACTGTGACTCAATTTTTAATATTCCATAACTTGAATTAAAATAAACTGTGTTGATTATCAATAATAAAGAAATTTATTAATATTCATACTTTCTGGTTAGAAATATTGTAGTAAGTGGATTTTAAAAACTATGTGATTCATGCTGGTAATTAAATGCTAGACTATGAAATGTTATATATGGTAGGAAGTTGTATTCTAAGTTTAATTTATGTATGCAGTTAATAATTTTGATTAAATATAATTATTTTGGAAACTTATTAATGTTAAATGTATATTTGTAGGAGCATGATGAACCTATCCTTAAGCACTTAATAGATGTTAGGGCAACAACACATATGGAACCAATGGTAATGTTAAATATTTAAGAAAATTAATTTTAGCTTGAAATCTTGCTGTAACAGTTAAAAAACTTATATTTTATTTACGTTCAATCATTAATCTGTTCTATTTTACAGGGTTATACTTTGGAATTTCATTTTGAGCCCAATGAATATTTTACAAATTCAGTTTTAACTAAATATTATGAATTAAAATGTGATCCTGATGAATCTGATATTTTTGCCTTTGAAGGTCCTGAAATAGTAAGAGCTAAAGGGTAAGATTTCTCCTTTTTTCAACATCTTTTTTAAACACTCCTATGTGGAAAAATTTCGAGGGAAGATAGTACTAAATTTCTGCAATATAAGATAAATATATATTACAAGTCTAGGAAAGAAATAAAGTTTGACAATGTTTATTTCCATGAAATATTCATATATATAGATTACACAATAATTTTTTTTAATTTCAGAGATGAAGCATATTGTCTTTGGAATGCATTATTATTAAATTACTTGTATGTTTCTTCCTGGGAAATAATAGAAAGCAATTTGCATGTAAAACAAAACGTTACTGGAAATATGATTTGTTTTTTCAGCTAGCAGAATATTGCATTCCTAATATTGTAGGCTGTGTGAAATGGCTACTTGTCTATGTGATCAGTAGCTTTGCAGGCAGCCGAAATTAACAACTGGAACTAGTGCTAACATTCAATTAGTCTGTTAGTCTCGACCTTTAGTTACATTTTTCCTTACTCTTTCTTGGTAAGTGGAATTGGTAACTGAATGTTATTGTTTGACTAATTGATGTGATTGAAAACTGTTGGAACTTTTAACTGATTTTTTTAGTTATATTTCTGAGCTGATTGTTTTAGTTTTGTTATATGAGTAATATTTTAAAAATTTCACAAATTAATATGTCATAATCAAAATCTAATTTAAGTGAACTGGATAATATTTAATGAAGATTTTATTAATTATAAATTTCAAACTATCGATGATAAATTTAAATAGCATTGTTGTAGACCTATTATTTAAAATTTAATTTTAGCCTTGCATGAATTCTAAGATTCAGTTAGCAAGGTTTGTGAGATAATCGAATTTGTCAGCTTAATAGTTAGCACTTTAACCATTAATCAGTTCTAACAGTAGGTGTTGGATTCACTTCTTGAACTAAAATCTTCACAGTTTGGGATTTACTTTAAAGCAAGTCCCATTCTAATTTATTCTACATGTGCTCAAAATTACCATGATGGACAAACTAAATCCAGATAAATAAAATTAGTTGTTTTGCATATTCACCACACTATAATATGAAAAGTTGTGATAAAACTATTTTTCATCTCATAATTTTATCAAGTCAACCTTCATGTTTCTCTTTATATTTATATATAAGCTAATAAACCCTTAAATTCATAGTTTTTTCCTATATTTTCAAATTATTAACATTGTTAATTTTCTTAACTGATTTTTCTTATCTTGTAACTTAAATTTGTTCTTAATGGTTTTATATTCCCAAAAACTAAAAAAGAGAACTTTTGATCTATAGTAATTTTATCAAATAATTGTTTATTTTAAAGGGCTGTAATATTTGAGAAAAATAAAATTTTTAGAAATTCTCAGATTTTAATGTTAATAAATATTTTATGAATTTTAGATCTATGTTTAAAAATTATTTCTTTTACAGATGTTCTATTGATTGGAAAAAAGGGAAAAATGTAACTGTTAAAACAATTAAGAAAAAACAAAAACATAAGTCTAGAGGTGCTGTTAGAACTGTAACAAAGCTTGTCCAAAATGAATCTTTCTTTAATTTCTTCAATCCCCCCACTGGTAAAATATTTTCTTGCTTTTTATAAATAAATAAAAAGACATATGTTAACTTATAATATTGCAGTTAATACATGTAAGATTATACTAACTTTTCTAATATTTTGTTTTCTTGATGTTTCCTACTTGAATTATAACAATTTTTAAAATTTTATTTTTCAGTAACCGAAAATGAAGAGGATATGGTAATTATTTTCAATTTTTCTATTGTAAATTATGTTTATGTGAATTTTTAACATAATAGTAATGAAAATAAATTTTTGTAAACTTTCTGCGAGAATAACTATAGACAATAAAATAACTTGTTTTATAGGATGAAGAAACTCAGAATCTCCTTACTAATGACTTTGAAGTTGGAAACATATTGAAGGATAGACTTATACCTCATGCTGTCCTATTTTTTACTGGAGAAAATATTTTGGATGATGAGGTAAAGTTGATGTAGTGTAATGTTATTAGAATAATTCCATGCGATTCAAATAAAGTTTTATTTAGCAATTAACAATTTGGGTAAAACCCACTTTCTAACAAGCTAACAAAGAACAAGTGGCTGTGCAAACTACTACAAAAGGGAAGTGTTTTTTCCATAGCCTTTGGGGTTGTTGATGTATTTGGCGTACGGAAAAAGTAGCCAACTTTCAAAGCGCTGCCGCCAACAGTTTGGTTTGCTTAATTGTTATAAATACACAATTGCAAATCTAATAATGTGTATAATTCTTGAAAATTGCTAATATTTTCTGGTCCCCTTAAATCCTGTAATTTTGAGTTATTTCCTCAGGAATACTAAATATATTGTAGAAAATTTATCAGATATTTGTTAAATTTTAATTTCTTTTTTGTTTAAAATGAATTGGACCAAGAAGCAGTAGAATATTTTTATTTCCAATATTTATATAAAACCAACAGTTTGATCAGAAATCAAAAGATGTATAGTTGCTAACTAATCTGGTTTGGCCATACAGCATGCCTTGTCAAAGTCATTTGGCTGAAATTTATAAGAATTCATAATGTTGTCAATTTTATCAAAATAGGAAAGCTTCCTCTTGTGTTTTGAAGGTGATCAATCAGCAGTTCTAAGGTGTATATTGCATGGAATAAGGGAATTAACATAGTCAAACATTAAAAAAATCAAGATTTTAATGTTACTGATTTTTTGTGTAATCTTTTTTTCTAAATATTCAATTGGTGAGTGACATTTGGATGCACAATCCACACATTTGTTTCAATTTCTGAAGTTTAAATCTCTTGAAATATTACATAAAGTTCAGTTTTTAAATTTTTTTCTAATTTTTACATTCTTCATTCAAAAATTGCAATTGATGCACGATTTTAATTTAGAAATTATAATTTATTTAAAAGCAAAATTTGTATAATGACATTGGAAATTCCAAAATGTTACAATAGTTGTTATATTTCAATTGAATAATGTTTTTGTAAATAAAGTCTGCAGTTTTTCAGGTATTGTTAAGTACATAATTAAAATTGGATCAGTAAAGAAATTAATTTTCTTATTCAATAAACAAAAACCACCAATTTAATTATTTGCATTAAAAATATTCGGTAATTTTCCTAATATCTGAATATTTTATGAAAATGAAATTTACTTTCCATTGTATGTCTTGTTACATTTTTATTTTAGTATATTTAGAGTATCAATTGTTGATACCTTTTGAATTTTCTTAATTTATATGCATTAATTCTTTGATTGAAATTGAAAATTGATTTAATTTAGTAAAAGCTTTTTATGCTTGATACAGCTTGTTAGTAAAAACTAATAAAATTTTTAGTTTTTTTAGTATCATTCATTGGAATATTCTATATGAAATATTTTATCTTTAGATCTTTAAAATGTAAAATCTAGAAACTTGTCATTTTCAGGTATAATTATGCATTTGAAATTGACCTGTTTTAAAGTTATTTCACTCGTGTAGAAGTAATCATTGATAAATTTAGCTCATAATACAGATTAATATAAAATTAAAAATTTATCTTTTTTTGAAATTGTATTGAATGATTATTTTGATCCTATTAAATAGTTAGCATTCTTTCTTTCTATTTTATTACAAAATAGACAATTGTCTTATGATAATTTATATCTGCTTTTGTGGTGAATGCTGTTGAATACAAACTTTCTAAGAACAATTTGATTAGGGAAAAAAAAAATTGTTAACTGTCATTTTAGCTACAATCAAAACAGTGTCAAGGGCTAATTTGTTATAAAAGATAATTGTATTAAATGCAGGGTGAATCAGTGTGGAAGATACATATGTAACAGTTTAAGCAATTCAATAGTTTGTCAATGTAAACAAAAAGAAAAATAGATATGATTTGGTAAAGAAAAATATTTAAATTGCAGAGTCTTTATAAATAATCGTGTCATCATTGCACAACAGCCTTATGTGAACCTATGCGTTCCTCAGATTTTCCCATTCTGCCCTTTCAGCAATTCACTTCAATTTTTCGCTTTTTAGTGTGGCAATGTACTCATTTTGTTGGTCTTCGGTCTCTTTTTGGGATTTCCTCTTGTGGTCTTGAAAGGGATGGGTGGGCTTAAATTAAAAGCTGTTCATTCTGAAATGTCTTGCCCATCTCATTTTGCTTAGTTTTAGGTACTTAATAATATCATTATTAAAAATCGAACTTCAAACTAATTTCTCAGGTTATTTTTTGTCAATACTTGTCACAAAGAAGGAAAATATAATTAATACATAAAGTTTTCTTCAGATATTCTGTTAACATAAAATGTTTCTATTCACATTTGAAATTCAGAGAAAATTAATGAAAAGTAGCAATATTCTATTTTTGTTTCATTTAATAAAAAAATTAGCGACAGTATAAAACTTAGCATCTGTTTTTTCTAAACTAGTTTGATGAGGAAGAAGATGATGAAGATGAGGAAGATTTTGATGAAGATGAAGCTGATGAGGATGAAGAAGATGAAGATAATGACAATCAGTGCCTGGTAAAATAATCACATGCATTTATGTGAACTGTTTTTATGTACATTAGTGAGTTTTATTCCTTTATGCTGTTTGTAAATTTTGTAATTCACATGTAAAACTACAATAAATTTATTTATCTGTCTAGTTTTTGTGTATGCAGTTTTTTCATATCAATACTAAGCACCTCTTGTGTTTGGAGGTATAAGTTAATAAACTCCAAATACTTATTCACATTTAGTTTTACGATTGATATGAAGTATAAAGTAGGAATAGATTATTATATTCTGATGGATATAATATTATGCTTAAATAAAGTTTTAGGTAAATGTTGAGTACTTCAACCTATTGTAATTCTTGTTAAACAAAATTAAGTTCAGAAATAAGTCACTTATATAAATTATGTAGTTCATATATTTAAATATGCTTGCTGTATTGATCAAAGTAGCAAAACCTGATGCTTGTTTTTATTTAAAAATGCTGCAAATTGCTATATACATTTGTGTATTTAAACTGTTAGCTCCTTATTTTCTTTTTAAACTTGTATTGGATTCAGTTTCATTAAGATTCTTCCCAAAACATTGTCTAATTTTGTGTCTCTTGAAAATAGATTATCTTTATTTTTTCTTTGCAGAATCGAAAGAAGTCTCGTGGTCAACAAAATCAGGGGGCTCCTATACCATCTGAATGTAAACAACAATAAAGAACTTGGAAAATTTCTATGCCATATTTATCCCGATCCAGAGTTAAGCTTATTATGAATTGAAATGCTCTTTGTGTTAATAAAGTTGGTTTTTTATAATACTTATTGTATCTGATTTATTTTGAAAATGTTTTCTTAAATTCATTTGTGCATTTTTTTATGTTTGGATTTGGTTTTTTGAATATCATTTATAATTGAAATTTTTTGAACTATATTTGTTTTTAAATATAATTTTTTATATTAGAGCTAAATTTTTAATTTTCCCTTGAAAAACTTAAAAAGTTACTGTAATAAAGCAATTAATATGTGCAGTTTTTAAATTTTAAGTGATTTCTTTAAATTTATATATTTATTTGAATAATTTTTTCCTTAAAAAGTCTATTTTCTTAAATTGTGAATTTTGTTTTATTTTGCTATATATAGTAATTGTGAGTACATAGAAAAGTTTTTTCCCCTCCAGAAAACCTCTTTTAGCCGTCTATTTTTGCAAAATTTTGAAAATGAATGGTTAAAGTAATATGTAAAAAAATCTTTAAAAAAACACACCAAACCAAATGTTTTGGAAACAATTTAAATATGCATTTTGAACTTTCATATTTTTTAGGTTTTATTTATGAATATTAAATTTTAAGGAATTCTCTTTTCAAGTACTACAGATTTCATGTAATTCTAATAATATTTATATTAACAGTTGATCAGTATTTTGTAGTATTTGTTAAGAAATATATATGCTTTTTGTGTATAATAAGCTTTAAAAAATGTGACTAGTTTCAAAATTTTTTAATTGTGCTAGTTTTGTGTTTAAAGGATATTGATAACACCATCGAAATTTTTCATGGCCACACATCAAGAAATCATATTTATCCGAGACTACTAAGGTGTGGAAATCTGTAATTTTGTCTTTAATTACATTTTATTAAGTTTCTAGAGACAACTTTTTTACAAAATTGTATCAAGTTTAGCTTTCCTGTGAATGTGAGAAAGAATGATAATGAATGATAACAAAAAACTATAATTTCATAGGTTCGAATTTTACTTCTGTCTGCATGTTAATGGTTCCGAATCCACTTCAAACTGTCGATCTCGGTCAAATTAGTCTTAGTGCATAAATTGATTGCTGTGCGACAAGACCAAACCGAAATCTCGATTGTTCAAGAAAAGCAAGTTCTGTTCTAACTTACTAATTTTCAAGTATCATTTAAGGCCCTGCTACCTCCGTTGATGAAAATTGAATCCTATGTCAATCCAATGGAGCAGATCTTAATGTGTCACAAGTGCCATTTTCGTAATAGAAACTTGCTGTCCTATGCAAATTACAAAAAAAAAAAAAAAAAAAAAAACACTACAACTACTCTTACTTCTAAAAATATAGAGCGTTTAAAATATTTTTAAAAGTATCTGTTGCATTAAATTTGGTTTAGAGAGATATTTCCTATGTTGCTTCATACTATTACAAAATAAACATTTCTGTTTATTTTAAACTGAAAATGCTTTTGATTGCATTAATATTTTGATAAGAATTTTGGATTAGAAATCAAACTCAATATTTCTGTAAATCAAGCTCTGCATACAATGCCACCTATGAAGCTGAAAATTTTTCAGCGCCGAACTTTACATTACGGTAAACTAAAGGGAAAAATTTCTCCCCTTACGATTCTCGTTTTATAATGCCGTAGGCTTCAAAGTCGAGAATGCAGACTTAGTTTTTCTTACTCAATGAAATTTGAATAAAATAGATCTGTAAATGCATGTTAGATTATTGCTTATTTACGTCGTAAAAGTAGCTATGATATATATTTTTAAATCCACTTTGTTTAATTTAAATAAATTTTAAAACAATTCACTTGTATGTATGTATATATATATATAATATAATTATAGATTTATAAGAAACGTAAAAAAATTTAATTTTTTTTATGTTATAAGTTATTCTTTTAAAATTACTCTTTAACCAAGAGAAACTATTTTGAAATAAAATTTAACTGAACCAAGGTATTTTTGATCATTCTTATATTTCAAATTCGATTTGAATTCTGTTAATCATTTTTGACCTTTTAATGAATAATAATTGTAAGAATCACTCAGCATTGGATTTTTGTGTCCACAATATAAACCGAACTCTAAAATATAAGTATAATAATTTCTTTAGAATCACCGGGCAATTCTCCCCAAGGCGGCAATGTGTAATTCCAGTGTCTTTCTTTGAGCATTTTGAACTAGCCCGTATTTTAAGAAACCTGGGGATAATGATTCCTACACCTGTTATTGGGAAATACAAAAACAAATCTTAAGATAGATCCCTAAACGTCGGCTCCAGATGGGAGTTCTAACTTAAAGAAAGTAGTTGCAATAATTTAGCGATTAAAAAATATGAATATTGTTCATGAATATAGCAACATATTTTGCTAAAACTAAGTCTGAACATATTTTGTTTTTTAGCAACATATTTTGTTTTTGATATGCTTATTTACATACTTATAATTCTTTCTAAAAAAAGAATGGGTATTAATATATACATAAATATATCCCGTCGACCTTTTCCGCTTAAGAATAAGTCGTACAATTTTGTAAATTTTAATAATTAATTTTCGAAATCTGAAGGAAAAGCAGAATAGTTTACTTATATCTCAGCACCATATAAAATACAAGTAAGTAAAAACTATTTTATATGGTGCTAAATCGCATCATCGACATTTAGTTTTACGTAGATATGGTTGATGGGATAATGCAAAAGTACCATAGAAGGATGAAATGAAGTTATCTCATTTTCTGATTTCTGTGTTTTAATAAAAATAAACATACATGGAATAAAAAAGCCATGGTAAAATTAATTTTACTAAATAAATTGTTTTTGTGACATTTTATCATGGTTTAATTATAAGTTAATATCTCATTTTTTTCCAAAGGCAAAATTAAATTTTTTCCAATTCAAATAAAAATTTTCTGTACACATTAAATGTAATTTAAAAAACTTTGTTATTTAGTGTGTACATTGTCTATTTTTTTAAATTCAATATTCTAAATTTATTTAGCTTGTGATTTATCTTATGAGATAAATGACAAGCTGTGAATATTGAACATCTATAGTTCAGCTTGAGAGTGCAAGTCATTTATTTGAAAAAAAAAAAGTTAATTTTTTAAAATGAGAAAATTTATAAGTAATTTATAAATTTCCTCAATGATATGTATAAAATATTTAAAGACATTTAGTATCGAATTTCCTTCTGATTTCTGTTTTTTAATAAAGATATAAACATATATGATTACTGAATCCTTTTACGCACACAATATTGATTTGCATTTACTTTTTATTGACTTTCGTCAAGCATTTGACAGTATAAATAGAAAAAGGCTACTTTAAGAACTTTCAGGAATGAATATACCAAAGAAATTAACCAGATTGATAAGGATGACGATGGAAAACTCGAAAGCCAAGGTTAAGGTCAACATCAAACTGAGTGATTCCTTTGCATTTAACAAAGGTGTGAGACAAGGTGATGGAGACTTTCGGCTACACTATTTAATCTAGCTCTACATACTGCTATTGAGCCAATTGCACAAAGATGTACAATCTACCATAAATCCAGCCAAATTCGTGCATATGCTGATGACATTGTGATCATCTCAAGAAATAAAAGGACCTTAAAGGAATGTTATAGAGAGCTGGAAAGTAGAACCAACAATGTTGGTTTACAAATCAGCGAAAGCAAGACCAAATATTTGATAATATCGCCCAACGAATCTAGAAGGGAACCAAGAAGTATTGAAATCGAGGGTAAAAATTTTGTAGGAGTGTCACAATTCAAGTATCTTGGAACTTTTATTTGCAACGACAACAGCCTACACACAAAATTAAATGTGCGAGAGAGTGCAAGCTGGTAATAGAGCTTTCTACCCAAATAAAAAGTTATTCAATAATAGATTGATATCACGAAAAACAAAACTGCAAATCTATAAAACCCTCATTAGACCAATGGTTACGTATGCTGGAGAAACATGGACATTGAATTTAAGGGACTTGGAATATATTAGAATTTTTGAACGTAAAATTTTAAGGAGTTGTATTGGAGGCTAAGGTCTGCATAGGGCTGTAACGCCAGTCAGAAGAAGAATAAACATAAATGCGAATAAAATACCATGTGTGTAAAAAATTGAATAAAACTTTCACTAAATAGACCTAACAAAACATTTATAAATTATCAGTTAACCGTATTTACATGACTAATGCCTGGTTTCATTATAAATTCATTTTATTTCAAGTAGTTTCTATTTCTCAGTTTATCGTGCTCAAATCACAAAACAATACTTTGGTTTAGTTATAAATTTATTAGCTCAAGTTTTTTTTTTATAATTTGTGTCATATTTAATTAAAATTTATTTTTTGCATACATGAGTTGTTTTTAAGAAATTTCAATTAAAAAACTGCAGAGAGAATTAAAATATTTTTTGATTTAGTGTGTAGATTGTCTATCTTTTATATAAATTAAAAAGTTCTAAGATAAATCTCAAGCTGCCAATACATTAAATATCTGTTATTCGATTCAAAGTATAACTCATTTATTTAAAAAAATAAGATTTTAATTTTTATAAATGAGAAAGTTTATAAATAATACAGAATTTAATAAATTTTCTCAGTTATATGTACAAAAGATTTTAGAAGAAACTTAGTATTTTATACGAGAAAAATATGCTAAGTTTTAGAAAGATGGGTTAAAAAAAGGAGAAAAAATATAAAGATTAACTTGCTAACCAGATAAATTTATTGACGCTTTCATATCTTTCTGCACAGCAAGCATACCATTGAGAAGAAGCGTAAGTAAATATATGTAAAATAATAATATATATGTAATAGTCTTTAAAGTTATTTTCTTTAATAAATGCCTTGCGAGGTTATATTTCTGCTATGTAGTGCAAATCATGAATCGAATGTCCAACTAACTACAAAAAAATTACTTCATAAAATGGATTTATCACTTACCCGTAAATATTTCTTGAAATGGATCAAATTTTCTTCAAAAAGAATCGTTTTATATCTTTCTACAGATTTGCAAATTCTGAAAACTTCTAATTCTCATATCTTCTACAAATCATTATTTTGGGGGTTCAACGTAACGAGATTAATTACTTTTTGGTTTAGTCATAAAATTGACCAAAAAAATCCAATCGTGATGAATGCCGTATTAAAATCGGCTCCCTCTTTTAAATATCAGTTACAAATACTTTAGTAGGTCATGATGAGCGTGCTCGCATCAATATTAATAATTTGCATATTTCATTTAGCCATAACTGCATGATCTAAATTTCACATGATTTGCATACTTCTTTCAGGGTTTTGCATTTTGGGTGGACAGCCATGCATTTTAAAACGTCAGTCTCTGCTTTTCTGAATCTAGTGTCATTTTAATTTTCATAAATGCATATCACATTGAACATAAACCCTCTACAAATAGACAAAATTAAAATTCGCTAATTATATAGCTTACTTTCAGTAAAATTTCGATTCTTACGTTCGAACTTACGATTTATAAATTCCTACTTGATACAGAATAGAAAGTCCTGTCGCTGATATTACTTTGTTCGGAGACCTATTTATGATATTTTATATTCTTTTCATAAATATACAGCGATAATGAGGCTACTTACCTACATAATTTAAGACGATCAAAAGATCCGTACATAGTAATGAATAGTATATTCAGTATTTTCTATAACATAAATAAAATGCTAGTCAATCAGAAAAGTAATTTTCCGATCACAAATAAGTTAGCTTCCAGGTTTATAGATCAAACAAAGTTATATAATAAATAATTGAAGGGCGCTCCGTGGCTGAGTGGTCAAAGTATCACTCCGCTAATTGCTTAAGAGCGTAGGAGTGTGGGTTCGATTCCCACCGTGGCCCTGGGTGTTTTCTTCGTTATTCTTCTGTGGTTGTACATCTGTCAATGTGCTATGTCGACGAAGACTTACAAGCGGACCTCAAGAATCAAGCATACAAGTCTTGAATATATGTAATGAAATAAAAAAAAATAATTGAATAAAAACAGAAAATGCCAAACTAAATAGGAGTGGCAATAGATATTAATGTAATATATTTGATTGTTTTTATCATTATCTAGATAACTTTTTAGCGTGTTTTTTTTTCAAGTTATTTTTAGGTGGAATTTTTATAAATTCATGGAAATTTTCTCACTTCAAAGTTCATTCTTAAAATGATGAACAAAATATTCATTCCTTGCTTCAAATTGTTATACCAAAATAGTTTTCTTAATTTGTTATACATTAAAAATAAAATAAAAGAAAAAAAACATTGAAGAATGCATTTCTCACAAGTAAGAATTAAAATTTTTAAATTTTAATTGCTCCGATTAGGCGATTAAAATGTTTAAAATTAGATTGTAATTTCTGAACAATATCAGATTTTTTTGAAATTCAACTTTCAAACAAGAAATTATTTTTTCGCGTTTATTTTTTAGATTTTTAGTAAAATTCTTCTTGAAGTCAAGTGAATTCTACATTGTTTCTCGAAAGTCTAGTTCAGTTGTTGAGCAAACCGCTGAATGGTGAGCTCATCATCAGTTTGTGGATTTGATTCCCATTTTAGACATGGATATTTGTAATGGATTGGAATTGAATTTAAATTATCGATCAAGCCCAAACGTGTAAAGAGTAGCTTAGAGCGACAAATAACCCAAATCAAAATCGAGAAACTGAAAATTATTGATAGGTAGACTAAAAGTAGTGAAAACTTCCATTTGATATTATGTACAAAACAATGTTGCTTACGAAAATAAGAAACAGTTAAAATCAGCTGTTTGAGATTTTTGTCGTTATTTAATAAATGGTAGTAAATTAAATAATTTCAAGATATCTTATGTGTAAAAACAAGTTCAAAGTGGCATTTGATAATAATATTGGTTCATAATGCTTCATGCTCTTTAGAAGTTGGATAAGGCCCATACAATAAGATAAATATCTTGATCCTCTTATGATAAGTTGGTTTAGCATCAATTTCTAAATGATAGTTCAAACCTCCCGTAGACCTATCTTAAATTAAATTCATTGTTACTTCATCTACAGACAACCAGTATTTGTGATTTAGCGTACTTCTACAAGTACTACAAGACTTCAGATTTGTTCCCAATTTTGTTACAGGAAAGAAAACATCAGCCAAGGCAAATGCAGGAAATTGCGTAAAAACTGGTATGCTTGGTGATTGGCATACTTGCTACAAGAAGAAAGATTTGAACTGTACTCGTAGTCATATACTTAAAATTCAGAGAATAACTGATTATTTGTTCTCTTTATTAAGTTCCGGTTATATTTTATAGTGTAATTCTAGATAGAGCTGATACACTTGAAGAAGCAAAGGCATCTTTCATTTAACATATAGAAAGAATTACATGGAGAATAGTAGCATTTTTCTGTAAAAAGACACATCCTTAGGTGGGGTGCATGGTGCATGGACATGTATGTGTTGTCACATGGAAATCTCATGGTTCAATAGAACAAATATAGAACACAGAAACCAATTTGACATTATACTGCCCAAATCGGTGATGCTTTCATATTTTTTAGCAGATATTACCCTATTGACACTATCTTTATTCCAATTTTATTCAACACTATTCGTTGCGCTCATATTTATTAATCACCAGTATTTTGAAAACGAGACTACAACACAAATAACGCAACTAAGATGCTCGCCCAAATTGACTTCGTCAAAAAACATAGAACCCATTGAGAATGTGTTGCATGTTCTTTGATTAAGTATTTCTTGCCTCCAATCCCTCTTGAAATCCTATCTGGACTTCGAACAGTTCTAATTGATCAGTGAACATTACAGGACAATGAGACAACAGTGTGAGTACTGTATTGTTCATCTGAGATGATTATATTCTCCTTTGATATACACCTTTGAATATATATATTCGGTTTTTGTATAATGTTATATTCTGTAAAATATAGTTTTTTTGTAGTTACAGTTTGTATTATAATGTTTTCCTAATTAATTTTTTTGTATATTTTTTGAGCGACTATCATTTTTATATTTATAACTTTAATTTTGAAAATTATTGTACTTACTAGAAATGATAAAAGTTTTGACTCATGACTCGTAATGGCAAGCTGATAAAATTCATTCAATTTTTAAATAGATTTTCAATAATACATTCTTATTTAATAATAAATTTATATAAAACATTTGTTGAAGTTTACTGTTAATAACAAATATCATTCGGAAAATAGTATAATGTATGATTCTTGGAAAGTTTTCGAATTTAGATTCGTATTAGAAACTTTTAGTGTTTTGTTTGTTCTACGGTGGGTACATTTACAGTGTGCAACAAAAAGGTACCAAAGCTAATGATTCTATATAAAATTATTAGCTCAAAATTAATGTTTTCTAGTTCATAACTTTATATACGCAAAACTTATATACAATTAGACTCTAAATTTCATGATTGAAAAACAAGTAAGCAATAAAATTCCAGTATAATGTTCGGAGGTTTTCCATTGCTTTAGAATTTTTCGTATGGGTTAGAATAATGGCTTAGATAAATTTTAGAATAATGGCAAATGACGGTCTACACATGAAGTGGCAAGGTTTTCTCCCCATTATTGTGGGGAAAGGTTGTTAGACCTTAAAAATATTTAGACTTATATATAGATTTGAATTTTTTTAATTTTACGTGGTTTAGGTGGATTATATATTTAACTCATTTTCTTTTGGCAACGAGAAGCACACATTTACTTACTAAACTATTGGTACTCTGATCCAAAAGCTTAATAGGGACATTACATGATCTTTCTCCACTAGAATTTTGTGAAATTCATGGAAAATATTTTTGAAGTTATTCAACTTGTGCACACAGGAGAACTTTGTTGTCAATAAAGACATCTATAATGAGAAATTAAACACGAGACGCGCTATTGTATTCCTAGTACCTAATCCTTATTTTTTGTTCTGATGATATTCAAAGAATTGTTGTTATTTTCTCAACAAAAGATAAAGGAACTCGAATAAATTTTTGAAAATATGCTCTGCATATGTATTTAAACGGAAGCTTCAATGATAAAATATAAATGAGGATATCACTGAATAATAATTATGAATGATTTGGACAACAGCACTATCATTATTTTGTTATATTTTAAAAAGCATGCCTTAAGTTCAAAATTCAGTAAAAAATCTTTGCTTCATTCATTATTTTTCCCTCTGTAAATTTGAAATGAAAATTTTATGTCATGTAAGAGTGTAATAAAATTCAATTGAGACTTTTAAATAAAAAATATGTTACTTATTCGGGATATTTATTTTTACACGAGTTATGAATTTAAATTTATTTGTAATTCTTATATTGCGTTAGTTTACATTACATAATTTATTTATAAATCACATACTATATAAAGTCAGATGAAAAAATTATGGAAAATATTATTTCGCGAATAATTTCAATAAAATGTATAAAAATCAATTTGGTGGATGCCAAATTAACTGATGCCATACAGCTGAAATAAGCTGTAATGTATATATTACATTTAATTCGATTCAGTAATAAATTTTATTAAGCATAAGGAATCACTGTGACTTACATCGAAGTAAATCTACGCTATTCAAAAAAGTAATCCCCAGGTACCATCTTTGTCACTTTTGAATTACAAAACAGGAATGGCTTATACTGTATAGCAGCCGAAGAGCCGGAGGTTATTATAAAATACTAGAATATATATCCTCCAAGTTTTTTGACTTCATAGATAAAGGGTCCTTCATAGATAAAGGATCGTATTCATATGTCACCAGGGAGAAAACACAAGGAAAACAGCGAATTTGCATACAAAAAAGCGAAGCACAACATGGATTTTCTATTGTTCAGGAAGGGGTGTGATCAAAATAGGGGCATTTCACATTGTAGAGTGCAGTCTAGTTGGCCACGCGTGGTAAACCAGGCAAATGATGTTGCTTTTCTATTTTCTGGATGCATCTATCTCTCTTGTAAATACATGAGCATTTTTCTCGGATTACTTTCTCGTGATATAGAAACAGAGTCCAATAACTATGAAGTTTTTACGATAAAATTTCAATTAAATGCCCTGAGAATCTTTGTAACAATTTTTAGCTCCTTTACTATCCTCTGTACGATTTAAAATAAAAAGGCTAAAAGTTTATAAATATAATTTTTGTGAATTTAATATGAATTAATATTTAACTTCCACACTAAAATAACTGGAATGCATAAATAATTATTTTATAGAGAGATTTATTTTCTTAATAAAATATGAGAGACATGGAAAATGAATTTGAACCTCTTTAAATTTTATTACATACAGCTTTAAGAGAAAAGTCAAAGAAAAAAATAACTAATAACATAAATTAATTTTACGCACATTTTTTTTTTCATTTTAAAATTTCTCCTTGGTTAATGCAAAATTAATATAAATGTTAACATTTTATTAAAAAAAAATAATGATTTTAACTTTGCTTAAAAATTAGGAAAGCCAGTACATGAGTGTAGATTAACAAATAAGACAACCAAATTTCGAGGAATCAATCGTGGTTTAATGTTAAGACAGTTTGTTTTGGACTGAAAAGTTGTCGATCTCAACGGTATCCTCTCTTGAGACATGTGAATATGGTTTGCAATCTATGAAAAGCCCTCCTGGAAGGCGATTTAAGCAGTGGATATAAAAACTCGTATAAAAGTTTAGGCCAAAGTGGCTGACTCATCTAAGTGAAAACGAGATCCAGACTTGCTTATCATGGCTTAGTGTTAAAATCGCATGTGGAAATTGAACGGTTGATCTTAATCACTAATGGAAACGGAATGAGAAATTTCGTTAATGTTTCTATTGTACATCTCTGGGAATAGGCGCTTGGGAGTTTTCCAAGTTTCTTCTCTTACGAATTGTAAATACACTACTGGCCATTAAAATTGCTACACCAGGAAGGCGGCACACCACACACGGGAAATTTGTATGACAGGTAGAACTTGCTGTGATATGCAAATGATTACATTTTCAGCGCATTCATACAAAGCAAGCGACAGTAACGACATCTACAATGTGTATAAAATCAGAGATTTGACAGCAGTTTTCTCATACTCAATTTCCGTTTCAACGTTGTTTTCGGCAAAGAAAGTTGTTGTAATGCCTCGTGTAAGAAGAAGAAATGCCTATCAGCACGTGTCTGACTTTGATCGAGGAAGGATTATAGCCTACCGTGATTGCAGTTTATCGTACCGCAATATTGTTGCTTGCGTCGGTCGAGACCCCATGACTGTTAGGAGAATATGGAACCGATGGGTTCAGGACAATCATACGGAACGTCATGCAGGATCCCAGCGACCCCCCATCACTAACAGCAGAGAAGACAGACATCTTATCCGCATTGTCACAAGGGATCGTACAGCCACGTCATGAACCCTGAGTCGAGAAATGGAGTCATTTGCAAGGCAACAAGTTTCTGCTCGAACAGTTCGACGACGTTTGCAGCAGCATGGATTGTCTGCACGGTGACCATGGCTTCGGCTACCATTGACGCTGCGTCACAGACTGAAGCGCCTTCAATGGTGTGATCAGCGACGAACCTGGACGCGGGAATGGCATCACGTCATCTTTACAGATGAATCTCGGTTCTGTATACAGGACCATGATGCCCGCATCCGTGTTTGGAAGCATCATGGAGAACGCGCATTGCCAGCTTGTATTGGACATCGTCATATTGGCCCATCTGCTGGAGTGATGGTATGGGGTGCCATTGGATACACGTCTCGATCACCTCTTGTTCGCATTACCGACACTTTGAACAGCAAACGTTACATTTCCGATGCGTTGAGGCCCTTGGCTCTGCCCTATCTTCGAGGCCTCCCCAATGCTTTGTTTTAACAGGATAATGCACTACCGCATGTTGCCCGTACTGTTCTGAGCTTCCTTAATACAGAACAGGTTCGCCTTTTACCCTGGCCAGCACGTCACCAGTTGAGAACGTGTGGTCATTGGTTGCCGAGCAATTGGCACGCCATCACTCACCATCCACTACTGTCGATGAACTGTAGCATAGTGTTGAAGCTGCATGGACTGAGATCCCCGTACAGGCCATACAATCTCTGTTTGACTCCATGCCTCGGCGGATAAATGCTGTTATTGCAGTCGGAGGTGGCTGCTCTGGGTACTGATTTCTCAAGATCTATACATCCTAATTTCCTGTAAATCTAATCACTTGTTCTTTCTACTATAATATATGTGTCCAATAAATATCGTTCTGTTATTTGCATTCCTTCTTGGTGTAGCAATTTTAATGGCCAGTAGTGTATATTTCATTATCTATAAAAAGTCCTCCATAAAGACAATAATGCACGGTGAATGTTAAAAAGTATTTACTATGGCGTGCACAATCATTAGGCTTTAAACTCATAGTGTAATATGTAATCCAGATAGTGTCTCACCATGCCTAGTGGGAGAACTACGCTGTTTAAAGGAGAATATACTGGTTTCTGTCTCAACAACAGCAGTACAATGAGAGAAATAAGACATTCTACTGCTTTCTTCATACGAGTCTGTGAGATAAGTGATTGGGAATTTTTAGGTTTTTATCCATGGTGATATATAAATTCGTATCACTATGTATGAAAAGTCTTCTTGGAAACAAACACACAATGGATACTTAAAGATGCTTTACAAAACTACCAGATGTTAGGCTGTCCATCACGTGGCTATGCATGGTTGATGTTCTAATAATTGCAAAAGATTTTTCTTTCAATTTGTCTGAACTGTCACTTTGAATCTCACTTTGAATGATGACACAAAGAACTTAAACATATTCTGTGAGACTTAGGTCTGACAGAATTTGGAGAATATACGGACTATTCCGTACATTCCATTATCACTAATTCAAGCATGTACTTCGAAGCACAAAAAGGTAGTAAGCTATTAAAAGAAAATTATTGGCAATATGTGCAACTTATGGCGACACAGTATTTTAGCTACTTATTTGTATACTTTTGGACAATCATGTCGACCATTTTAAATCATGCCGTTTGTGGTACATCCACCTAAGTTAATTCTTATCAACATTATCAATTTTCGTCTAGACTAATCTTTTATGAACAAAAAATGGATTATTTTAAATGTCATTTTGCTTTTCCTACCAGAATGTCATAAATTATCATTCTTTATTCAGTGAAAGCATTTGATTTTGATTATTATACCTAATCTTTATATTTCACTACTTAGTTTTTTTCGATAAGCAATGGAGTTTTGAAGTTAAAGAACTACTTGCTCTAGCTTTCTTAGAAGTTACTGCAATGGAGATTGCAACAGAATCCAATGCTATCTTTAGGTCCTTATTCCAGTCATTAAATAATTTGAGGAACAATTATTTCTAACATATCCTGTTGTTATAATCATTTAAAATAACCCTTAAAAACGTAGAAAAAATATTAGTTCCTTGAAATATAAATGGTGAAACAAGAGTAATCTTGATTTCTGCTAAAATGCAAGCTTATTTCACTATAACAGAGAAAAAATTTACTTACATGTTTCGGTAAAAACGTTGTTTCTGATTTTAAATATAGTTATATTGATTATAACATCAGCTATAAAAATAAAATTTTCACCGTGAAACAAAAGTTTTCTTTTTTCCCAAGTCCCATTGTCCCCTTATTCACGGTTTCTACTTCTCCTTCACTGTCAACTGTCAGTTATAGTCTAGTTTATTTTTCGTTCTGTGATCATGAAAAGTTTTCTTTAAGTTACATGATACTGACATATGATTTTATCTTGATATCTTAACGTTTTTAGTAAGAACAGTACCACCAACTTTATTTTAAATTTGTATACAAATATGAAAATCGATTTAACCAAATTTTCTGCAGATTTTTTTTAAAAATTTTTCCTTAATTTAGCTTAAAGTTAAGGCTATTGAGAACATAATTATTTTGGAATCTTTTATTGTTACTACATATTGCTAGTAATAATATTTGACGATATTTCAAGTAATAATAAAAAGAACATTAATTAAAACTGTATTAAATCAAATCAATTATACAAAATTTGAATTATGTTGATATAACTATTAACAGTTTTGCTATTTTTTTTACATCAAAACCATTTGTCTGATAAATTATTTTTTGCACATGATAATATTTTAAAATAAAAGATGATATTAATTGGCAGTACTATAAATTAGTTCATATCGAACAAAAAATGTGGAATTTTTTTCTTTCATAAATTATAGTTATAAGTTGCCTTTTCTGTTGTTCCTATTTCGCTTTCCTTATCAACAAACACGAAAAGGAAAACTTATTCTGTTCATTGTTTTCTGCTAAAAATAATACTTTTCTTGGTTTCACAGAATTAATTTTTAAAAATTTTTAGATTACTTTTTCTGTATTTTTTTAATTTTATGTGAGAGATATTAGATTCAATATATAAATGTATGAAAAAGCTTTATTTAAGAAATAAATATTTTTGTAAAAAAAAAAAAATGATAAAAAAATACTAAATATTCTAATACTTTAAATCACCCTTTCCAGTATTATTTTTATACTTTAAATAAATATTTAAAAGAAACATCTTTCTTACAATTAAAAAGTTTAATTTTTTAAATTTAATTTATTAAAATGCATATATTTAAATATAATTTCACATGGTTTCAGACTTTATGAGCTAAAAATATGTAATCACGTTTAAGTGAAGTCAAACTTGATTAAAATTATGAATATGAAAATTATTATCGATATTTGGTTTAGAAAGGTATTACTTATACCGTTTTCGAAAAATATAAATTTTTAAAATGTAGTTGATTTATGTTTATTTTGCACAAAGTATAGATTAATATAAATTATTGTAAAATCATAGAGAAACATTGAAAGATAATTTTCAGACGGAATCAAAAGTTTTTTTTTTTTTTTTTTGAGAAAAGTAAAAATCTGTGCGTTTTAATATGATTCTTTTTATATTGTTTTTTCCCCTTCTAATTTGAGCTATGTAATCATTGATAACAAGAATGCACAAAATAGATAGAGCTCACCATTTTTGCATTTACTATATATTTCATGTGTAAGTGTAAAAAAGGTGAAATTTTTTTAATTGTTTTTAAATATGCCGTATGTGTATATACGACCATATATATATATATATATATATATATATATATATATATATATATATATATATATATATATATATATATATATATATATATATATATATATATATATGTATATACATACATGTATGTGTGTATATATATACACATAAAGCATATTTCAAAACAATTTAAAAAAATTATTAAAATTTCGAAGTAATTGTTATTTGAAAAAAAGAGATGTAAACCTTTATAAAAATGTGATTAGGAAAGTAAAAATAAATTTTTATGTTAATAATTTTTTAACCAGATGATATCTTTATGAAAGAGAACTGACCTATTATGTTAACGATTTAACTAATTGGGTAAATAATAGTAAGGACTATCGCATGAAATTTGTTATGTTCTTCAGTAAACAAAGTTAGCACATCAACTCCATGTAACACAAATAAAGAATTAAAAAAAAGAAATTAAAATTTTACTTTTCTGTGTTCACGTGTTGCATATTTAAATTTATTCCACATATCTAGTTCTTACTTTCGATAAATTGTTTTAGTTTGTAAAAGTTAATTTGTTTTTCATTTCACTTGCATATTAATCAGTATTTTTTTCTGAATAATCTGTTTTGCTTATAATAAAATTCCTATGAAAAGCAAATAAAAAAATATTAAAAATTATGATGTCAAATAAATATTCCAACTTTTTTAGAAGAGCAGCAGATTTCGATGAATATATTTTGCATATTACTTGGTTCATAAGCACAAAAATTCGGTTTTTGATGAAAAGCGAAATGCAATTATCTCTCATGCTTCGTGGAATTATATTTTTCCTCACCAGTCACCCATCCATTTTACGTAGATCAGGGGCATGCGCAGTGACTCTTGTGATTCGAGCCATTGCATTTCAAAATGAGTGCCGGTGTTGGAACGCGAGAAGTCACTTGTGAGAGTGTTCTGCTGCTGCCAGATATGGGAATTTAAATCTTCTTATCGTTTGGAATAATTCTCTGCTTCAAAATTTTCTGAGACAAAGGTAATAAAAATAAATATTATTTTTTACTTTAGTTCTTAAATAGAGGATAAAGCTTTTCATTTTAAAACAATTTTCTTTACTCAAGTAATTTTCCTTTTAAAAGTAAACAACCGTTTTCTGCCTTGGTTGATAATTACAAGAGATAAATCAGCATAATTAATAATATTTGTATTTTAATAATGTCACAATGACAGACAAAATTTTGCATTAAAAATTTCGTGTATATTTGAAATTTTATATTTCAAAACGATAATATAACAGAGATATATAGAATTGTATATTAAATTGCTTATATATCATGATATTTATAAATTTCTTATAATGCAATGCAATTTAGATGTCCCCAGATTTATTCAATAGAGTTTATTCTAAGAATATTCTTGTATTGTTGTTATTGTTTGAAAAATAGGTGTAATATTTTTACCCTTTTATTACATTTCCATTTGCACAATTGTTTATTTATTATTCTTAAAATTACTTGATAATATTACATTTACAGCCATTAAGAGTTAAAAGTAATAAACTTAGATACATCTCAATTTATATATAATAGATATTTCTAAAAAAGTTATATATAGATGCAATATTATCTGAAATAGTTTTCTTAAATAAATTAAAAATTCTTTAACTAATTAAAGTTTTCAATCAATTTTCATTTCCTGAGTATTGTTAAGCAGCATTTTATTTAAATTTAATTATAAATAATTTCACTATATATATATATATATATATATATATATATATATATATATATATATATACATTAATTTCAACTCAATTGAAATAGTTTCATTTTAATGATTAAATAATTTTATATAAAGGCAATCACATTTTGAAATTTGAATATGTAGATAAGAGCATTTCACAAAAGTTGAATGTACACACACATTCCATTTTGTATTAAAATATTCAGGTAGCCTTTTTTCTACCAAATTAAATAAATTAAATAATAAATTTTTTTATACCTAATTCTGTATGTCGTTATTTTTTTTTTTTACTACATATTTACTTCCTTCTGAAACAAATATGGGAAATTTGATAAATTTTCATTTAATTTATTATTGTTATAAATAAATAAATGCTTTATTTTACAAAAAAAAAAAAAAACGAAGAAATATAACTTATATGCTTCCGTTTTCTCTTATAAAATCAGTACAAATGTACAATTTAAAATTTGGTATTGTTAAAAAAATACGATATTTAATTTATTTCTTTGTTTTTATTTATATTTACGTTTTCTTACATGTAATAGAAACATACAAACCATATTTTATTGATTTAATCTTCGGCAGCATATAACCTTACCAATGAAATTTATTAATTTATTAGGAACATTAATTTTGGTTTTAGATTTTAAGAACATATATATATATATATATATATATATATATATATATATATATATATATATATATATATATATATATATATATATATATATATATATATATATATATCACAAGTCTTGAAGATTATTTTAAAGTTTTGTGTTAGAATTTATGTACTATTTATTATATAACCTTTAATATTGCGGTGCCGCTGAATGTTTCACGCTTTGTAGATTGTGGGTTCAATTCCCATTTCCGGAAAGTGATTTTGATAGTAATTCGGAGTCTAGGTCGAATTAACCATGTGCAGATAACGAGAAAAACTAAATAATAAACCAAAAAAGGCATGAGTTTTATAACTCCGAATCAGAAGTATCAATATATGTATTAGTAATACTCTTAATAAAGCTCACATTGCAACAGTTCTTTGTACAAAAGAAGAATAAAGTAAAAATTATTTAGTTTTTTTTACATTTTTATAAAATGTAATTATCATTTACACGTTTTTTTTGTTTTAAAATGCTGTCAATAACGTATGTAATGAGCTTCTATATAGCGACACATCTGGTTAATTAATAACACAATATCAGCAAATATTTGTTTTCAATAAATGTGAATATTTTATTCAATATGGATTATAAACTGGAAATTATTTAACCTTGAATGATTTGAATAATTTTTTATTATTTTCATTTTGTTAGTAAGGATAAATTTATCGAAACTTACGCAATATTATTATGTGTCATAAATCAAACATTCGTTTATTGAAAAGTTAAAAACAAATAATGATATTTTAATTATTACATAACATTGGAGTCATAACATTGGTGTTTATTTTAAAACTAACGAAGAAAAAAAATTACTAAACCTAAAAAAAATGAAATTTTTGTTTAAATTTTTAATAATTTTTGTTGAAAGGGTGACTTCTAAATTGTCTGTTAGTTTCTTATGTTTTAAACAAGTATAAGACATTTTAAAAAAAAAATATTTTATTTTAAATTAAAAGTGTTGCAAAAAGTTCAAAGAACTACAGTTATTTTATTATTTACGAAGATTGTCCTTTTCATTAAATGATATTTTTGTTATTTTATTTTATTAATTATTTTATTAAATTTTAATAATTTTTATCAAAATTGGATTGAAAGGGTGATTTATAAAGTGCCTGTTAATTTCTTATGGTTTGTATAAAACAATTATCTTTTAAATATTCTCATTTTATTTTAAATTAAAAGTGTCGCAAAAAGTTCAAAGAACTGTAGTTATTTTATTATTTACGAAGATTGTCTGTCCATTTCATTTTTAGATTTATGTCAACAATAAAAAACACTTTCGCTGTTTTATAAAAATTGACTCCTTTCCACAAGAATCATCTAAGATTGGATAACTCTTGACCTTGATCTTTGACATGGCTCTTAAAATGAAGCCATTTTATGGAAGAGATTTACAGCTTTTTTTAATATAAAGTTTTTTGTTAGTTGTTTTCCCATCACTCAAGTTCAACAGGTTGTGGGAAAGAAAGCGCTCAAGTTCTTTTTGAAGTTTCAAGATACTTTGAGATTGGAATCATGTGTGCGAAAATTTTGATTTTATTCAGATACCTATATTTTCTGTAGTGTCACTTATAGTATTTTATAATTTATTTACTTTTGTTTCAATCTACACGAACAAATTGCCTGAATTCATTTTACTTTTTATATTATTTTCAGAAATAAATAAGACTGCATTAAATTTTAACAATAAAACTATTAAACTCAAAAATTTGTTAATTTTACAGCAATTTTAGGCTTAGTTTCTTTAACTATAAATATTTACTATAAGAAACCTCGGAGTGCATACAGAGAAAATTATTTAGATTTTTTTCTTTAACAGTTCTAAAATTAGATAATATTTATTAAGTTTATAATGGGTTTGATGATAAATGAGCATAATTACTTTATTAATCATTTTGTTATAAAAGATTAAATATTTAAAAATTGTTTGCTATTGGAAATTTGTTAATAAATAAAGTTTAGAAATATTTTCTCCTTTTTTGAACTTACTGGAATATTTTCTTTATTAGATATAAAATCTAGTACTTTGATAATTAATAACTGAATTCCATTTATGTCCATTAAAGAAAGATCATATAATAATAAATTATTATAGTTTTACCGATTACAATTATTACTCTTGAATCTTATTGATTTAAATACTAAATAAAAATTTCCAAATCGTTGATGCTTATAAAATTATCATTACATAATAACAAATAATTATGAATTATACGCGAATACTCGAAAAATACCAATAAGTTAGTTTTATAATAGAATAATATTTCTATTCAACAAAAGAACTGTTACAGAAAATAATTTTGAGAATTTATTATTTGCAGTTCTCTTAACAAATCTATAATTGTTTTGAATTTTCAAATATAAATGATTCAAAGTCTGAATGCATTCCAATTTTATTTTTCATATCCTAGTAATTTTAACAAATGTAATAAAACTTCATAGGAGTTAAATTTTATGAGAACTGAAAAAGTTATGTATCAAATAATAATTATAGTGAAACCTTTATTCATCATTAAGACAGTTGATAAATGTGTCTTAAAATTTTATTTCTTAAAAATATTTAACAGGTTTATTAATTTGGTGATTTTGATATTGTTGTAAAAGGAATAAAAAAATCTGGATAAAACCTGGATTTTTCTGGCTGGAGCAAAAATGGACAGCAACTTAGCCATTCAACATTTCTATTTAAGATAAAAATGATAAGAAAAGAACATTTTCCTGGTGCTCCCCGTGGCTATATCGCGTTCTTTGAAATACCAGGTTCAATCCCAGCGGGTGTTTAACAACGAAAAATGAATGTTGTGTTTTTGCTTAGTGCACGCACGTTTACTTAGGTAGGTATTTAGGATGTTTCCTGGTTTTCTCCCTTGTATTACTTGAATGGGGCCAACTACTCATGAAAAGTTCTTCCCAGAATGCAGTTATATTGTAAAAGATTAAAAAATACTTACAGTTTTAATCTGTTTAGACATTTATTGTCCGGTGTCGAAGAAATATGTTCTTAGTTTCATGTGATATAACTATGTATGCCACTTTAATCTACAGTTAATTGTATACGAACTTTTATGTTATTTTTTGCTTCCTTAACACTAAAAGCTAGTTTTAATATGCTACTCCTACTTTTATAACCATGATCTTCAGATTGCTTGTTTTATCAACAGTGATATTTAGATTATGATGTTCATGAGAAATTCCGGTATTGTGTTGGATTCCTAAATTATATATTTTTTCATTAGCTCTTATTTTTTTTCTGAAACAGCAAAGATAATTTATTTACTTTGGTCAGAATATTATTTTTGAAAACTATCCTTAAAATGTATCAGTTCCAATAATTATGAAATTTTTACGAAAAATCATCCTGCTGACACTGACTAAGATGGGGAGAATGAAAAATATTAGAAACCTAAAACAAAATGTTAAAAAATCTAAATAATGATATAATAGAAAACAAACACACACACACACACACACACACACACACACACACACACACACACACACACACACACACACACACACACACACACACACACACACACACACACACACACACACACACACACACACACACACACACACACACACACACACACACACACACACACACACACACACACACACACACACACACACACACACACACACACACACACACACACACACACACACACACACACACACTTAAATCAGGAAATTAGTTATATTAAAATCAAGAATTATTCTAACACTTTGCTTAATTGTCTTAAAAGAGTTATATTTAAAATGTACTTAAATAATTCAGACACCCAGCAGGAAACTCGATAAAGCTATTAAGTATGAAAAATAATACTGAACAATTTTAATTTATTACAGTATTATTAAATATCAAATAATTCGAATTTTTTTGAGCAAACCATCTAGGATATTAAACTTTAGAAGACGAAATATTTAATTCGAGGTAACAGATGGCAAATTTTTCTGCTTAAATGAAGGAAGTTTCGGATGCCTTTAATGGGCTTGCATTTTCCATCCTAATAATCTTTGAATAGAAATTGTTTAATTTGAATAAATCATGAATTCAGCATTCACATATTTTAAAACTAATAATTAAAATTTTCGATTGGAAGAGAGAAACGAATGTTTGTTAAAAGATTAAAAAGAAACATTTATTTCTCTAGTAAGTCGAAATAGAACTTTATTGTTTATTGATGGAAATTTTCATCTTCCATCTGTTGCATTGGAAATTTTATCAATTTATCTCACATGGAATTAATATAATTAGAAAGTTATTACAGAAATTGATATTGTATGATATAAACTCTTTTTTTTAACTAAGAAACAAATTGCTTATTTGATTCGAATTTTTTCATTTAAAATGTGTTGAATATTTTTAAAGAGTTATGACTTCATTAAATGCAATATATTCTATTGATATTTAAAGTAAATTTAAAGTAATATTTAAAGTCGATTGGTACATAGTACTATGTTGTTGATAGTGCCCTAGACGTAAGATCATGTCTTTTTCAATGGCGATGGTTCCACATTTGGTCCTAACTTCTGTTGAGCAACAGACAATATACATAGTGCTTTTGCTTCCCCCTTGCGTATCAGTTGGGCTAAATTCAAGTGGATATTTTTTCTTTTGAGGCATGTGAATAGTGTTCACAATTTATGAAAGCCGAGCTGTCAGCCGAATGGTTAGCGCTCTTGCCTTCGGTTCAACAGTTCGTGGGTTCGAATCCCACCTTGGGCATGGATGTTTGTAGTGGTTCGGAATCCACTTTAAACCGTATGTCCCGGTCTAATTAGCCCTCGTATGCAAAAAATGGCCGTTGAACGACATACAAACCAAACCACAATTTATGAATGGCCTTTCCAGTTATCAGTAATACGATATTATGACACTAGCACCTAATGATTTTGGAAAGAAAATATCACATTGAAAACAGTAATGATTGTTAAGTTTTCGGAAGTAAAATATCGACATGTGTTTCAGAAAGCTAACTGTATAAATGTCACTCTACGGTCATTTTTTACATATTATAGCTCATTCTATTAAAATCTACAATTTAAAGGGAATTCCAAACCATTAAAACATCTATTTCCTAGGAATCGAATCTTTGAACAGTTGAACTGAAGGAGAGAGTGTTAACATTCAATTGCCTACTCATTTAATTATTTCTAAAGATCTAATATCCAAGAATCTGCGTCTTCCAGACATCATCACAGTATAAAATGTCTAAAAGTTTTTAATCAAACAATTAAAACAATAAAAAAACCTTGGGAAAAAGTTCTTTAAAGAACATTTTTGTCAATCTTGTATAACAGCATAAAGTTTTACTAGTTCATTTTTCCCAATGTTTTGAGTGAATATTTTTGAGTTGTATCATTTAAATAATTTTTAAAGAGTAAGTTGATTTATTTGATGTTCAAAGACTTAGGCTTAACATGAGGTGCTATGCCTAAAATTAAAATTCGCAATAGATCAGTTTGGATTTTCTTACTATAACATTATTCCTCATCCTATCATTATATTTTGTGTCTTATATGCACCATAACACAGATATTTGCTTTTTTTTTAACCAATTAGAACAATTAAAATTTGAATAAATTATTCAATCTATATTAAATCAAATTAAATTTAACAAAGCGTCATGTTTTGATTTCTAAAACTTCTTTTGAAATATATTTCTGAGAAAAATTGATATTCAATTATTATTAGTTGCGATATTTTGATGAAATAGCAATTATTGTTTTAAATTTGTTTAAATGAACAGTAGTAACATATGCGCTTCTAGATTAATGTAGAATATTTTAAAATATAATTTTCCACTCTCCAGTTTCCCCAATAATCTTTATCACTTTAATCGAGAGTGACTTATTATTTCAAAGGTTATTAGGATTTGCACAAATAATTGTGGCTTCTATTTCCTTAGGAATATTGAATATGCCTATAAATGACTATATTTTGAGTTTCATAATCTTGCCTATTTTTATAATGAACATAACGTAGAATTTATTTAAAATAAATCGAATCGAATATAAATATCGAATATAAAATCTATTTTAAATTAAAAAATTGTTATTTTTAATAAAATATATTTTTTCTAAGAAACCAAATGGCAAACCACGAATCAAACAAATAGTAAGAAAAAATAAATTTACATTTGTACTGTTTATTTAAGATAAGTAGAATACCCACATACATTACATTTACATAGACATTTCTTGTTTTATTTTTCCATTTATTCTGTTAAAAATTTCTTAAAGAATTTACATTTTTAATTAAATAATCTAGATATTCTTAATTTTTACTTTAATTACACACATGCATACATTATTGTGTGTGTATATCAGTGTGGATGTTTTGATATTACTTTCAATTTAAACATTGTTAAATATTTTGTAGTAGAGTAATTGTTCTTATCAATGTGGATTGATTTTTTTAAATCTGACTTATATCATTGTACATAGAATGTAAGAATTTAAATTTAGAAATATGTTAGAATATTATGTGAAAATGGAGACTACCAGATTATTTCCATATTTGAAATGTAAGTTAGTCTTTTATTCTGCTGAAATAGACATTGTAAAAGGGGTAATGATTTTGAAAACACATATTGGGGTGAATGATTGGGAATAGTTCTGATTTCTTATATTTACAAAATATAATTAATATCTATTATAAATTCCAATAGATTGGTAAATTTTAGAAAAATAAACAACCGAGGTCTTTTTAGCAAACCACTAATATGACGTTACAGTTTATATGAAATATAACAAAATTGTAAAAATTCTATTGTTTCGTATTTTGAAAAAATTTAATCTTTTCAATTATTATTAAAATTGTTTTTACTGAAGAGCTGAACATTTCCTAATAGAGTACGAGTAATGTGAAAAATGTTTTAAAAATGTAAGAATTTTCATCCATTGTTGTAAATTTTTTCTTCATTTTGTTTGGAACGCTAAAACGTTAGCTGGTAAAATTCTGATGAATTTGTTATTAGTTAAATTGTTCTTATAGGTAAAATATGGTAACAACGAATGAAACGAGTGTGTTGATTTTTTTGTATTTACAGTGCTTTTATCGAGGTTAGAATATCAAATTTATATGAATTTATTTTTCCCAATATATGAACATATTCCAGTTATTATTTGGGAACATTTACAGAATATATGCATAATTGATACAAAAAGTGCGTTCAGTAACATTTGTGTAGCACTGTTTTATCTGACTATGGACATATTTGCTTGAAATAACAATTAATATATTAGAGAAAAATTTGGAATTTGATAAAAATTAATATTCATTTGCAACAAAAGAAGTGTTATTATTTAAAAAACATTTTTTACGGATTTATTAGTTATATACAAGTAGCATTATTTAGTAATGGAAAAAAGGGCTAATGGAAGTCCTTTTTCGATAGCAGAGGAAAAAAGGGCTGCCATAAGCAGTTGCTCTATCAAACCCTACGAAATACAATCTTTATTTACAAATTTGTGGTCTTTAAAGGAATCAAAATTGGTTAAAAAATCAAAATTGAGCTACCAGAAAACTGAATGAAGAATGCATGAATTGTGTCGACATGATGCTATTTCATGTTGTCAAATTGATTTGATAAATTTTCTACATTTTATGTTTTCCCGTAATTAAAGTCATTGGCAGTGAAGGAAATGAGTGGCCTGTAGTTTAGCGGGCCCCTAAGTTTCTCGCCTATTTGGCATCACATTGTTAGTGATTTTGGTTTATTTGTGATTGGTTTATCGTGTTTCCAACGCAATCTTATTTCTTCAAACATGCACGAAAACAAGCTAGGCAACAAAAATCACCAAGAGGTACCCAAAATATATTTTTCCCAAAAGAAATATCTCCAAATAGAAAGAATTAATCGCATATGATGAACACATTTCTTTTTAGTACTTTATTGCAAAGATTAACTGCATTTTAATATAGTTATTAATTAATTTATGTCATGATCAATGGATCATAAGTTAAGTTGAATTTAAATTATGATTTCTATATTTAATATATATAAGTAATAATGTTATTTATAAATATTTCCTAGATTTTTGTGTTATTCTCTTTGTTAAAATTATAAAAAAAAATTACAAAAATCACATAAGAAAAATTAAAATTTCTTTTCTACCGTGTGCTTATTGCTTAAGGGCAAAAAAAAAAAAAAAATAAGATGAAAAAGGATTTATTTCGTATTTTATATCTTTTTTTTTATAGCAAAAATCAGTCGAACAGCTATTCAAACTGCATTACTATCCGTACTTACTAGCAGCTATGTATGTAATGTCAACACTTTCGACTTAGAATTGTAATTTTCTTTTCCTTTTTATTTTCAAATATTTGATTAATAACTTTTTTCCGATACTTCCATTGATAAAATTTTTAATAAGGAATTTAATAGTTCGAGTTGTGCTAAATTATTGCTAACATTAAAGGAATCAGGGTAATACAAATGAAACAAGAAGGAAACATGACACTTTGAAGCGTGTCTATGTTTCAGATATTTATATGACTATCAGCGCCCTCTTTTGGCTATTTAAATCGTAGTAACCAAGATATAAAGAAAATCCTGATGAAACGAGGCCATTATCCTTGATTGAGAATTTGATAAGTAATTCTTTAAAAAAATATTGACATTAATATCGAAATTTTAATATTAATTCCATTCAATGTAGGATATGAAATAATATATTTCCCTTGAGGAAGTAAATTTTTTTAGCAGTTTGCTTGTCGTCTTTTTATAACAACTACAATGTGCATTTTTATGGCAGCCATAGATGAAAATTAACTCAAACTGGCGGACGAAACAATTTCCTTTTTGGATGCTATAATCTCGTCAAGCCTTTGAATCAATTCAGTGCAAAAAAATCCGAAGAACATTCAAAGTTTTTATAGCCCTATTTATAATAAATCTTCTTTGAAAAGTTTTATGATAGTTTTTTTTTGTTTCCTTTAACGGCAGTAATAAATAACTTTTAACTTACGGTGTTTCATAACTTTAAAAGTGAAATAAATGTCTCGATAATGACTTTTTATTTTAAATATGTAATATTATGTGATATATAAACTAATAAGAAATGAAAATCATTACAAGATATCATTTATTTGGTTGACATGCGTAAAATTGTGCAAAACTTTGTAATATATGATATACAAATACAAGCATATAAAACGTCTAAAAGTATTCACATCAGACAATATGAATTAGTAAATCTAAAATGGCTGATATAATTAAATATTTTTTAAAAAAATTCACTATCGAAAATCATTTTTTTTGTATTTTTTATACGGAATGAGAATTAGATCTTTTTCTTAATTATTTCACATACACAAGCGAAAATAAATTAAACTGTAAATGTATTTAAGCAAAAAATCTATTTTAAAGAAGGAAACATCGATGTCTTTTAGAAACATACTGTTGTTGTTGTTGTCGTGTGCCAGCTAGGCTGGCAATATGGGGTGCGCTGCTCCACTTTTTCAACTGAATCATATTTTGGTGTGGAGTCCGACTTCTTCAGTACACACATATCATAAGGACCCGTTTATAGGGTAGGCAACCATTCACACCTCATTCATACAAGGAAAGCACAAAGACAGGATAGATAGAGAGAGAAAGTGCATCCATGCCCGAACCGGGATTCGAACCCAGGACCTCCTTATCCGTAGTCAGGGACTCTGACGAAACATACTGTAAGTATATGATATTAAATATTATACTTGTTTAAGAAATAAATACATTTCGTTAAACAAAGGAGAATTTTCACGATATATCATATTCAGTTGTTTTGACTATTCAGATTTCTATTAGGTTAAAACATGTTTCATCACGGCAAAAATCTGATCGATTAAGAATCGCACCATGTTGTATGAACAACTACCTGAATCTCACCAATAAATTAAATTGAATTTATCAATAGTTGGAAGCCCTAACTACCATATTCTTATTAGTGATGTAGGTCTCAAATGTTTTTAGCTTTTTCTAAGTTGTTTAATCTAATATTTCTGCATTTGAGGCTGATTAAAAGCGACTCTTGTTCATTCTCAACGTTATGATGCACTGATCAATTTATTCACTCTGTTATATAACTTCTGTTATATATCTGTTTTTTTCCCCTATTCCTCATATCTTTAAGCTGTTGAATAATGAAAAACGTTAGAGATATTTTTCCTTAAACACATCAGAGTCGCATTAGTTTAATGCAATGAAATAAAAATACCTCTTCGCATAAAAATAATATCTTCTTTTAGAAAAAAATTAGATGACAATCATTCTGTATAAAACATGATACTTTCTTCAGTTTACATCATATAATTGTTTTAGCATAACTAATTAGAAAATAATTCAGCTATGAATTGTCTCTAAGATTGAGCTGCTTTTTCGACATTGTTTCCACAGCATCTTCGTTTTGAGAATAATTAACCTATATGGATTTTTTATACAAATATAACTTTCTTAGTAGTTTCTATGTTTGATGCTTTAATAATCACTGCCATTCTTAGTGTTGTATGGAAGTCTGGGGCAAGGAATACTAAGTCTTGTGTAACCTCATAGTTTTACAAAAGTTCGAAACTACAATGCAAATGGTGAACTACATCGCAGTTTTCAACGAACCTAGCCCATTAACCAATTAAAACCCATTTTGGAGTCATATGAATTAATCTATCCAATTAAAATTGCAAGCAAGGCGTTCATCAAAATTAGAGTAACTGTTACAAACTGGATAAAATTTTAAGTTGCTTTCAAAAACAATATAAAGTTCTAGTGTCAGCTTTGTTATTTGACATTTGAACTTTACACATGGATATGGTAAAATGAAATTTCAAGACATTAGCTTTGAATGAATCATAAGATGCATCCGGAAACATTGCCGAGTAGCTGGTTACTGAATGTTTTGGAGTCAGGTCTTCAGTTTCATAATTAGTTACTTCGATTCCTATTTCGAGAGTGAAAGTCTATTGCTTTTAGAATTCCCTATAAACAATAGGTCCTTGTTGAATTAGATCTCATAACAAAATGCATTGATAGTGTAACAAATAAATAAACTAATGTAGATCATTATCAATTGCTTATATTATAAATCTAGTGATATGTTACTACATAAATATATTTATAGGAGTTGCTGGTCATTTTGAAAATTACTTTATATATATGAAGTCTAACTCAAAGCAACATTATATTTGATTTAATTTGATACGAAAATTTTGTATTACTATTAAAATATTGACAAAGTAAGAACAATTATAATAATTATAAGTTATTATAAAAATCACAGTTATTGCATATAAGGACCCATCATGATGCTTCTACTGAATGCAAATGTAATATAAATATGTAAAATATATTGGCAAATTCAATGCCTTAGCTAGTGCTTCTTAAAGAAAAATTTTGTTATAGAAAATCAGTACTTTCTTAAAAGAGAATCATTATGTGATCCATAACAGTGAAAAATACCGTAGTTATTTACAGTATTAATGTTTTCCGAAAATAGTTAAAAACAATCGCGTCTTAGAAAGAAAGTTGTCATGAAAAATTTAGAGCCACTGAAGAAATTTACGAAATTCTTTGAATAATTTATGGTCGCCAAAATTATAAAAAGAATGCTTTGAGAAATTTTTGTCTGATTTTTTTAAATATATTAATGCTGGTACTGAAACAAATTAATAGTTCTAATAGACTTGTATAACAATTATTTAATATATACCAGCATTTTTAATACTTCACTAATAATTTCAACTAAATTAATCTTTTTCTAAATTTTGAAAATATGTATGTATGTAATTTGTGTGCTTAAATAGTTACACAATAAATTTAAAAGTTTTCAAAATCTATATTTTTGTATATTATTTAGATTTTCTCAATAAAGCAAAAATAATAATAAAAAAAAACGTTAATATATTATTTCTGTTTACTCTGAAATAATAAGAGCCTCTGAAAATTTTTAAATAAATTATTTGTTAATGATTTGTAATTTAGAAAATTGTAATCCAATGCAAATATTTGCATATGCATGTTTCATATTCATTTTATAACTGTTAAAAATACAGAGTAAAAACAAAGTAATACGGAATGAAACATTTCAGAATATACTTTTAAAGTTTTATTTGAAAACAAATGTTGCTAAAATTAACCACTCATTGTTATAGAAATAGTATTTTGAATACTTCCATAGTGTGTTGTAGATCCTTCATAAATATAGCGAAATGAAATTAGTTTCTTTGTATTGTAAGCGAAAACCATTATTTAGTTATGTTATTGAAATAAATCCAGTTAAAAATCCTAATTATTAAAGCTCATTATATCTGAAGAATAAATTAAGAGCTCTTATAACAACTTTTATTATTGTCATTAAAGAGAACGAACGTACATGTCATCAGCATGAAGGTTCAAAGTCTAGTTTAATAATATAGCATACAACTGTTTTATTGACCATTTTGATTACTTTCTATTTGCATAAGGCATAATGGAGACGTATGGAGTTACTTTCAAATGTGTTAAGCCAACACCTCTTTGAGTAATAGATATTCTATGATGTGTTAAGAGATGTTTGTATCTTATTTTCAAAGCTTTATGTGCACTCTTTCAACAAGCTAATAACAACTGTATATTGTCAATGCTGCTTTGATTTTCTGTTATCGTAATAGACTGTTTCTCTGTTTGTCATGCCCTGAAATATCGTTCACTCACGGACAGAATATAGTCATGGGTTACCTAGAAGCTGTATATCACCAGTACCACATTCAGAAATTGATATAGTAAACGTAAATAATATATTTTAGGACATTCATCAGACCACATAGTCAACAAACTTGCAATTTAAGAACATTTAAATTGCAAATTTAATACGATATTAATGTACTTACGCGTACAATTTTTTAATTTTATGAATGATCTAATTTAAATTAAACACATACTCCTTTAGATTGTTTCACTTATTTAAAAATGTTATCATAGTTAAGATACATATTTCATATTTTCAATATATATTTCAATATATAATTCAATACATAATAAGTTAGCATTGTAATAATTTTTTATTATTTCTAACTGCAAAGAATTTTTTTGATTTGCCACAATAAGTCAGGAATTCTCTGTGGTAAAATTCGAAGTGTGATTATTTAGTTACCAATTTAGAGGAAAATATGATAAGTCTGAACGGACGAAGGTATTATAAAAATTGGTAAAAATCCAGGAAATAGAAAATCAAATAAAATATTTGCATTTCTAAAAATGCAAACAACGTCTTTGAAAATGTAGCATAATTTTAAATAATTGTCAGCATTTTATGCAGGAAAATAAGAAGTATCATATTTAGAAAATAAGCATAAAATTTCAAAAGAGAGTTAATTTATAAATAAGAAAGAGAATTACTTTTATATAAAAAGTTTATTTTTAGAACAAATTAACACTAATAATATGTCATGTTAAACAAAACATTAAAACAATTTGTCCTAGATATAGCAATTAGCTTAAAAATATAGGCCTTAAATATTTTACTTTTTATGCATTTGTCATACACCATATTTAAGCTTGCATGTTTTTAATAAAATATAAGTAATTAGAAAACTTAATTTATTATTTTTTTTATACAAAACCTTAAGTTATATAAAAAATAATAAAGATATGCTTTGTATTTTATAGAACTTCTGTTTTAAAATTAATTGCCTAGTTAGAATTCTTTTTTATTAATTTCATAAATTGGATTTTTTAAATTTCCAGTTTTTGTTGAAGCTAATTTATTTTATTAACTCATAACCTTAAAAATGATAGTAAATTAGGCTCATTTATTTAAATTTATACATTTTTATATTAACAACTTAATTCTTATTTGGATATATTTACAAGATAAATATAATATTAATTTTTCTTGTTTTTATTAAACTTTCTAACTAAAATCAATGTTTCTTATTCACTGAGTTTAAATAGCTATTTTTTAATTCATTAATAATTAATAATCCTTTAAATAGTCATTATTTTTATTACTCTGAAAGAATTTCTTACAAACATTTTATTTTAAAATAATGTATTGCTTTCACTTGAGTAAACTAGAATTTTCAAATAAATGTTTTTTATAGTTTGAATTCCATATTTACTACAAACATTTCTAAAGAAAAATATGTTAAAAATTTATTTTGAAACCAATATATTGTATCTGGCATTTGAATTCAATACTTTTTAAAACCACATGCCATTTAAATAGTATCATGTGCATTTGAGAAACGTTGAATTCAAACGTCATAGACTTTTAAATGTATCAAAATACGTAAAGATAAATTCTTCAAATATTTTTTTTACTTAAAATATTTAGAGAATATAAATATCATTTTAAAAATTTGTATATATTTTTTAAGTTTTTATAAAATGTTAGAGAAAGAAATCTAATATATTATGTTTCTTATAAAATTGAAACATTTTTCTATTGAATTTTGGATGATATTCATCATTATGTGCATATCTTGCAAATACTATATGAAAGATGTGTTTCTGATGATAGAGACTCAGGGAATCAATATAACTCATAAATATTTTATGTAAAATCTATGTTCACTGAAAGTTTAAATTTAGTCAAAATAGATTGTTTTGAGATGTAAAAGTATATATTATTCATTTCTAAGTAAAGAAATGATTTTTTGTATTTACTTCTTAAAATATTTTTTATAAAAACTTTAAGTAAGAGTTACTACGATTTAAATTCAGAATATTTAAATAAGCAAAAAGTATTTTAAAACAATATCTGGTAAAAAATTGTCTCAATTAAATATTTCAACCTTTGTACATATAATTTTCTACATATGTTGTTGAAATAAATTTTTAAAGTAAACGGTCAAACTATTTGGCCAAGTATAAAGTAAACATGAATAATCTGTTTTTCGTTGATAAGTGAGTTGAAATTTGATAGATTAACTTTTCTTATGATGACTGCTATGTTTGTTAGTGCGAACATAAGCAATGTAAGACTATTTAGCACATTTTATGTGGAGCTTTTATGAAAAATAAATGAGCAAACAAAATAGTAAAAATCTAAAATAATTTTGGAATTCATAAAAACCATCAAACTGCAAATGTTCCCTTCTTTATCTATATATTTACTTTTTGCTTTTCTTTTTTGTCATATTCTTATAAATTTGTCATATTATATATATATATATATATATATATATATATATATATATATATATATATATATATATATATATATATATATATATATATATATATATATATATATATATATATATATATATATATATATATATATATATATATATATATATATATATATATATATATATATATATATATATATATTTGATTTATCATATTCTCTATAAATCAATGATGTTCTAACATAAATAATTATATATTTAAAATTTAAGATAAGTAATAATATTTTTACTCGGGTTTCCATAGCAAAAATTAACTTTCATAATAAAAGTTCCCGAAAAATCATTTTTAAACAATAAAATGAAAAAGTTCTAATTTATTTATATAAAATTAAATGCTAAGAATTTGCGATATTTTTAATGAAATATAAATGTGAATGTAATACTATTTTAGTTATTTTAAATTTGATAGCATTTTCGGTTAACGGATTTTACGACTCTTACATTTGGATTTTACGGATCCTACATTGGGGATATTTTACAATTGATATTTGAATCTGTAATTTATACTTGCATTTTAGGATTTCTTACTTCATTTTAGGGATACTCTAAAAACAATAATAGTTGGAATCGAATTAGTATTAGACAGATAGGAACCGTAATAAGTAGGAATAAGGCTTATCAGCATAAGGTTATTTTTAGTAGGTATGCAGAAAGTCACTAAATAATTATTTTATTAAACATGCAAAAGCTATATGATTAACTATGAATACATATAATATGAAAACAAGGTTTCTTTTGAAATAAAGGACTGCTACTATAAATACATAAATTTCAAAATGAAATGGAAAATGACATATCATTACAGAGTGGCTCATAGAAACACAAAATGTTTACCTTGTAATCTAGAAATATTTTATGTTCCGATTTACTTTATTAAATTTTTCTATTAAGATTTAATTTATCGATAGCATTTTTATGCTTATTCATAAATAGTTGCTTATAAATAGCAAAATCAATAAGGTTATCGATAAGTAGTTGTTCATAAATAATAGATAAATTGTGTGTCTATGAATAGTAGATAAATATCAATTTATACTTGAATCATGATTTTTGTAAACAGGTATATATATATATATATATATATATATATATATATATATATATATATATATATATATATATATATATATATATATATATATATATATATATATATATATATATATATGTATATATATATATATATATATATATATATATATACATATATATATATATATATATATCACGTCAAACACGCACAAATCCTCACTTTTCTTTCTTTTATCAGATGGATAAACAAAGCAAAATAATTTATTCAACTGAGTAATACACCATCATCATTTTCTTATTATTAAGCAATATCTGTTGTTCATGCACTGAAATATAATAAAAAAAATACTATAAATCATCACGTGTTATTTTCTATTTTTTAAAATGATTTTACATTATGAAGAAATTATTAAAACAATATTTATCACGTTACAACAAGTTTAAAAACCCAATTTTATATGATAAATAGAATGTCCTTTTAAGTCAAGGAAAAATTATTGTCTCGATAAATGATGTAGTTATTTTTTGACGCTTATAAAAAAGTAATATAGGTAAATGTTCATACTGTTTTATACGTGAGTTTAGTCAAAAAGCATCTTCAGAATATAATTCGTGGCTTAAGGAGATTGATTTTCCCTGATGAATTTGTGATGTCATTGTAGCATGAATTTTCAATTCTCATCTCAGATAAGTGAAAAAGAAAGAATATGGAAACAATCTAATTCAAAGAATCAGATTAGAATTTTTCAAAGCATTTTTCTTGTAAGACAAAATTTTTCAGTGTGGATATATTCAGACTTGATCTTAGCTACTATGGGGAAACATAAAATAAATGTATTTACATTTTCTACAAGCACATTTGGCGGATTTCGAGTTTGAGAATTATCTGGCTTACTCTTTCAACTAGAAAATAAGCCTCTTTTTAAAAGTTTTAAAAAGGAATGAAAAAAAGTATTATGGTTGGTAAAAATCTAATTTTTAAATGTTAATTGATTCTTTTCTATTAGAGCCCTTAGTTTTTAAACTTTTAACACCTTTTATATTTTTAATTTTAAACTATTAGGAAATTTAATGTACTTTTACAGTTCTTCTCAAAATGGATTCAATTCATTTCAAATACTTTTTCATATGAAAGAACTTATAACGTAAGTAATAAATTTTTTCAGTCACTGAAAACTAGGTGCAATATAAAATATAATTTTTAACTTTTCCTTCTAATTTTTTTTACAAATGTGCATTTATTCATATCTTCATGCAGTGTACTTAAAAAAACAAAATTTTATCTTTATTAAATAAAATCCTCCTATTTTTAATCAATAAAATGTTCAAGCAAAGAAAATTTTAATTTTACTCTTTTTTGAGATATTATACTTAAATTATCCATACTTTTCTATAGTTTCGTAAGATACATATCTCAATTCTATTCATATTTATTTTATGAAACTTAAAATAATTAAAAAGAACTAAAAGAGTTAACAGCACATACAGATTTCTCAATAACTTGAATGTAATTAATTAATCTCAAAGATTATACGTTTCTTAATTTTAAGATTGGCACAATTATCTCAAACCTAAATTTCAAAAGGGAAATATTTGATATTAAAAGATTTATTACTTTGCCAAATTTCATATCACATATATCTACCTTTTCATAATTATAAATTAAACAGAAAAAATATACCAGTTGATTGCCTATGCTTCCCAAATGTTCTTCTCGAAAGCTGGAATTTTATCAATCTGCCTTCCCTATAGAGGATAAATTAATCATGCGAAGTTTGAATTAATAAGCGAGTTTCCCCGAAATATATTTAATTAATCTTTTATAACATTGTATCAAAATTGATCTCTTGAGTACAACGAAGTTAATTTGATTTAAATAGAGTCAATGAGATTTTATTCAAATATAAATATTTTTCTTTAAATGTATAAAAGGAAAGTTATTCTTTTTTTGTCAAATAGGAAAACCAGATATATTACAATCACTAAAACTCTTAGAAAGCATTTGCAATTTACGAATAACAATTTTCTGTTTCCTTGATTAAAAGATATTAAAATTTAATTTTGTGTTTGTTATGAATAGCATATGTATTTTTAAAAACTTAAATGTATTTCAAATAATTTATAATACATGAACTAACATTTACTATATAAATAAAATATAATTAAAATGAAATATATTCAACTTAACTATTAATAAAAAGTTTAGACACGTACAACAATAAATAAAATTTGCGGATGTCAAGAAATTTATCAAATCCATAGCATATTTGTTTTTCAAAGTTTGAAAAGGAAGGCGAATTTATTAAATCTTTACGTTCAAATGAATTATTTACTTTCGTAAGATACATATCTCAATTATATTTAATAATATTTCTAGAGATACTTTTGATTCTACATCGGTTTATTGTTTTCATTTCATCATTTGATTTACTTTTTCATTGATATTTAGTTATATAAATAACTCCTATTTTATCAAAATTTCTTTATACTTTTATATACAACGATTCATTTTTTATTAGATTTTACTCTATACCTTAAATGACAAAGGGCGTGAAAAATTTATCCATTAAATTCTATTTTTTTTTATAATTTTTACCACTATTGAAGATGTGTAGATAAATAATTTTGAATGGAACACAATTAAGTGGCAGTATGAAAAATATTATTAGTTTTACAATTTTCTCTCATTTAAAAATATTTTATTATTATATTAATATTTATAGTATAAACTTAAAATATACAACAATGTATGCTTATAGTCGCTTATTTTGAACCAAAATTAATGTTTGGTATCAACTGTTTATAAGTATCGTAAGTTACTTTTAATTTGGTAGTTGTGGATGTGTATTTGTATTATGTAATCGCATTATAATTTATAATAAAGGTTTGTACACATTTTATTTGTGACATGTACTTATTTATTCGCGAATGCTTTTTTTATTCAATTTTTTTTGATTTAGAAAAGCCAATATCAATAGTAAGAAGCGACATGCCCAAAAGATATTTTGAAGATATTTTGTGTATTTGCCTATGCAAATTCTCAAATGTGAAGGAGAATGTTGATTGTTTACTGTGGAAAGTATGGAGTTGTACTGCCATGTATTCTGTTATTTATTTTACTGATTTACAGTTATATAATTTAATGAAATTCGATCAATCTTATGAAGAGATTAATCTTAGTTGATGAAACAAGCTAGAAATAAGCAAAGTAATAGTATAGTAATAATTATATTGCTTAAGTTTTTTAGTGTTAAATTATTTTAATTACTTTTGCTATCATTTTTAAATTTCAATAGTTACCAAGAAATTACATAATCTCTTCTAACAAATTTATTTCCCTTTTCGGAAGCAGCGTAATGAAATTTCATCAAGGTAAACAACAAATTTTATTTGATAGAAAGTGCTTATTAAGATTTCATTTCCTTCTATTTTGGTGAAAACATGCTTTAGGATGAAAAAATATTCAATCCGGAAATTAATGCAAAATGTTTTACTCCGAGTGTGAAATAGGTTTTTGAATGTTAGTAGTTATGGGTAGATGGTAACTTTAGATTATATATGCTACCTGAAAATTCTTGACTTATAACTTTCCATTTTGACAACGCAAATAAGAGAAATATTCTTATTTCTAATTTTATTGAAGTAATCACTTTTGTTGAGTTTTAAAGGGCATTATGATATTTTTAATAACTATTCTTTGATTTTGTTGTTTCAGATGTGTTCGAATAAACTTACTAAATTTAAAGTATTACCATTTTTAATACAAAAAATCAAGAATTATAATGTATTTGTTTTTGGATACATCATTAAAGTTTTATACTCATATTTTATGCTTAAAGACAATGTCTTTTCATACTAATATACCACAGGAACTATACAGTAAGCGACAAATGATGATCTGGAAGTCATTTGAAGATGTATTTGAAAATAGTTCCTTGCCGTATGGAGAAACAAGTTAAATAACAGATTTGATAGATGAATAGATAGATAGAACTAGAGATGCATTTTGCAAAATAATTAAAAACATTGTTTCGGAATATGGCGATTCACCCCATAACTGATTTGGTATCCGAATGGCACTTTTCGTCGCCAATTTCATTCCACAAGCCAACACATATATAGAAGTCCGCGATTTTTTGACTTGTATAGGTTGTATAAATACCACGAAACTTCACTGGCTTATGATTAAGTCGAGTACTTTTCGGTCTAAAATGACAATTATATTAACAAACACTATCAACTGTCACCAAAAATCTGTATCTATGAACTGATTTTAAATTAGAAGTTCTCAGTAGACTATTATTGATAATGTAACTCATTCGAAATTGATAATTTAGCTTGCTATTTCAGTTTTATTTTATAATTATACTGGCAATGGTACAAAATACTGCAATTAGTAAAAATACATACGTTATGTCATTGTTAAAATAGTACCTGTTTCAGAATCGATTACATGTTTTTTTGATAGCAAGAACGATACCTTACGTGACTGAATGAACAAAACTTTTATATCTCTTAGTGTTCCATTAAGAGATACAAAACATTTCGCTTACGTAAGATGTAAGCGAAATGTTGTGTTTTTAAAAATAATTTACTTTATTATACAAGTATTTATTATTTTTAGCAATAGTATACAGACGTAAATAATTTTAATGTGTAATAATAGGATTTGTGTTTACACATACTTGATTGTACACAATTAATCAATTTAAAACAAGTAAAGAAGGAAATAAGATCATTCGAGACATAAATTTATGTGGTAAAATAAAAAGAATTTTAATACGATACAGAAAAATATAATGTAAATTTATTTTTAGGAAAATTAAATTTTTTTAGTGGTTTTAAGAATTTAAAATAATTATAAACGTAGCAATTTGATTATTAATAAAAAATGTTTTTCTTAAAAAAATACACAACTTTAAATATAGTATTTATTGCTTTGAATAGCTAAAATTATTACGCATCGATTTTCTGTGGATGTTAAGAAAAGATTTATAAGAATTTGAATAATATTCTTTAATGAGAAAAATCTCAACTATTCGAACAGTCAAAGAAGGCATTTGTTTCACTGCGACGTGTTGTTCGAACGTGTGTGTACCCATGTATGTTATATTCGAGTTCAAATAATCAGAATAATGACTTCATACCCTGAAATATTTCAGCATTCTTTTTCGTTGATTGAGTTATATGAAAGCAATTAATATCATGCATAAAGGGAAATTAATCATTAGGGGTAAATAATAAACTAAAAATGCAATTCAAAACATCAGCATCTTTTAGCTCTCGAATTCCTCTTTAATTCGTAACATCTAAGTTATATATCGTGAGGCAACAATTCAAATTTAAAATACACTTTAAATTTGAATAATTAATTCATTATTTTTTTGGGATTGCAATTCATATTAAAATTCCTTTTAAATCATTTCGTTATACATCTATATTTAAATAAGAAGCATTTAGAAACTTATCCCTACACATTTCATTTTTCTTACATTTCATTTCCGTTTTACGATATATCTCTTTGTATAATGATTTGAATATTCACATTATTGAACATTCAGTTGCATATTAAAATGTCATACTTGAAAGAAGAGACAGAAAAAGATCGTATTTAATGTTTTCCATTTGAATAAATTCAAAGCCATTTTTTGAATATATGATTCTTTCCAAAGAAGTTTTATTGAAATTTCTTTTTTTAATAGTTTATGTAGTTATAAATCTTTTACTACATTCACAAAAAATAAATATGGAGGAAATAAAATATCAAAACTTATGTTTTATAATTTTAAAGTGCACTCTTTAAGCTTATTAAGCATTTATGAGGAGACACTTTTATCAAAAGATTATTTTGTCTGTTATTACGAAAGGAATTTGAATTCTGCATTATTCTGTATATCTCATTGAATTCTGTATTAAAATTTTGTTGCTTACAGTAGTCTTTATTTATTTTACTGTATTTTTGTGTTTAGACAAGAGAAAAGTAATTATTTATAGATAAATTTATTTTAATTAAACTTATTTATAAATAAGTATGTTTTTACATCATTATATAGATAAATTTAAGTGTTGGATAATATAAATTCATTTTATATTCATTAAGTTTTACACTATGAATATTTATTGGCCTATATTATAAATTAGTTGCTTGTGATACATTTAATTAAAACAGTTTGTGTACAGTATTAGTTGATTTTTATGGCAAAAGTTAGAATATTTCAACTGCATTGACTGTTATCGAAATATTTGCTACGTATCGAAATTTTTCACATATAGTTTGTGCAAAAGATGGGAAATTCTTATATTAAATACAGGATGCGTCAAAAATGTATGCATTATTTGAACCGTCATAGAAAATTTATCTTTTGTTCTACAGAGTTCAATTACTGGAAATGGAATGCGTAAAGTCCAATTTGTGAAACATAAATGCACTTTCTCACGCAAATATGACTACGTTAAACATGGTGCCCTTTAGCATAAATGCATTTCTGAGTACGAGTCATAAACGATTTCGTAGTAACGTGTCCAGTGGGATTTCTGCTCACATATCTTGAATCTCATTCCAAAGTGTGCCTAGGTTACGTGGCTTACGTTTGTAACCTTATCGTTTATTGTGAGCCATAAATCAAGAAATTCAGGTGAGTAAGGTTTAGAAAGTATGGAAGAAACTCGACTGGTCCCATGTGTCCTAACGGTTGGTCTGACAAATTTTGTTCCAAATATGCTCATGTTCTTCGACGATAGTGAGGTGATGCACTGTTTTGTTGGGAATAAAACTTGTCATTACTCTATAATGCAAGAATATCAATGAATACGGAATCAGCAAGTATTATTAGATACTTTTTGACTGTTACATTACCAGCAAAGTGGAAAGATCCTATAAGTCTCTTTGCACACAAAGGCATTATATATTTATCATGCATATTTTTCTCCCAGAAATTGAACCTTGTAGCATGAGAAATATGGTTTCTGTGCTGGTTCAAAGTGTATTCACATTTTCTGACTCACACTGTATAGCCTCTATTGCTAAATAATTGCAACAATTTTACTGTGGAAGTCAGTAAAATGTCATTAATTATTATAAATATTTAAACTAAATTAAGTTTTCATAGATTTAAACCATAACTTTTATAAAATTCAAAAGGAAAATTTTATCATTATTTTAACCAAAATGATTAAATAAAGAAAAATATAATAACGAGTAATTTAGTAGAAATAAAAATAGAAATAGAAATTAAAGTTTTCTAGGCTGTATTGGCAAAAGAGATCGTTAAAATCAATTAACATAACTAGCTATGCATATAGAGAAAATTGATTATTTATATCTCTCGACTCATTTCTTAAACGTAGCTCACATTAGCAATAACATTTTTAATTATTAAATTAGAAATACAATGAAAAAATATTTAAAAATTGATGAATCATCCCAACCAATGAAATTATGGGACAAAAATCAATTGCATACTCTTTTATAATATTCGACATTTTGCATATTTCGCTTTAAAAAAGTGAACACAAAGATATCATTATTAAGTAACTTTTACTTTTATTAAAACTCATTTAAAATATTAAGCCAAATATGGAAGTCTACAAAAGTCTTTACTTTTCTAATAGAATTTTCTCCAGTATATTTCTTAGTATTCTTTATATTTTTAATTATATATTTATGAATTTAATTTTTCATACCTCATACATGTATATCTACTCACACTGAAAGTACAAAAATCCTAAAATTTTAACATTTTCTATCATAATTCCAAAGTAAAATTGAAAACTTCACTTAAATGAATTTGCAAAATAATACGACAAATTATTATCTGAAAACTTTTTGAATTATACAGAATTTAGTATTTCAAATATTAGGGAAATTTTTAAATGTTTTTCACAGCTCTTTTGTGAGATCTAAGACACCAGTTGAATCTACCATTTTTGTGTTTAAATAAACTGAATCTGAGCAGTGAACTGATTTAAATTTTTTTATGGTACTTACTTGTATCTAAAATTTCCTAATGTGAGGATTTTCAATTGCAAGAACACATTCTCTGTTGAAATGCACTGATAAAGCTTGATTTTCTTTGGGTCATAATTAAACACTAGAAATGTTAAACTATTACAAATATTTCAATATGAAACACACTGGTCAATGAACTTTCTTATTTTTAATTGCTTCTTAGCGATGAAGTATGTAAAATTTTTATAACGTGAGAGTTACACATCTTAAAAGAATGGTAGCATTAGAAAAGTGTCAGAGTGCATTCCAGAAAAATGGGAAAAGCAACAAATCTTTCACCATTATGGGAAGAGCTTATTATTTAGCTCTCGTTTAGCAGCTGTCTCGATTCCAAGGACAGTAAACTTTACTGGGTTCTCATTGACAATCATGTTAAGAGTTATCAAGATTTGGGTACAGAATACTGTCTTTGTCTAAAAAATGTAACTATGGACCGAGATGTTTTCCCCAAGCTTCATATGCATGGTCTTTGACGAATTACACGATAAAAAAAAGACTTTATTGTACTTCAAATAACAAAAATCATCAACCAAAGCTTTTCACAATAGATCTCAGCTTAAAGTATGAGTAGAGAATTGCGCAGAGGATTAAATGGCATAATCGGGTGCTTGTGAGAAAACCACTTGTTTTTGCTCGAAGTGGAAAAAAAATTTTGTTTGAAGTGATATCGAGAAAGAAAACACTGGACATTTGAAGGTATGAAACAGATAATGTAGTTAAATAAATCATGCTGCATTTCTAATTTTGAACTTATGAAAGACTTTAAATTTGACGACAATCCTAGAAAGTCAGGAATTCAGCTTTCCCAAGGGTCTGAGGAGAATATCATCATATGGGGGATGTTCTGCTGGCATGGAAGTAGGCCTCTGGTTGTTTTTGGATTCCAACAAATATTCAAGAAATACGTAGATATACTAACAGATCAAATGTATCCTGTAATGTTGCTATTTTACTCTGAAGGTGACTGATATTTTATAGACGATAATGCAACTACCTATCATGCCAGAAGTGTACAAAATCAGTCTGATTTCCAATAACTTTCCTGGATGAGCCCGGATGAGATATGGTGGAAGGACATATCCTTTTCTTTGAGTTAAAAGATATAAAAAACTGCATAGCCAATACATTGTATTCTCTATATATAAATGCATCCTAGAAGTAGTATATCAACATGATGCCCAAAAGCAAAACTGTGTTACCCGTGCAAAAGGAAGTCCAATGAAATATTGATCTTTGCGTTTCTGATATACTTTCCAGTGAGTGTATTACGAGGGAATTAAGAGATTTTGAGTAAATAGATAGCCAGGAAAGACTATTTTTCAAGAAAAATTATCATTCTTTTTATTTTGTTTTCAAGTACATAGTAATTCAGAAACTTTTATAAATTGATATTACAAACTATTTGATTTATAAAACAAGAATAAACATTTTTATGGATTAAAAAAAAGTTTCCAAAAATGATTTTGTGGCTCACAAGTTAATTGTGAGTTACAGTTGTGTTTTTTTCATAACCATTAGTATTTTGTTAATTGCCTTTTGCATTTCATAAATCTAAAGTTCTTTCTAACCATTACCATAGGCTCTTTTTGTATACTTTATTTGGCACTCACCAGGTTTCTTTATAGTCAATTTTTTGTGTTTAACAAAGTTTACAATGAAAAAAATAAAGAACACAGGGGCAACATAAGTACATATGTGAGCAAAATGGTTTTAGGTATTTAACAGAAAACTTAAAATGATTAGGACAAGTATTTTTTCGCAAACATGCATTTGAAATCAATTAGACTCTGTGGTCTTATCTTATATGATATGAACCTTTTGCAACTTTAGGATTAGATACAAGTCTTTATAAAGACATTAAGATGAAGTATTATTTTTGTGGGCGGTATTTTATAGGTAGCCACCAACTCTTTTATTAATCTACTCATTACAGGAAGCTATATGAATTTATTTGTAAAAGGAACTAGTTTGTTTGATCTCTTTGATCCAATTAAATATCATGAAAATGTGAGTATTTATCTAAAACTAAATTTTCAAAAGGATAAAGTCCTTCTGCTCTGGTAGTGATATGAACAAAGGTAGCAACTAGAGTATCGTCCTCGTTGTTTTATAGCAGCTCGAAATTACAAGGTAATCAGATTTAATTTGTCAGTTAAATCCAACCCTCTACCCCTACGAACTCTTTTATTATTTATATGATAAAAATAAACAATACTAATCATAATAATTTGGTTTACAGATCTGATTGCAGATCAAATAAATTAATTATTAAACTCTCAGTGTTAGACAATTTCAAGAAATTTAACTAAATTGCTTACTTCAAATTCTACAGGTGAATCTTAATTTTTTGTACAATAATTAATATAAAAAATATAATCAAAATTCTCAAATTTTTTAAAATTACAAATAAAAGATTTTAAAAATTGATTGCAGATTGCTAATATAATATGTCATTTAGTAATTTCAGTGATAATGTATACTTTTAGTAAACTTCAGATTCCAAACCAACATAAAATTTCGAGTTCCAACAAAAAATAGAAAATTACGTCACTTAATTGGTAAAGCGATGGGTAAAATTGCAACTAATTACTCGCCAAATTATTTTCAACGCCAATATGTCACCGGGGAATTTCATTTTCATTCAAAACAACTTCATCTCCCACTTCGGAAGCAGAGTAATGAAATTTTGCAGAGGAACTCTCGAGATTGGTTTAATAGAAGCCTTCGCAAAATTCATTCATATTTCCCTAAATGAAGTTGGAATAGAAAGGCCTTAAACGGAAATTGATGTAAAAATGTTCAATCTAAATCTTCATCCCATTTCATAACAATAATGGCGAAACATGAAAAATGATGCCTGATTCCGCCTGTAGCCTTAAAAGTAACATTAGGAAGGAACTTTTTTTTAAAGTATTTGATATTCTATTTTAATCAAATTGTTTTTTTAAGGATTTTTATAGTTTCCACTTATGTTTAATAAAAAATTCAAATTACATTTTAATTTTGCATAACTTAATTTGTTAAACACTTAAACATTTGTGTAATTTAAGTAAGAAACATTTTTTTTAAGATTTAAGCAATATTAATAGTTAATTTTCAGAGAGTTTACAAACAAATGATATTAAATGTTTTTGTGTTCATGCAGTTTTAAGCAATTTTAAGTTTTTTATTTTCTTTTAATACATTAAATTGTTAATAAATAGCTTTGAAAGAATTTATATTAACGATTAATTCTCATTATCGAATTTGTAATCATAATTGTTCATTTAAAGTCCTTATAAATCTCTATTAAACTAAAAATAGAGAAATAAAATAGCAACATTTTGCTTGAATACTATATTTTTCATTGTTATAATGATTACAGATTAAGAATAATATTAAAAAGTAAGAATATGTAGTTGAAAATATCACAGTAGGATACATTGGTGCTTATAAGAGGAAATTTAACGGGTACATTTAATGCTAGAAAATCCCTATAAAATCATAATATTTCTCAGGAAAATAAAACTGTATGGAATAAAAATGTAATTGTTTTTATTCAAACTTAATCATACCGTTTATTAGAACACAAGTAAATATTCGTTTGTAATAGAAAGTGTTTCATAATCATGTTTGTAATAGAAAGATATATTTAATGTTGCAATAAGCTATGATATAATACCGCAATGTTATAGTTACCTAACACGGTCATAAAAAATATTTCAGATAGCTGATTTCTTCTCACTACACTTTCTATCCCAGATTAATTTTGTATTTTTTTTGATAAGCAAGATTGTGAGGAAAATGAATCTGGTACTGACTATGTTTCGGCCCACTTGATCTAATTAAAAAAGAGATTAAAGGAAGCCAAAAAAAGAAACAGTCCCAGTTATCAGCGAAGACAAAGTAATTTCAAAAATACCAATTCTTATTCCATGAGACTTTTTCCATTTGAGATCGAATAGTGTTTTTATGAACAAAAGGTTGTAGAATTTCATTTCATATTTCACTCACTCACTCTCTCTCTCACACACATACTGATATATACGCTAACCTCCAAAAGTTAAGGAACTACCGGTTTTTTGTGTCTCATATGCAAATGAATGAATGTAGAAACATCAAATTTGAATGACGTGAAAAACTGGTATGTATTAATTGCATCATAGAAGTTTATATAAGAAAAACGCATAAATGATTTACTGCAAAAGAAAAAAGTAATTTGGTCCAGGAAACTTATTCTCTAGACCAAGATTAGCTGGCTCTTCTAAGTCTTGCAGGAAACACATAAAACTAGATGCTTTACATAGAGAGTTGCATGTTGAAGACGTCTACGCAACGTACTAGCGGATATTCTTCTTTTTGACCCTACAGAGTGGCCTGCAACAAATCACGGGTCAGAGATGCTTCTTCTGCTATAAGATGAACCAGTGAAAGAGCTATAAAACGGTCTTCTGCAGGTGTTGTAGCTCATGATTGGCCTGGAACATGTCTACTGGACACAGAAACTTCGGTTTGATATTAATTCCACAGACGGTGGACCACACATAAAGGCGCATAGCAACATCAGCTTTTAATATCCCTATTTCTATCCATCCGATCACCCGCCACCTTAACGAACCAGACAAGTGGCATCTCTCAGACATTGAAGAACCCCACTGACTATTGTAAAGGAATCTGCTAACAGAAGTTGAAAATCAACACAAAATACACGCGTGATTACGAAAGCTTCATTTTTGCATATTTTTCTCCCATTCATATATACTTGTTCTTTTCTATATAAAAAAATTGCATAAAATTACATATGTTCGTTTCTATCATTTATGTAAATAATAAAATGTATTATTAGTGTCATTTTTTATGGTGACCTTCGAAAAACACGTTATTCTTAACTTTTAGAGGCAAGTGTATTTCAGAGGTTATAATTATTTTGCAATAGAAAATGCAATATGGATAAAAAGTAGACCTCTGTCATCATATGAGCTCTGCTTTTATACAATACTTTTGAATTATTATTGTTCATTGTTGTACAGCAAAGATTATTTAGGTCTGCAAGCAGGGGTAATTTAATATTCTTATCATTAGTCTTTCATCCCAAGGCAGAAATAATATTTTATTTTAAGGATTATATGATGTAAAAGAGTTTATTGCCTCATAAATATGAATAACGCCAGTCCAATTGACAAGATAGAAACTGTATCGTTAAATGCCGAAGCCACTAAGAGTAACGCTGATAGAAATTATTTTTGTACATTTTTGTCTCTTATCCAGCAGGTTGATATATTAACTTCACACACACACATTTGAGTTGTTCTAACTCTACAATCGTCATCAAAAATTTGATATTTCTAACTGGTTAATCAAACAGACAAAAACTTTTGTTAAACATTTAAATATCTACTGTGTATATCTTTGTGGGAAGAAATTTCATAGATAATGGGTTGTATTCATTTTCGCCAGGGAGAAAATTTAGAAAACTGATAAGCACTCTCAACTGTAGAATATGAAGCGAAAAATTAATTTCTTATTTAAAGATGGCTAATATTGAGCTTGAGACTTTTTTTTCATAGTGGACCAAAAATGCAGAAAACAGCAGTGCTAAATCGATCTCCCGTTGTTTCAGTGCAGTTGTAATAAGAAATGTTGCATCTAATTTTGAAAACCATGGTTCCAGTTATTAAGGCACAGTAACTCCTGACCATCTTTGATATTATAAAATTGTTTAGATTTCATTATATGTATGTACCCACACAAATGTTATGTAGATTACAGGATTGGTACTCGCTACCTCCAAGGTGCCATGAAATTTAGAGTTGTCTGATTTCGAAAAAGACGTAGCCGTTGAATATCATGGAAATGGCCTATATTTAGGGACACACATAGCGAGTTAAAAATTATGAAATCGACAATGGTTTTTGTGATTAAGAAGTGGGAGAGGAGTGGTGATTGTCGAAATAAGCTTCGACCCGGCAAATCCACGAAATTAAGAGACAAAATCAGTCGAGTGCTGTCTGAAGAAATTCGGAAAAACTACGACAAACTAAAAGCCCAAATAAACCTGGAATTTCTACAAGCAGCTTGAATTGCTGTTTCGATAAATACTGTAAGCAAGGAATGCATGGTTTTCATGATCGGGTAGCCTCTCATAAGACTGATTACAAAATTTAATCGCAATACTCTGCTTAAGTAGTGATCGGCGCGTCTAAATTGGATTGTACATAAGTGAAAACAGGCTCTCTGGAGTGAGGAATCCAGGTTCACACTCTACTAGTTGGATGATGAAGTCTGAATTCGGCGCATGCCTTTAAAATAACTTTTGCCCGAATGCATTGCGCCTACAGTGAAGTTAGGAGGAATTGAGGGTATAGTCTGGAAGTGTTTCTCGTGGTGTTGATTAGAACGCTTAGTTCCAATTCAGGGTTGGATCAACGTCAGATTTTACTCCCTTATTCTACACAACAATGTGCTTCCTAAGCAGTGGCAATTTTTCTCGTTGGATCATTGTTACTTCCAAGATGACAATGCCATTTGTCATACGACATCCAGTATTTAGTGGTTTCTGACAATGGTGTGAACCGATTGGACTTACTTGATCAGAATCCACACACATACTTGAATCCCAAGTAATAATTCAAATTATATTTTCTGGGGTATTTGGATCGCTGAATTAAAGGGTGCAACAAGCGTCTAAAATCAGTAGAAAAAACTTATCTTCTACAAGTCTAGTAGAGGAAAATACCACCTGTTCATCATCCAAACACTTGTGGAAAGCATACCCGGAGAGTTCAAGTGTAATTGCTTTACGTATATGTGAGGTTCTACCAACTATTAAATGTGAACAAATTGTATATTTAGCTGTTTTATCACTTAAAAATTAATATACAGCTTATTTTTTAAAAATTCATAAAAGTTAATACTATTTAAACTCGGTTATGATTTTATTAATTTTTAACTTAAAATCATTATATTGTATTAAATTATTTTTATTATTACGACATATTTTTTGAATTGTAGTACAATGTTTTAATTATATACATTTTCTGATTAAATTTACGCATCATTTATTTTTCTGTATTCCTAATATAATGAATGAATAACGTTTATGTCATAATGATTAAAAATGTAAAATATGTATCTTTAATTGCAGCGAACCCTTTAGGACTAATATTGAGACATTCTCGCAGTTTATTAAAATAATCATATCTTAATTCTTAAGAAGAGATCATTTCTATGTTATAACCAGAGAAAAGCAATGCAGTTAGAACAAAAAGTTTTAACTTTGTACACTAATAATGTATCAATTTTTAATTTCTTAGATTTAAATATATCAGTGAAAAAAATGCGCGCGCGTGGATATGTTTTAAAACTTTACATCGACAAATGTTTATTTTCTTTCTATAATATAAATCCAATGAAAAACCTAATTTTTTTTCCAGGCATGAATGTATTTTGGGAAATAGATTTGCATATTAAAATATTAAAACTTTTTCAGCTCACTTTAGAAATACAAATTCAATAAATTATTCATTATTTATGGAGTCCTATCCCAAACGTGACAAAAACTATACAAGCTCTCTAGTCAAAAAGCAAGAAATGAGAAATTGAAGTAAGGTAAATGAGTTTATACATGATAAAAACTTGTTTTTTATTTTGCAACTTCAAAATTTTGTTATAAAAGTAAGAAGGAGGTTGATAATTTAAAAATGTGATTCTCTAAGTACAACATTTCTTAGAATAAATATAAAAAAATATAATTTGAGTTTATATAGAAGAATAAACATCAAAGAGAAAGAAGAATTTTAGATATTTTTATTACACTTCATTTTAAATATTCGATTTAAGAGTTTTTTTCTTGCAGACATTACTTTTAAAGAAATTTAAATCAATTCAAGACCTATCGTACACAGTGGATAAACTGAATATAATTATAAAAGCAGCAAAAAAATATTGAACACTCTGCAACAGAATAAGTTATTTTTATTTTGGTTATTTTGAAGAGGATTGAGAAAGAAAACATATTTCATTGACATAACATTTCCTTCCAGACTTTGCTATATTCAAAGCATCTCATGGCATACTCACTAACATCAAATACAATATGATACATTTTCCAAATTTAGATTTTCAATAGCATTGTGCCTGAATGAAATAAGAATCTTCTTTAATCTGAAATGTTAATACAATTCTTTTCGTGTATTTTTCTTTTGTGCGTAATTTATCATTTTCGGTTAAAGCATTTTCAAGAAAATATTTAATGAAGAAGATAATGTGAATACTTTTAAAATCCCTACAATAGAAAACTTACTGAAACTTAATGAAATGGAATTTAAAAAACTGCTTATATTTGATTTTTTTGGGGTAATAGCTTAAAAGAAATGTGTTGAAAAAACTAATTAAATCTAAATATATCTCATCAAAATGTGTTAGTTATCACTATAAGTTAAAAATACACAAGAAAAAGATAAAAAGTATTGTAAAAGAATTTGGCTGTATATAAAAGTGTAATTTTCTATCCATGTAAGTTTATGTAAAAAATAGCTGCATAATTCTTAACTGTTATTCTAAATTTTTTTGTTAAAAATCATAAATTGAGAGGATTTACGAATCATAATTAATCATTAATTTTTTAAATGTTACTAATCAAAGTAATGGAGTTCTTTATGGTTTATAATTATTATCTTAATATTAAATATTAGAAGTTTTATGATTATTTAAAAGCAATGTAATACCAAAACAAAATTATTCAGGAAATAGGAATATCTTAGATAATGTAATAATTTAAAATTACATTTTACTTTTTCATAGAAATGTATGTACTGTTAAATGAATAGGATCTAAAATTTTTTATATAAAATATATTATTAAATTCCTTTGACGAATGCGTTCACTTTAGAAAAGTTCAAAGAAGAAATAGTAATGATTAATGGTTACGAGCCTTGAATCTAACGTAAGTTTTAAAGTTAAAGGAAATTCTAATTTGAAATATCTTAATTTGTTCATAGATAATTTATATAAACTTTCGATTATTTAATAAAGTGCTTAGAAACTCTAAAATTAAAATTATATTTTATGTCCTGAAAGTAATGAAATGATCCTTCTATGAGTTCTATTTCCGTACGTTATTCTTTATCGGTAATTGGTACATTTAAATATTTGCCAAAAATAAAATTTTTTATCTAAAATTACAATTATCATTCATTTCAGTTAACTTCATAAAATGATAAAATCCAATGAAAGCTTTGAATTTTCTTAATTATCAATAGAATTTTATTTATAAGCAAACTATATTTGTGATAACTAACAAATTAATTTGTTGCTTAATCTAATTTTTTCCATTTATTTCGAATTTAAATTTAATTACGTTACTGAATTAAAAATTGTTGAAAAATAAAAAAAAACAAAGATCTCGTTAGTGTAAAATATTAGTTGAATAAAACTCAATTAAATTTATCAAACGAAATGAATTGATTTGTCAAAGTGTACAGAATCGGCAATTTCCATTAATTAGCATTTTATAAAATAACTCTCTGATTGGTTTAAGCTCTGATTTTACTCAAATCTTATTAACGCTAAGTAAATTAATACTTAGTATTTATATTGAACTTGAAACAAATATTTTCATATTTATTTATGAAATAAGAAAGAAATACGTAAATATAGTTGAAAACTTTTTCTCTTAAAGAAACAGCAACAGCAGGGAAGTAATATATATATATATATATATATATATATATATATATATATATATATATATATATATATATATATATATATATATATATATATATGACATATATATATATATATATATATATATATATATATATGCAGTTGTCACGTGGCGATGAATAGATTTCATTTTGTAATTTTGTCTCTTATGATAAAGTTTTTAAGTTCATTTAGAATAATTCTTTTCTTGGTGAAACACACACACTATAAATTTATCCTGAAAGTAAATGAAATAAATTTTTTGAATGATTGCAATTTTTATTTATTTCATGAAATTTGTAAATAATATTTTCTTAACTTTGGAATTATCTTTTAAGCAAGCATATAAAAATCTTAATTTTAAAATACATATTTAGAATTTAATTATAAGCTCTTTTTTAACGAAGGAATTTAAAACTTTTGAAGTTGTTCCTCATTAAATTGTAATCCTTTAGTTCTTTTAATTAGGATACCTAGAAGTTAAACATAAGTTCTTATTCAAAAAATAAATCCTTTATCTTTACATTTGATAATGAAGGTACTGTTTCATTTAAATTCAGTTCTATATTTTTTTCTTTTTCGTGCAGCAACGAAGCCTTAGAAATTTCGACATTTTAAAAGAAAAATGATGTTTACTAATGACTCTTTTAATATGGATTTAGACAACAGTCTTTAAAACATAAACATTCATCAAGCAAATCAGTCTACGCAACAAGAAAGCCCAGTTTGAAAGTAATGAATGTAAATTTTAATATTTTTAAAATGTTGAATTCATTACTTTCAGTTAATAGATTTTTTGCTTAGTTAGCTAAAATTAATTACATTTATTTCATAATTTAATTACTCTATTTTTCATAAAATTTTATTCCATTTTAAAAATATGTAAAATAATAGGTATTATGTGCATATTTTAACATGTGTATATTGGTATCTTAATAAAGTCAATAAGAAAGTGAAAAATAATTTATCAGTTTCAATGTTCCTATCCTTAATAATTTTATTTTTAATTAATGCTATAATTTTTTATTCGTTAAATTTTTTACCAGCTTAAAATGTTTCTTTTACTTTGTGACTTTGTGTGTTTTATGTGTATACTATTTTATAAGTACTCTTTCATTCAGATTTTTTCCAAGAAATGTTTTTATTTTTATGTTAGAAAGCAACATATTTGTAAATATTATAATTCCTGAATTATATAAGGCAGATATTGTCGCAAATCTTTTTCATGTATCTCCTTTTTTGATGATAAGGAACAGGTTTTGTGTTCAATTTTCACTCCATACATTTTGTTTTTTATTAAATGCTCTTTTTTATCACTCATTAATTTTATTTTTTTATTTGATTGTATATTAACTTATTCTTTTCTTTCATGGTTGCCATTATTCTGTATTCTCTTTTGTACCATTATCTAAGTGTTTTGCATACAAAATTCATGATTATTAGCTTTGTTAAGCACATTTACGTGTTAGACACACATTTATTATTGCAACTATAAAATTTGAGATTTATATTAAAATGAATTTCATTTGCCGAGTAATATTATAAATAAAAAGGGAAACTATGTGTCCTAAATTGATTTTAATAACAATTTTTATGGTATTTTTAGGAAGTCAAAAATATTAGATACCCAGATTTTTATCTCCTTACAAAATTAATAAATATTTCTTTCAATTCCAATATATAATCAAAATATTTTATTTTTACCAAAATCTGTTTTATTAATCATATATTTATCATTTATAGGATATTTCAAATTATTGTCAGTATATTTTGCAATACATTACTTAATACACAATAAATTTTAATGAATCCATTTATAGTTCTTAACTAATTCATATATATACATACATACAATATATATATATATATATATATATATATATATATATATATATATATATATATATATATATATATATATATATATATATATATATATATATATATATATATATATATATATATTTGTTAAACCATTTAATGTCGTTTTCAAGGTTTTAACACCCTGTATTTGGCCTAGTGGCCATAGTTCAATGTGAAGCATTTAAATATTCACTGCGTAAATTCCCCTTAGGAAGGTCTTTTCATAAATATTAGGATTTATTTATGTATATCAAGGAAAGAAACTTGGATAACTGCCATTCACTTGACGAGTGTGCATGTGGATGGCAGAAGCGTACCATCTATGTCCAGTTGTTCAACAATAGTTGGGATTGAATCCGGAACTTCATGGTCTGAAGGGCGATGTCCTATCACTGAAACACAAATGGTGAGCCCTCGTACTGAAGATTGTAAAATTTCCAGGAATCCTTTCAACTGCATTTCTCTTTGAAACCAATAAAGGTGGATTGTAATTTGATATAATTTTATTTTATCCCAGCAAGACAAGCAAGCTACAGAGTTTAAAAATAACGATCACTGCACACATATTAGGATTAGTAGGATTCGAAAATCATAAAGCGCACAGTAATCAAAATTTAAAAGAAAATGTCTCCTTTAATTTCATAAATTTAATTTTGATTATAATAAAATTTGTAATTAAAAGCTTAGTAAAAATTTAAGCCTCATTAAAATTTAAGCACAATTAACATTTGAGCATAGTTATTTACTTTAAAAAAGAAAATGATATTTAGAAACAAATTTAAACATAATTAGGAAAGAAATATTAATATATTGAAGAAAATCATTTATAAAACTGCAACTAATAATTCTACATTCGGGATCTTTTTTCATAAAAATTTTAAAAATGGAATGGAATTTTTTAATAGTTGTAATTTATTCCAGAAACACATTTTTATTCTTAAATAAAATATAAGGAATGAGTAAAGATTTCTTGTTCAATTGCTTAACTACTTCCCCCATTTCAGTTCTTCGCATTAATACTATTAAGTGAGTCGCTTAGTGTCACACAGCAAACTGAGATTTTGTTAATTTCTTAGCATTTTCACGCAATTTCCCTTTAACTTTTACTGCTACATTAAGGAGGATTACTTAAATTTATAAAATGTTTGTTAATTTATATACTAACACTCTTGTTCACTTACACTTTCACATCATTATTTTATATTTATCAACTATAAAAGAATTTATAGTCCGGAAAAAATTTAATTTAATTTTATTATGTATTAAAATCAAATTGTAATTGTGATTTAAAAATTTAATAACTAACACACACACACACACACACACACACACACACACACACACACACACACACACACACACACACACACACACACACACACACACACACACACACACACACACACACACACACACACACACACACACACACACACACACACACACACACACACACACACACACACACACACACATTAACTATTAAATTATTTAACTAAATTTATACATAATAATGTAACAAAATTTGGCATAAGTTTAAAAAATTACACTGATCCTAGAATATCTTAAGTTTATTCATTAATGGAATATCTCTCATCTAACACATTCATGCACTATTTCTGTTCAATTTTCTTTAGATGACGTATCACGTTGACGTATCTTAATTTTGCAAAGTTTGCACTAAACAAACGTTTTTTTGTTCGAAAATGTATTATTACGCACAATTTAGTTTGTTTTGTGCATATTGTAGCTGCTCCGTATTTCAATAGTTAGAATTTGGAAAGAATTAAGATAAGATGATAATTTGACCAAACATTTAGAAGGCGAGTTACATCCATTTAATATAAAAGTTATTATAAATGCAGTATCTGGTCAAGTTAGATTAGTGTGATACATTTCCGTCTGCTCACTTCACTGTCCAAAAGCAGTAAAGGCCGGCACTACCTCATAATTTTAAATCACAGACAAATGCTGAGGTCAGAGCCTCAGTTAGTACCTTCTTTTCTATATCACATTATTTCAAGGGAGGCATTGATTTTTACGAAATATTTGATATAAATAATCTTTCTCAACTTGACGGTCTTAGTCGTATCAAGTGCCAAATTTTCACTTTCTAAGAATAAAAATGACAGTTTTCTGTACTAAGATACTATGAACTATCATTTTCTGAGAACAATATTGGGAAAGTTGAAATATTATGCAATTTCATGCTTACCTTTATTAGAAAAATATCGTGTAATTTTAACAGTATCCTTCTGATCAAGAAATGGAATAGGATTTTACATATGTGTAATTGAATATATTTGTTCAAAGACGAGTAAGGTTATTGATAATGTAAAGGAAATTTATTTCAAATGCGATATTGATGTGAAAATAAGAGATTTGTAATCAATATTCAGGTACCTAAATATCACGCGAGCAGGTGTAACATGTGATCAAACATGCTTGTTGAGATATGTTCACTGCATGAATTTTCTGTTTATTTAAAGAAAAGTGTCATCACACGTGATTATGTAAGATGTTGAAAAGTTTGATTTTCAAAATGTAATATTATCCAAATACAAAATAAGTAAAGATTATTACATTGAAATTTTTATTGTAACTACAAAATCTTATTATAATTATTATCTATTGTTTAACGTTTGTTAATTGATATTAAATGAGCAAACTTATGTTCATAAATAGATTTTTTATGAATTTATTTTCTTTTCCCTTTCGTATAATTATTTGATGCTTTATTTTGCTATCCAAGTTTTTCTGATATTTAATTATTTATCAAGAATTTTATTTTTAAAAGCAGGTAGTCCTTGTTTAATATTTTATATGAAACAGCTTTTCAAATTAATGTCAGAGTTTTGTTTCAAGGTGTTCAAGAGGATTTATTTGATTTTTTAGCTACTTCAACATCTAGAATTCTTTCTTACAAATATTTATGTATGAAATTTAATTTCTTAATGGTGGTAATTCATATTCTTTTATTTCCATTGATGCCATGTTCAATAAATTGTAATTTTTAGAATCCTGGATTAAGTTTCTTGCAAACATCTTGGTCATTAAATTGGAATTTTTCTTTCTTATTTTGTGGTTTGGAGCATTATTTTTGAAATTGTAACTCCTTTATTTAACATATTGAAGTATTTTTTTCAGTATTAATTATATTATTTCACATAAATAAGAAACTCTTTAGTCAACTCCAGTCAAAATGGTAAATATTTATCTCTTTGCTAAATTTGAAATTCTTTAACAGTGAGAATTCCAGTGCTTATTTTTATTACTGAAGTGTGGAAGTTTAGCAAATAAACAATTCCCTAAGTAACTAACCTCTTGTGTCGCATATCTTGAGCTACCAAATATTTCCTTGAAATTATCATTTTTAATTTTGGAAATCATCTGTGATATCCACGCTGCAATATCATAGAAATTATTTTATGCGGAATCTTGGCAAACATAAGTTGCATACTGTTTTTTCAAATATTTTCACAAGTTGATTTTAGTTGTTACTTTCAAATATTTTACAAGCAAGTGTTACTCTCCAAATTTTGAAATTACTTATGAAATGTTGTAGAATAATTATACACATTTTATTAGCAACTGATAAAATTTAAAAACTGAAGAAGATTTGAACTCGCACTATTTCCTTTACAGCCTATCTTTGTTTGAACACAACGGCAACTGGTTTAAAAAGACCCAATTATAATATCTTTCTTCTTTTTAAAGTAATTATAAAATACTGCTCTGATATACTAAGAGTATGGTCTACTGTTTTAAAGGAAGTAATGCATTCTTAAAATCATTATTTCATTATTCATTAATATGATACGATATATTGATGCACTTAATTGCGTGTAATCATCACTTTATAATACAACTTGTTTTTCTAATACTAAAATGTATAGGAACATTACAATAATTACGATTTAATGAATTTATGTGTTTGTTAAAATTAGAATAGCTTTCATGATATTTGTGAATATATATTGATGAATCATTGTCTTATATAATCAAGGGTTTTACAATATTTTTTGATTACAGTGTATCAAATACTTGAATTAATAACTTAATTTATTTGCATGAATGATTTTTTTAAACTGAAATTAAGTTTATTATTAATTTAATTATACTTAATTTAAAGAGATTTATCTACATATTTTAACACCAATTATAAAAGTTAACAACACACATTTAATATAATACATATTTAAATTTCTATATAGTAATTCTGGAACCTCATTCAAAATTATCAGGAAAATGTTCCTGTATTCTTATATAAATCTGTTTAGAAAGCTTAGAAATACATTTATTATAAGAAAATGTAAAAGGAAAAAATTTTCTCAATAGATTTATTGTTATGATGGTTTAATTGTGCGTGAAATATTTTGAAAATAATGTAATTTCCTTTTAGTTATAAATGTAATTTCTTTTTTTTCTATTTTTAATACTATGAAACATTTAACAATTTGTTTACTGAGCATAAAATCAAGAATACTTATTATTTAAATATTCAAATATAATATTTATGAATTTCAACCATTTATATTTTTATATACATATTAGTTTTTATTTTTTACCGTCAAAAAAGTATTTATAAGCAAAAAAAAATTAATAATTAGAAATTTTTATATTTTATAAAAGATTCTTATAAATAATATATTGCGAATAAATAACAATAAATCCATATATCTTATTGAAGCTAATTTAAATAAAATTTTTTATTCAAATTAAAAATGAAAACAAGCAAAGATAATAAAGAAACATTATTTCTGTTTACCTTTACTCATTTTGTTAAAACTTGCGATCAAAATAAACGTAAATTTGTTGAAAGAAAACAATTTTAAATTTTATGACTTGACATCTAGTTTCAAAACTGTTCTTTCTTCTCTATCATAAAATCTAGCAACGTAAATAGTTTTCATTATTCAAAGCAGTGAAATTCTGTAGAAAATACGTTTTAGTAAAAATAAACTGTGTCCTCTGAGCATTTCTGTTTTTTATTCTTTATCACAAATCCTTTATTTTGAGAGAAATAAACATAAGAGGCTCTATAGAATGAAATTCTTCACTCTAAAAAAATGAAGTAACGTCAGAGAAATCAGCATTCCAGGCGTCAGCTTGCTTTAATATTTAACGGATAAAATGTCCTAGCATAAAAGTATTCAAGAGAGCTATAATTCTTACAAAGAATCAGTCATTGAATAAAAAATTAATTGGAAATGATTAAATACGTTATTTTTAAAATTACAGAATCAGAATTTGTATTATATTTTATATGATAAATATTTCTTTAAAATAATAAAATGTAATAATATTTATTGAGAAAACACAATTTATTAATTTTAGTGAATTAAACTATTAAATTAAAAATGTACTTATTTATCGACGTAAGTAATATTAAAAGATAATATCAATATAATAAATAAATAATTTTAAATTATGCAGATAGTATCCATATAATTTTAAATTATTTATTAAATGTTTTTATTTAAAAATATAAAACAAATATAAACAGAATGTTATATTGCAAATTCTTGGAATAGGGGAGTGATAAGCATAACAAAATGCATTATTTTTGTCTTGTTTACTGGCTAAAGTATTTTAATGAAAATGTTTACATTAGTAACTAATTTATATAATTTAACAATATTTTTAGTTAATTTAAGAGTAATTTGTTTGTAAAAGAATAGGTATTTAATTTTGTTGGATTCCTTTATGATTTTGAGCACATTGTGATTAAGAGATAAAAAATATTTTTTTGCGTCATTTTTAATTTTTAAAATTTTTTTCTATTGATTTTTTTTGGTAAGATAATAACAAAAGTAAAACCTGGAAATAGGAGAATCTCTTAATTTCCTTAAATGATAACCATTTTATGATTTTTTAACATCAATCTTTATAAGTTGGAAACATATATTGTTTTGAAGTTATTCAATTTTTTATTAGCGAGATTTATTAAGTATTTCGAATATGTTAGTATAAAAATATAAAAAATAGAATAATTTTTTAAAATATTATTTTAATATTTTTTTCAAAACTTAATTACATTTTCATCACATATGTGAAATAAATATTACGTAGTTTATTATTTGTATAAAAGTGCATAAAATAATTATTGTATATGATTTCAAAAGTACTTATTTAGCAATAAATGTTAACATATTAGCTCTAAATGTAACAATAAATTATTATATTGCTGAAGTATGTATTACACATAATTTCATTTTCACACATTTAGATATATTATTTATCTATTAACATATTTACATGTATTTATTTACTTATACTTTATTTGTTTTCATAATGCATCTAAATTTTCTAATCATCTTTAAATTTTTAAATTTGAAAACAGATTCATGTTTCTAATATAAATGACTATTATGTGTGTAATATTATAATTAAAATATAATTCGTTGTTTTTCTATCATTATATATTATTAATAATTAAGAGTTTATCCACACAAATGATATTCTCTGAAACGCCCGTTGTAATGGTATTAAGATAAAAAGTTCCATAATATTTTTAATATATGATATTATTTTCCTGATCAACACATCATTTATTTAATAAACTATTCTTATTAATAAAACGAATATATTTTTCATGTAAAATTCATTTAAAATTTAACCATTAAATTATTACTACCTTTTATGTTAATTTTTTTATTGTATTCATTTTTGCTCTCATTGAATCTGAATATTTTTAAGTGAATTATTTGGATTTCTTTTTTAAACTCTGATTAATTATTCAATATGTATATCATTGGAATTAAACAAATGCACAAAACGTAAGCTCTTGTAATTTACGTTAGTCTCTCATACCTTGAGTTGTTATATTTAAATTAAACTCTCTTGACAGTATGTCTCATTTTTAAATTGATATTTCTAAAAATTAATTGAAGAATTATATTTCTAAAAATTAATTATATTTTATTAACTAGCTACAATAAATTTCCTTTTAACCACAAGAAATTTAATAAATTGTTATTGAAATAGAGTTGGATGTAAAAGTTTTCATTATCCTAAATTAGATATAGCTCGTACATATAATTATAAAAATTAAACTATCATTATTTATTAACTAATGGAAAATTTTTACTTTTGACTTATAGATTGATGGTTATGTTTCTACTTTAATGATTCATAAGAACTTTTGACATTTACAGAAAGATAATAGTTTCGTTAATGACTTGTAAAATGCTTGCAGATACAAAAAATAATGAAAGCATTCCAGTGAATAATTGAAAATAGAATTTACTAAAAGTATACAAAAGTAGTTATGAGACAAATGAAACATAATAATTTAAGTACACATACAAATCTGTAGTTTTTTTAAAATATAAAATTGTGGTCTAATTTATTATTTAATTTAAAATGTTTTTTTTAAATATGTATAAATTTAAAAAGATTTAAACTCTAGAAATTTCTGTGAGTAATATAAATCAAAGTCATAAAAAAAGACTTGTTTCTATGCATTATGAAAATTCATTTAAAAATTTTACGGTGATACGTTATCCTGTACTAATCTAAATTATCGTTATCACTTAATTACTTAATTTAATTACAACTAGATTTCATAGTTTTATTTATTAATTAAATGCTTATTTATTAATTTCATTTTATCTTATACTATATTCGATCTCTTATGTATTTTATATTGTAGATAATTAAAAAAGCCCAAGAAAATATTGTAAACAAACATGTGCTTAATGTATATAAACACTATAGATGAAATAATATTTAATAATAATTTCCGATATCGCGCGCGTGCGTTGACTGCACTACTGCCCAATGTGATTTAATATTATAGAAAATTTATTGAAATAAATTAATAAATGAATATGAATTATTGGAAAATTGACAATTAAACACTTGTTTAAATCGGTTCATTACGGGAATTAGAAATGTGGAAAGTATTTATTGATATTATTCAACTGAGTTTGATACAAATATACATATTAAATAAATTAACTTTAAATCTCATTATAAAATGAATTAAATGGGAATAACTTTCAGCATAATGTACAGTTAGCAGCACTTATATCAGCATAATTGCAGTACAATCAGTCTTAGATAAATTAAATAATGTGATAAATGTATCGTATTTTGACTTAAGTTTTCTACGAAATAATAAATGATGGATTAAAGATGGTTATCTATTAATCCAATTTTGTGCTGTATCTTAAGAGTGAGTATATAAGCTTTTTGACAAATTTATTAGAAACATGACTATGTGTACATGAGATTGTAATATACAGGGTGTCCCAAAACGACCGCATAAACTCTGCACAGCTAGATTCCTCGTTGGAAGTATATAAAAATTGCCCAGAGAAGCGTTCCTGTACGATTCCTAGTTTACGAGAAAAATGCGAAAAACAAAGTATGACGTCACTTCCGGTGCAAGAAAAAACACTTTATTGGACATATCAACAGCAGTATATGCAGTGGATAACAACGGGCATACTCCCTAGCAGTTCGTTAGGCATTTCCATTTCATCGGCCGTACATCAAGTACATGTCGCAGTAGTCACAAATGGAATACATGGCCACCATACGAAGACTACCGGTATCTGCAAGATGTAGCCTTTTAAATACCAGTTTACCAGCGGCTTAACGTCATTCCATGGCGCGCGCATTAATGACGCGATATGCGCAGTGAACGTTTTAAACATTATCGTCTGGAAAGCTATGCAAATACTGATGTTGATATGTCCAATAAAGTGTTTTTTCTTGCACCGGAAATGACGTCATACTTTGTTTTTTGTATTTTTCTCGTAAACTAGGGATCGTACAGGAACGCTTCTTTGGGCAGTTTTTATGTACTCCCAACGAGGAATCTAGCTGTGCAGAGTTTATGCGGTCGTTTTGGGACACCCTGTATACTACTTTGAATTTAAAGCTTTTAAGTGAGTATTTAGAACTTTAAATTCAGAGCATTTTAAGATTTATAGTGAAAAAGGTAAAGAGATTCATCATTTTCCAAACAGGAAGAAAATTTTGGTAGTTCTTAAAGGTTTTATTCATGATCATACATTGGTGGACCTCTTTAACCAAGATTTTAAAATTCTCTATAAATAATCTAAAATTCTCTATAAAGGTGAAATGGAACTTATATCTATTTACAGATTATAAGTTATTTTTGTAAAGAATTATTATTTATATATTAAGATAAGTTTAAAAATTATTCAGATACCATAGACGCAGTAAAATATTTATAATATTGTTGTTCTATTCTTCAAGCATGAAGTAAATGTATATTGTATGTGACATCCTTAAACATACTAACCATATAGATTTGAACATCTTTTGTACGTGAGAAACCGTGCAAATCCTGGAAATAATATCACATTTGCCACTTTTTGTAAATTTATAAATTTTTATTCTGTAGTGAGATTTCCTGTTGTTTAACCTCAATAATCTTTGATTAATTTCGATTTAACGATATCAATTTATTTACGTATTTAGTTTCAAAATTTTTCAATCACAAAGTTTTTATGCCATTTAACATTTTAATGGAAGATTATGTATAATGGCTGAAGGGGATGTAATATAATTCATGTAGTCTCAAACTTCCATTTAAATGTTACGTTTCATGTATAATTTATTTTAATGTATGAGATAGTGAGGTTATTTTGATTTCTTCGTTAGTGCTTTTTCCTCATCTATTTTTCGTGAGGGTACAGTATATAAATTATTTTTATAATTTTTTTAAGACAGTACCTAAATCTTTAAATATTTTATTTACTTGATTTACGCAAAAACTCACAGAGGAATGTGACACACCCATACATGATAGATGAAATGACTTCTATTTTGAGATGTATTTAGATATGTTTGATGTTTTTTTATTTGCTATCTGTGTCTCCAAAATTGGTGCTATCTAATGAACGAGACTCATATGATTGCTCTCATTATTCTTTCTGATGGCCTGTGATTGCTTTGTTGATATATGATTGTTTCACATCAGTCTTGATATTCGTATTACTAGAAAATCGTTCTACATTGTGTTGTATATAAGTAAATCGATTAAATCCAGATGCTAATCATATTTCAGTATATAAAACTTTATGAATCTGTAAATTATAAAAGTTGGTGATGTAAGAATCTTAAAAGAAAAAATTTGATACATTTATAGTTTTAGGGATTTTTATTGCAAAAATATTTAGAATTCAGTGAATAATTTCTTGAGAAAATACAAATTATTCATGGAGATTCTACAAAAAAGCGATAAAATGTTTTTAAAATTACATATTCAGAATTTGTGTACATCTAATTAATCAACATTTAGAAAATATTGTCCTAATAAAACTCAAATTGCTAATGTCAAATATTTGCAAATACCCTAATAATCAAATATGATTAAAAAAGTATTTTCATAATTGATTTAACATAAAATGTTATGTTAAAACCGTTTATTTTTTATGCTGCTTTAAAAATCTTAATATTTTTTTATTCTCAAAATATTAAAAAAAATATCAGACCGAATAGCATTATTTTAAACTATAAAACATGCGTAGAAAAAAGATCAGTTTTTGAAAATATTAGCTCCTCAGAAGATTAAACCATACAATAAAAACGAAACTAGATCATATCTGAAGAATAATTTTCATCATGAAAAAATAACCAATTCAATTTTAATGATATCGAAATTAAAGTATATAAAAGTAATACATAATTCCTTTTCCGAGAGCAATAACATACAATTATCATAGTTCTTTCGCAACTTTTAAAAATATTCTAGTCTTCTAATGTTTCTTTTTATCCTGTAGTAACATGTGTTTATTAAATGATTTGAATTTAATAAATACTGGAAATTTTTATATTTTTGATGATTTACATATATTTTATATTGCATAATTTTGATGAATTAAAATTATATTATATAAAATATATATTGCTGAATTAAATATATTTTAAATGTATATATATATATATATATATATATATATATATATATATATATATATATATATATATATATATATATATATATATATATATATATATATATATAAATGCAAAATTAGATGTATAGCCAAAAGCACAAGAATATATAAAGATATAAATGTAAAGTTAGACATATAACCAAAAGCACAAGAATATATAAAATTTTAAGTTTTAAGTTTAGCAGTACATTTAGCGCAAAAGCAGCTGGAATAGTATTACTAAGATATAGTTAATAGTATAATTTATAAAATATGCAATGAATATAATGAAACAAAATACAATGAAATGCCAAATGGAAAATATAAGTGATATTTTATGTGTGTAACTATATAAATATAAAGTGTTTCTATATGGAAATATCACTTTAAATCTTTCTTTAAAGTGTTTTCAATGTAATTCTTTTCATTGTATTCTTTTCAATGTGTTATTTTCCATTTGATATTTCAATATATTGTTTTCCATTTAATATTTCAATGTGTTGTCTTCCATCTGATATTCTGCTTTTGGCATTTAATTTTTCAATGTGCTATTTTCCATTTGGCATTTTTCATTGTATTTTGTTTCATTATATTCATTGCATATTTTATAAATTATACTATTAACTATATATATATATTAATAAACCTTTTATGGTAAGTAATTTATATAAACAGCCCGGCATAGGAACATAAGAGGCCTGTGGCGAAGCATATAAGCAATTAATGAAAATTTTGTGTAGTTCTGAATCACGTAGTTCAGTAGCAGTTTTCATTTAGTATTTGAAAACTACATGTGTTAAGTTGCTTTTAAAAATTATATTTGGTATTTCCTTTAATATAATATGTGTAACATTTCAAATTAATACTTTATTTTGTCAATATGCTTTATAAATAACCCTTTACAAATAATTACGACTATTTTCCCTTCACATTAAAATTTTATTTTATTTCAACTTAAGTTATTCTTAAAATACTTTAATAATATTCAAACATAAGTGTAACTCGAATTAGATTTCGCAGCCTTTTAGTACTTTATGAAGGAAAAATTGACACAATGTGAGAAAATGAAAAATGTTTATTTAAAATGTATATATATCTATATATTTTAAATAAACATATTTAAATAAACATAGAATTATATTGTAAACATTTTCATTCATTTCTTACTTCAAATTATTTATTATGAGTTATTGTTATTTTGATAACAGCTTTATTTTTTATAACACTGATAGTGGAAATTTATTTCCTTCATTTTATTTTCCCTAGCAGAATAAAAATCAAAATAGTGTATATTTATACGAAAACAAAATATATTATATTAATAACAAGAGATTTCCGTTTCACGTTAGAAAGGCTTAATTCACATATAGAAAATTATAGTAGAAATGTTTTAAATATAAATGATATATTAGATTGAAATAAATCATATTTAATGGGGCAACGATGTAAGCGAGAAGCGAATGTTTATACCAAGTAACGAAATGATTGTTGGTTTAGAAAAGTGGATGTATGAATAAATTTTAGAGTTGTTATCGAGTTTCTTTACGATTTCAATAAAAGGACAGAGAGTTTTCCCTTTTTTAAGAATACGTTCTTTGATGCAAAATAGGAAGACATATTATGTGTCGAAATCCTTCTCCAAAAGTCAACATCATTGTGTTTTTTTATTAGTAGTCCTTTCAGCGTCTTGTTTCTTCCCTGCTGGATGGATGTCTTCAATTCCGGCCCTTGTTACGAAATTCAATATTCCGGCCTCTTTTTGGAATGATCCACTTGACACAATTCTTATAGTGACTGCTCAATTCCAGCCAGTGTTCTTTTATGACAGAGCTGACATGTGTTGACGTGGTTATGTAATCCCACATGTGAGGAAATGCGATATTGAGGAGAAATTCTTTCGCTTGTAGGCGACATTTTTAAGACGAGTGTAGAATTCAAAGTTGACAATAAGATTCCTTATATGCCTTGGTACATAAAGATTTAAATCATTAGCTAAAAATAGATTATGAAAAAAAATGCAACGTGGAAAATTAGTTAAAATTTGGCAATTCATTAATCTACTTAAAATTGGCAGATGAAGGGTACCAGCCAAGATATTTTTATGACATCTTTGTTCTGTTTAAATAAACCCAATTAACTTATATATCTATAATATTTATTTTATTAAAAAACATATGTTTCAGAAAATATCAATTTTTTCAGCTGTTTCGAATGTACTAATTATTTAAGATTTTTTTAATTCTTTACATATAAAGTTTTAAAATGAGGCATAATTATTGTGAAGTCCAAATTAATTTTCATTTCAAAGTTTTTCAGATTGAATATTCTACTGCGAACATTTTTGAACTTTTAAATCTTTTTATATAAAATCTGCTATAATTATATATTTCTAAATTTGTATAAGATAAATAAGATTTAATTTACTTTAAAAACATAAGGTTAGCTTTAGATATTTTTTGTTATTATTTTTATTCACAATGAGTTTTGATTTAATAGTTAAAAACTTTTTCAACTTTTTAAATTAAAAAGAATAAATGTCAATAATATTGGCAAAAAAATCATTTCTTTATATTAAATTTTCTTCATTATTGTTTCAGAATTAACTTTTCTACATAAATCTGAAATAGATAACTTTAACACTCGTAAAATTTTATTAACATTACTAATCATTTCTTATAATAATAATATTATTATTTCATATTTTCTCAGATGTCTTTACATTATCAATATATTTTTATTACACATAAGTTAGGCATTTGCATTTGAACTGAAAGATTAACTTTAATTTGAAGTCAACTGGAATTATATTTGCTAACAATTTTATAAAAATATAAAAACTAACAATATGAGTAAGAACAAGATAACTTTTTAATTCTCATATGAAATGAAGTTTTAAGTGGAAAACTTTATTTTTCCTGATTTTATGAAAGGATATGACACAAATTTAAAATGAATTAATAGTTCAATGAACATTCAAGTTGAATGTTATTTTAAAAATGAAGTTATTTTTAAAAAAATATGAAAATTATTAATTTTAAGGGATATGTCATACTTATTGTCAAGATTTACGTATAATTCTTTTCACTAAACGTTAATTTCTTAAATATCATATGTAGAAATGCTGTATTATTATTTTATTCATAAAAATCTTTTAATGATTTCAAACAATCATAATAATATTGTAGTTTGAGAAAATGAATTATTTAATGAATATCAAAATATATCAAAACAGGGATTTAGAATATGTATTGTTTTCAATTACATCTGAAATTTTCGGTACCTAATTCAGTTGAGTTTTGACAAAATTGTACAATAGATTTTCTAAACGTGGTAACAAGAAATCCATATTGCAATTATTTATTACAATGATAACTGTGTCAATTCGACTATATTTTTAAATATTGTTTTGCTGATGTATATCAGTGTATGCTATTATCAATTCAAAGGAACTGATTAAAAGTTTGATGTAATCAAGGTTCACAATACATGAATTATCATAAAAACATAAAATAATTCCCTTTAATGTATTTTTAAAAATTAATATTAATTAGTTAATTAAATTCATTAAAATAAAATTACGTTCATAATAATTTTAAATTATCTAAATTTTAAATATTAATTTATCAACTGACCTAAAGCTATTATTATTATTGTAATTTAATGGGGAAAGAATGAACAAAGATGGAGTTTCTGTTCATCACTGAAAAATGATATCATCAATCATCAATGAAACATCGTTTATCCATTCTATAAGAAATTACAGTTATATATTAAGTGAATCATATTAATACATTTATATAGAAAGATCGAACAATAACAGTACAGGATAAATCTCTGTGAATATATGATAAAAATATAATACTAGTAAAAAGGGAAGATATTAACTAAAAAGATGGTTGATTTTAGTTCATTGAAAAATTATTTTTTTGTAATGAAACTTTATTCAAAATAATACATTAGGTAATAAAATATTAAAAATCTTTAATATTATTAGTCTCTGTCTGTATCTTTCATTACTACTAAAAATTCATTATATATTTCGTTCAATATAATGTGGTTTAATTGTATATGCAATTATTTTCCTTAGCATTTAATTAATCAATACCAGTTGTTCCTATTTATAAAATAGAAATGATAACAGAAAAAATATTCATTGCTTCATTTTAGATTTATTAGTTAATTCATATAACTAAAGAAAAATTTGATTTTTTTGCTTATATTTTTAGATTTCACTCTTTTAGATTAAATATCAAAATAATGTTTTAAATGAAATGTTATTACTTTAAGAACACCTAAGAAGGTTAAGTAGTTTAGAATTTAGGTGTAAGATTGAAAATGTTTTCAAAAATCTGTTTTAAAAAAAGAAAAATGAATCAAAATAACCTAAAAAGAAATAGACAAATAATTTCATAGATTCGGTAAGATTACATTATAAAACTCTTAAATGATTCAAATTATTTCAATTAAGTACCAAATCTGATATTTTATTTTTAAAATATTAGTTTCAAAACAATTTTGTTTTTAGACTTTAATGTCTAATATATAAACATAGAGGAAAATGTTTGTTGAAAAAGAATAATCTAATTTTCAATATTAATTAGTTTGATATAAGTGGTCGTAGTTTCATTTTATATGAAAGCTGAGCAAAATGATATTTTAGTGATATGATAGATAATACGTCATGCCACAATTATATAATTTGAAAATAAAGTAAATAAAATTGGTTTTGAAAGAAATTTAATATAATTTCTTTCAGCACATTCTTTATTATAAAGTTTGTGTTTTAAAGCTATATAAATTCAACATTTCAATTGTAAACAATCTCTTATGAGTGAAGATTTATATAAACGAGAAATTTAGTGAAAGCATTGCTAAGACGCAAACTGCAAGAAGAACCGGTCGTGACCGGAAATAAGCTAAAGTAAACGTAGTGAAAACGAGAAGAAAGGGTTTTAGTTTAACAATTTCCCATAATTTAATTTTCATTCTTCTTCGATTTCCAAAACATATATTTAATGCATATAAAATATTATGTAGTTTTGTTATAAATGACTTCATTGCTGATATATTATAGAACGTAATGAGATTAAATGATTAATGAAAACTATATGTTAACATATATATTTTATGCAGTAAAAGAATTCCATATTTTATAACCTATGTTATCCAAAAATATATTTTATCTTAGCTATAAGTTAAACTTATTTATTTAAAGATAATCTTACATTCTATACATTATAATATCTTTTCCTTGGATATATCTTTATTGATTTGTTTTGATAATATACAGAAATAAGATTACGTATAAAATCACAGACAAAATACCTCTCATGTATGTGTAGAACTTCATCATGAATAAAGTTTCTTATTTTATCAAAACGTATGTAGTTCCTTTGTCTCTAGGGGGCTCTTGCTATTTCCTGGGAATGTCCAGCTCTTCTAACGACGATGAAGGTACTTAACTTGATAACCGTAAAGTAAAGTCTGGCAATTCTCCACATCAAATTCTATCCATACAGATGGGGTTGGTGGGAAATAATTCACCGACTTGAATATTGACCATGTAATTTAATTCCGTTTCAAATATATCAGATTAGATCCATTCTATCTATTGGATTTCCTGTTGTTGGATTTAATTGTAAAATATGCAAACACAGTTGTTATGTAAAATTTGATTCTCTTGTTATTAGCTAAGATTAAATTTTTAATTTATATTTGAATGATTAATATAGTAAACAATCAGTGGTAGGTTTTATGCACTTAAAGATTGTATTAAGCAAAAACACACAAAGTATTTTCAGTTTTTTAACTTAAGTTTCTTTTCTTAACTCCTTAAAAAAGTATTTTAAAACCAAATTATATTATATTAAAATCTCATTGATATAGAAAAAGACCCTGAGTATTTTACAATGATTCAAAATATGAAGAATGTTTCAAAACAATTCTCTAACATAAGTATTATTACACTGCTAAAAACAATTACTGGATATTAAGATTATAGGAAGATCTTCCACCAAGAGAATTATTTGGTTGATTGATATATTATTGGCAGACGTAATAGGCTATATGAAATGAAAAGGACATTTTTTTGGCAGAAAAAATGCATTTTGTTGAGCATTTGGATACAAAAGTAAAAGCACATTTTGTAGATATAAGAAAAATCAATAAAAAAGATATTTCTTTACAAGGAAATCGTTTATCAGGTATTTTTATCTGTATAGTTTTACCGACGGCCAACAACGTCGAACCCTTTTGAAGCATCTAGTCAATAAATCTATTAATGAAGGGCTTAGATTTTCTGTCCCTCTCCTCCAAAAGAACTCTCTACAGTTCTTGAAGAGTTTGTAGGGATCACAAGCATCCAAAAACTTGTCTGCCTAGAATATCCCAAACATTCTCCATTGAATTTAATATCCAGAGAACACGCTGGTTATTTTATTCATATGATTTCTTCTTCCAAAAGAAAATCCTTCAAAACGTTAGCACAATGTGGCCTGTAATTGTCCATTAACATGAAATCATCTCCAAGTGGTCTAAGGATCTCATCTATATATCGGTGACCAGAAAGACCTGCATTTCAAATGAAAGGGAGGTCAATGCGCCCATCAATAGAGGTGCCAACATAGACCATCATTCTTGCACAAACAAATCTGCACTCAAGCGCACGAATGCAGGATTGATTTTAGTACCATGTTCCCACCAGATGAAAATAAGCCTAGTTATGAGGATTAAGAGAAAAACGTGACTCATCAGAAAAAGGAACGTTATTTTTCCTCCAGTTTACATGCTTTATTGTCTGCTTCTAGCTGACGCGACATTGCCTTTATGTTTACGAAACACATACCATTGATCGGCGAGCATACAGACCCACAGAGTGAATGCTATTTCGAATAGTTTGTGCTCGACATTGTGGTAACAATAGCCAACTGAATGTGTTTTGAAGAAGAATGGCATTCATATTAGAACATTTTTGGCACTCCACAGTGTTTATCATTATTGTTATATAACCTGTTACAATTTAATGAATCATATCATTATATGTTCCATTCCTGTAAGGTAACTTTCAGTTGTATTTTAATCTTTTCTTCTTTCCAATTATTTTGCACTTAATTGATTTCTGTAGATAAGTTGTTTTTATAATTTTCTCCTCTGTATTGTTAATCATTCCAGCAATTTTTAACCAAACTGGTAGAATTCCATCGGGTTAGGTACAGAGAAGTTCGCTGGTGTCCACGTCTAAACTCTAGGAAAATCCAATGGGTTCTGCTGCTTCGGATTGTGTTTGGAATTCCTCTAACTGGCCAACATCTCTCTAAGCTTCTGATTAGATTAAATAATTAAGATATTGCACTCATTGAAACAATACGAATGTTGATCATTCTTTTCCGTTTTGTCTTACTTATGTAAAGTCAAATCTCACAATCTGCCACTCAAGCGTCATCTTTGTTTTCCAACTCAAAATTTGCATACTGCGAAGTTTGAAAATTTTAAAAATTTGCATTTGTGTGTCTTTTCCTCTATTTTATGCAAAAAATTTGCTTATATCATTATTTTATAGAAGTCTTACAATATATTTTAATTGTTTTGAGCAGCGAGCGTATTAAGAAGTTTATAATTTTGTAATACTAGTTACTTTCCTGAAAATTTATATAAGTAAAAAATAATGTTATAAGATCAATAATATATAATGTAACTTTTCATTTATTTGATTTACGTGAATAAATCAAAAGTTACCATTCATTTCTTTCAATCAAAGAGCACATCAATCAAATTTATCAATTTATATTAAATAAAAAGTGTATTGAATTTTATGAATCATTAAATAGAATTTTGAAATTCTGGAACAAAAATTTTGAAGCATTCTCCCTTCAATTCAACAATGATTGTAGAAGTCACAATCAACTATGATTGTGGAAGACATATATATCTGCGTTATTTTGTTTTCATGGTTTTCAATGAGGTATTAAAATTTAAAGAATGTATGCTATAAAATAAAATTTTTATATATTTATTTCTATTTACTTAAAAAATTTATTTGTTATTGTTGAAAGTAATTTCTTATTGTTGTTTTTGAGATCATTCAACTTTTTCTAAATTAAAAGAAAAATTACAAATCTATTACAAAACTAGTTAATTTGTCATTACTTTATAATGAGTTTTTCATAACAAAATTAGTGAAATCTGTTATTTTTCTGTAATGTATATTTTATTCTAAAGTAATAGATTTTCAGAGTCATAACTGTGACGTTGATGGATTAGAATTCATTCAAATTATTATATGATTGATTATATTAATAAAACCCAAATATAAGAAAAAAAAGAAAAACCATCTGAGGGACAAGAAAAAATCCTCTAAAGAAGTTCAAGGGTAAGTTTACAGCTTGCTAATTTGATTAGAATTATTCGACATTCAATACATTTTATTAATAAAATCATAGCTCGTAGTATATACTTTTGCATTTACTTTTAAGGTTTATTTTTATGAAGCATAATAATAAACCTTAAAAGTAAATGTTTATTATTATGCTCCATTCCTAAATTTTCCTGTTTATTATGTCCCCATGTTTACGTTTAAAATATAAAAAGAATAAAAAAATTTAATTTAAAAAAAGGTCATTTAAATTTAAAATACTTGCAATAAAGCATGATGATACATAACACTTATATATTTTTAATTTACGAATTTATTAGCTTGTAATAAAATTAAAAATATGAAAATCTAAAACATAAGAAAAACAATTAAACTTTACTTTAATAACATTATATTCGGTGTATGTACTAATCCGAACATAATTGCAAAATTACTCTATATTAAGTTAATTTCCTTTGTATTAATGTCATCAACTTAGTGATCATTAAATTTCATTCGATATCATAAATGCGATGCAACTGATATGTCCAATAGTATGAGTAAAAAAAGAAAGGTTGAATGCATTTAGATTCGATCAAATAAAGAAAATGCGACAAGCTTATAAATGTTGCGAAAGTTTGCATAAATCAAAGAAATAGGAATTAGAATGATTTTTTTATTTCAAAAATAATCATTTGATTATTTCAGAGAGAAATATACTACTAAAACACATAAATGTAATTTTGATCCTTTGTAGTATTATTAAAGTCAACATTTTTTGTATTATTCTGTATATTAATACTATTTATAGCAATTTTGAAAGGGAATCAGTTCTATAAATTGTAATAAAGTAACTTCTCCATACATTAAAAAATGAAATTAAATACTATATTTATAAACAAGTAAAATTTAGGGTATTACGTAATCATTACCTACTTTTGAAAATATTCATTACTGAAAATTTATTTGTTCATCATGTTTACCTTATTCAATAGAAAATTCTTTAAAATAGAGCTACACAATTATTGAAATGCGTTGTAGGATCATCTGTATCAGTTTTATCTGTTAGAGTGGCGTTTCTCAACCAATTTACTCAAGGACTGGTAATATTTCAGCACGTTCGTGTGCGGACCGGTAATATTAATAATTAATCAAATAACAATTTTTGTACAAAGATAAATCATGTAGTTGACATACATATAATTTTTAAAGCATTTGTTTGTTATGACTTTTAATTTGTATGGATTCAATTTACTATATAATATTACCGAGAATAAAGCACCAAAACTAATTAAAATCAAGAATATTCCAACGTGAATGATATATTATTTTTTTAAATTAATAGTATTAGCCAAAACAACAATAGGTCAATGTGAACAACGTAAGTAGATACCAAATAAGCAAAATTTAATTTACTAAATAAAGATATATAAAACGAATTACGAGATTGTTATTGGTCTGTTGCTGACTAAATTGGCCAATCCAAGGCTTTAAAACCAGTTAAGTATAATACGTAAAGCAGGTGCAAGAGCAAGTCGATTTCTTATGTTTCGTCTTAATAACAGTCATACGAAAATGTAGTTTCACAATTAAATAAAGTTGAGGAGGCAATAAAATCTTCAACGCCTTTGCTGAAGATTGGGGTATTCTGTTGCAGTCTTTATCCAGAATTGATATATATTTATTGATTTGAACTGTGATTTAAGTCCTAGATCAAAGACAGTTCAATAAGTTCTGTTTCTTGGATCAGTGAGATTGTTATCATAATTATCAATAAATGGATTGATTATACACAGATTACCTGAACGTACATCTTTCTTCTGGGGATAATAATGGATCAAAAGCTATTGATAGTTCTTTTAAATGCTCCAAAATAACGCTGATAATGCTCTTCTGATCCACGCTTTAATTAGTATTAATGTAATCAAAGAAAGAAGCAAACATATCAAAAGTGTTTTCTTCCGCATGTTTATACCAGAGTTTCAATTTCTTTTTTGAAAGCATCAATCTTATTGTAGAAGTTGAAACGATATTAGTTTTAATTTTTGAAGACTTAAATTTAGTTCATTTACCAGTGAAAAATATGTCCAGGTAATGAAAGCAAGTGATTCATTCTTTGTTCTGAAAATGTCTGCTCAAGAACAGATCCTTCCTTTTGATTTAGCAAATAAATTGTACCTCATTTCTTAATTCATACAACCGCTTAAGAATTTTCCTCTGGATAGCCAGCGTACTTCAGCGTAAATGTTAGTTGTGTTGAAGATCTGATCCCATTTCTTGACATAAGTTGTAAACAATCTTGAATTAAGGGTGTTACTCTGGATAAATTCTGATAATTTAATGATTCCAGAAGAATGCTTGACCAGTTGTGGGGACAATTTCTTGCTGCTAATGCCTGCGATGAATAATGCAGCAAGACTACCAATCCTTCTGGATGCTACGTCTGTTATTCTCTTTGCAACACCTGTATGTCTTCCAGTCATAGCAGCATGACCATCATTATCAAACCAACGCATTTTTTCCAGTCAATGGAGTTAGTTTCAATATAATGATATCCGTTCGTAATGATCAAAAATTTGTTGTTTGGGATGGTAGTTCGATACAGCACATCAATTCTTTTTCTAATATCATTAGCTGCATAGTCAATGCACCAACATAAAGATAATAATATGGCATCATTTGAGACGTCAATTGACTCCATCCATTTGGACAGCCAACCATTTCGATTTACGTATATCTATGAGCAGTTGACTTTCATGTCGCGATAACTCACATATCTCGTCCAATAGTATCATTGACAGATAAAAGCTATTTTATCTGCAGCAGATTTGGCCCAACACTTCAGAACACACGTCTATCAAAACACGGTTTGACAAGATTTTTCAGCAACTGAGTATGGTTTTTTAGATTTCGGCAATACGCAGAGCAACTAGATACGATGCTTTAAAAGCTAAATTTATCAACCGAGAAACATTTTTTAAAGCATCCTTTTGAATTTTCATCTCCAAACTTTTTCTCCTGAAAAAGTCCAGGGTTTGCTTTCCAGTTGTGGGTGCTTCGTTTGTAAATGCCGCGAGCTAATGTTTCTACTGCTTTCATTGAGCCCACACTACAAACATCTTGTTTTGAAACAATTTTCTTCTGATTGAGGCCAGAGGATAAAACCATATCAAATAATCTGCGATGTAGTGCCTTTAAAGCTTTTTCTTTTTTGGAAGATTGTAGACTATATTCACTTTCATCTGTATTCGAAAAGGCGTACGACGTACTTGGTTTTAAAATCCTTTCTTTGCACCTAGAAATTAAATAATGTGCGTTTGCCTTCTTATTCATTCTGGTTATTGATTTTATGTACCTAAAGTTACAGAACAGCAGTTACAGCATAATATTAAATCGAAGCATAAAAACTTACGCTGATAAATAGTTTTAAGAATTGCCTATGTGCAGAGTAATCACAATCAAAAACAAATCACGACGCTAGACGCCCTTGAACACATCGATACTGCGATAGTCAGAATTCAAGTAATCAGGATACGCAAGGCACCAAGGCGTATGGTGGCGTACCTTTCAACTGGTGTTCCTAAGCAGTGTTGCCAGAACAATTTGATTAAAAGGAATAAGTCGACAGTTCAAATTAAATAGATTTCAGAATAGTAAGTGATGTTGAGTACCGCGCAGTTTTGTTTTTTTAAATTTAGGCAAAGGTAATTTTGAAAATTTCATAAAACTTAAAATATAACAGATTTGTGAGTAACGTAACAACGTAAAAGGCCTGCTGAATAATAATATTCATTATAATTATAAACTGGCAAACGCTGGTGGTACGCCGGCAATTTATGAACGCGTTTAGGTACATAGCTGCCAGTTTGTTGTATTTTTCATCAAAGACGGCATTATTTTTAAAACTAGTAAACTATTAATATTGTAATGTAGTAATGTGTATTCGGTGGTCGGCCTATAAAAGCTGGATATTTCGCGGACCGGTAAGTATTTCAGGATCGGCAATTAATCCACGGACCGGCGATTGAGAAACACTGTGCTAGAGTGATTGTTGATCGACAAATCAATCAGCGAACTACTTTATAGATTAATTGATTGATTAGTCGATCTTTTTGGCAGACTTTTTTAACATTGTACCAAAGAGACAGATTCGAAATAACTGGATGTGTCTGCAATAAATGCAAAACACAAAAAATAATTGGAAATTCTTACTTCACTGTACAATTTCTAAAATAGCCTTTGACTGTGAAATCAGCCACATGACAGCTCAATCATTTTTTTTTAAAATGTATAATCTGTGTTTAAATGTAAAATTCATTTTTGTATTGCAATATTCATTTTATTTTTCCTGTGGATTTCTAATTTTATGAAATTGATTAAAAATTGGCTGCTTTATCTAATCACATTATCACAAAATCTTTTGGAATTAACATCAGTATTCTATTTAATGAAGATGTTGAAAATCTTTATTTAGACATGGTAAATTTATTTATATTTACATGACATTAAAGTACTTAAAATTTAACTCATACGTAGTATAGCGTATGATTGACTTTTTGATTTATTCCCAGTAGAATTTAAAAATATGAATGTAATAAAAACTCCGGATAATATTTTTCTTGCACGAAAATTTGTTTCACATGAGGAAATGGCTTTCGTTTTCATGATGTTTTAAATCTCTTACAATAAATTATTTACTCTTATTATGTTTCTGTTTCATACAAACCTTTTTCTACATGATTGTGTAAATATATGGTTATTTATACAAGACGTCTAACACACTTTAGAATTAACAAATATAGTTAAATGTCATAATTTATTTAAAATGTTTTCAATATATATATATATATATATATATATATATATATATATAAAAAAATTATATAAGAAGGTATAATGAACACAAAAATACAATTTTCATTAGACAAGAAAGGATCTAAAATGCGACGCAAAGCGTTTCTAAAATTAGCATTTAGAAATACCTTCATATTTTAAAAGTATATCCTGAGTGAGTTAATGTATATGATGAAGAGCATTGTGTATGCAAGAAGAAATCATGAACAAACATGTATCTTAGTGAAAAAATTCCTTTCCACATTCTTTTAAGTGAAACAGTTAAGCTTTTTTACATTGTGCAGAAGAATGTGTATGTGTGTGTAAAGCCGCTTGCAATTACATTTCGACTGTTTCGTATCTTTTCGTTTCATTTTAGACCATGAATTCTTAATAAAAATTCTTTATTTAACTGTTTAAAAGGATTTATTAAAATTTGTATACTTTTACAATTTTTGTTTTAAAGTAAAATGTCAGAAGCTGAAAATAATATTGATATAAGTTTTTTCTGTGTTAATAAATTCATTAAAATTTTTCACGTAGAGCAATTTAACTTTCGATTCAAATTTAACATCATATTTAAAATTTATAATTTAAGTTTTGTTTGTTATATTTCATATATGCACGAAACTATAATTATAATTATATAAGCTAGGATGCAAATATATGTCAAATTTTTGTTCTTAAACTTTTTTTTAATTATAATGGTATTTATACATTGATTTTTATTCATATTATTCATCATTTTAAAATATTTTTAATAAAATCATATATATTGAGCATGTAAAAATTTCAGAAGATATATATTTAGCTTTTGTTAATTTAATTTACATTTGCAATATATTAAGAAAAACGTTCTCGTTTCCGGAAAATAGAGAGTTCGATACTCGACTCAGCTAAAGATTCGTCATGTTCATTAATAGCTGTAGGAACATTTGAATAGATTGTGGTTACGAAGTCTTTCAGGTCTTTTTTATAGACCATTGGAGGTTAACGTGCTAGAGGTCTTCTGCTTGGTTTCAGTTTCCAATCTGCGAAGCTCCACCTTTTGGAAACATGATGGATTCATCATCATTATATTATATGCCATCAGTTCTTTTACCCTTTTATTCTAGTTTATAAAAAGTGAAATAAACTTGATTTTCAAATACAAAAAATAATAACTAAGCTTATTTGAAATGATTGTTTAAATATAAAATAAAGGGAAAAACAAAGGAATTAAATTTAACAGCAGTGAAAGATTTTTACATATGTCGTCCCTATTATTAAGATTAACTATTTATATTTTTAATAATCAACTGAGAGAGAGAGAGAGAGAGAAAAAGAAGCATTCCATTATTATTCCGAAGCTATAAACAAGATTTTAATTTAAAATTTTCTGATTAATGCGTAAAATGCTAATGTTAATATTGCCCTTGCAAAGCTAATTATGCTTCGAGAACTCATGGATTTAAAATTACGGCTACTGAGAATTGTCCATTATTATCATACAGTTCTAAAGTATAATAAGGTGCTCCTTGAGATTCGGAGAAATATTTCAGACCGTCATTAAGTAAAACTCCACCCGATTCGGAGAATACTCTAAAGGTATTCAAATCAAAAGCCAAGATACTAATGGTGCCACTTTTACTTCTTCAAGAGCGGATGTCATTAAAAATATAACAATGAGTATTTAATTAGATAGTGTCGATACAAGGAATCGAAGAACTTTGTCGAGCTCAATTTTCTCTGCAGGTACACCCTTGTCTTCTAGGAATTAGCCAGAAATATCGATTGAGAGGTAGGGAATGCTATAAATTCTACTAAATTTCAGTAATTGGATTTAGTTAACGGAAGGTAAGTCGTCAAAGTGTATTTACTGCTGAAATTAACCTGGAAGACACCTCCTCAGTTTAATTAGCTGGTTCGATTGCTGGGTTGATGCCTATTTCTCGAATTTCATTCAAATACTAAAGCATATAATTATAGATTCAAAACCTAATACGGTAGGATTAATAAAATGGCAGAACTCTTGATTAATATCTACAATAAGTTTCTTATTTTATTTGTGAAAATTATCGAAATTATATATTATTATTGAATGTTATATATTTCATTTCTATATTTGTATCAAATTGTTTTAATGTAGTTAGTTTTTTGTGTATGCAAAGTTGATTAATTTATTGTTATGAATTTACAGCAAAAACATTAAACAAAGCAATTTTTCTGCTTCAATTAGTATATAAAACGTGCTAAATAAATTTTATTGATGTGAAACCATATTGTAATTGTGGGAAGAACAGGAAAAATGTTTACCAACTGTGAATATTATTTTATTGCATATCTTTATATTTATATTATTAACTAAATTAATTTATATAACTATATTCTTACGTGAGTATTAATCATATTTTTAATTGCAAAACTCTCTTTGTTTGCGTAGTTATTGTTGACTTTAAGTTATGACAAAATATTTAAAATGTATGTTTCCCAGTTTTCAAAAAATAATGAAGGAAATTGTGTTCTTGTTCAAATAGAAAGATGAATGAGGTAGGAGATGAATACTTATAATAACAAAAATAAGAATATTTTTTAGAAATTTTAATGAAAATATTGTTAAAATTTTTAGGTATGTCTCTTCTTAAAAAACACAGTCATTTTCCCTATTGTATTTATTTTAAAACAAATTAAAATGTTTCTGTTTCCTTTATACACAAACCGTGCAACTATAGCACTATTTTCCTGAAATAAAAGTTTTCTAAAATAATAAAATGCCTTTAGAAATTATATCATTATAAAAACTTCACATTATATTACTGTAAAATCATATTAGTATCAAAGAATTTTATTCAATATTTTTTATGTAATGACCATAAAAAAGACAATCAACAAATAATCAGAGACTTATATTTATTCTCCAGTGAAAGAGAGGATTCATATTTTATATAAACGTGAATAGTCTTCTGAAACAGAATTGTTTTATTTGTGTATCTGTGTCTCTTTTTTATATTTATTAGCATGTTAAAAATTTGTATTTTATTGAGAACTCAATACTATGAAAACAATAGGTGTACAAATTTATATTGTAATGATAATTTTAGGAAAATTATTTAAAAATTTAAGCAGTAGAGAGATTGATTTAAAGAAAACTACATATAAAATAATATTTGGAGAGATGTATTTCTTTAAATATTTATTTATTAAAGCTGACTTGTTTTCGTTACATAACTGAGTTAAAATTATTTTGTTAATGCTTCGCTTAAAATTGCAGCATTTTCGTTTTCTATATTTTTAAGATTTTTATCTTTTTTTTATGCATAGTCTCACTTTTTAAACCCGTATTTCTTTAAGATATGATATTTTAACTTGTAAGCCAAAGGAGTAAATGTGTCTCCAAATAGAAGGTCTTCAATTAGAGTCACCAAGGCATGTCGCCTATTTAAAACGAAATTCCTTTTTAGAAATATTTGAACTCTGAAATTCGCTCCCTAAAGCCCTCCAGGGTCGTTTCAGTGACAAAAGAAAAATCCGTTGAAAACCCGGATGCGTCCGAAGATCAATTTCCTCTTGTATAATGGATGAGAAGATTCGTGGTTGTTGTCGTATTTCAGCCCCCACGTCCTCTGATAAACGCCTTCGGAAATCGAAATCTCCTGCTGAATTGGAGGAAAGGGGGAATGAAGAATGTCGGATCAACACCCCCTCAACCCTCGATGACTTATAAGGCGAATAGATGAAAGTGACAACATTGAGGGAGAACTTTTAAATCTTTTCTGAGTTATTTTTCAGTGAATAGTTTACAATTCTAAAACAAATTTTTTGATGCATTTATTTCGGAGGGTAGTTTGGAAGAAAAATAAATATTTTTTGTCAGCATACACTGTTGCCTTTTTTATTAACTTAGTGCTTTTTGTTTTAAGGGAATGCATAATATATTATTTGAAAGCACTTTCCTAATATTTGAAAAATTAACTAAATGACAAAAATATATTTATGGGATAGAAATTGTTATCATTATATAATAAATATATAAAAACTACTGGTTATGCTAAGGGTATTAATCGTTTAGACATAATATGCAAGGTCCATAATAAGAATAACAAATATGAGTTAAATAAAGCGATTGAAATAGCTCACATAATATTTGAACCTTCGCAAGGCGCGTAATATTATCTCGTTATTTAAACTTCCGGTTCGCGGTAACTTCATTTGCTGATATAAGAATATGTATCGGTGATGAGTTTTTTAAACTAAAAAATAGTATTCTATAACTAGACAAAATGTTCCATTTCAGTACATAAGATTAATTATTTACATGATTTCATTTCTATATTTTAAAAGTACACATTTTTATTTATGTTTACAAAATTAAAAATGTAATCTAGAAAGGCTTGTGACACACACACTAATATATATATATATATATATATATATATATATATATATATATATATATATATATATATATATATATATATATATATATATATATATATATATATATATATATATATATATATATATAAGTCTTATTTCTAAATTGCGATAGATAAAGATGAAGTTTGAAATTTTTTTTGTTATTTTAAGAGAGCAAACATAGTTTTCTTCCTTCGGGATGCCAGGTATTTGCTTTAATTATATTTTGTTTTCTGTTAACAGGAAATTTTAATACTTGCATTGTTTAAATGGTGTATTCTACTTTCAAGAAGCATCAGTGTTTAAATTACATAAGTGCACAAAACAAATAAGTGTTGACTAATTAGGGAAATTTTGTATTAACTTTTAATTCGCTTTCATTTTCAATTATAAGAATATATCATATTAAAGTATAATCAAACTTGATATACTTTAATAAGTGATTAAAAGTGTAATCCGTAATTTACATCGTGTTATACTGTAATCAATTTAAGTGTATATTAGCTTATTAGCTTTTAAATATATGGTTAATTTGCAAAAGAATTAGTTAGAAGTGCTTAAATTAATTGAGCATAAATTCGAAGAGTCTTCTCTTCATAATTTTCGTACTTTCTTCACTGAATATCATGCTATTTTTATAATTACAGCTTCTTAAATTCATTTATTACGTTAAGAAGATAATGATGGCTCATAATATTTTAATAACATAATTTGCAGTGCCGCTATCGCTATTTATCTTGCTTAACTCTGATCTCATGCCTAAAGATTTGAGTCTTAATTAGCAAAATTCTATGTTTCGCGTCATCAGTATAGATAATACGGTGCGAAACATGAACTATTTCATAAAAACTTTTTAAAAACATTTATTAAACTAAGGAAGTTCATAACTTTCATGCTCCTTAGTATTTTTTATCTTTTGCAATGTTTTATGTTTCTAAATACTTTTTACGTATAGAAGCAAACACTATCATATATACAGAGGATGAATAAGCCTATGAATTAAAAAATATGATATATAAAAATGTATTATTTAAAATGTTTTACATGCATTAGTAATATATACGTTGCATTATTTTTTATTTAATTTGTGGAAATGAAATGTTGATTATTCTACTAATAGTGGTAATTTGAAATATTTGTCTCGTTTCAATATTTTATTAAAGTAAATAAATTTAATTGCATTGTATAATTAATTTTATAATATGATTTAAGTTGCAAAATACTTAATATGTCAGATAGCAGAAATCTGTTACTTTTGTAAACAAACTCAAAATTTAGCCATTCTTTGATAATCAAAGCCTTATATTTTTAATTTGCATTTCTAAGAAAGCAGTTAATCTGTTATACTTTAAACCCGAACTTTTATTTATGCAAAAATGACTATTGCAAATTTGTCAAAATTCATTTTAAGTAAATGGATGTTAACATACGTAATATAGAGGAATGACTGATAACGTTTTTATTGAAGCTTGTTTTTATCACATTCGAAAAATACCATTAATGTTAATACAAGTACATAGATTGTATATGTTTGACGACAAATGATGCGATCTATTATTGATAATGAATTTGAATCTAATGTAAACTTTAACCATACTTATACACACTGCCCGACACTAAAAATGCAACACCTAGAAGGAGTTGCCAGAAAGTGACAAAACTCGGCAAACAGCGAAAGTGATCTGTATTTCGAAATGATATGCATAATACAGAGTGAGAACAAGGTAGGGTCAACAGGGTGTAAGACCACCGTGGATGGCGATACACGAAGCAACATGTATAGGCATGGAGCCAATTAGAGTAAGGATAGCGTCCTGAGGAATGATTTTCCATTTTCTGCCAAACATTTGCCAAAATGTGTCTTTTTAAAAAGACAATGGCAGGATCAGCAAATGGCATCAAATCATCTCCCAAACGTGTTTGATTTTTGAGAGATCTGGCATGCACGGTGACCTGGGAAACAGCTATACACCTAGCAGGTCATGTTGGCAGATACAAATAATGTGATGTCGGGCATCATCTTATTTATAAAGGGTATTGGACAACCCTAAAGGTAGTGGAATGTTACCGGCCGCAGTACATTATACACGTACACATTGGGTTATCGTAGTATAGTGAATACAAACTAAAGGTGATCTAGAACCGTACACAATGAAGCATCAAACAATGATGCCGCGTTGTTGTGTGGTGGGGAGCTCCAGAGTTGCTGTAAGACTAGACCTGTCTCCACGTCTACGCAACAATCGTACGCGGTGACTGTCACTAAAGAAACAGAAGCGAGACTTATCTGAGAAGACGATCCTCGTCACTCCGTCTTCCACATAGCTCTAATCTGGCACCATTCCAGACGTTGGCGTCTATGATGTGGAGTTAATGGCAGTCTTCTTAAAGGTGCGATGAGCGCAGGCCACTAGCAACCAGTCGATGGCAAATGGTTTTACTCGATATGGGAGCTCCTACTGCTGTAGAATTTCGATAGAAGTATTTTGAGAGGCTATCACTACCTCCCGTTAGACGAGTCGATTTACTTGTGCTGATGTCACTTAGGTTGCAGCGGTACCCTGCAAATGTTCCACAGCTCCTTGTTCTAACCATCTTTGCCACAGCCGGTGCATTGTGGGCACGCCCAGGCGTCTGTCAGCTGTAATTTGCCGTAAGGACCAATCTGCCCTTCTCAATCCGATGACCATGCCAGTTGTAAATTTGTCTGTCTTCTGGAACTGACTCCGCTGACGATGGCCTGGCATTCTCTGCAATTACAAGGCGTCCCTTGCGATAAGAACAAATTTTTAATGATTATATCCCAAGCTGCAATAACGGAACGAATATTGTCCCCTCTGCCGGTTCCTCGCCGTATACCTTATTTTACGTGCGCTGGAAAGCAGCGCATTTCACATCATTTGCTTAACTAGGTCAGGTGCGTCTACCCTGAAATTTGCATAATTTTGTATCCACTCCTTGTTGGTCTTGCATTTTCAATGTCGGGCAGTGTATTAAATAAAAATATTTTTATCACCATTTAAATTCAAAATATAATTAAAAAGAACAGTAAGAACATAGCTGTTGGTATCTGAATGATAGCATACTTTAACGTCCAATTAAAAAAATCCTGAATTTGAGTCTTTCCTCGAATAAGAATGTTTTTATGGGATGGGATTGCATTTTAAGCCACAAATCCTGTTTGAAATAGTCTTCAGATGAAAAAGTTATTGTATAGTTTCAAACAGAAGAAATTATAAAATACTATAGCGTATTAACTAGAACGGTAATTATGTGTTAATTAAAAAATAAATCTGTTTTGTGAATTTAAAAAAGATTTCTTGGATTTTATTATTATTATAATATTGAAAAATCTTTTATTTTCCTAGTTATCACTTTTCAATTTAATAAATATTACAAAGTTACAACCTCTCTGATTAAACTGAATTGATTTCTATAATAAAATTTGCAAGAATCGTACACATAATACTTAATTATTTCTTTCTTTCTTCTGTAAACACAGTATTTATTTTTTCAATCAAATTTGGTCTTTCTATTATGAAAGCTGATATTTGATTCTCAAATAACTCAATGAATTTTTACTAGATGGAATTTATGATATACATTTATTATTATTATTATTATCATAATTTTAAATATAGTTAAAGATAGATTCATTCATTATTTTTTCTATGAAATATACCTATAGGATAATAAAAAATATGTATGATTTTTTAAGACAAAAAATCGAGAGAAATAAAATTTTTACGTTCAGTTATGATTAAACCTGAAGATTAAGCATGTGTGAATTAAAGCAAATAAGTTTCAAATGCTAAGCTAATTGATTTCTTGTATTTTAAAATCCTACTTTTACATAAGAGAATATTCTTAATTGTTGTCTAGAACTATTCCAAGATTCGTTAATTTTCGCTAACAGCGTTGAGTGATACGCTAATGATTATTTAAAAGGTGCATCAAGGCTAATTCTTAAAACAATTAATTGTAGTAAAGAAATTGCTAATGCTTAAAAATCCAATATATTTCTACCGAGCTTGTTTCTAAACAATATTAAGAGTAAGAATGTGGTATAGATTAAAATTTGACTTTGTAGTGATAAAAGCAGTGTTAATATTGCTTAGAGGTATTTTTGTGATCAGGATTAATTTTTATCAAGATTAGATTTCTATTTTTTCTACAAGCGCGCGTATTACAAATGATAAATTTCCCACATTCATATGTAAACTCACAAAAATACACAAATAAAGAGTAATTCAAATTGCAAAAAGGAAAATATTAGATGAATAAAAAAAGAATTTCCAGAATTTATGTTTCATTTTCAAAAAAATAATCCGAATTAAAAATACTATTGAATATTTCTTATGTGTTTATTCTTGTTCTCGCCCCTGAGTACTTCTGGCTTCAGATCTTAAGTTTTTTCTCTTCGATGTCTAATAATTTTTAAAATTTAATAAAATTTGCTAAGTTTTTTTAATATAAAATATATAACACTTCATTACATAAAAAGTTTACTTTTTATAATTTATTAATTTCTGCTACTTAAAAGGTTATTGATGGAAAACGAGTACAAAAATTCCAACAAAAATTATATATTAAAAATTAGAAGTATCATTTTCTTAGTTTTAAAGTTGTGAATAAGTTATTTAATTTAACATAAAATAGTTTTATATATATAACTGATATTTTAGAAGTTTAAAATATAGATTTTAAAGTACAATTAATACTTCAAATACAAAATATACTTCGTAGTACAGTTAATTGAGACTTTTTATAGCTATCTCAAAAAGTCATTTTTAAAAGAAAACAAATAAAATTTTGAATTTTTAATAAAAATATTTTAAATGCAAGTGACTTAACATCTGAAGAAAATTGGAACTTTTATAGAAAGGAACTGTCAGTATTTTTATGAAAAAATATAAAAATATCCGCTTATAGTTTGCATATAACTTGAGTTTGGGATTACTATTTAAGGAATAAATAATTGTTTCAACTGTTTGAAGACAACAAAGAATTATTTCAAATGTCAAAAGCTTTAAATTTTTTCTTCTTAGTTTCAACACTATTTTTTTTCTTTGTTCTTTTACAAATTATTTATTTTTAGAACAGAAGTCTACATTCTGGTATCTAATTAGCGTGAAATTTAATTATTTCTTCGAGTGCCTTATAATGCATTTTTTTAATTTTAGAGGTTTCTTCTAATACAATTGTTTTAAAAAAATCTTTCCTTTCTTTTTCTTTTTTTTATATTTTTTGTGAAAAATTAATTATAAAAGAAAATTTCTTTGAAAACTAACACTTGTTTTGTTTATTGGTTTCATGTTTCATTTTTAAAATAGTTTCGTTATTTTTTGCTAATACTTGTAAGCTTTTCAAACCCAAATGTTTGGCTATTCATAGCTGATTTTCAACTTAAAAGTTCAAAATATTTTTTATTAAAAAAAAATTGCATAGTTTTTGTCCGAGAGTTCAATTTGCCTTATTTTGTTTCCTGATTTTTATTTGTTATCAATAAGTAAGTCAATAAATAACTACAGCAGGCGAATAATTCGCACACATATAAATATTAATTAATCTATATTTTACATACTTAAAATAATAAGCTAAGTCAACATTTTATTATCTAATTTCTTGTTATAGATTTCTATAAAATTATATCATGTGTTCTACAAACTGAATGATGATGTCTCTGATTCAACAATTCGTGAATTTGTCTCTTATATCAGATGTCTATGCTTGAGTTACCTTAAATCCACTTTAAATTGTAAGCCCTGGTAAAATAATTCATCATAAGTACTTACGAGAAAAAACTACATATCATTAAATAAAATCCAAGTATCATCAGGCTTAAGTTTTATTTTGGACATTGATATAAGAGAATTTACACTATATAATTGTGAATTAGATACTATAAATTTCTTTATAGTGATTTATATTTTAAATAATAAAAAACAGGGTAGGAATCCTTTACTCATTTAATAGCAATGACCATTCATAAGATGTTTTTCTTTAGAAGTGTTTAAAAAGGTAATAACGAAATTAAGTGAATTTCTTTTCGCAGAAGTTAATAACAAATGCCCATTTACTAATTTCTGCAAAAGAAAATGTTTAAAAAACATTTGACTTTGGGTTTTGTTTGGTTGAAATATTTTCAAATAAAACTTATCAGGAGGTTTCGAAATCATTTATGATTTTATTTATAAAATTTACTAAAATTTAATAAATATATTGGAGTTTACCAACAAAAAATTCTGTTTCATATTGTCCATTTGATTGGTTTAACTTTTTGCGATATTATACAATCTCTTTGCTTAAGAAACATCTATATTCAATCACTGGCATAGAACAAAATGTTATCATTCAATTGTTTTAGCATGAACAGACATCTATTCACTAATAAATTATTAATTTTTTGTTCTATTGCTAGAAAGGGACCAGAAAACTTGTTAAATATATAAAAAATGATAGGTGAATTATCAAATATATAACAGACTTTCACTGTATATTTAAAAAATGTTAAAATAAAAACGGCATGGGTATATTAGTTTTTAGTACATCATTTTTTGTATTTTTGAAATAGGATACAGATTATATGCTTAAAGTATATTTTGACAAAGTTATTAGGACAATTGCATTGTTGCATAGGCATAGTAAAAACAACTTTACATTCTGAAATTCTGGTTCTCTGGAATATTTTATAAATTGTCTACGCATGACCAGAAATCAACAAATTACATGCAAAAAGCTATGAATGTGAATTTATCATTCTTGACATTCTGTAAGATATTTTTTTCTGAGTAGTTTATTACATATTTTAAGAGTATTAATCTAATTTTTATAATTTGTTATATATATATATATATATATATATCTATCTATCTATCTATCTATCTATCTATCTATCTATCTATCTATCTATATATATATATATATATATATATATATATATATATATATATATATATATATATATATATATATATATATATATATATGCATAGTCTCTGGTAGTTACGTGTTTTATAAAAGATATTTTTTGCAGAATCGAGATATAGTTTTCTACAGAAAATTAATTGCTTAAAAAATGCACTGCTTTTTATAAGCCATTTATAAATAGTAATTATTATCCATACTAAATAGTAATTATATCCATTTATAAATAGTAATTATATTGTGAACACTTTTTTGAAGCTAAATTACATTTTAATAAAGAATTATTACTCAAAACACTACACAAAATATTTTCGATATAATATTTTATCATTAAATAAGAATTGGTTCCTGGGTGTATCATATTTTTAAGAGGATTCTTTGAGAATTAAGTAAAATAAAATACTTTCGAAGAGAACACACTCCCACATACAATTAAATGTGTAAGATGAAAAATATATGTGAATATGAATTATATTATAAATGAATTATTAATGATATATGAACTATTTTGAAAATAAAAGTCACAAAACTTATTTTTGAACTTATAAATTATGTATATATAAGTATATAATAATTTACTAATTTATTTAATTATTTTATTTATAGGTTTGTGAGTAGAAGAAGGTTGTAGTGGGACGTTAATCTACTTGAATTTCTGTAAGTAGAACTTTCACAAATTTTAAAAGCAGCAATTTATTATTTATTATGATATGGGAAGTGATCATATGAATACGTGTTTCTTTTATAATTTTTTGGCAGATTAATTGGTACTTTCATTAATATTTCATTATTTTAGAATATAATTAAATTTTAACAATTGCTTTTGTGTGTGTGTGTGTGCTAGAATGCTTCTTCCTGAATCACTAAATATTAGTCGCTAATCTAGTTTTAAATCCTGAGATTTTCCAAAATTTTGAATAAAAAAATTATTGTGTAGTATGCATACGTGTTTCTTATCAGTATAAATTAAAACTTTAAAATAATCTCTTGTATGTAAATAAGAAGATTGCACCATCACAAATAAAAATATATTAAAAAAATTCAAAATGAGATTAAAGATCTACAAATTGATTCAGGAAATCACTTTCCTTTTAATAACTGAATAACTGTATCCATCATATTTTTGTTTTGAATATGTTTTAGATATAAAAGAATTAAAAAAAATTCAAAATTATATGAAATTGTTATTAATATTCCCTAAAGTTTTATTATAACTATGTATTTATAAAACTAATAATGTAAATTCTAATTTTTCAGATTTAAATCTAGAACCATCTATTATACAACATTAGTAAAACTACTAAATTTTTTTATTTAAAAAATAGATAACTTAATTGGTCATGTTGTATGCATTGTATCTAGCAGATTTTTAATAAGTGTCATATCACTTCCCCGGCCAAATCACTGAGTTAGCAACTAACTGGTATCTCTCTGTATTTCGGTTTAATAATTCCTGGGTTTAATTTCTCCTTGATATTAGATATTTCTGTGTTGTCTTTTACAGTTTAAAGTGTGAAATCTACTATGAATTGTAAATCTCGATCTAATTAACTATACTGTAAATTCAAGCGTAGAAGTAATCTGAGTGACAAATAAATCAAATACAATACATGGTACGATCATAAAACATATATTTTATTGATCTAGCATAGAATATGATTACCAAGGTTTGATAGGTAAAGACTTCGTTACTTGAAAGTGTTTTCTCTTAGAAGAATATTGATTAAGGGTAATATGATTGTTATTATTTCCACTATTTTTGCTTCACTGGTTAAGAATTTTAATTAATTAGAAAGAAACTCTGTTTATGTCTCAAAATAATATCTTCTACTCTCACTTTTTCTGCCAAATAATTTAGGCATTTTATGTTTAGAGACGTTAGTTTGGGAATGAACGTACGGCAATTCTGGTTTCACAAATTCTGGTCAAGAGATTTGTCCCTCTTTGATCTAGTGTCTGGTGGCCGAGTCGTCAAGTAGCTCACTATGAGCTGCTATCAAAGGGCCAAATGATCTCTATTGACCTGTACGTCCAGCAATTTGAACGAGTGCGACAAGCAATGCAACAGAAGAAGCATTTGTTAATCGCAAGGGTACACTTGATTGATTATGCGTATAGCTTGCCGCATATAGTGCGGGTGGCCAGGAATACCATGCAGAGAATTATTTGGGAGACTCTATGAGCCATGCTTCTTACGCACTGACCTTGCACCATTATATTATCACCTTTTCTATTCCCTGGACAATTACCTTCATGGAAAATCCTTCACCAATGAAACAGACTTGCGTCAAGCACTTACAGACTTTTTTGCGTTAAAACCTCCTGAGTTTTGACACAAGTGGATTGCACATCTAGAGACACGTTGGCAGAAAGTGCAAGATGCCAGTGATGATTACTTTGAGGACTAACAATAGGCTACACTTTCTGTAGGTCATATTCTTTTGGGTTATTAAAAACGGCAAGAAATTTCTTGTTTTCCTTCTGAAATAATATCTTATATCTCATTTACAAATTTTTATTTTTTGTTGTTACTTTTGCTTAACATTTTATTAAAAAGATATACAATAATTGAAAAACTTAATTTGTGAAAATTGTGATTTTTTTCATATAGCTGACAATTACTTTGATAAATATGTGTAATAACAATGAGATTGTTTACTTTGTGAAAATATTTAATAAAAACACATTTTATTTTTTTATTATACTCGTGAAATTCTGTAAGACATTTACAATTATTTAAAAAATTCATTAGGCATTTTTAAGAATGTTTAAAAATATGAAAAATACGTCACAGAAATTTTTTTTATGATAAAACAGTTGAAAAAAACTGAATATTTTTTTTTTCGTAATTTTTAAGATCTACGGTGAAAGCTAATTTATTTATATCTACATTAATAGTTCTTCGAAAAAATTTGTGTGAAAAAATCACACACAAATCAAGGATTTTTATTAAAATTTCTCATAGAATAAATTGTGTAATTATGTTCAAAGTGAATACAATTTATATACTTTGTGAATTCTATAAAGATTGAAAATCTGAGATTTTTAAACTGAACAAATTGGACCTTAATTTAGACTTTTTAATCAAATAAAATCTCTAAATTACTTTAAATTAGATTATTTCTGAATTTAAGAAATTTCATTAACAAAAGATCAATTGTAACCCTTATTACTTCTTAATTTTAATTAGAATTTAAAGATTTTATTCAACGTGTTGAACGCGTTAGTTTAAATTAAACATTTTATTCAAAGTAACATTTGAATAGCACAAATTAAGTTAAAACTCACATCTACAAACTATAGAAATGTCACTTAGAACAACTCCACGAGTCCGTAAATTACCGAGAAATTCTCGTAACGCTCAACTTATTTTATTTTCAAATAGAAATGAAAATAAATATGGCATAAAATTACAGTACCTTAAGAATAATTTTCCTCTAAATTAATAAATAAATTAAATTAATAAAAAATTAATGGCTAATAAATAATATCTTTTTATTTGTAAATTTTTGCTTTAAAACTTTTGCAATATTTTTAAAACATTCTTATGCAAGCATTTAAAGCTATTTTAAGTTATGCTTTAACCAATAGTTTCACTGTCATAATGTGTCTAAGAAATAAAGAAAGAATAAAAAGAGATTTACTATCATATTGTGTGTTTATAGTTATCTTATTTATTATTGCGCTTAGTTAAAGTTCAATTTAAGAATCATAAAATTTTACCATTTTATATTTTTGATGCGACATAAAATTTAGTTCATTTTAATTCAGTCAAAATGACAATTTGATAATTTTTGTTTTAAAAAAAATAAATACATATATTTTTAAAATCAACATTATTTGACGAATAATTATAAGTTAGAAAATTTATCGGTAAAAAATTATTTCGAAATGTGATTGTTTCTTACAGCTATTTCTTGAAATTAATTATAATGAATTTTTATTTTCATGACCGACCAGTCATACTCCAAATACAAAAGAAAGATAAAGATATAAATCGCCATTATGATTCTTTTTATCCAGTTTAAAAAAAATTTTCGATGTATTTCACAGATTTGTATTTCTTAACTTAAAAGAGAAATAGGCAATACAACCGTAATTTTTTTAAAAGTGCTTTATATTTTAATAACTCACATAATTTTTGCAATTCCAAAACCAGAGAACATTTAAAATTCTCTGTTGGCTTGATAATATTGTAAAATAAGTCAATAATTTAAGTTTTTGAAAATCACAAGAAAATATGTCAGATTTATCCTAAACTAAAATATAACATTAATTTTATATACAATTTGAGTCATGCAGCATTTGATAATAAAGATGCTTTTTATATGAGTTTTTTATATGAGTTATTTTATATGAGAGAGAGGGGGATTTATATATACATATATATATATATATATATATATATATATATATATATATATATATATATATATATATATATATATATATATATATATATATATATATATATATATATATGCTTTTTTCTTTCTCTTAGCGTGACTTTATAAACAGTATTAATATATATATGTACACACACACACACACACACACACACACACACACACACACACACACACACACACACACACACACACACACACACACACACACACACACACACACACACACACACACACACACACACACACACACACACACATATATATATATATATATATATATATATTGTGTAATTCTTAGAAGTTAATTTATTGACTTATTAACAAGAAGATATTTAAAAATTTGATGTAAAAGCTCTAATACGATAAAAAATGTATACAATATTATAAGATTAAAATATTTTTAGAGTACTACTTATTTCAGTTATTGATATGGAATAATTAATGTAGTTAATAGTAAACTCTGATGTTTTTTCACAGCTTATTTTACTATGCATTGCTCTTATTGATCGCGCGAAGCATAGTATCTGATAAATTATTCAAACTATTAACTTTTTATTGTAACGCATACACTATATTTAACCATAAGTTTAATTTATTAATTTTATTGCCTTAACTTTTATGATTTTTAAGGACTTTACCGTTACAGCACATCTATCATTACTTACCCGATTTTTCTAGAATTCAACGACTTTTAGGATAATTACGTTTGAATTATTCTCGAAATATTTTAAATATTAATAATGATATTCTGTTGATTTTTATTTGGTTATGAAGTGCATTTAGTGTTTTATGCTAATTACTTAGCAATTTCCTTTCTAAGAATTATTTAGGTTTAGATTTTTTTTTATTCTATTTAAGTTCTTTAAATTATATTTCTTATATTTAAACTTTTAATTCCAAGAATTTTAAGAATTGGAGAAAATAAACTAAAATTTTTAGTGATAATATTTATGTAATTAATTGATTATAATTTTTGACCAACAAAGGCAATGTATTGAAAAATGTGCAAATAAAATATGTATCAAACGCATTGTTAATGGCCTTTAAGTTACCCAAACATCAAGGATTTTGAACTTTGCCCACAAAACAATTGTTTGATTCTCAATAAAAGCAGAGTTTGATGAGACATGTGTTAAGATAGAGCTTCAATTTTCTTTAAATATTCTTATACATCATAGATAATAATAACCTAATATTCTCTAGTGTTAAGATAATTCCTAAGAGTTATATAATTAGATGCAGTATATGTGGGCATAAGATGTTTTATCGAATCGCTTTGCTGCATGCTAATCGAATAATATTTTATTTCAAGTTTCGTACAACAATATTATGATAATATATGTAGATAAAGTTTCACATTGCACCACATAAAAAAGATTTAAAGGGTTTTCGTATAAAAACGGAGTTCAAAAGGATTTAAAATGAATTTAAACTCATTATTTCAACTCACTAATTTCTTTTGAAATTGCATTCTGTGTGTGGAGAGTGAGCGACCATAACACCAGAATCAATTTTTATTTATATATTTCTTTGTTACGTAATTGCATTGTTACGTAAATGCTAGTTGAATTGATTTTTTTAATAATTCTTAGTAAAATTTAATCGAAAATATATAGAGGGAGGTGATCATCACGTCTCATGACTCCTGTGTCGCCTCTGATGACACTGTCTTATAAAATCAACAAAGTCTTGGTCCTCAAATTTAATATTTAAGATTTGCATTCCGCATTTAGGTTAGATGAGTATAAATATTTTTTATAATATATGTAGATTTTAGTCTCTCATTTCATTTGTGAATTTTCAGTTACAAATTGTTTCTTTTTTATTTAAGTTTATTTACTTTAGGGTACAATAACGTATATATATATATATATATATATATATATATATATATATATATATATATATATATATATATATATATATATATATATATATATATATATATATTATAAAAAGATGTATTTTTCTTTTTGAATACGGTGTCGAAAATGAAAACCAAAAAATACCCATTATCATATTTTGATTGATATATACATCCTTGTTTCTTTTACAATTTCTTTGAGTACCTGAAAATGCTATGAAAAGTATTTGAATATTAAGTTTATTTCTCTCCAGGATTTCTAGAATGTACTTCAATTATTAATACTTAATAATCTAACTAGTTTCAAATCAAGTTAATTTCCATTGTAATTTAAGCATATTATTTGGAAAAATGAAGAAAATATATTTCTTACATAACCTAGAATTTCTTTTGAATTACTTCTTTTTTATTTTAAGTAATTGAAAGAAAAAGTTGAAACTGGAAAATATCCTTTGGCAAAATTTACTGTTTTCTTTTTTTAAAAAGATATTCCTTCAAAAGTAGCAAAAAGTTTATTTTATGAAACTCGCTTCAGAATATTTTATATATAGAAATTTAAATAAGTAATAAATATTCAAAATTTAGCTACTATTGTACCATTTTTTCATGTGTATTAATTTGAATGAATACTTAATATTTTTTCTCATAATACTAAATGTCTGCCTAATTAGTAAATTTACTACTTAAGCTTTATCGAAATACGGCTTAATTAGATTTAAACAAAAAATGTAAAAAATTAAGATAGATCTTTTAAAAAATAAAAAAAATAAAAAATATTCACAGGTTGATTCGACTTAATCAAATTCTACTTTTTATATATTAAGGCTTTCAATTTTCCGAGAACACCTTAGTACTTAAGAGGCTATTGTTTTTCTAAATTTAATTAAATTAATTTGAAATTATTTTATTTTTATTATTTTTTCACTTTTTCAAAAATTCTTTATGATAACCATAGAAATAGAACTTTTGAATCAAATATGTATATTGTAAATAGTTTAAGGTTATTGAATTTTTATCATTATTATCTAAAATGTTGTTTTCATTTTTATTCAAAATATTTTCAATCTAATTTACAACTTCTTATTTAATTTGTTGCCAATTTAGCCAGTTATCATTTCCATTTTAAAAGTAGAAAAACATTTAAAAATAAGCAAAATTATTTTGATAATATGTTCAACAGTATATGTGCATTAAAGCAACATTTTCTCATCCTTTAAGTTTATTAAATAAAGTGGTTAAACACAAAAGATATAAATTAAAAACTAGTATTTTGATAAGAACTGTGTTAATGAACTGGGTTCTTAGAATCTATTTCCCAGATTTTAAATTATAAGTACTTTTATCATTTCAATAATGTCAATAATTTTAAACTTATCTTTGTTGCCACATAAATATTTTCTTACCCTGTTATCGAATATTTTCCTTAACATGGTCTATAATATTTAATTTAACCCAATTTCAAAATGCAATATTTAAAAAATGTTTTCTTATATAACTATTGTGCCTGCCTTGTTTTTATTTTTCGTGGTTTAAGTCACAAGTTTAGGCAAGTTTTAAAAAGTAAATATAGTTTAAATACCTTTTCAGAATTTTTTCTTTTCTTTGGCAATTGTATATTAACATTTTATAATCATTTGCAGTTCATATTTATTCAAATTGTTCAAAACAGAAGTAGGAATTGCAGTTAAAACTTATACTTTAATTGTAAACAAGGCACTTTTTGCAAGGTATAGGAATTTATATATTTATATTTTAAAAGTCACGAGAACAAGAACTGAATTTAAAAAATAAACACTTCTTGTTTCTTTTCTTTAAAGAAATTTTTTCTCATTTCTGAGACATTGCATATCATATTCTATCATTTGAGTTTTTAAATGTTTTTCTTTTAAATTGTTTCCAATTGATGTTTTTAGCCAATGGTTTTCGTATTGTATGATGAAATTGCGGCGGATACTAAGAGCCATTTTTGCAGGTGTAAAAAATTGGTGGCTTATGACACAGATGCTCAAATTCAGAACTTAATAGTGCTTTCAAAGAACCGTCTATCACCAAATGCTTAAACATCAAAAGAATTAAATAGGCTGGGCATATTATTCGAATGAACAAAGAATATTCAACACAGAAAATATTTTTGACCAGAAAATATTCTATAACGAGAGCTAGGGGCCGACAAATCTTAGATGGGCTGACTATTTAGAATGAGAAACGACATATTAAGAGTGATCAATTGGATTACCATGGTCAAAACTAGAGAAACGCAGAGAAAAATTCTTGAGGATAAAGAACATCCAGAGTTGTCAGGACACTGAGGAAGGAAGGAGATGCTGCAATCATTCTAAATGGAACTTTCATTGAATACGAACAGAAGTAAATGCAAATCCATTGAACGGACTTAAGAAAATTGTGGATAAAATGTTTTAAATAACGTAAAAGTTACTTATCATTTACTCTAATAATGTCATTAAAATTTAGATGATAATTTTTCAGGCACTGAATGTAAAAGTTGACCTTTGTTCATGTACTTTACTTTCGCATAATAAGGCAGTCTTTGTTTAAATTGTTTATTATCAAGTTTTGATTTGTTTAATCGCATTTCATGTTTAATATCACATTTCTTTTAAAAAAAGCTATATATTTTATTATATAATGCAAAGAAAAAACTATTTAAATTAGACATTAAGCAAATTTAATAGAAATAGTGTTTGATTCTTTAAAAAAATCTTCGAAAAAATAGAAAATAATTCAGGGATAATTAATTCTTGGTCTTGAAAGCGTTAGATTTTAGAGAAGAAATATTTGAAATTCAAAATTATACGTTATTCTATAATAGGATATAAATATGCTATTTTCCTAGTTATATTATTTTATCTACTATTATTGCTGAAAAAGAAATTTTTAATATAATTTGAATTTCTTCCTATAGTATTCTCAGTTGCTTAATACATTGAAATTATTTGAAATATATACGCTGGGTACACCTTGTGTCCATAGCTCCTGATTGGTTTACATTTCATGATGGCAGTTTATTGAAAATAGCCATTTAATTAATTTCATCGGAGAGATTCTCTTCGCTCATAAACAGCGTCTGTTTTCGTTGATAAGTAATACTCTTGATTACTCAACGTGGATCCTATTACCGAAGGTTAAAATGTTTAATTTATGTCTGTTTAATGTTTTAAACAAAATTCTTGTTGTGTATTATTTTATGGAACTATCATAATTGACTATTTTATGTTTTATCGAAATTGCATTACTTAATTACTATATACATAAATATAGTTACTGGATAATGGTTCGAAAACAAAGAGAATATATATATATATATATATATATATATATATATATATATATATATATATATATATATATATATATATATATATATATACTCAAGTTCTCAATATTTATTAAAAATACCATGATGTTTTTCGAAATATGAACATACAACTATAGAATGGATAAAGCAGATGAGCAGCTGACGTTAATATACTTTTTGTAAAAATGATATATTATGAAAGTGAGCCACAAGAGAATCATGCTTTATTGTTCAACCCTTTTCATATTCATTTAATTGTAAGAAATTCTTCAAAAAACTTTTTATTCGCATCACATTAGTTATTATACTAATTAGTGACAAATACAGTTAGAAGTAAAGTTAAATAGCATTAAGAAACAATTAAAAAAAAGAATTTTTAAGGTATTGTATGAAATAATTTGCTAGCACAAGCGGGTCCCTTTTCTTAAATAATGAGAATAATTCAGTTAATCATCAAGAAATATTTTATGAACAAGTTATATAAAATTCAATGACACAAGACGTTGGTATTATATTAGTAAATATTTATCCGATTCTTCAAAGAGATTCTTTACATATTTTGTTAACTAATGAGCACATTTGTGTTTCTTCCCTGAATCTATATATCATATTCAAATTGTTAAATATATTATATTGATAATATTATAAATTAAATAACACTTTCATAGTAATCAATAAATTAAGAAATTTTATAAAGTATATTATTCATTGCTTAAGTATTATTGTTTAATACATATATAATTTCCTAAACAAAGTTTTATGTTTAATAATAAAAATGAATTTTTAAAATTTTTTTAAATTAAACAATTACTTGGTGTCATGCAGGCATACTAATTTTTTATATTATTAGTTTTTTTTAAAACCTTTTTTTGCTTAATGAACATTTTCTTATTTTCAGTATTTAATAAAGAAATGTTACATTTTGTGAGTTAAATAAAGTTTTTTAAAGTTTAAGTTTAAAACCTCTATTAAATACAGACCATCAAAAGAAAAGATGCTGCATTTTCAATTCAGAAAGCATTTCTGAAATATAAGATTCTACGTTAAGAGTAGAGTTAATTCAGATTTAGAATTCTGACCACAATGAAATGGAGGAAAAAGAAAATGCCTTTGTTATCTGCTTGGTTGGCGTATTATTACCGTAAACCCATTAAGACTGTTGGAAGAATAGTTTTTTTTTTCATTTCCTTCCAAAATTCTAATTTTGAATCGGAAATCTCATTGTTATTCTTTTCATAGCTTTATATATTTATATACTTCATTTCAGCTTCAGTTTATGTGCATATTTTTTTATTTAATATCTTCGTTTATCATCGGATTTCTTTGCATATTATATCATCATTCAAATTTTTTTCCTATTTACGCATATGTCTTCAATCACATTTTGCAAAAAATATAAAATATAAAAATAAAAAAAAATAAATAAAAAAAGATTCTTGATAAAATATTTTAATATATTTACATTTGATCTGAATTATACTTTTTAAGCAGTTACTGAACGGGCCTAAAATACTTTATTCAGAACAATAATTTACAATGGGGTTTAATGATATTTTTTTTAACTGAGTTATATTTACAGGCATTTATATTTGTCGATTTATAATTCGCAGAAAACGGTCAATCAATTTACAGTTTTTTTGCTAATGATTAAGTGACAATGTTAATTCTTGAACTCATTTGAATGAACTCTTTAGGATCAGAATACATTGAATACTTAATTTTATTTATTACATTACATATATTCAGACTTGTATGCTTGATTCTTGAGATCCGCTTGTAAGTCTTCGTCGATAATAGGACAAATAGCATTGAATACTTAAGAATATCAAAAACTAAGATTAGGATTGTTCTTTTTTTAATCTTAAATTTGCATTCTAAATACAAGTTATCATTCTAGTTACATATATGCATGTATATGATAAAAGTGAATTGTAAATGACAGCACTATTACCGAGTAAAATAGAAAATACTGATAAGCTTTCTTATAAATTTTGTAAGAAAAGTTGTTTTAAATTATTTTTCTTAATTACATCTTTTTTTAATAATTTTTCGAAATCTTTCAACGAAATGCTTTTAAGTTTCTATAATTTCAATAGAAAGCAATAAAAATACATTGGAATTTAGAATAACATCTTTAATTTAAATTTTAAGTTTAAATATTATGCATCATTTAATGTTTTAAATTATCTAATATTTAAATATAGATTTTTAAATCTCATCCTTGTAAAATAATTCGAATTGTTAAATATTGTACAATATTGAAATACTAACATTTCAATTCATTCATGTAAAACAAATAATCCTGTCGACACTTACTAAGTGTGTAATGAGAGAAATTGTGTAGCAAGCTCTTCATTTACAGAATTCTGTAACTTACACAAATTGCATTTGAAAGTTACTGTTTAGTTAAAAGTTGTTGCTATACCTAATGTGAGAATGGAAAATACTAAGTATAGAAATAAAATTGTTGACCATCGGGGTCGTGATTTATCGTACGGCAGTATTGCTACATACACCGATCGAAGTCTTATAACTATCTATAAAGTAAGAAACTGATGAATTTAGGACGGTTATTCAGGGTAGATCTTACCAGCCCTCAATCAATAATAATTGAGAATGTAAAACAATTATTCACTAGCACTTATTTAATTGTTCAACCAACTCTCAGTCAATGAAAGGGATCATTTTTATGACAAAAAAAGTTTTACAATGTTTGTAGCAGCATAGATTGCCATCTCAATAACCTTTGCTTCGGCTCTCTTGGCACACTTGGACTTGCACCTTTCAGTGACTTTTAAAGACAAGAGTGCAATCAATGAGGTGATCGATCAACGGCGAAAATATATTCAAAAATAACAGAAGTATTTTCAGATGAATTGAAATTTTGTTGATTGCATTATCCATGCTCGGCAGCTTCATAAAGAATGCACGTTACCACCACACATTCGAGACCATCATATCTGCCATATGGAATGATGATATGGAGTGCCATTAGATATATGTCTTGGGCACTTATTGTTTACATTAATTACTCTTTTAATAGTGGTTGTTTCATTTCTGCTGTAAGTTAAGGACAGTTAATTACGAAAAAGTTTCTGTAAGATGATAAATTTAATCACCATAATTCTAGACCACATTCTAGACTGCATTATAGGTACCTTTTTTAATGCCGAAAATGTTCGTCTATTGCACACATTTTCAAGAATATTTTCCATCTTTTTTCTCTGAAACATTTCTCGTCCATAGTTGTCGAGTGACTGATTTGTCATAGTACATCTGTTATTAAGATGACGAACTGTGGTTCCGTTTTGAAGATTACAGAGAGCTGTACCGTACATACAATGCAATCTTTATTTAATTTAAAAACCTGAAGCTTTTATTGCTGACAGGGGAGGCATTTTTGGGTACTAATTTCAAAAACTAAGCATTGAAATTTCTTGTCAGTGTGATTAAATGCTATTTTTAATATAATGTACATTTTTCAATACAAAAAATTTAGCCATTTCTTGCTGGTGCAAAATGCTAATGACCAATATTGTGTATTTCCATTAAATGGGAGTACCATTTAAAAATCATTGAAATATCTGTAATTCCTTTATTTTTATAGAAATAAAATTTTTGTTTTGCGATAATTGGTGAAAAGTAATTTTTAATTGCTTATAGATTAAACATATACAAGGTACTGTTTTAAAATTCAATTATAATAGGCTAAATTTTAAAATAGCACCATTAAATGCAATAAATTTTATTTGGATATTTTTTTAAGATGATTAAGCAGTATTTAGTTACCTGAAAAATTTGTTTTATGTTTGATTTTTCATTATTTGGAGTTACTGCATACATAATAATACTGCATACATACTGTTACTGCATACATAAATAATTGAATTATCATTGGGCAGGGGATAAAACTTCGAGAAAACATGGAGAAGATATATTTTTTCTAAAGTGTTTGCTTGGAGTAATATATAACAGTAAGTAAATATTCTAAGTATGCTTATATTTCATGTGTCAGTTCCATGTTGCTCAATAGTTTCTGTATTTACTGGATCCAATTTCCTTACTGACTTTATTTTTACTTGGAGTAGTATTTCAATAAGATTATTCTTTTTAACGTTGCTTTTCATTTCAATTTTCACTTCTTTCATCAAGTATTTTCTATGTTTCAACTGAATAAAGTTGGGCATTAATAATAAATAAAACTATTTTCGATTTGAAGGCGCAAGTTCAGTGAAGAAAAGTATTCTTTAATCAAAAGAAATAACTTTTATTTCTGACTGAACATTTAAAAAAATTATTAGCTTATTTGAGAGTAACTGTGCTTAGAACCTATTGCCGCATTTTAAAGAAGCTAAAAATATAAAATTGACATTAAATTTCAAAACAATTTTCACTATATTAAACATAAAGTATGGTTATGAAGTATATCAACTTTAAAATGGCCATTTAGATAGAATTCAAGAAAAGATCATAATAATCTTATAGTAACAAGCTGCCGAAAAACTCTGCATTAAATTCAGCACAAATTATATTAAGGCATTATAGGTAACAAATTATTTAAACAACAATTTATTACCATTAAGGCATTATTGGTAACAAATATATATATATATATATATATATATATATATATATATATATATATATATATATATATATATATATATATATATATATATATATATAATTTCTTTTATTTTTATTCTGAATTTATAATTCTTGGGATCTTTGAATTCATCTGAATTAAGCAAGAAATTGCACTATCTGGCAACTCAGAAGGTTATTTACATTAATTTTATAGAATATTAAGGGTACACTATATTTTATTTATTTTAAATCGATAATTACTATCATGCATATTCTTGAAAGAAAAAGAATGTTTTTGCATACATGACAGAAGCAGAGCTTTTTCTGTTCAGCAGAAACTAAGTAAAATTATTTCTTTTGAAAAAATATTTTGGAAAAATAGATAAATTTCTGGTTTTAAGAACGGGTATATCAATATACGGATAATATGAATCAAGGAAAGTAATTTTGTATAGTTAATTGATTAATATTCTCTTTATATATATATATATATATATATATATATATATATATATATATATATATATATATATATATATATATATATATATATATATATACACAAATGTAAGTATAAATTGTAGACACTTGTTTTTATGATCTCGTAAGAACCGGTGAAACAGTTTGTAAAATAAAAAATTAATATAAAAATAGTAAATTATATAGATTATTAAGATCTGAGATTTTTTAACCAAGCTTTTTTTCTTTATAAATAAAATACTATTAAGCGATATTATTTAGAATACACTATTAGAGAAACACATGCAAAATGAGATTCACACATAAAACAGTACTTAGCTTTACTTTCAAAAATCAGCAAATTAATCTTTTTATGTGCTTAAAATCTGTATTATTAAAATATATTTTTCCATTTTTTAAATTATAAAAGCATTTAGCTTTCTTTCCTCTCAAAAAATACTTCTGTTCTGTTAGCCATTCAGCTGTTATATTTTGCAAGAGGTTTTTGTACTACATTTCTTGTTCACTATCTGAAAGCTGTTTTTCATTTTTTTCATTGCAATTTCATCATTTAATATTTTTCTGCACATATCACATGTGAGTATATATGTAAAAGATCCTAGAAAGAAATTTCAGGCAGAAAATGAGTTATTTGTTGAAATTCATGTAGGTGTGATTAATCTATGCTAAAGTCATCAAGTAAATTATTTTGGTTTCCTAATGGATTCTTTGATAAAGCCTGAATGTTGAAAGACTCTCTGTATTGTATATCCTTCAACATCAATTCCAACATCGATGGATAAATGCATTTCTTCCATAAGGCTAATTTCATTAGCCAGCTCCATTTCTTAGTCCCTAATCGCTCTTTGTAAAAGTACCATTCGAAATTTTCGCTTGAAAATGTTGATTATGAGTTAATTTATGATAGTTGTATTAGAAGTGAGAAACTCCACGCGAATCGATTCAAAATCTGAGATTTCAACATGACCAGTGCAGTAGTCCATGAATAGAAGATCTTAGAATAAAGAAACTTCGATTTAAGAATCTCAACTAATTTTCATATATGCTAATCCTTTAAGCTTCAATGTTAGCATGAAATGTAGCTTGTAGTTTTTGAACATTTTTGAAATATCTACATTTGACAAAATGTTTATTTGTACACTTTAATTTTGGAATTTTATACCAAAATAAAATAAGGTAATTAAGTTAAAATTTGCAGAAATATATTCTAGTGAGCTAAAATAATAATAGCAACAAAAAACAATAACATAAACTTTAGTTGATTAATGAGTAAAACTTTATAAAAACTATACAAAAAGGGTATTTGTACACTTACTTAGTGACCAATTTTAAACATAATTATAACCATTTTATAGAAATATAATACTTTGTATGCATTCCATTGGCTTTTACAATTGCTTCAAGACGTCTTGGCATGGATTCTATTAACTTTTTGGTGGTTTCTTGATCTATTTCTTTCCAAACTTCCATGAGTGCTTCTTTCAAACTATATTTACTTGTAATATTTTTTTCCGGACTTGAGGATCCAATAACATCCACAAATTTTCAATTGGATTTATATGCGGAAATTGTGATGGAGTTTCAAAGCGTCTTGGCGCATTATAAAGCACCCATGTTTTAGTAACTATTGCAGTGTTTTGGATCGTTATCTAGTTGGAATAAGAAAGTGTCTCCGATACCCAATTTTCTAGCATTGTCTAATAAGTTATGCCGCAACACGTCAATGTAATCTAAGGCTGTCATTTTTGTGTCAATAAAGTGTAATTTTCTAGCCCCGCCATGAGCTACACAACCCCAAACCATCACATTTCCACCACCATGTTTCAGGGTCTGAAGTACATTTTTACTATCAAGAGCTGTTTTATTTTTTCGCCAGATTTTTCGGATACTAGGGGGTGAAAAAATTTTAAACTTACTCTCATCTGAAAAAATAACCTTTTTCCAGAAGTCCATCGGTTTGTCTTTGTATTTCACAGCAAATTCTAGACGCTTCTTTCTATTAACTTCAGAGATTATTGGTTTTTTTCTTGGAATTCTGCCTTTTAAACCACTACTGTGTAACACATTTTTTATTGTTAGAGCGGTCACTATAATGTTAGAAGATGCGAGAAGGTCATCTGCAGTTTTCTGAGCAGAAATTTCTGGTTTCCTAATAGCTTCTTTAACTATACTTCGTTTATTTCTTGAAGTTAATTTACTCGGGTCTCCAGGCCTGTGCTCATTTTCAACGTGTCCAGTATTTTTATATTTTACGATGTAACCGATGGTTATAAAGGGTAACTTAACCACTTTTGAATTTCGCGATAAGATTTTCAACTTTTATTAAGGTTAACAATATGAGTTCTCATGTCTAAAGAGACTTCTTTTGATTTCGTGGCCATTTCTAAAATTTTCTCTGCGAGTGACGTTCTCTGTTAAAAATGATAACCTTCAATGTTTAAAAAATACAAACTATCCAAAAAATTAACTATCATGTGAAAAATTACATGAAATGATAGTAATATTTACCCTAGATATAGATGTACAAATATACTTTTCGCAAGAAATTTTCCAAGTTTGTAATATTTAGATTTTATTTTCAATTATTTCAAAATATTTTTTCGTAATGAATATTTTTTCGAAATAAACAACAAACTCAAGCTCACACATTGCAACGAATAAAATAGCTGCTTATATGTTTCTAAACTTTAAAAAAAAGTGGTGTACAAATAATCATTTTGCCTACTGTAGGTACTAAATATTCTCCTAGGAAAAGAAAAAGCAGATTTTCTGTTTTATTTATGTTGGCTTCGAGAAACACTTCTATTCTTTGTTTCATTTTAAAAAAGCAAACTTGATGTCTGCGGTGAAAATATCTTTCAGTCGTATTCGGAAAGTAGTGATTTCAGTTCTTTTTTCCATTCATATTCGAAGTTTTATTCCCAGTTCTGCTTTCACCGCAAAATTTTCTAAGGCTCAATGTCTGGTTTTATATTTTTGGAGCCAACTATCTGCTGCTGAGAAACCTTTTATATTCAGTTTTATAGGGCAAATTAGTTGGATAACCTTATATGACATTGCCAGCAGACAGAATGCTCATTCTACTCTCTTTTTCTCAGCCAAATAAGCAAAACTGCCCAGTTCAAGATGCTGCTCTTCTTCTCTATAATATTTTCGAATTATTCTTCATTTTCCTTAATGTAAATACATAAATAAAAAATTTATATAAATAAAATTCATATAATACAAATGTATTGTCATATATTTATATTATATGAATTTTACGGTTATATTACATAATAACAAAATCCGAATCTATAATATTTTCCAGACAGAGCATATTTGCTGATAGTATTTGGTTTTTCAAGAAATTTTTTTGTGACTTCTTAAAATTATCAAGAAGCTGTTCTTTGAAATTCCATACTTTTTGGCACTTTTTGTCTTGTTTAATATTTTCCCACCAATTTCTTTTAGAACATTATTTTTTTACTTCGACTGATAAATGCGTTCGTTACTTCAACTGCGACAGTCCTTTAATGAAACCGGCTCAATACTCCTCACAAAGCAAAGCTTCATAAAATGAGTTTTTCAAATGAAACGAAACCAACAACAGAACAGATGAGTTTAAAGTTTTAGTTTTCTTTTGTTTCTATGTTCTTGCGTATGGCAAGCTCTTTCCCTTTTCTTACGTATTTTAGGTGTCTAATTCGACAAAATAGTTTTTTTCCCATCCAATGTCAGTTTTCACAATGTCTGGATTGCCTACGTGAGTAGTTTCATTGTTTAAGAATAAAACAAGTCCTCTGGAATTTTCAAAAAAAATCAAATAAAAAATATTAGATATAAATAAAGTAATAAAAAAATTGGAAAAAAATTATTTGTCAAAAATGGTAGCTAAATGAGATTTTCCAACATTTTAGTTCATAAATGGGAGGCAAAATTATTGTGTCTATAGTTTTTGAATAGGGACTAACCACTAGTTCGTAAAAATGTGAATGTTCGTAATTTCAAGGTTTGTAAAAATGAGCGTCTATTGTATATGAAATAAAATAGAGTATTTCATTCAGTTACATAAAAATACTTTGAAAGTACTTTATATGATCCTAATTATTCTTTAATACTTTTAATGTATTTATTCTTTATATATATATATATATATATATATATATATATATATATATATATATATATATATATATATATATATATATATATATATATATATATATATATATATATACATATACTGCCAACATTGGAGGAAAGAAAATCATTAGATTCTACTGATTTTGAGGGAAAAATCAGGAAACGCTACTAGCGACATTTTTACTTGAAACAGAATGTTTAAAACGATAGTACAGTGAAAACATAATTTTACTTTTTGGATTATACATTCTGCGATTGTTAAAAATATTGTATTAATCTTAATTTTTCTAATAAAATATTCATCAACCTTATAAAAGAACAATGAAATATAAAAGAAAATACTTCATGTAAAAAATAAACATCAACGTTTATGCCCCAATAATTATTTTATAGGCCAACTTTTACTATACTAGTGCAACTTATAAGTAATAAACTTATAAAATTACGTAAAATATAAAATACATTATTAAATATTCAAGGACAAATGTAATTGAATGACAAATACTTTGACAGAAATTATTTCGTATATAATTTATTACTAATAATAAATAATATTCCTCTTAATTGAGAGAGAGAGAGAGAGAACTGCTTATGTAAGCAGGAGTCTTGGCAGCCTAGTGGTTACAGTGGCAAACTTTCACGGCAGACTCGAGACTCAGAGGAGCACATTTGAAAAATAATATGTATATATGACTGTTTTTAAATTTTTCACTGAAGTTACCAAAAATCAGTAGAGTTGGCTATATTATATATATATATGATGAAATATATAGTAATATCCGATAATATCAGTATAGTTAGTAGTATATATATATATATATATATATATATATATATATATATATATATATATATATATATATATATATATATCAAAATCTATGAAGGATATATTACAAGTTCTAAATTTTAAGAAAACAAAGTATCGTAATTCTAGACATGCATTTGTTTAACGAAGCTTTTTCTATGATTTAAAATTATATGTGGTACGTATTATATATAAAGAAAGAAAACTTGAAACTGTTTCAAGTTAATCGAAAAAATTTCTTATTCATGTCTCTTTTAAGTTTTAAAAAGTCTAAGCAAGGTTCTACATGAAATTTAAAATTTAATTAATTATTATTCCTGTGTTTCAAACGTTTTTTACAGAAGGAATTCAAATCACGTAGTAGTAAATAAAACATCAATAAATAATATTTTATTTTGAGATTAAACGGATTTATTTTATACTTAAAAAGAGATATAGAGAGTGTATTGCTTAAAATTTAAAAGTTAAGAAAATAAAAAATATGTGATTTCAATTTAAATTGTTTCAGTTAAAAACTTACCACACAAATAGGATTTTTTTTTTACTTAAATAGCTATTATGCAATTTGTTATGCTTATTTTAATTGTATATTTCTTAATAACACAGTTTTAAATTTTAAAATTAATGTCAGCAAATTTTTGATTTATCAGATTTTTCTACATTATTATTTCTCAGGTATATTTATTTCTGTTTAAGTAATTTTTTTTCTGTTAAATTGTATTTGATATTGCTCATGAATAGTTTTATGAATCTTCAGCAATTAATATAATTGATTAGGTTTCCCTATTAAAGTATGAATCTAAGTTAAATTACTGAAAAATAATATTGTGAATAGATGCATTTTATCCTTAATAATGCACATATAAAATTTATTACTTAGACCCCATAGTAATTAAACTGTATGCAGGGATATAGTATACATGCCAAAAGCATTATAAGCTACACTGGCCTCAAAAAGTTAAGGAACAATATGTTTTTCGAAGTTCACCATAAAAAATGCACAAACAATAAAATTCATAGTTTATATTAAAGATGAAAACGAACTTATGTAATTTTTTGCAAAAATGATTCGACCACTTTTTTTGATAGAAAAGAACAGGTATATATGAGTAAGAGGAAAGATATGCGAGCATCACTCATTTATTCAGTATTATTTCTTATTTTTTCTATTTTCACTGTATATAACAATTTTATTCCAACTTTATTATTTCCTCTATTTTCAAGTAGAATAAAAATTTTCAACTCATTGCTCTGTTCCTCAGCTCTCTGCTGATTGGTTCTCTCGATTCCTCACGCTTCAAGATTAGCGTTCCCTGTCAGTACCGCAATGTCTTCCTTCAAGGACTTATCACAGATGAAGAAGTAAAAGCCTATCCCGCAGGTCGACACTTCGTAAACGAAAATAGATACAAGATACAAGATGCAAGCATCAGGGTTTCGTAAACATGCACCTAAGTTGTTAGCAGAATCGTTGATAATAGTCCGTTTGTCTGATTCGTTACGGTGGTGGTCAGTCACATCGATTGAAATAGGAATGCCACAGGCTGATAGTTGAGCTGTAGTTGTTGAGGAATATCTTGAAGGGTTTTGGTTTGTAGCAAATGGAATGGCCACCTCGATCTCCAGATCTGAATCCCATATAGCATTTGTGGGACTAACTTGGTAGACAGGTTACTGTTTCAAATCTTCCTTCAAGATCTGTACGAGAGCTGAAAAACATCTTGCTTCGTGTCTGACCTTCGCTTTCCACGTAGGTAACCGACAACTTAATTGACAGCAAGGAAAGTTGATGCCACTAATGCATTCAAGCTAAGGGTGGGCATATCCTTTATTAAAATTTTTTTTGTTATGTTTCTGTGACATTTTACCAGAAAACTGATTATTTTTTTTAAAAAATAGACTTTTCCAGCGAGATAACTTTTTAGTTGTAAATCATTAATAAGTTTTTCTAGTGTAAACTTCTATATTGCAATCAGCATTACCTGTTTTGCTCATATCTTATCCAAATTGTGTTTCTACTATAATTTACAAATTAGGTGCAAGAAACCAGTTTTCCCTTAACTCTTGAAAGCCAGGGTAGAATAAACAATTAGCTCAAGCAAACTGTGGTGAAAATAATTAAAAATCGGCATGTTTATTTAAATAATTTTGTTATATTAACTAACAACGTTTTAATTTTTTTTGAAGAAAATGAACAAAATTTATTTTAAAGCTCAGTCAAAAGACTACTTTTTATTACCTGATAAATTTAGTATATAATTTAGTATCGAATTACTTAGTATGCCGTTTTGTTGAGTATTCTAAAAAATTACTATAATAATTATTTTGTACTATGCTATGTACTAATAGTACTAATAGTATGTACTACAATAGTAATAATACTTTTGCTGATAGTGAAAATTTACTATTGAAGAAAAATAATGGAATTTTTATTGTTCACAAATTGAAAAACGTATTTTCCCTTCAGATGTACTTTAAAATATAAACTGAAAAGCAAGCCTCAAGTTAAATTATTTAATGAAATGAAAATCAAAATAATTCATTATACTAATTTAATATTTTACCGTATCAATCAAATTTGTTAGAAATTAAAAAAATATTTCAGTGTTATTTTAAAATGAAATATTTAGCAAATTTTATAACGTTTCAAACACATAAATTTTTAATGAAAGCTATACCTCGAATTTTTTAAATTGAAGTAAATACACTAAAATATATATTAGAGATTTTAATGTATAAGATATTATCTATCAGTGCTTTCATTAGTTTGCGAAAGCAATAAAATAATGTTTTTGTATCTACGTTGAAAATTGTGACAGAAAATGTTGCTCATGTTTACTATTGAATTTACATTTATTTTTATTATTTTGTAATAATAAACTTAAAATTTTCTTTTTTGTAATATGAATGTTGTTATACTATACACTTAACGTATGTATATTTTGGTATTCCAATACATACATATATGTGTTTTAAACAGTATACATTTACCAGGATACCTTCTGAGGTAAAACTTATATTGTATTAAAATATTTTAGTTTAGCTTACTATTTACACATTAGAAGCATATTTTACATTGTTTCTATTCTACTACCGAACGAATCTTGTAATATAAATAGAAGAATTTCTAATATACAGTTGTAGGCAAAATGATAGGAAATTTGAAAGAGTGGTGTAAACTAGCAAGTGAAAAATAAAGAGGAATTAGCTTTTTGAATGTAGAATGCTTTAATGTTTTCTATTGGTCAAAATCATACAACGAGACTTTCAAGATAAGAGAATATGACACAAGTGTGCAAAACTCTATTCAAACAAGGATTCAAAATCTTTACGAAAGTTTTCTAAAGAAATTTAAACTTCGAGTACAACGTTCGTCAGAAACACTATTGCGATCCACAAGCTATAGATGAAATATGAGATTTAATTAATCAATTTGATAAGTGATACGATCATTGTACATAGAGTTGAAAGATTCAAAATGTTTGTTGATACTAAATATTAGTTTGCCCGTGATATGTTGGGTTATCATAGCTCATTTTCAACTTAGCGGACTTCTTTTCAGCTACCTAATCATTTCTGGTGAATGATAATATGTTGCTAAAAATATTTGAACAAATGTTTGCATTCCTTTAATAGAGATTAAGCCTGCAGACTTACTAAGCCAATTTATGTTCGTATATGATATGCATCGTAGACATTTTCTTGAATATATTATTTGTATTATCTACATTAATGCGCCGAGAGTTTTCTGATAAATTTAATTATTAACATTTTATTAGTATCCCATTAATTGTCCTTCATACTGTCTTGTTTTTATTACCTTTAATTAGTTTAGTAATATTATTAAGCCCATTATTTTATGGTATTAAATTCTAAGTAATTAAATAATTTTTGAATAAATAATAATTTTTTTTGTTCTAGTTTTAACCATACTGAAATAATATATCATATCATGTAGAGTCTAATTAAATAAAAGAACTAAATGAAATAGTTTCTTTCACTACTATATATAATTAAATTACAACATGATACTATGCTCTACCAACTGACACATTCATCTCACTATAAGTCTTTTTTTATTTCAATCAAGTTTAAATTGGACAACTCTGTATCACATAACTCAGATTTAATTTATGTGATTTATTTCCACTATATGAGATCTTAATATAGAATGAATTTTATCGAAATGATTTTTAACTAATCTATCTCACCCGCATTGCAATTCATATATTCAATTATAACTATTTATGTATTTTATTGTTGTAGTTATTTATATCCATTCGCAATCAGTTTCAAATAATCTTCTTCCAAACAATGTGATAGTTTAATTTTAAAGTAATTCACCGATATCATTAGTATTCCTATTTCACCTGTATATTGCTATTTGTATCTTGAAGTGTGTTAATCAGTTAGGTTTTTACAATCGATATCACAATGTTACATGACTTTTCTACGCATCAAAAAACCTTAAAGTACTGGTAGCTGTTTTTGTAAATTAATCATGAAATAGAAAATAATCACTTTCTTCATTTTCATAAATAGTGTTTATGAAAGTAAAGTTAGTGATTCCATCCATATAGTGATAATTTTTTCACTTATAAAGTATTCCACAATTACTTTTTCATTTTAATATAGCGTAGCCGTTCAATAAGAGGATATCTGTATCCAAAAATCGTATCAGTGCCTGTTAAGCGGGAGACACTTACAACAAAATAAATAATAGTAAACAATATTTTTTTAGAATTGGAAGAAAGCCTCCTTCTTTAGAGATGAGCATTTGCGTGTTCCTTTATTTTCCGAATCCTTGTGATAATTATATCTCTGAATCTGTTTGCATCTTCTTAGAAGATTCAGGACTATTCTGGTTAAATCTAGCTTTTGTAGCAATACAAACTAAGCATGTTGTATAAACTGTTGTTAATAATATATTTAACAATGTTAATAATGGATTTATATATAGAATTTCTTTCTAGTGACCCCTTTTCATGCTGAGATTTAATAATGTATTTTCAGAGAGAGTAGTCTATTTATTGGATATATTTTTCAGTTACTATTCAATATGATGTGTCTCGAACACTATACTAGTAATATGTTTTGATATTCTTGAGGTTATCTCTTTTGTCGTATAAGACACTTTGTGTGTCATTTTAAAAGAGTTTTGGTTATGAAAAGCCATTGCACTTGATCCAAACTGTTCAGTCATAATAGTTGTTTTTAAGTAATGTTTTCCAGTGAATAGACGTATTTATGATGAGGCAATCCAATCGACATAATCTGATTATTGCATTTAACCATACAACAAATTGATGTCATTGAAATTAACATATACTGTGTAATAGCTTTCACCAAATTAATGTGAGTACAAGCCTTGTAATTTACATTCATATTATTATGTATATAAAACGGTGTCTCTAAGAAATATTCAGTTGTTTTCTTCCAGTTTCATCAATATCTATTTATGCGAGCTATTTTTGATGAACACTTGATATAATTTTTGAGCAAATTTTTTCTATCATTTTGGTTTTTCGAAGATATTTCCTACACCTCAGGTCATTTGGCCATGTAAGTAGATATACCTACAATTCTATGTGTAGAATTCATCATTTTAATTATTTCTTCTGTTCAAAATGTTACCAAAGATAATACAAATTATGATAGGTATGCGTTAAAGGGATTAACGTTTATACTCTTTAAACCTATATGAAATCCTTATAATTGTCACGGTCAATTATACTTAAAAATTGACATTAGATTTTGTTAAATATATATAATACAATTAATTCATTTTCTTTAAAAATAAAATATACTCCTACGATAATATATTCAAACACTATCCCTTCACATTGAAATAAATATGTAAAAAACAACAAAATAATAGGGCGACCCTTTTTATTTATTAAAAAACTTTACATATTATTGTGTGATTATAATTATCTTCTTCAACTAATGGTAATAATTGCTTAAAAAGGAAAATTAAATATAATTATATGAAATATATGTATATTTTCTGTTCTATATGTTCAATAGATTATGTTTATTTTCCATGGATTCTAAAAATATTTTAACTATCATTAATATAAAATTTTAATAAGAAATAAATGATGCAAAACAGTTTTGTTAAAATGACCTACGAAATGTACCAAGAAAAATCCTTAGTAATATTTATTGTTAAGAGAAAAAAAGCAATTTTGTATCCAGTTCCTTGCCACAAGCTTATTCATTTAGTGTTTTAATAACAGAATAGAAATTCCGGTAATGAAATTGAAATTACCATAATGTGTCTCAGTAAGTGAATGAATGCTGGGAATTCCTCTAGTTACGAAAAATGTTAAAATTTGTGCTTAGTACAGAAATATTTTTTGTAATTAAGAATTTTCATATTTATATGCGGAAATAGCAAAGCTAAAAGTTAATTAAAAGATTTTCAGAGTATTTTCTTTTTAGTTTATAAAAAATCGTCTTAGAAGGATTTTACTTTAGAAACTAAGTAAGTTTTTGAAAGAATCTAGAATTTCCTTTATTTCGGCAGTAGAAATGTTATTTTTCATTGAAAGGAAAATATACAATTTTATATGTTATAGATATTTTTACATGTATCTTCTAGATTTTCTGAAAATTTTGAAAGCATTATTATAAACTCCTTAACTTCAATTGAAGTTTCTTCAGTATTGTTCAGTTTATTTATCTATCATAATAACTTTGTTAAATATTAATGTAATTCTTGACAAATAATAAGATTTTTTAATATGTGACCTGTTAATAGATTAATTCTTTGTAATGTGTATAATAAAATATATTCTTATCATGCAAGCTTTCGTTATATAAATAATGTATACTTTTAAACCATGTTTAAATGCCCAATTTAACTGTTATTTATTTAAACTGTTGTTGTCAAAATGCTACACCAAGAAAAACAAGAGATTTCACTGAAATATTTATTTGCAGGCAACACGTTTTACAAAGAATAAACGATTAAATTATAGACTTTTATAAAGTATGGATGGGGACAAAATCAGTAGTTATTGTTGCTACCATTGTTGTATATAACCGCTGCTACATGCTATGGCCTGTAATCAAAGATGCTTTGAATGTGGTAGAGTAGTTTATATGACTTCCACATATTGCTAAAATTGATCTGACTTAGAGCCAGGTGGGTGCATCCTGGACCAGTTGTTGTGCAAGAATGAACACGCATTTTCAAATAACTATAGGTTGGGAGTACAAGCAAACTAAGGAAGCAATTTAGCCTGATGAATAAAAGAGGATATTTAAATATTGCATGCCATGTGTGGTCACACATTTTAATGTTGGAATATGGCTAATAGCAAGCGCTGAAGGTGTGGCAGATCCACGGACTCATATATATCGGAGATGTTGCTCTGAATATTCAATATTCCAACAATGCGTGTTAGAATCATGCTGAAATGAAATCCATTGCCATACAAAAGCATGATACTAGGAAGCAGGAACAGTATGGAGATGCACAATGCAACAGTTCAGAAGTTTTTCATCACAGTGTCTCCAGACTCAAATCCAACCATTATGGTGTTACAGGCAAAAGCGGGATTTATCAGCAAAGAAAATAGCTTTTCGTTGTCTATGTCTGTCGTTCATCACACCATTGATCTCACAAATGCCTTTGTTTTTTTAGTCAAGGTTAAATGTAGCAACGAACGACTTGCGGATATTTTTCTTGACTGTGAATGATATTGAATTGTAAGAGCGGATATCGAATGATATCCTCTCTTAAACAGCAGATTGAATGGAATTTATTGTAATTTGTGTAACAGATTGAATTTATTATAATATCGCACAGGATCCGTCTGAGTGATTTATCACTGCATTGTGGCCATTGTATTGTCATTACGTGTGATCACGTGAGTGTGATCGCTGCTATCGGTCTGATGTTTCTTCCTTGCATCCAATGATTACAGATTCGCATAACAGTTCCTTGCTTTATAGCCCAACACAAACAATAAAATCTCTAAAAGATAATTCACAATACCTAAAGTCTATTAGTTTTCCTTAGAAGTACTCAAAAACTTACTACTTTAAAGGTGGATAATAATGAATATTTTTCTTTTAGAACATGTAATTTGTGTGCTTAAGGACGCTTGTTTCTGTAATTTATCAAAAGTATTGAAGGACAGTTTTCTTAAAGACGCTTAATAGTTCATAATTTCCATTCCTACACCCAACGATTACAGATCATCATCACAGTTACTAGTTTCGTCTAGAACAATCATTGATTTTTCTGGAGGATAATCTACAATCCATACAGACTACAATTTTCCCTCGATCGAACTCTGAAATTTGTTTTAAAAACGCATGATAGAGGGCATAGTTTTTTTTTTATAAGACATAATTAAACCTGTGATGTGTATTTGCTTTGCAATTCAAATGATTTTCAAATTTTATCACCGACACTTGATATAAACTTCACAAGATTTACAAGCTTTCTTCACACTGTTGCTTTTTGGGTGACCAAATGTAACAGTTTAGGGCATTTAGAAAACTGAAACAAACTTTATTGTTTTGATATCTGCAAATATTTTTTTGATTTTCAAAAATAATATACATATAGTTAAATTGTAACAGGAAATTTAATTTTAGAAATGTATTAAATTATTTTAACAAATACTTTTAGCAATAAAATATGTATTCGTTTAAATATTCTTTAAATATGAATACACATTGATCCCGAGTATGTAAAATAGAACGTAAGAGATAATGTGAAATGAAAGGTAAATTATTTATTCAAAGTGTACACTTAATGTGATAAAACAAATATTTTATAGCTGTATTTCTGGAAGTGTCAACAGATGCAATTTAAACTTTACCAAAGACTTCAAAGAAATCTGACTCTCGATGTAAAAAATTCACCCTACATTTCTAAAGAAATATTTGGTATAAATGCAGCTAACATAAACTTAAAATCTAATCAAACCTTCTTTTTAGAGTTATAAAACACTTTTATTTGCTTTATTTTTCTTTTTTAGAAGACAAACTGAAAGCAAGTTTAATATTTCAATCAAAATTAAAGAGTATTTTCTAACGCATAAACTTTCTTTATGGTAATATAAGACTTCTATTTATATTTGCTGAAAAATTTCCTTCGGTTTGGATATTTCCTGTAGAAATATCTCATGATGTTAGCGAAGTTTTCACCAAAATATAAAATTTCACCAACATTTTGTAATATGTAGGCAAAGAGGTTTTTATTATTTGATTTATTTGTCTTTAAAGGAATTATTTAGTTTCCTTTAGCAATATTTTTTTAAATTATGTTTCCTAAATACCTTGAAAAATGCAAAATATTGAGAAAAACGTATATTTAGTTTAAATGTGTCCTATTCTTAAATTATCATTATTTTATTTCCTTATATAAGCTCTCAGTATTGTTTGTTAAAATCTTGTTATTGAATTCACTATCCTAACATTCTGATATATATATATATATATATATATATATATATATATATATATATATATATATATATATATATACTATATATATATATATATATACACAAATTATTTGGATATTAATATGGATTTTAGAATAGAATTTATATTGAAATTTGATGATTTTTTACTTTTTATGAGAATTTTTGTAGAACTTTAACACACAATTAAATATATAAGTAGTTAACTAATTTTGAGCAATAGATATTCATTTTTAAAAATTTTTATGAAATGTTAATTTTTTAATATAAATTGCGCTTTTCAACTCTCGTTAGAATTTTTTTGTGAACAAATGCTAAAGAAATATTTTAATCACGATTCATTGTCTTAATCAAAAGTAAACTAGTTTATAGCTTTCCGGTTTGTAATAATGAAATTTGGAAAATTAACTTAGTATTGCTTATACTTTTTGGTTACAAAGTAGATTTAAATTACTATGGATTTAAATTACTCTGTATCAAGTCAGATCCCTTTTTTAAATTAAATTTAGCGAATGAAGAATGCGAAAGAAAGATAGAGATTAAGACTGGTTTAAATTTTGATCTTTAGAGAATATATCTCTCTAATGTAAAAGATAAGCCATCATTAATTAACTACATGTATCTGCATATCAGATAGTTGTATGATAATATAAAGAATCTCAATCTCAATCTTAGCATTTTAAATGCGCAATTACTATTTTTAATTCCAATATTCCATTTTCTTTTTAAATATAACTTCATGGAAATTAGTTTAAAGAAATTTAATATATTTAAGCTCGAATAAAGAAAGTGTTCTGTTGTTGACATTTTAAATTATCAAAAATTAGCACTTAATCTTACATAGTATTAGACATTTCCTTGACTAAATTTATGAAATTTTGCAGACAAAATTGAACAAAATTAACTGGTAACGCAAGTCCTCATCTTGTACGGTTACCAATTGTGGTGTGTTTTTCAGATATTCAAAAATACGTGTCACATTTATAACGATGTTTTTCTTCATTTTTAACATTTTAAGTTATCAAGTCACTAGAAAACTCTCTTTTCTAAGTTTATAAAAAAAGTAATTTAGTGTTTTTGATTATTGTAAATTTTCGCTTTCAGTATCAGAATTAAACTGATACTAGTTTGAAGTACAGTGTAACATATTTAATAATTATCGCCTTAATAATTAAAAATCTAAGGTTTAGTGGAAATATTTTTTTCGACGCACAATTAAAATATTGAATATTTTAGTTGGAAAGCTAAAATAATTCCATCCTTGTATCAACATTTTTCATATTTTTTCACTAACATTTCATTATTCTTTTATGTTATTTACAAGTATCAGATTAATTTAATTTAAAAATATAAATATAAAAAATTTTGGTTAAAAAAGATTTGTTTATTTTTACCCTGTTTTGATTTCCTTATAAATGATGCTATTTCAACTTTTGTCAGCAAGTGTTTACGATATTTTTCGGTAAAGTGTTTGAGCACAGTTTCCTTTTTTCAATCATTAAGGATAGATACATATTATATTCCGCCTTACTTATCTATTAATGAGATGATACTTAAGAACTTTTCAGGTTTTCTACTAAGCAACGTGTGAACATCAGTTCATAATTTTCCAATAGTTTGATCAGAAGACGTAGTTAAGATGCAAAACTACTATTTCAACCCTTCTGTGTTACATATATATATATATATATATATATATATATATATATATATATATATATATATATATATATATATATATATATATATATATATATATATATATATATATATATATATATATATATATATACCAGGCGATACAAAAGTCAGGATAAACTTTAAAAATGATACAAATGAATCGAGTTATAAAGGTACGGCTTACACCAAACAGATTGAAAAGAAATTGGGTTTTGTGTGTCAATGAATAAAAAAATAGTTTAGTTAGCCACTAACCGTGGGCGATATCAGATTTCTGATGTAGCATTATGCAAATCAACAAACTATATAAAAAGGAGCAACTGCAGCAGTTGATGGTAGTCAAAGTTTACATGCATCGAAATGTTGTTCATAGTTGAGAAAGTCTTCTTATTTACACTGTATTATAATAATTCGGAAAGTGCCATTGTGGCATTACGAGCATATTGCTACAAGAAAGTTATGTGAGATAGCAATGAACCAATAACGACTTCTACATTCAATAAATTGATGAAGATATCTTAAGTTACAAGATCTTTAGCGTCACGTCAAAAAAAAAACGGCCCTCAACAGCCGCTGCTGTTGCCAGGACAGTAGAGCCGACGGTGCAATCCATTTCGATGGACTCTGCTCATGGGAAGTGCATAGTGTTTTGAGGCAGACAGGAGTGTCGTACAGAAGAATCCGGAAAGCATTACGAATAACTTTGAAACGGTATTCTTACAAGTTGCAACATAACCAAGAATTGAAACCTCCTGACCTGGAAAACAGCGCGACTAACTTCACACTGTTCTTTGGACAGATGAAGCGCATTTCACACTCTCTCTGGCACTGTTAATACCCACAATTATCTAGTGTGAACCAGTTAATTAACATGCATTTGTTGCGATATCCTTGAAATAGCCTAAATTGACAGTCTGATAAGGCTTCACTGCTGATTTCATAATTGATTTATTCTTTTTTGAGGAGGTACCACATTAGTGGTCACTGGACAGCAATAGGCAGTACTGTTGCATATCAAGATTACTCTTGAACTGCAAGCGTGACAGGCACTCCAAACAGTCACCTTTATGCAAGATGGAGCACTACCTCATATTGCTCTGCCTGTGAAACGCCTGCTACGCTTAACATGTATGAAGGATCACATTATCAGTCGAAACTATAATCACGCATGGCCTCCAAGATTTCCCGATCTGACAACCTGTGATTTTTATCTGTGGGGATTCTTGAAATTAAAGTGTACCATGATCAACCGGAATTACTAGCAACACTGAAAGATGTAATCCATCCAAATATGCTTGCTATACATAACGCAAGAAATGCTACTAAAATCTGTGAACAGTGTGACGACACGCCTCATAGGTGTACTTCTGAATGATGGACAGCTCATTGAACACTTACTGTACTTCTAATTAACTGCTATTCAGCTGACTTGTAAGTTGTCAATGCTTTTTCATTTGTAAATAATCTTTTGGTAAAATAAAGCACTATAGCGCGATTTGTTGGTTGCTAACAAAACTATTTTTTATTCATTGCCACACATATCCAAGTTTCTTTTCCATCTGTTTGGTGCAAACCGTATCTTTGTAATTCGATTTGTTTTCGAATTATTCTCTTTTAAAGTCCTGACTTTTGGATTTGGCTAATCATCCGGTATATATATATATATATATATATATATATATATATATATATATATATATATATATATATATATATATATATATATATATATATATATATATATATATATATATATATATATATATATATATATATATATATAATGTTTGACAATTCAAAATATATAAGTACTTCTATTTTGCACAGACCAGAATATATAATAAATAAATAATAACTATATATAAACCCTTAATTAACATGAAAGATTCATTATCAGCTATTTAAGATTTGTTAATCCAATTGTTCTAGCATTATTGTCTCAAAAATAACAATTAATTCAACACAAAATGAAGAAATTATTGCCTAAATTACCAAAATACTTAATAATAATATAAAGTTTTACTTTTTCATGGATCTTAATTGTTTTAAATGCACACAAAGTTTTTTTTATATTTTACCTTAATTTAATAGTGTATATACACACACATGCATACATATACATACAAACACACAGACATACATACCAATGCACAATTAGTAAAGGTGATTCATCATTTTTGTATTATTAAGTGTTATATCCCCCTAGCAACACAAGAAGGAAAATATTTCTATTAATTGGTCGTTCTCATTAAAATGAAAAGTCCTTATTATTCGTTGAAAACCCAAAGTACACTTCATTAATGATGCCTTTCTCTTCTCTTGAGAAGAGGACGTCAGTAAAAATGCAATAATGAGTGCTAATAAGTAAAAATCAAAATGATGATAGAATTCAGTTTTCCCTGAAGAGGAATTCTTATAAGAAAACCCATCTATTATAAGAATCTACTAAGAAAACTGAAATGTTTCTATAACTAGAAATTTAAAATCTTATAGGAATAAGGCAATGATTTTTAGTGTGAAAAGTGCAATCTGATTTACAAATCTTGTTGTAATGTTGTAATTTTGAATGTATATTTGAGACAAAAATAATTTAATTATTGTCTTGCGTACTTATCTTATTTATCATGAGAAAAATTATATCTGTACATGCATTCATAAATTTTCTAACATAAAGTTATTTTTATTGAGTTAAAAAAATAATATTTAGATTATTAAATAATTATTTTCAGATTACTTACATATATTAAATATTAATTAATCAAAAACTTATATTTTCTTACTATTTTGTTATTAAATTACTTTGAACATTTATGTAGCCTGGATACATAAAGTTAATTGTAATAATTATTATCTGCTTTACTGTATGGTTTCTAGGAAAAGAAGTGAAGAATCTTATCTCTGAAATAGATGATTTGACGAAAGATTAATATTTAATGATATGGTATTGCGTTGTTTTATTTATCTTTAAAAATGTTTTGAAACATTTTAAGATGGTATAAATGTAAAATCTCCAAGGAATATTTATAGATATCGTTTTTGACGTTAAAATTTTATGTTTTTAAGAATAAATTTTTTCTTATTTTATAAAACATTTTCCGTGGTTTGGAGGCAGAAATAATGCTATAAAGATACCTTTACAAAAAAAGCGAACTATTAAAAAGTTGAGGAAAAGAAAATCTTATGAGTCCATTAGACCATTTGCTTAATAAATGTTCACACCTCCTAGAGTAGTTAAAAGGGTATAATGTAAGGAAACTTATTAAGTCATTTTTTCCATCGTGAATACTCAATGTACTATATAATTAAATAACTTAGTTTTTTATTTACATTATAACTACTGCAAGATAAAAGATATTAAATTTATAAAAACGTCAAATACTGTTTATGTAGAATACTAATAACTTCATAAAAACTTCAGCTACATAGAAAATAAATTATTTTTTGTTTAAAATTTTTTTATATTTTTCCATATGATATTGAGTAGAGGAGTTTTTTTAACAGTTAAAAACTCATTTGATTTTACAATCATAAGGACTTTTTCAGTTAGTGGTTCACATTTGCGTAATGTAAGTGAGTACAGGGTCACTCCCAGTAATTCTTCATGAGAGATATGCAAGGAGAAAGCAACTTCGATCTTCCATTTTTGAAAAGTAGCTGGTATCTAAATGAATTTTTAATTTCAAAAAGTATAGTTCTACCTACAGTAAACTTATCTTTGTTAATAATTTTTTTCTTATTTTAGAATGTTCATTTTGTGATTTCCGTTTTTTAAGACGATGATTCAAATCCTAAACTAAATCAATATAATTTTCCCCGAAATTTAGACTTTCATTTATAATCCTCAAAATTATCGTTTTTACGAAACGTTTGCTATTTAAAAATATTCTATGCAGTCCAACCACATCATTGTAACCACTACGTACCTTCAGCGATGGCGTTAAATAACCAATCACAGGAAGCAGATGGATCAATACAAGTATACATCTGTCCTCGCGGATGATGTCCACCTCCTACATGCTCATTGGCTTTCTTCAGGATGATGGCTTCTACCAACAGGACAATGCGAGGTGTCATACTACCGGTAGTGTACGTGGATGGTTCGAAGAGCACCAGGATAAGTTTTCTGTTCTCCCCTTGCTAGCACACTCTCCTGACTTAAGCCCAATCGAGAATATGCGGGACCATTTCGATCGGGTTGCTTGTGGCATTGATCCTCACTCACGTAATCTAGCGTAGTTGGTCATGGCACCGAAGTTGGCATGACTCAACATCCTAGTGAATACCTTCGGGAACTTTATTGCTTCTCTTCCTGTACGTCTCGCAGCTGTCCACTCTGCGAAAGGTGGTTATTCTGGTTTATCACAGTTGGTCACATTAACGTTATTGAACTACATATAAAACAGGAATGATTGTCGTTTTCTGTCGTTTTGCCGTTATTGTCGTTTTCTCGGCTTTATGTCCTGATAAATGTATTTAGAAACTAAAATGTTTTGACCACTGTTGTGAATCTTTTAACTCATGATAAATTTTAAGTTTTAAAGCAATAACACTGATCTAAAATTTTTTAAATTTTTTTTGTAAATGTAAAAAATTCTTTCTTTTACTTTAAGAGAGTTAAAATAAAAAAGGAAAGTGTATGAAATTCATATAACATAAAAGCCTCGAACTAATAATTCATGTAAAGGTCTTACTGAATTTTTTTAAAATTAAACTTAGTTACAAAATATAATTCTTGGTGAAAAAATCAATTTTCTTATGGAATATTAAATAGCTTTTTTTAAATATTAGTTTTATCTTAATTTATGGAAATAAATGGTTTTTGTTTTTATTTAGAAAAACGTTGCTTTTTATCAACATTCAGAGAATAAACACGAATCAATAAATATATTGTCTTTCAACAAAGGAATATTTTATTCCTTTATATAGAAGCTACTTTTTGTCTAACAAAATCTTTTTAGTATTTAACTTAAAAATATAGCAAATAAAAGTTGTGGAAGAATTCTCTTTCTTAAATTAAACAGTCTTAAAATTAACTACTCTTGAACAATACCCACAATTGCATTTGACATTTAATAGATGATAAAAACACAAGCGTATAAAATTTTTTTGTTTAAAGATATCGAGTTTAATGCATACACATGTGAAGTAAAATTTTCCTTTTTTCCTAATCTTCAAATTAATTATTTCTAAGAACAATAGAAAAGAGACATAGAATAAGAATTTTGTATTTGTTATTTTAAGTAAAAACAAATATGGCTTTCATTTCTTGAGGATGTACATTTTTTCAACTAAACTTTTAACTTCTGTGTTAAAAAACAGATTTCCGATATTCTTTAAGTGGAAAAAGTCATTACTTTTATAAGAATTATGTATACTTAAATAATGTATACGAGTAATACATAGTAGAAAATCTTATAATTAATTATTATTAAATAGATTGACTTTCATGTTAATTTTTATAATTGGAAATTTAACTAAGCTCATTTTCAAATTTAGGATTATATCGTTCTTAAGTATGTAATTATTCTCTCTTATCAGGAATTTAAGACTTAGGGGGTGTTGGTGAAGGAACCTATTTATACTAGGTTATTGCTACTAGGTTAAGTGAATACCCGTTCGGAAATTCGCCTTTTAATTATCTCCAAAATTTGATCTTCTCATATCGGGTAGTTTCATTACACCTTCTTAAATTTACCCTTTAATTTTAAGAAAATTGTTAATAATTCGCAATCTTTAATTAACGTAATTTAATAACGATTTCTTAGCAGCCTATCTTTCTTTACTTCTTACGTGACTGTAAATTATACATTAAACTACAAGAAGTTGGTCATTTTATAAATAAATTATAAGACACAAGAAATCTTTGATTCATATGATACATCTTATTTGAAAAGTTATTCATTGAAATATTTAAAATCATCCACTGTTATTTAAAGGAATTATTATTTCAAATAATTTTAAAATATAAGATTTTGTTATCTAATTCGAATGATTTCATATATAATACTTAATGTTGGATAATGTTTCATTTACAAAAGCAATATTTACTTATTTTCATAATTTTTATACTAGACACTTATTTTGATAATTATTATATGACACACACACAAATTATATATTTTTATACTAATGATCTAATGTATACTTACTTTACAAGAAACTGGTAATCTAATTTTCCAATAGCATTCATTAAAATGCGCTGGAAATGACTCTTGCATTAATCTCAGGAAAGGAATGTAGGAAATTCCTTAACAGAGTAGGTATTAATAAATTAAATATCCTTACTTAATTAACTTATTTACAAATTTAATTCTTTATCTTCCCAAATTTAGTGTGAATAAAACAGGTTAAACAGTACAGTAATTTCTCACTAATTTATAATAAGATATGCTTGGGTATCATAAAATCATATTAACATGTCATACTACATTTTGAGATGAAATTAATTACTAATATCTTACTAAATATGCTTAAATATCATATTGATTATTTCTTATCTAAGTAAAATAATTATTTTTATATATTTCGCTCTTAACATTTTCTTAAATAAAATAAGAAGTTTATTAAAATGAAGTATTGTATTATAAATATATATAATAATATAAAGATGTGTTATTACATACAAATTTTATATGATGTTCAATATAATAAAAACAAATGACTGTCACTTATGCAAATATGTCAAATGTGTAACGTAACCACACGACATGGAATAATGATAAAGATATTCTGATACACACAGGCTCACACACTCATCTGTTTCCCATTAGAATTTTTTTATAAATTATATACACATACATATATATGCACGCATGAACATATATCAATTCACACAATTACGCTGAGCAAATTGCATATTCTTGTAAACATTTGAATAAGCTTTTATCACAGGGATTTTAAGCTCCATTTTAATAATTAATTTAGAGAACTTTAAGTGTTTTTATTGAATATTAAAAATTGAAACATTTCTTTAAAATCTAATTAAATTCCTTTATTTTTCAATTCCTACTATTTTAGTTCACACTCTCCCTATATGTATCTTGTTCAACTTTTTTATTGTTAACAAAATGTTTTTTATTTCTTCATTCAAGTTCAAAATTATTTTTTAAACTTTTAGTGAATGACACTAGATGATAATACAATTTTTCAAATATTAATTAATTAATTAAACACAATTAATTAATTTTAGCTTTATATTGTAGAAAAAATTATATTTTTCTTTGCTGGCATAAGTAGGAATGACTGTCAATAAATTGACAGTAAAATTTTTATTTGTTGACTTAAGTAAGAATTGACATTAAATTTTTTATATCACCTTTGTAATTAAGATTTTATGCCAAGAAACAATGACTTAAAGGCAAAGGTGACATGCTTAAAAATTCTGAATTTTTTGGCGATCTAGAAATATTGCCGAGATGACGTTTCGTGACATGCACGATGACGTAAATATTAGGGTTACCAAAAGAGAATTTTCTGCATAATTCTTATAGATCTCTATATCTATGACGTAATAAAAATGAGGTTACCAGACACATAAGAAAATCCGCCAAAAAATTGCTATTCTCAGAATTTGGCATCCTGGATTATACGGCACCTGTGCCGACTTAAAACTGGCTTCTTGATCTCACCAATTCTTTCTCCTCAAAATTATTTCATGCATCCATTTAATATAAAACAAATAAGTATGTAATGTACTTTCTTTTCAAATGATATAAGCAAGCTTAACCGTAAATGATTTATTTTAAAAATAAAAATTATTTAATGGTTAATTCAATAAATTGGAATCGTTTATAAAACTTCTGTGAATAAAATTAATATGTGTTTAGTGGTGAATGGTTTTGAACTTAAAAAATGCAATGGATAAAAATTTTGGCAAATACAAATTGATAAATTTTGGTGACAACCTATTTTTTAATCGAAAAATTATTAAAAAATAAATATAGTATTTTACTAAAAATAATCACATATAAGTCATTAGGTAATTCACGAAAGTAGAAATTAAAACAAAAAAATTAATTTGATTATTTTAGCAAGGGAAAAGTTAAAAAATAAAAAATAAAATTATTATGAAATATAATATATATCGATAAATTGCTTCAAAGCATAAAAATTCATTTTAACTATCAAATTCCTTAAGATATTTCTTTTGAATTAGCTTAATTCTGCTTTTCTTTTCCTGCCTTTACAAATGTTTTTGCATAAGAACAAAGTTGACAATTTGATTGTTAGTTCGAAGCAGCTGGAAATTTAATTATTTCTTCTGAATATTTTGGATAATGAGATTTTCTATAAACAAACATAAAATATTTTATTTATACAGGAGGGGACTTTGATAGGTTTTATATGTTCCTTGGAAGTGATTCCTAATAAGAAATATGTATAACAAGTAAAGTTTTTTTCCATTTTTCATTTTCAAAACTTATTACAATAAATATGTTTTCGTCAGTAAATAATTTTCTATTGTTTTGCTGATTTTATAGAAATTGTTTTTCGTGAATGATTTTTATCTTGCTTAAATCAGAAATATTTTCGCTCTCTAATTTTTATAAGCATAAATTAGTGACCCTATCAATTTTTGAATATTTCATTAAATTAAAAGAATGCATGTAATGAACTTAGTTTGATTTTTCAATGTCTTTAATGAAATTCAGTTTAATAAAATATTTGTTTTATTTTCTTTATAATTTTCAGAAAAATACACCGAAATTAATGCTTTCAAACATATTGTTGTAACTTATTTTATCAGATTTATAAAATGTTTAAATGCATCATGTTTCCCATTTATAATTTCTCAAAACTTTATGAAAACAACAATAGTTACTCGAAAATTTTACTGGAGAGAAAAAAATCTGTGCCAGAAGCATCTATTTACATTATTTAATATATTTTAGTTCTTTTTTTAAGCTAATTAGAAATATGCTCATTTTTCTGGTATCTAATTAAAGTATCCATATAGCATACAATTATCTCTTCATTTATTTAACTCACACATTTGTTTTTCATTTTATAAAAAAGAAAAATACAAATTATAAAAATGAAAAATCAAATCTCTTTTTCTGTAAATAATGTTTTCAATGCTGAACATGATTTGCATTTTTTTTGCTGAAACAATATCCCTTAAGGATATTTTTCATATTTTCTAAGAATGTTAAGTATGCTCTTTTGTTATCATTATAGTAACATTTCTTTTAATATTTTACGCATACAGCAATAGTATTTCTCATCTTTGAAAATAATGCTTAATTCATTTATTTTTATTATGAGAATTCTGACTTTAATAAAATTAAGTATTATTATTTTCCTTCGTTTCTAACACAAGATAAGAATTGTAAAGAGATATTATCATTACCTATTTTCACTTTGTAAAGTGATCACTAACATATAGTACGCTGTTTTCCTTCACTTTCATTGCAGAAATGTGAGAAATTAATGTAGCTATTCTTAATATTTTCCTATGAAATTTCAATACAGGTTATTTACCCTTTTGGATTATTAGTTCTTAAATGTGATCTGTGATTACTTGATTAACTGATGTTATGGTCCTGCTTAGTAATCTTCATCATTTGAAAGTGATATCCTTCTTCGAAATTTTGAAAACTAATTAAAAACTTTTTGAACATGGCTGTATTGTCATGCTCAAACAGTTTTTAATTGAGAATTGAATTTTTGTGGTTAAGTATTTTTCTAAACAAGCATTTCTACTCCAACGTTTTCAAAAATCGAATGATGAGAAATCATAACCTGTAAATCCTATTTTAACCTCTTAATGGAGGATTTTCAGTTGAAGTTTCATTGATTTAATAATAAGGAAGGAACAGTTATCGTTATCAACGGTTGTTTTACCTTGAGATTAATTGCAGAATCAGTTGAAAAGAATTTTAGTCATTAATTAAAATTTCCTTGAAATGTTTTATACATCATATTATATTTCTGTAGTTTATGACTTCAAATTTACAAGCTATAAAGAAAATCAGTTTCATTATCATTTTTAAATAGGTTTTTTTATTAATTAATTTTTAATAAGAAACAGTAGAAATCTCATTTTCAGTTACTTTCTTTACAACATGTATAATATTATTTTTCTTTAAAAATTTGAATTATCTTTTTTTATAAATCAATATATAAATTTCCTTTAGGTATTTATGTATTGGTTTCTTTAGTATATATAAATTCGCTTTAGGAAAAATGTAAAATCGTGTCAATTTTTTTCACGATTATGCAATTGTATTATTAAACATATCACACAATCGGTCATGTAAAATAATAAAGCTTTTCTACAAGAAAGTTAATGTTATAAGATATGCATCTTGGATAAAAGACAAAATTACGTTAATACTTTAAAAGCAATCATCTCACCAAAAAAAAAAAATTACACCAAAAATTAAAAAAAGTACCTGCTTGGATTTTAGGGGAAGAAAATAGAAGAAATGCTCGTATAATTCCGCTTGAAACCAATATATTACGCTCTTATTTAAGAAACAGGAGGCTTGTAAATGGTAAGTTGCTAACGGTAGTTATAAATCAATTAAAAATTGTTCAGTGTACTGTTCGTCTTTCATTAGCATATCCATAAGATGAGGAACCACATATTTTACTTTATAACAACATTGATCTAAGTTACACTTAAAAGAAATAGTTGGTAGATGATATCTCTCTTCTTTTATGTTATAAATAATGTATGTTAGTCACGCGTATTTTTGATCGAAGAATACCAATATAGCCAAATAATACCAAACAGAGGATTTACCATGGCTCTTTTAGTTTCATATGTTTAAAATTGAAACTACGATTTAGCTTATATGCTCGAAAGGTGAAATAAGCGTGGAGTTATATTCAGAATGATAAATGATGATTTCGAATACTCAATATCACCATCACTATCATAACGCTCAAAATAGAAGACTTAAAAGAAATAATTTTTGTAAATCATGTCAATAAATTTTTACATATTTCGTGAAGGGAAAACAACATGAAAGGAAATGATGCAAAGTAATTCAAAGCAAAATGCTAAAATGCTATATAAAATGATGGTAGAATTATAAGAAATTTTGTGTCTGTGATATGAATTTGTAATTTGCTGATAATAGAAAAGAAGAAAATAATATGTTATTTTTCTTCCGCATTTTAATTAGTTTTGAAGTAAGATTTATGAAATTTTTATTCTTTCCGAAATCAGTAACTACCTTAATTCTTAAGAAAAAATACACAATTTTCTCCATAAGGATTTGTAAGGGTAGAAGATTGTAATATATAATAAAACGTATATTTTTATATTTCTATGTCATTGAAAAGTATAATTTAGGTGAAATGATCAGAATCAGTAACTGCCCTTATTCCAGGATCAAAATTAAGTGATTTATATTGTTCCTGTGTTAAGCTATATATGTATTATGATGCTAGCTAAAATATTTTAATATTACTAAATAAAGTGTTTCTATTTAAATATTTATTTTAAAAAAGGCAGTTGAGTATATCTAAATTTAATAACATAAAAAATTAATTACTTAAAAATTATATTTATTTATTTTAATTTCAACTTTTCATGTATTTTAATTGATGTGCATTAAATGAATTCTTGAAATCGCAATGATTTACTATATTTTAAATTGCATAATATTCCAATAACAAAGGAAAAGGTTATTCTAAAATATAAAAATGCAACTGATTTCCTGATTTCTTTGAAACATTATATTTTAAGTATTTATTTATATATGATTACACAGAATTTGCAAAATAGTTACATTTTCAGCCTGTAATTAATAATTTATCCATGAGTTAGTTTATCTTAATGAAAATTTTTTAATTCTTAAACAGTAAAGTTTTTTTCTTTAGAGCTAAAATGTTATAGTTTTATCTAAGTGCCGCCTATTTATTCAAATCCAATTTTCTCAAGCAACATGAGAATTTGTAAAATATTTGCATTTTTGGTTTTCCCCAAACACTTAAATACTTACACTGCATACACACAAATACAATAAATTAAATTTCTCTTTTTAAAATTTTTTTATCTGAAACTTTTAATTATTTAATTTTACAAAAACAATTTATTAGTTTTTGATTGTAAGCTTGACATATGTATTTAAAATTTATGGTTGATATAATTTAACATATTTTTAAAAACTAAAAATATAAAAGTTCTCATTTTATATTTCTAAGTATATAAATATTCACTTTTCTCTCTCTCAAACCATTCAAGCAAAGTTCATCGAAGTATATTCATCAAAGCAAACAATAGGCTGTAAAACAAAATGTTTTTTTTATTGAAATAGATATAAATGTAAAAGATAATAGGGATAAAAAATAAACGTATTTACTTTATCCGTAGTAGAAATAAGATTAAGAAATAAGGAAATTTTTATACAATTATTGTCAAGTGTATAGGGAATTAACGAGTCTTGCGTAGTTCACGTATCATCAGAGTCTTATATGTATTAATGAATTTTGAAACTAAAAAAGTAATAGAAAAATAATCAATTTGTGCTTTTATCATATAAGCAGTAGTTGAAAAATATCATCCAGCACTTTTCATTGGGAGAGGCAATAATATGTTATAGTCGTATCATATAGCCGTATGTTATAGCCATCATAGCCGTAATGTTGGGACAGATGTAAACTAGCTCAATAAGAGAATTTCCTCTCAAGTTCTACTTAACTTGTCGCATTTAATCTCCGTTTTTTCAAGAAGTATTCGGTGATTAATACTTTGACATCTTATGCTATTTATCAGGCAAAATCAAGCAAGTATTTGCCAGGCAAGACAATTAAGGAAAATCTTCATATGTATATGTTTCAATACTCAAGATAAAATTTATTTTTTAAACTAAGGCCAATAGATATTATCAATAATTAATGATCTTTTTAATTTGTAGAAAGTTGAAGATTACTTGTAAAGGGGCATCAATGAATCCTTCACTTGAGGTAGAAATGACCTCCAAACCATCTTCTTTTGGTGAAAGTCAGGAAGCTATCTCTAGCATGACTGACTTTCTGACCAGATGGGACTGTTTCAGCAAGACCCTATCTGCTGGAAATGTCATACGCTAGAGGAAACGGCAGAGCATATCATTTACGAATGTGAGGCTCTTGCCCTCCCTGATGACTTTAGGCATCATCCATACTAGAGAGTTACACCTAGACTCTGTTAAAGGGTTATCGGACTTCATTAATAGAGTGGGTGAACTGAGCAACTGGAACTAGGAAACATTGGGTTTGGAGTTAATGGTACAAAATGCTGATAAAAGCAGAGGTGCCCAATGACATACAAACCCAATTCTAAGAAGAAGTTGAAGATTCTACATAATGTAGCTGCTTATGTATTTTCATAAGCGACATTCAGTTGTAATGGTTAACAAAATATTTGCTGCATTGATATCAGTTAGTTCTACAGCCAATTAAATTAATCGATTTGAACTTCAATTTTCCTCTTATTTCTCTCTTTAACGTTATTTCTATACAAGATATTCTCAAATCTATCAAGCTTAAAAAATGTTTCCCAACATGAAGATTTGATTTTTTTTAATGTTTCATGTTTTGCCATATTTATTTGAGCTCTAAGTTTTAACTAATTGACATTTCAACTTAACTTCAGGAAGAACGTACATTTTTAGCTTTCAAAACAAATATATTACTAAGCATTTCGCTTAGTTTAGGAAACTAATTTTTACAATTCTAAATAAAATTAACTATGGATATATTAACTTTAAATTAGTTTTGTATTAATTTCCTTAAAAATTCATCAAATACTTACAATGTGCGTTATTTGCCTTTTCTAGAATATTCTTCTATTTACAATTTTTGAATTATTTTTAATAATGTTGATATCTACGGACAAAAAAATAATTAAATGAAAATTTTATTTTATGTACAGCTATTTTTCTAACAATATTAAAAAAATTATTGAATACGATGCATACTTTAAAACTATAATTCTTAATTATAAATTTTATTTGTACCTTTAACATATAAACTTAGTTTTTGTTCATGAAAATTAATTATTTATATATTTCTTGTATGTTTCATAGTATATAATTCATATTTAAGTTATAAATTTATCGTATGTAATTAAAATTTTATATTACTTTAATTTTTTTTCCATTTTTATTTGTAAAATATTCGAAAAATTCGATATTAATCTTTAAAAATTTAAATTTCGTGAAATTTATTACTTTTTCAAGATCAGGTTAGCATAGTTATGTTCTGCATTCGAAGAATAATTTGATTCATTTGAAATATTGTTATTAATATTACAGAATATTTTGATATATATATAGACTAAAATTTATTAAGCTTATAAATAGATTTTTAAATTAAGGTCCAGGCATAAAATATCATAAAATGTATTTTTGAAGTCATAAGCCCTTTTTAAAAATATTTTTCTTAAAACAATATATATATATATATATATATATATATATATATATATATATATATATATATATATATATATATATATATATATATATATATATATATATATATATATATATATTGAATTTTCAATGAAAATATAATCAATGATAGATAAAAGATACTGTAGAAAAATTCAATATTATTAATTAATATATTTTCCTCCCAATTTGATGTTTTGACTTCAATAAAAGTATTACTTTCATCTCATCGAGAAAATCATACATTAATGTTGTTCAAAATCATACAATTATTTTTATTGAGACATGAAGCAGAGAGCTTTTGAGTTTTCCCATACGAAATGTCTTAAGGAAAATGAATAAGATATGGAGATTTGGTAAAAGTTTACAATCACGTACCTCTTGAATTTTTTCCGCTTTTTTGTCACCAAGGCAGGTGCCAATATGTGACTAATAAGATAGCTGCTACACATAAGCTATACAAAGATAAAGTTACCAGGATTACCTGAAATTAAATTTTATCTCCGAAATATTATACCAAATCAAGCGGTACGCGATTCTACACCAAAATCGGAGAGTACAGTTCTTACGCTATTTTTATCATTTTAGACATATTGATTAAAATCAGCCTATTTCATTATATTTCTTCATTTTTGTTTGTTTTCACATAATTTACGCTGCAAACATTGAGTAAATGGATTGAAATTTGTAACTATAAAAGCTATTAATTTATTTGACAGTTATAAATAAATCATTTTTAAAAATTATCGGAGATTACACTTTTACAGGTAAAAAAGATAACATAAAATTTTTAGCTAAATACTATACTCCGGTTGAAAATTAAATATTCAAAATCATACAGATGATTTATTACTCACCAGTCTGTAAGACAAAACATAAAGATAAAAGACATACAAAATGTTTAAAGAGATAAAGACATATAAAATGTTTAAAGCTTTAATTCTATCACAAAACTAAAAATTAAATAAATAAATATACGTTTCAGTTACCTTTCTTAGAACGAAAATTTAAATTTCATTTGACGTCTTATTCATATAGATTCAATTATTAAGTTCAATCTTTTGTCAACGAAAATAATGTTCCTAAATTAAGACACACTTCTTGCATTTCAATAAGAAACTAATGCATTTTTTAAACTTTTGCAAGATCCATTGACGTATAAAATCTATGCATAAGTACTATGCACTTCACTTGTCAAAACTTGTTGACTTATTTTTTCTTTCGAATCCAATTTTCTGATCAAATTTATTTTCAGCTAGAGCTATAACCCGTTATATGTAACCTGAGATGAGTTTCTTATAATTCCTTCCCTCGCCATACTGGCTTTACTTAAATCCAAATCGATTTCGCCATTTCTAACAAAGTTGGCGTTAATAATAAATAAGAATGACAGCAAATTGAAAGGAATAACGTGACGTTTTGTTGCCCAGAAGAAAAACTTTCTTAACCTGAAGGCGCTGCCCTTCTTTATTTAGTAGCGTAAAGGATTTAGGGGTGCGATCTCATCAATCTACTTTTTTAAAATTTTATCCTGGCTATTTCATCATTTAACTCTTTAATAAAAAATAGTGACGAAAAAATTGATGGATATTTTTAAATCAATTCATGTATAGAAAAAGTACATTATTGTGTAATCCATAATACTAAAGACAACCAGTTTAAGCTTTAATGTAAAAAATGATCAGTTTTTAATATATTAAGTATATTCAGAATATTTTTTTATCATATTCTCGTATTTTTATTCAATCATTTGAAGCAAGATATATAAATTTAAATAACTGTATAATTAAGCTAAATAAAAATATAATTTTTTTATAAATTTGAGAAGTGTTCGTGTAATTTATTTATTTTATTTATTTTACTATTTGAAAGTTGAAATGATTTTAGAAGTGTCCTAGCCTGCCATAGAGCCACTACAAAAGCAGTGGATGATAAAATTTGAAAGAAATATACCAGAAGGATTCATAAATAAAGCTGTATGCCATTATTAGTGAACAAGGCTATCATCGCAAGTTTATAAGCACTTTTCATGCATTGTGTTTCAATGTAATGTATAAAGAACTAAGAATTCACTTTGCGGAAATAAGATCATTATTGACTACTTAAAATTATGCCTTTGTTTTATTATTTTCCAGGAACATTTTTTTTTCATGAAACCGAAATCAGCTATTAGCATTACATTGTAATGATAATAAATATAATGCAATGTTAATATAATAATGATTGTGATGAGTCTGAATAAAATATATTTATTACTAACAATTAAAAAATCTATTTATGCATATCAGTGTATAGTATTCAATAGTATTTTAATGTAAAAGAAAATATGAAATAATAATTAACTATTTTAATAAAAATTATATCACATTTAATACCTTGATTTAAATTTGCTTTTAGTACTGCTTTGTGCTCGTTATTTTATATACCATTTCATCAGATATTACTCATAATGATTTATTTATGCTCTAACAGAAAAGCTACATTTGTAGAAAATAATATAAACTGAAAGTGTAAAATGCGAAAATACTTTTCCCATCAGAAATTCGTTAAATTCTTTGCAGTACTTAGCAGAATATTTATGATGGTAAATAGAACATTAAAATTATTTTTAGTTGTATTTCGCTGTTAATATAATATGCAGAATAATTTTAACTTCAAATTACTTTTGTAAATAAAGTATTTCAAAAGGCAACATAATTTTGCAGAATATAAAAAAGTGGTGAAGAAATAATTTTACCATAAGTTCTATTATTCTAATAAACAAATATGGGTTCCTACAAATAGTAGTTTTTTTGCACTGTATGCAGTTTTAAAAGCATTTTTACAGTAAATTATTTATATTTTGTTGGCACATTAGTACTTAACTATACTCACTTATTTAAAAGATACTGAAATTGTAAGAATTATATATTCTATTTTTCCAAAAAAATTATAGAAGCTTAAAATGATTTATCAGTAATGCAAATTATTAAAAATTTTTAAGATTTGAAAAATATAGGTTACATAAAAAATGTAAAAAAATGCAAGAGAAACAAATGCTTATATATATATATATATACATCGTATTGATTTAAATATTATATTTAAAAAGGACAGACATAAATATAAATATTTGAGTTCTTAATGTAACTCCTTAAATGAGTTAAACAAACTGATAATATTTCTTGTTTATTCTTTCTTTATATTTTATTTCGAAGAGCATAAAACAGGTTAGAATAACATTAAAATGAAATAAAAGAAAAACAATTTAAGCTATTTTTCATTACTTACTTTAAAATAACCATAACTATAATTTTAACAATCAAACCGAACTTTCGAATCACGTGTTATATTAATGAATTTTTTTAAATATTTTCTTCTATTTATTTACAAAAGTCAATTATTTTAATTTTCCTTAAAGGTGTAAAATATGGTAAGAAGAAATGCCAGAAAATTCAAATGAAAAACCAGTATTCTCAAAAGACCTCTTATTTAAAAAATTTCAACAGAAATGAAAAAAACATAAGTTTTCTACTGTGAAGGCTTTACAAATCATAAAATGTATAGGATAAGGACCTCTTCCTCATCGACCCCCAACTGCTGCCATGACACTCTTTATGCGGAAAAAGCTGAAGATGTGGTCAGGGCAGTGCTACATGCCTTTGTTCAAATGTGACTTGTATTTTTTTACCTTTTTTCTTTTTGCACTTGTCACACGACAACATTAACATAGGATAAGGAACTTGTATTAACGCCAAAAATGTAGAATAAGTATGTAGTGGAAAATAAAACATACCTATTACATAAGTATATAATTTATCTGGTAAAAATAGTTTAACTTATATTAAATAAGAAATTGACTTATAAATATTTTAAATATTTAATGTCCAATTAGTTCTTTAAAAAATTACTTCTTAAATTAAAATTGTTGTGAAAGCATGCATTTTATTTGCAATTTGTCTCCCAATTTCCAAATTATTTACATTTCCTCATTGTTAGATGAATAATTAATTATATTCAACTAATTTTATCGATGAAATTAGTTAAATCCCATTTGCTTATAAGCTGTGTCTGCTTTCACAGATTACAAATGTTTTTAGCCATTTCACGTGAATCCTAATATTGTTAATTAAAGTACCCTTTATATGGACTTAATACTGGAAGTGAATTCATGTTGTATTATTTAATGAAACACAGATGGAGAATAATTTCATATGCTAATCAAAAGCTCTTCATTTCATTGCAGTTTTAAATATTCACCATATTTATAGTAATATTGTATATAGCTATTGTAAAGCGAATTTCTGAATATGAAACGACAGAAACTTTATTAGATTTTTTGTTCTGAAATGATTTTCTTATATTTAAACTAATTTATAAATACATTCTAATTAACGTTCTTAGAAAAGTTATTTAAATTAAATATTTATGTTAGAGAAATAAAATATTGAGTGTACTGTTTACATGAAAGATTATTTTTCAGATAAATGATAATTTTAGTGGAATAAAATTACAAGTGTAAGAATAAGTTAGTATTTTTTCTCTTTTTGCCAGCATTCATTGTAGCATTTAAAATGCATAACTATCACATCTTCGTTCCTTGTGATTTTATATACTAATTAAAGAATTTTGAAACGCAAAAATAAGTAATTATTATTTTTAAAAATTTCTTGGTTTCTGAAGCATTTCTGATGACAAATAATGTAAATTAATTCATTTAGTATTCTCTAAATATACACAAAGGAATAACAGTATAATAAATATTATATGAAAGTTCGGATTTGTATTAATTATATATTTGTACATTTTCATGCATTATAATATGACCTTATATCATTTTTACGCTATAATAATTCATTTATAAACATTATATGAAATAATTTTTATAACTTTCAACACTTGTTGTAAAAACGAAATTAAACAATGAAATTTAAATATAAATGCTGATGGCATTTGCTTAAACTTAATATTGGAATATAAGAGAAATTAAAAATTACATCACTTATTAACTTTAGTATCTGTTATACTTTATTTAATTTTTAAATTTTAGGGAGTTAAAATTTCGTTACTATAGATATACGCGAGGAAAATTTCCTTTCCTTTCAGTAACATTTTCCTTCCAAAGAATTACATTAAAGAGTGACCCAAATTATAAAACAAATTAAATTGCGTTAAGCACAATTTAATTTATCTTGCGTCTATCCAATGGGAGAACTTTCGTGATTTTTACATGTATTTGAAAAGCATTTAAAGCACAGTACTTAAATGTGCTTGGAAAATCCTTTCAACTGTTAAATTTTTAATCTTGTTTTAAACTATATTCAAACACCAATCTAATTAGTAAATTCTTTTATAAACTTAAATGGCGAAAGTATTTTGAATCACTATGATAAGAAAAGTTACCCTAAAGTTCAATGAACATGTTATTCAAAAATTAATAATCTCTTAATTTTTGAGCTCAAATTAAAATATATCTTAAATATATGACTTAAATAAATGTAATCATTTATATCAAAGTAAAATATGAGTTATATTAGAAATTTAATAAATATATTATTATTTCATATATTTGAAATTATTTAATTTTTAAATTTTAGTAACAGTAAATTTATATTTATATGTGACATGCACATCTATTTCGTTGAAAGTTTTATTGCAGAATAATTGCAAAAAAGCTCCATGAATGCTTAAATATAAATCTAGATATAAAGTTACACAAAATTTATCTTCAGTTCAAACAAATTATTTAAATTTTAGGTTAATTTTTCGTAAATATCTAATGTGCCACTAAATTAGGGATATACCTATTTAGTAACGAGTTGGGCCTTCTCTGGCCTTGATAATGATTGCCACACGACGAGGCATAGATTCAACAAGTTTTTGGAAACGTTCCACGGGAATGGCTTGCCATCCCGTTGAAAACATCGACTAAAACTCTCCATAATTCAGTAAGGTCCATTGGTGCTGGGTGCCTTTCACGCCTTGTTCCAAAATATCCAAAATATGCTTAATAGGATTTAAGTCTGGGTTTCTAGGTGGTCAATTTATGACCAAAAAGTCAGAGGAATGCTCATCCAACCAGCCAGTAGCCAACCGGGGTATTGTGAGAGGTACAGTTGTCTTTTTGGAAAACCTAATTACCATGCGGTTAACAGAACAGCATAAATGGATGGAGGTGATCACCCAGCAACTCTACGTAATGAGTTGCGTTAAGGGAGGTTGGTACAGGGACAAAAGATGATATATATATATATATATATATATATATATATATATATATATATATATATATATATATATATATATATATATAGATATTAAATTCATTCCAAAAGCTGACAACAAGTAAAACATGCTACATAATGAAGTTAAACTTCAGAATAATAATTAAATATATTTATACTCTGACAATTGTGAAAATTCAGATCACTTAAAATATCCGAAATTGCCCAGAGCGATTTTAAATGTCTGTCAATTAAACTCTTAATTTTCTTAATATGGTCTATTTTATCGTAAACATTTTTACGTAACTAATTAAAATTACAAAAGATAGCAAAATAACCTAGAACAAATTTTGTAACTGAACAAAATATATGGGTAAAATTCCAACAGTAATAAGTTTAAATATTCGTCTTTAAGAATACCGATGTACTACAAATTAATCTTTGATAAGTAATTATTGAGAAAAGATTTCTAAGTTAGAATTATTAAGAATTAAAAAATATTAAATTGTGCATAAATACAAGGAAATCGGGAAACTTGAACTTAAAATTATCTTTGCTTTATTGAGACTCAAAAATTCAATGCTTAAAATAGCGCATAATTTTGCCCAATTCAGTTTGGTACATAATTGCTGGTACCATTAAAATTTTGAAATATGTACTTCCAAATTTAGATTGAAATAAACAACAAGGAATCAATATTTGAGTACATTTCAAATTTAAACTGGTTTTTAGTATTTAATATTAAACTAAGGTTTAAATCAGTTGTAATATCAATATTCTCACGAATTTCACAATTTAATACCTTTATTATGAAGAAATCTCTATATAAAATATTTTTAGCTCGACCAGTGTCTAAAAAGACCATTTAATGTAAATTTTTATTGGATTACCACAATCACATTATCAAAATAATACATGGTTGTACCATGAACTTTTTAAGCCAAACTTTTGATAGACAAACTTACTTTTTAATAAATTGTTTTGTTCGGTGCAATTTTTTTATTGTTACACCATTATAATTAAGATTACTTTAACAGTAATTAATTTCTTTTGTGTCACTCAAGAGGGACTAAAGGAAAAATTACATTTGTGTAGTTACTTCTTGTTCACCAATTTTTAAAAACATTTTTGATATTTCAAATCAAATCTCAAAAACTCATTTTTTTCTAATATTTTTCTATAAATTCAAAGTAATTTTAAAAATATTTAGTCTCATAAGTACAACTTTTATTGTTTTTTTTGCCAATTGAATTCATTTGATTCCATATTTTGATTTATGTTATATTATTTAACTCAATCTCAAAAAATCAATATCTCTATTGCTCTTTAAATCTCTTGCACCTCTATTTATTTTTTTATCTATATTTTTTCAAATACGCGTGAAAAAAGTATCCAGTTAAAAACACATTTTACTTCAGAAATTCTCAAAGCTTGATTGGAATTACAAGTGTTTCATGAAGTTTTGCTTATCCCATTATCAAGTATTTTACAAGAGAGAGAGAAAGGGAGAGAGAAAGAGAGAAAAAGAGAGAGAGAGAGAAAGAGGAAGAGAAAAAGAAAGAGAGAGAGAAAAGGAGAGACAAAGAGAGAGAGAGAGAGAGAGAGAAAGAAAGAGAAAGGGAGAGAGTAAGAGAGAGAAAGAGAATCATTTTCTGGTTACTTTTTATACGTTTTAAGGTTGCTAAATTACATTCTTAATACATATGTTCTCTCAGTGGGTTTAGGAAGTTGTTATACCAGGCTATTTTTTTCAGCATTGTTCTTTTGTTCATTTTCTTTTGCAGTGTATTTAAGCCATAAAGATTGAAATACTCTCTAAAGATTAAAAGTTAACACCGCTTTCAATATAAATTCTTTCATTATCATTAATTTCTTGGAAACCATTTTTTTTTATTTTCTTCCTTCCCTTATATTACTTATTAAACAATTTTTTTCCACACTTTTCCCTTTACTTGTACTACCATTTTTGTTTGAAAACTATCTACAAAAACACAGAATGTATGAATATGTTTTTTAAGAGTTACATAGGGGTTTTTAATAAGGGTTTATAACAGTTGTCTTGATAGCTTTTATCATTAGTTTCTAAACATTACTGACTAATTTGTTTTTATTTTTAAATCTTACAAATCGCAAATGAAAACACTCTGAATTAAAGGATATGCGATGAAAAAATTTGGGATTCAATGAAAAACAATTTTATTATATTTAGATGACGTTGGGCACTTGTAGATTTTAATATGTAAGTGATTTTAAAATTTATATTTTGCTTAAATAATGGAAAAAGTTTTAAAAGAAAATTTTTTTATCATAAAGTTATTTTGGTTTTCATAAATAATTTTTTTTCTTGTTTCAATGATTATTCTATCGGAAACATCAATGGATGAGACGTTGCCACTGTCCCGTAGAAATTTTATAAATATAGATGTGTTTAAATGTTAAGCTTTATTAAGAATTTCCTATATGTCTGGTAAGTACTTTAGATTTTCTATTGTGCCTACAATAGTTCAATATTACAATAATTTTTTAATTGAATTGAAGTTGACACTAAATGAAATTTTAAGCATTTTTAGTTCAAAATATTTAGATCCCTAAATTAAACAGCTAATACTTTTTTCATATAAATTAGAAATAATTTAAGATTTCCTGTTTTGAAAATGCGAAGATCATCCAGAAAGTAAGGAATATTATATTAAAAAAAGTAAAAATACAATATTTTTTAGAAAAAATAATTTCATTGCATACATAGAGTTTCATTCAGATATTTCTTCAGTATCACTTCCTAAATCTACATCTGTAGTGTCTGATCAAAAGCTTCTGAATTCCCATACATTTTTTCATTAAGTCAGATATTTATCATATTTGCATCAAAACTGTTGAGGCAGCATTTGCGTTAAATCTGCAGAATTCGAGATATTCGTTTATGTTTCAGAAAATTACATCTACATTTGTAATGCCTGATCATGAGTTTCAAGGCTTCCATTAATTACCTACGATCTGTTCATTAAAGCAGATATTAAATACATTTTCACCAAAAGACTCTACTATGGAGACAAATTTGTAGAATAGAAGTCAGTCTTTTGTGACTGAAAAATGTGATCATTCCAAAGCAAGAAATAACTGGAGGAAGAATTTAAGCCTTTTCATTACCAAACATTATTGATACAAATCAGAAATTTATGAATTAATTCAGAGGCAAACTTTTTAATCATCAAAATTTTTTTATAACAATCCTACTTTTTACCTAAATTGAAAGAATTTCTAGAAAATAAACAGTTTGGTAATGATGAAAAGTTGCAATAGATGGTAGTGACCACACTTGACTTAATAAATTGGCTGTAAATGAATATGAACTAAATATTGTGAATTTCTTAGTGATCGGTTCAGTTAGAACATTGTACTATTATGTCGGATAAAAATGAATTGATAGAAATTTAGATTGTCAAAAATATCTAATAATTTTACTATAGGCTGAAGTCACATATTTTTACAGATATTAAATTATTTTTTAAACTTTGCACATTTTATAAGTCTTTAACTATGAACATTAAACTTATGATAAATATATATTTTAATTAAGCAAAGCTAGTAAAGATTTATGAATTTTCATATATATATATGAAAAATGAAAGATTATATATACACACACACACATATATATATATATATATATATATATATATATATATATATATATATATATATATATATATATATGTATTTATATATATGTATATATATATATATATATATATATATATATATATATATATATATATATATATATATATATATATATATATATATATATATATATATATATATATATATATATATATTATATATATATATATATATATATATATATATATATATATATATATATATATATATATATATATATATATATATATATATATATATATATATATATATATATAAAATCTTTCATTTTTTTGAAATCCTTATAATCCTTTTTAAGGATGCCTAATAATATACTAGATAAACTGCTTACAAGTAGATTAGACCTAATATCATAAAACACCTATATCTTCTCTTAAGAAACCTTAAAATAGAGCAAAAAACTGAGGACTAGTAAAAGATTATTGTTTTTTTTTTATATAAAGTGTAAAATCTAAGAAATTATACAAAATAAACAAAAATATAAAAAAGAGATATTTTTATGTGGTATTAAAATATTAATAAAATATAAGAAAAAAAGAATAAAAATGAGCCTACTCATTTAGATTTAGAATTCTTCACTTAATGAAATGTAAGCAAGAAAGAAAACATTCTTCTAACGACGCCGATAGGCTAAAGATAACAAAAGGAAAGTCAATCAGATGAACAGAGCAGCCTCTTTCTTTTCTATCTTCTATTTGTGATCGCAATTCTAAACTTAAATAATACAGTTCTTTTTAGGATTTTCCTTCTCCGGTTACACTATAGTTAGCTGAAAGCTCAATGCATACTCTTTTGACAATTGGAATTCAATGTTGATAGTTAAAAATGCAGTTAAAATCTTTATTTATTTTAGAAAATATTATATTTCTCTCGTTATTTGTTGCTAATAACTTAAGAATTAAGAGCAACAATTGTCGAACTTTTATTCAAAAGAAATCTAGAAACGAGTTATATAGAGTACATATTTTATGTTTGTCAGAATTCACTATTTTTATTTTAAAACTATTGGGCTTGGTTATTCTTTCATTCTGAGGAAATAAATTAATAATTCAAAGTATAAAATTTGAATTTATGCAAGATACAAAATAAACACTTACATTTTAATTTTGTTAAATGGTATCTATATAAAAGTATTTATTTAAAGTAAAAATAATGTAGTAATACTTATTATAAAAATGTATTCACGTAATAAAATTAATAAAAATTAATGTAATAATTTGAAAAATTAACAGATCTCATGAAATTTATTAAATATTTACGATAATATTATAATTGCAATTACTGAAATGTTCCTAAAACAATTTTAGAATAATAAATACTTTATGAAGTGCTTATGATCATTTAAAAAGATATATTTTTAAATAATTGTTGAAAAACTTTAAAAATTATATAATTATTAGTTGTTCATTGGAAGTATCAGTAATCTGCACCTATAAATAATATTCTACAGTTAATGTGTATAAATTGCAAGACTTTTCTTAAAAAAGTGGTGCTTAAGTTTGATAGAACAAATAAACATTATGAAATGCATAACTTAGTTATTTTTTCTTATTATATGTTTACCTAAAAGGTTTTAATTTGTGATCAAATACATTAAATAAAGTTAGAAATATAATTTAAAAATTCGTTAGTTGAATGAAAAAATTTAGTTTTAAAGAAATAGACTTTGATGAACTTTATAAAAAGTGCTGTTGTTGCTTAAATTTAAAAAGAGGCAATTGAATTTGATTACTAAGGCTACCTTCAAGTTTATGTAAAATTTATAACGACTGTATATAAGTGTGCTCAATAGTTGGTATTTGTGCAGTTTCTGCACAACGACCATCTGCAACATGTCATAGTATCAACAAATTATAATTGAATATGTAACAAGACTATTAGTTCTTTTCAGTACGAAAAATGGCTTAGACATGATTGCTGCCATTGTTATTTGAGTCCAATTTGAAGGAATTTTGTGGTAAATTTTCCTTAGAATGAACTTTTTAAATATGAACTCTTCCATTTTAGTTCAACTGAACTTTATCCACAATGTATTGCTTAGATGCACCATGAGAATATTGACTTATTAACTTTGTTGAAAAAATGTAAGGGCAATGTAACTTATTGTTATTAATTATATTTTGGTTGTAACGATTCTTGTTTTGGTGAACTTTATATGTTTCTGTTTACTCCTCTGATAATACAATGGGAGTTACTTTTTCACAAAATTTTGGGAACAAGTTCAGTATCCCCATACACTTGGCGACGCGACGAATTTTTTTGTCGCCAAGTGGCCAAGCTAGGCGCGCGTTTATAAACACGGGAAATTTCCCTAAGTTCGATCGAAAAATAAGCATTTCAGAAAATTTAAAAAGGGAAATAAATACAAATAACGGACTTACTTGATAGGAAGTTAAGCTGACATGCTGATTGGTATATTTATTTCGACATTTTCATTTGTCACCAGTGTCACATTTCAGTAAAAATAATTATCTAATTTTACAAAAAAGCATGCAAAAATATTTTTCTAAATATATATACTTTATAAAATTTAAAAAAAAGCATGCAAAAACTTATTTTTCAAATATAAACATTTTTTAAAATATAAAAAAAACATGAATAAAATATTTTTTAAATATATACACATTTTAAGTAATTAAAAATGAAACACGATTACAATAAAAAAATACATGTAAGCAATAGAATTTAAATAAAATAATTACACCTTCTCCAAAACCAATTTTCGTTAAAAAATTAATATTTGCGAATTCTAAATTAATAATTTAGAATCCTGGGCAAAAATCCATCATTATTATCTTTAATTTTAGCTAATATAATTTGTTGATATTTTTCGACAACATTTTTAACATGAGACATTTTTAATTAAAACAATAAATAACGTAATTAAAACAATAAAATGATAATAAATTAAGAAAAAGAAATAAGGAAAAAAGAATATTTAAGTATTTTAAATATATAAAATAAAATATATCATTTAATAAAAAATATACATTAAAATTAAACCAAATAACAGTAAATAATATAAAAGAAATAATAAAAAAAATTTACGATAATTGGACACTGGATACAACGAAACAAAAGAGCGGGAAATCCACTGATTTCATTATCAAAAGTAAACGAAATTAAAATGACTAGCAATTAAAACGTGGAACAATTAGCAAAGAAAGTTCTGGAAAGTTCTCGAAGTGAAACTAAAAAAGCTATTGCCACTAAAAAAAAAAAGTACATATATAACGTAAAAATTATTTAAAACACGAGAAAAACGGAATCTGTCAACGAAAAAATAAAAATAGTAACAAAAACTAAATTTGGCAACACTACAATAAAAACAAAAGCTGAAATCGGCAACACCACAAAGTAAACAACGGTTACCAGATTTGGCGAGAAATCAGTGTATGGGGATACTGAACTTGTTCCAGATTTTGTTTATGCTTTAACATTTTAATAGTTTACATTTATAATTATAAAACAATGACTGTCTCTAACCATCTTTTAGTTGGTTTTACATCGAACGAATACTTAGCTCAATTTCTAGTTTTATGTTAGTAGAACATTTTTTTCCTAGTAATTATTTAATAACTTATAGAATACTTAATGTTTCATAAAAATGATCGCCGCTTAGATACGTAAAAAAATAACTAAGTATTTATAATCTTACATACTTTAAGAAAAAAAAAGCATAAATTGTTAACCAAATAATAAATTATATTTTTTTGAAATCCATTTATAAGATAAAAAGAACAAGTGTCGTTAGAATCAGTACTTCATATCATCAAATATACTGGTTGCTGCATGTCATTACTAAAGAATGAAAGAAAAATTAAGGTGATTTCCAATTCATTCTTGAATTTATTTCTAAATGATTATAATTTGATCGTAATAAAATAATACAGTGATTAGAATTATATCCTTATAAAATAATACAATAATTAGAATTAGATCCTCATAAAATAATACAATGATTAGATTTAGATCATCATATAATACAATGATTAAAAATAGATCCTCATAAAATAATAAAATATTACAATGATTAGAGTTAAATCCTCATAAAACATTAGTCCAAATAAATTATTAGTTTAATCAACAAAGTACTCATATTTATTTTTATCAAATTAATTCAATTGCTTAGTTAAAGGATAAATAAAAGACTATTTTTATTGAATTTCCATCTATCAAATATAATATTTCCATCTATCAAATATAAATATATATATTTATTAAACAAATAAAATTGTATCTTCTCCCACAATTTCCCCTTAAACTATATATTTTCTGTTAAATAAGTAATATTTACTGATCAATATAAAAATACCAGTTATTCAAAAATTTATTTAGTGATTTTCGAAAATGGAATGGTGTAAAATATTTATCAGTTGATAAAATACTTTTTGTAATCAAAATATATATTATTTTTGATTGTGTGTGTGTTAGTATATTAAAAAAATTATTCAATATCCTGAGATTTTGTGCAAAAAATGACTTTCTAAAAGTTTTCTTGATTTAATATATCTTCGGTAAACATTACACATGTGTTTTGCGTATATTATTACATCTCATTCTTCCAGTTTCTACGATAATTTCTATTTTCTGAATCCAATTTGATCATTGTATTTACTTTTGAGATGCAAGTCTCAGTTAGATCTGTTACTTTATTTCTTTTCTCATTCTTTATTTTCCTCATGTAATTTCCTAAATGTGTTTCTCCTCTTCAGACAGATGAAATTGGTATTAATAATTAATAATAATATTTACTGAAAAGTAAATGAAAGAATTTAATATTTTTCAGTAAAAACTATTTCTTAACTAGATATTTCTGTTTTGTGTTATACTTGTTAATGAGTTAATTTTCAGAGACTATTGGTCAATTTAATCATGACTCACTAGATTGAATCAATTTTAGTTTTATTTCCAAAAGCTTGAAACTGTTTGAGATAAAGTTAACTATGCTAGTGTTATGGAGAACATTTACTTATTACTAATTAAATACATTTTATTTCGGTCTTAGTTTTGTCCACGAAGTTTTTTGAAATATGGATCAATACTATTGCTTTTTTATGGATCATACAGAATATTCAAATGTGTTCATGCTAATGTAAATGTAAATTATTAGATGGTTAAAAATATTCAGACTTGGCTTTATTTTACACACGAATTAAAAGGATTTACAGCCCGTGTGCAAAATGAAGCACAGTAAAACTTATAAAAGAATTGTTCTGTTAAATTATTTTTGCTTTTAAACAATATTGCTTCAAGATTAAATATTATTTTTTATCAATCCATTTCATAAAAGTTAAGTTACTTTTAAAATTCAGCTAACCATTTGAAAGTATTTGACATTTTTGAACTTTCTTAGATAACTAAATTACCTTACAAAATAATCTAAATGAATAATATCTATTAAGCCAAAAAATATTTTCCACGTTTGATAAAATAATTAAATAATTCTTTAAATAAATTTTGTTAATTAAAGGCTTATGCCGAAATTCCATTATATTGAATGTAACAATTCTTTCCATAAATATTAAGAAAGTTATTTTTTTATTAAATTTTTTATATGTTGTCCCTACACACAGTTCTTGTTCTGAAAAAATCCGAAAAAATTAATCCCTGTTGAGAAATGATCCCAAATTATTGTAATAAAGCTTCTTAAAACACCAAATACAGTAATTTGGTTTTTGGAAGTAGATATAAAACGTAGAAAATAAAAATAAATATCCAATCCTTAAAATGTAGAAAATATCCAATCAACATCAAATGGTTCAAATATTCTTATTTTAACAAAATGAACTCCTTATGAAATAAAATTTATTGTATATACAGATGATTTAATCTGGCTTAGTCTCTATCTTCTCGGCTGAATATCAGAAGAATTTTACTGAGAGATCCTTCACCATGTTTCCTAATTCTCATATTATATAATTTTTTTATTATAGTATCTTAATCATTGAAAGGAACAATATTATGTAGGATAAATTAAAATCAAAGGGAATATATAGCTATCTGGACCTTTGGCAAAGTATCTAAAAATCCTGGTAGGAACTTTTTCTTTATGAGAGGTTCGTAAACACCATTTTTACAAGAAAACAAAGTCCGATTCCTGTTTCTGAATGAGATATCTGATGTAAAACTATTTTACTTACAAAAATTGCACATGCACTAACATTATTTGGTTCCAATGAATAACTTGTAAAGTTAATCATTTGCACATTGTACCAAGCTCTATGTAATAAATAAACTTCGAGTGAGTGATCTACCTATTTAATCTAGGGAATACAATACACGATATTAAATTTCGAAATTTAATTAAAAAAGCAGAAATTAATTTAAATTATTTAATTATAGCTTTGCCAATAAATATGTATATCAAGGAAAACTCACATATTCGCAAATTTGGTGCTTAATGTAGAAGTATTTACTTCTGAGAAATTTCTACATTTATTTGCAAACATAATTTAGTGTTAAAGTATTGTATATATATATATATATATATATATATATATATATATATATATATATATATATATATATATATATATATATATATATATATATATATATATATATATATATATATATATATATATATATATATATATGTTACTTCAGTTACTTAAGTTGTTCATTATATGATGCATTAAATTATAAAATTTTGTTTAATCCAATTGGTTTCTAACTTGTTTTACAAAAACACGCAATTAGGCGTACATTTGCAAAAGTTTAACAGTTATTTACTTTTATTCAAGTAGCATAATGTCTAAAAATTTATAATATATTAAAAAAGAAAAAAGTATAAAATATTTTGTGTCTGATTGCACTAGACTCTTTTATTATATTTAATACAATAATCAATTAATATAAAAACACCCAATACTTTATGAATTAAAACCGAACATAACATAAATGTGCTAACCTAGAGCTCATAATCACCTATTCAATTTTTGGAATTGAAAGGCATCGTTTAATGGAGATAATTTATTGAAATTCCATTAAACCTAAAAATTCTATGCAATAAAATTTGGGGCAAAGCAGAAAAAACTGAAAAATAAATTTAATGTCTATCCTCATAAAATCAGATTTTCAATTCTGTGTTTTCTGCCTGCACATGAAGCACAGTTTAAAGTCAAGACAATACTCCAGCACAAAATTTACTCTACACACACAGAATTAGATGAATCATGTTCCAGACTGACAGGAAAGTTACTGAATTTTCCTGTCAGTCTGAAGCATTGTTCTAATATCTATTGTATATTAACTTACCTTAGGGACTATATATATGACTTATCAATTCAATAATATTAGTATTAACTTATCGGTATCAATTGTCTGAATTTGTATAATATGATTTAACTAATAGTGGTGGATTATAGAATTGGAAAAAGAAATTTCGCCACGTTTTGTATTTTACTCTGAAATTGTAGGGAAAGAATAAAATTTGAACTGATTTATAAATTACATTTATGAGATATATTCAATGATTATAGAAAGATTCTTTAAAGCAATAAGCAAAATGTAGGATTATATGAAGAAAGCTATGTTATATAGAAAAGACATATTTTTTCGTTTAAGCTGTTTGACACAAACAATTTAAATTTATTCTTTTCAAGAATTACTCAGTACCAACTGCTGCTCGAAGTAAATACTTTCGACAGAAATCATGACTTCACTATATTTTTTATTTGTAGGTACATTTCAAAGAAATCAATCAGAAGTTGCCAAGAATGCTAAAACAATTCTCAATGCACAATGCAATTAATACTGCAATGTCAATGTATTTTATAGTTTGTTTGCTTGTCAAAGACAGGTTCAGAATGAAAATTATGTTAAATATGATCACATTTCAGTTTATTTTACTTTTTTCAATAGTTAGTCTCAATTAACTAGATACACTTTTTCAGCAAAAAGGAATTAATAAATTAAATAATTGATTTTTTAATTTTCGTAGATTTGCGTTTTATCCATTATGCTGCGCCTAAAATATTGATATTGCCCTAGTAGAATAATTACATTTATAGAAAATTTTAAAATATTAAATATATTAAAGTATGAAACATGCTTAATAAAGCTTTTTTTGATCAGATTATTAATTTTACAACCATCTATATGGAAATGATAGGGGAGTACATTTCCTTAAATAAAACTATTTCGCACAAAAAATCAGTCATTTACCAATGTTTGCTTGTAAAAAAATTAATTTCAGCGTACTGAAGCCTTATTAAATTAATGTGCATTTAGATTTTTAAATTTTAATCATAATATGCCATTTTTCCTAAGAGATTTAAACAAACATGTCTTGATTGAGAAAAAAATCAATGGACCAATTAAAAATTGAGAAATATTTTAAGGACTTCTTACAAAATAAGTTTGATCCATATTCTGCAAATATATTATTTAAATTATATTTTGTGTAAATAGAAGAAATTTAAAATAAAGTAAATGTTCACAAACTTGATTTAGTAGGAAAAACATAATTTTGCAGCTGACCTCTTGGTAATGTCAACAGGTTGGAGTTTCCTTCAAATTTTTCATTTGATGTCAAAAAATCCTGAATCTCAAACTCAAATAAAAGATTTATTTTTTGAAGAAAGTATTTGGCATAAATTTAACCAACGTAAACTGAGATCTAATCAAACTTTCACTATTTCATTTGATATATATATATATATATATATATATATATATATATATATATATATATATATATATATATATATATATATCCACATTTCTTCTTCTTCTTTTTATTTGCGAACGAGTCTTTGAAATTCAATCTAACCCTCTAGGTAAAAATAAGACAAACATTTAAACTCTTAAGCAATATGGTGGCACAGAACCCCAATTTCAATTCGCTGAAAGAGTTATCCAATAATGTGGCTATTTCTTTGATTTATTCGTTCTCTTGGCTTTCTGTGGCAATGTAAAATCTTTGAGTTTCTTTTGCTTATACTCTGCTAGTCGCTTTACTATTCTATTTTTTCTCTCTTTGATTAATAGTTATAGTTCCTTTTCCTTTTTGGACCACAAAGTTATTGAAAAGAATATTTCTGAATAGCACAGAATGAGAAATGCATGAATAAATGTATGCTAAAAATGCTGAGCAGTAAATAAAATTTCACATGTAATTTGAGACGTAATAATTTGATTGAAAAATATATTTTGTTATTAAAAGATTTGTTATAATAGTAAAAGAAAGTTATTCATCTCTCCATATAGTTATTTTTTACAAATTTTAAAAAAATATTTTGAAACTACATTTTTTGACATTCATTTATACGCTTTCCTTCTACAATGAATGTTGTTTTTCTTGTATCTTGAATAAAACAGGAAACATGATATATTTTTTTATCACTTTGACTTTAGTTTTGACATTTAAAATGTTATTTTACATTTTAGATTTCATTAATATTCCATTGCAATGCAAATTGTATTGAAATTTTGCATTTTTCCAGTCTTAAATTAATTTTTGTATATATATATATATATATATATATATATATATATATATATATATATATATATATATATTATATATATATATATATATATATATATATATATATATATAATTTAGAGAGCTTTTCTTCTTTTTGGGCTTTTCTTAGTTTTCCTTCGAAAATATAAAATTGTTTTGAATAAATCATCAAATGTAATTCATATAAACTAATTTTTTTAGAAAAATATGCATTACTTAATATAGAATTTGAATGAAATCCATTTTTCAATATAATTATGTATTTATATGGATATAAATCAGAATGAAAATCTTCATTTTTCACTTACTGAATTTTCATTGAATGTAATTTTGAAACGCAGAAACAAAGTAATTTCGTGATCCTTGGAAATTTAGTAGTTTTGTGATCAGTATCTATGACAAGTTTTTACTATCAATTAAATATTATTTATATAAGCGATGACTAGAAATTCTTAGAATCAGTTGATTTTTATCTTAAACGCAATGTAAATATTCAGTGATCAAAAGAACGAAGATATTTTTATTTGTAAGCATTTTGTTGAATGTCTACTGAAATATCTGATGGGGTTTTGGTATTTCCGCAAAATAAATAGCTCGTATAGCTTTAAATTGCTCATTGAATTTGATTCAAGAGGCACTCAACATGCAACATTCAAGGCATAAAAACATTATCTGCAGCTAATATATGAGATCTATTATTTTAAGTAGAAAATTCACAGTTATGGAAGTTTGCTTTAAAGTAGCAGAAAATGTCGATCAAAATGGAACGAGAAGTTTCCGGCACAACCCCCCCCCAAAATGAAATTAAATAAAATAAATTGGTCTTTTATTTACTTGTTCACTAATATTTAATCTATTCTGATTTGAAACATTAATGAAAAAGTTTGAAACATTAAGAAATTTATGTCATATTAGTCAATTAAGTGACTGAGTAATGAAAAAGAAATTTATATAATTTAAAAAAGAAAAAAATTAATAAAATTTAGCTTCAGATGAAAATTTTATTTTCTTCAATATTTCCTTGTACTTTATTAAACTAAAGTAAAATATTAAAATAAATCAATGAATTCTTCAATATTTATGACAATTAATTAAAAAATGCACTGAAAACAAATATTACGCATATAATAATGTGTTATATTTATAAAAGTGCTGTTCCAAAAACGCTTATGAAAGGTTTATTTGAATTCAAATTTGAAGAAATCTTAAGCACATATATTAAAACTATTGTTTGTATTAACTTTACCGCTAAAATTGTAGGTAAAACTGGGCAAATATATTTATGAACCGAGATTTTTAATAAATTAGAAATATCTCGCTAATAGCGAACCATTTATAAGATTCAGGATAATACATCCGAGTTGTACACAAATTAAAATAAAGATTGTATTTCTTGCATATAATGACTTGGCATAGCTGCAAATTAACTTGAGCTTTTCATGGAATGAGAAACGTAAATATTAATTTGATTTCTGTTGCCATATTGATCCTCATTACAAAATATGGTATAAAATATAATGACAAATTTATTCTTTGTGTAGTTGAAGTTCGAGAAGAAATTATTGATCACTTCTACTAATATTCAATAAAACGTCCAAAATCATAACGAAGACAATTACCCAACATAGATCTTATTCATATGTATTTACGGTAAAATTTCAGGTATTTTTAGGATAGTAAATAAAGTAATCAGTATCTCATATTATTACCAAGTCAACAGTCACTTCATTATTTATAATGATGTTTAAGCGCTTTTGGATAAAATGCTTTCTTCATATAATTTTCTCAATTTGTAATGAAAAAAGGATGATGAGTTTGGCTATTAGAAGTGATTCCAATAAAATGTTTTATCAAGGTATCTTATATTTTAAAGGACATAAAACTGGCAATATGGATGGATGTAAAACAGTTTTTTTTTAAGGAATTTTTCGTTTTATCAGCCAATTAATCTGTACAGAATTTCTTGCAATAACCATATATACTTCAGAAATTCCAGAAATTGATTTGCTCGTTAGAGATTATTCCTATTTATCTAAACAAATATCCTAGTTTTATTCCTATTTATCTAAACAAATATCTTACTATTCAGTACAGAAATAATAATTTTTAAGGTGAAAATGAAATTTTTTAATGCTTATCAACGGAAGATGTTGGTATATTTTTCTGATGAATATTTTAAAACGGTTGCTTTGAAACCCAATCTGTACTTTTATATTGATATATTCGTTTTTCTTTGAAATTTATGAAAGAAAACGTAGATTTGAAAAATAATATAAATATACATTCGTTTTTAATTTTCATTATGGTCAATGTATCATTAAAAGTGCATAAAATAATGTAGATTTTTTAGAAACCAAATAATTTTTATTTAATACATAGTAAAACTTTCATTGAACTTAACTAAAGCTTTATAATAATTTAAGAAAAAAGTAGAATCTCATTTATAATAAAATGTAATAATTTTATTTGCTTATTCTAAACTGTTGGTAATTGTTTTCCTTTTTACATAAGTTTTCTTGTAATGCAAGATAAGAACCTTATTTCCAATAATATTAACATTTCATGTTATTTTTAATATATGGAAAACATTCCAAAATACTCGAATTTGATCATAATTTTGTATTTGAACTTTCAGGGAATATTATATGATATCTAAGGGAATATTATATTATTTCCTTAGATTTCCTATCAGGGAATATTATATGATTTGTCTTACGTCAAGTTATTAATTTCTATAATTTGAAGTAAGACAATAATTAATCAGCTTTTGATTTTAATATAGTAAAAATATTTGAAATACATTATATTGATTTTCTTTCTAATAAATTTTAAGTATTGATGCAAAAAATATCTTAATATTTTAAAAATAAGTTATTAACACATACACAAGTCTATTAATCTATACATTTTCTTAAAGCTTGAAAAATGTTAATTTCAATTTAATTTCTGATTTTAAAATGTACACAGTATTTATTTTAAAATGCAACATCAAAGGTTTGTTTTTAAAATAAACAGCATAACAATGTTTTTTACATTTTTAATAAATTACTTCTAAGCGACCGTATGTATTGTTGTAATTAAAATATCATGTATGTATTGAACTTTAATTTAAGTAATGAACAAGGAAAAATTTATTGCTCCAATCAAAAATTTATTTTCCAAATAATTTAGCTATTGAATTATTATGGGAGAATGAGGTTTTGTATTTTCCCATTTGATTCACATACTTTTCAGAAAACATATAACATATCAAAATTAAATCTTTTGGTTCTACTGGCGTCTAAAGTAAAAGTTTCAACAAAGTCAATTCTTTGGAAAAAAATATATAATAATTTACCCGCCCAAATTTGAATTCGAAAATACCTCCAAATTTGACACAGATTGATAACACTAATATGGAAGCCATTTAGAAAAATCTATCACATCGTGGATTTTGCTGAGATCTGCAAGAGAATTAATTACAAGGCATGTATAATCAAACAATTGAAAAAAGCTTAATTTATTATATTAATTTTTTTGAGTGCCGAGAGTATATCATCAGCTGGTGTTTCTTTGCCGTGTTGGGTGAATTATGTGTTTACCAAGGTAATTTTATACATTCCCTAGGGGATTCAATTCTGGAGCTTTTCTGCCCAGTCCTTGAGAAGAATCTTCAATTAAAAAATATTTTAAGCAGAGAACACTATCAGGAGAGGTTAGTAACTTAAATTAAAAGTATGACTTTAATTTTTTAATAACTATAAATGGAAGTGGCTTTATATATGTTTGATATTTAAATGCCATTATGATATTTAACAGTAATATGTACATATATCATTCTACTTAAAGGAGATATTTTTCTTAACTTAAGAATTTTTTTGAAAGAAAAATTATTAAAATATTATTAGAAGTTATTTCAAATAAAAAGCGTGTTAAATATTCTGTATATAAAGCTATCAAATATCTATTAATGAAAACCTTTCTTGTTATTTTATGATAATAATGTAAAATAAGCATTAGAATAAATGATTCATAGAAATAGTGATAGAGAAAGATACTTGCATATTGAATTTCTGTTTTAATCAGAAATATAATAATATAAATTTATTAAATAATAAAATTATATAATATTTATTATTAATAATTATATAAACGCTGATTATCATTAACACCTTATTTAAATAATTTTCCTAAATAAAATTGTCGCTTTAACTAATCCAACGAATGACACATCAAAAATATTATTTCTTACTCTTCAAACATAATTTACCTTACTGAATTATTTTTGCATCAAGTAACAGCTGTGGTGTTACAATTTCTATCCTTTGTGTTAGAATTACACCCTTTTGTGTTACAATTATTTAAATTCGGGAAATAAATAACTCCGAATCGATTCTGTCATATCTGGTGAATTTGTCTTTAATAATAAATTAGATTAACACTACTAAGTTGGAGGCATGACGTGGCATATTGAGGAAAAAGTCTTCTTGGGCCGGAAAAGAAACTGCTGTATTTTATTTTACTAATAGGATTCTGAAGGTAAGGTAATTCATTATCCTTTTCTATAGTGTCTTGTGACTTGTATTATATTGATTGCTCCTTCACTAAAGCAATAAAAGATGGAATAAAGCCAGTTCGTTATAGTAGTTAAAAAGAAACTTTTTGTTTAACTGCCTTCATGTAGGGTATTTGGTTTTGACTTAATCTTATATATCTTAGAAAAAAATTGATTAACAGTCATTTGTAGGTTATAATGAAAATATTGAATGGAATAATAATAGCATATGTTGATTGTATTTTTACGAAGTATATTTTATTTATTCCATTTACATATTGATACTTACCATGTTAGTGAGAACTTAAAGTCATGAATATTTTTGTCTTAAGTAGAAAGTATAAGATATTGTGCAATAATCAATGATATTCTTCTGTACACTTAGTTGCGTTTGATAAAAAAACGCCTGAATACCATATATATTTTTTTGCTGATTTTGAACATATTTAATCAAACATTATTATTTCCTTACTAATATGATCAGTTTAAATGATGCCCGATCCTTTTATTCTAACTGTTTCATCAACACTTGATGAACAATATGAATCCATTGTAATCTTTTTTGGTACCATGAATTTTTCACTTCATAATTGATAATAAAGATGCTTCTAAATTCCATTCTTGAATGATTTCACATTGCATTTTCAATCAATACAGAATTTTAAAGTCTCATTATTCTATGTTTTCCTTTTCTATTATTAGAATTTAAGTTAACTGATTATTAGAACCTTTTATCAATTCAGATCAATTAATTTCTGGTAACCATGAATTTAATGATATAGAAGTTTATGCTCAAATTAGGTTTCTTCTTAAAACACGCTTAGCAATTTACAAGCAATATAGCATTTAAATAATAAATCATTTTATAAAATATACTGGATTACATTATTTAGACTCAATATATTATTTTTATTTCAGAAAAGTAAAATATAAAATAAGTTTTAATAATGCTGTCCGTGCAAGATAGCTAAAATAGCAAAAAAGTATATTTGAATAAATATTTGTTAGTATAAGTAGCATTTCCTTAATATCAGAATATTTCGTTACAATAAAATGCAATCAGATTATTTTTCAATAGTTTTTATTCCATTGAAATAAATCCACCACCAAAACTCAACGTAAATAATCTCAATTCCCTTTGAAAAATCCCAATAAAAGAAATCCGTTTTGTAAAAATTCAGTACACAACATACAGATAAGTATTCAATTCAATGTAACTCATGCCATTTGGGAATGCAATATGGGTGATTATGAATTGAATATTTTAGGTGAGAAATAAGGTTCTAATTTAATAGGAAAGTAATATGTAATTTTTAAAGATATTTTTATGGATGTGGACTATTGAAATTACGGATTAATTTTGATTTTTCAAGTGATTTATGCCCTAAGTTTACTTTTTTGCACAAGAGGATTAATTAGGCGAAGATATGCAGTTGAATATAGATTCCCAATTACCATATATATCCACACTCGAGATGGAAATCAAATTTATAAACTGTTTCATTGAAAGCTGTGCCTCGTTTTCTAACATTTTTCTATAAAAAATGTACATATGAATAAATATTAATCTTTCATTTGCAAAATTTTTTATTGTATTTCATATCAAAAACTAAAAAATCAAAAACTTAATAAAGCATAATTATTTGTAACGCATTATAGTTAGAAATAAAGGTATTTACTTGAATGAAATGAGCACACATTTTCATTGATGAGAAATTAAATATGTTCTTGATAATTTCAAAAATATCACTTTCGATTTAAAAAAATAATGACTTTAAAAATAAATTTTTTTATTAGTAATATTAAACAAAAGAATTTTGAATTTTAAAAATTTTAATAATATTAGTCTTTTTTTAACTAATTAATTGTCAAAAACTTCAACAAACCAATAAAGAAACTATTACATCTCGTAATTTTAGTAGCATTTCAATTTCTGCAAATCAGATTAAAAGCATTTATCAGTTTTTGTCTCTTTCAATTAATAATTTCTGGACTTTTAAAATTTTAACAAAAACTGTTAATTTTTATAAAGAGAAAATTCTATTTGCAAATGAAATAGATTATGAATAACTTCATTATTATGATGATCTTAAGAAGAATATATTGCTAAATTAATGGTTAAAATGCTAATATGAAGCAGCAACTGATATGAAAAACTTTCGACGTGCCTTTATTATTCCTGATAAATTTGTCATACTCTCATAATATAAATATTTTAATCCAATTAATTTCCCTTAATTCTCTTAATGATTGTTATATCACAATAAAATTATATTTCCTATTGTAAAAAAATATCCTGATATATTTCCTATCATAATATACCTGTATTATTTAGTTTTAAATTTTATTGAGAAATTCTTTTGGTAGAAATTGAAATAGGATTGAAGTTAAAATGGCCTTGATATGAAAGCTATTGTTACTAAGATTCAAAAATGAGTTTTTTTTAAATATATGGCTACAACTATGTGGTAAAAATACAATTGCTTTAAATATCCAAGAAAATAACCACACATAATTTATTTCACTAGAGAGATTTAAATATTTTCCACTTAACTTTAAATGTTTAACATACAACTGATGTTTGAATCTATATAGTTGTTCTCCTTTGCCTAAAAAGTAATAAAAGTGAAAGTAATTTATATTTCCGATTTAATATTTACCATTATTTACTACAGAATTAAGTGCTTTTTCATGTTTATCATTCAAATATTCCTTGTATTCACTTAAGGATTTTGATGGTTTCTATAAAGCCTAAAAGTATTCGAAAACAAATTTAATTTTCCCAACTAGTGTATTAAAATACTAAAATTATATAAAAAGGCTCTATTTAAACTTTGGCAATCTTTATTACTCAAGAAATTTTTATTAGTTTAGAAAAGTAGAAACATTAATGCACTTAACTGACAGTTATTCCCTTAAGCATGATACAAGAAAAATATGCAGGTGTGTAACTACGCTACTTAGTTTTATTTAATTAATGAATACAAATTATTATATACGTAAGAGTGTAAAATAGCTTAGGGAAGAGATTAGTTTAGAAATTACTTCGCATAATTGAGAAGATTGAGTATGCTTCTTATATTTACAAAGATTAAGATGAATTAGAAAAGTTATTTAACTACATTTATAAGTATAGATTTTTAATGACTAAAATACCATTTTAAGTTTCAAAAGGTTATTAGATTTTATTAGATACTTTTTATTTATTTTATTTTGTGTTTCTTTTATTAAGCTGAATAAATCTCTACCTGAATATGTAGCTTATATATGTGCAATTTATAAGCGATCAACATTTCGAAGAAAGTCTATTAAAAAATTATAGATATAGTTCACAACTACCTGATATATTAATACTTTGCAAAATTTATGTATTATTATGTAAAAATTCTAGCTGAATATGCTGTTTACATACTTGTAATTTATAAATTAGTCAATAAGTCGAAGAAAGTTATGAAAACGCTCTCCTAAAAAACTATAGATGTATTTCAGATATACTTGAGACTGTAAATATTAACTCTTTACGAAATGTGGATGTTATTATATACAGAATGAGAACTTTATCCTGTTGACAAAAAATATTGTATTAAACAAGAAACAGGGAAATTATTTTCAAAAAACTGACTTTACTTAAGTTATTTGTTACATAGATACTACATATTTAAGTATTTTTAAAATCTCCGCCTTGGGCATCGATACAGAGCCTTAAACGTCGCGTAAATTGTACTGCAATGGGCCGCAGTTCATCAGGCGTTAATTTAGCCCATTCCTTCTTAAGAGTAGTCTTTAGGCATTCCAAACTTCGATGTGGCATACTCTTGATTGCAGAATAGACCAAAAACTATAGTCCATTGGGTTTAAGTCAGGTGAATAAGGGGGCCACATTCCCACAGGTATGAAATCTGGAGGATTTGCTTGATACCAGTCTAGCGTTTCTTTTGCTGAATGAAAAGGGGCAGAATCTTGTTGAAGTGTCCAGATGCTATTTTTAAAATGTTTTTGGGCCCAAGGAAGTAAAACCGACTGTAAAATCTCATTGCAATACATGTATCGTTTATTTTGACGTCTTGATCTATGAAAACCAAAAAGGTGTTTCAAGATTCACAAATGCCTCCCCAAACCATAACTGACTGGTTTCTGTCACCGTTCTACTCTTGTGAAAATTCCAGGATGACCAGATGACTAGTAACGGTCATTTTGCCGATTATAGGATTGTTCAATTGTGAAAAGTTTTTCGTCCGTGAAGATGAAATGCTTCCATGCATCTTTTGCGGACTTTTGAAGGAGAGCCCAACATCTTTGCAACCGTGTACACTTATTTTGCTCAGTTAATTTCTGTACTTTTCGAAGTTTATATGGCTTAAGTCCAAGTAGTTTTTTTGCAATTTGTGTGACTGATTCTCTATTATCTCCTATTTCTTTAGCTATTTTTCTCATTGAGTTTCTTGGATTTCGGTTAATTCGTTTCTTGATAATTTTGCTAATTGCATTTATATTCAAGTTCCTTTGTTCGATTTTTGGGAACAATCACTGTCATGGCCAAGCTTCTAGAATCATTTGTGATACCGCTTGTTTGTGGATTTTCAGCTTTCTGGCAATCTGAATTTGCTTTAATCCAGCCTCAAATAAAGTAATTATTTGTCATCATGGTTTGGCATATTATTTTAAACAAGGGAACAAAAACTACCTATTTGTTTTTCTTACATTAAGTTTTCTGAAACAAATGAAATTATTATAAAAAGTGGTGGACATGAATTAAACCAATCAAAAGCAGTACAATTTTGTCAACAGTATAAAGTTGTCACCCTGTATTTATGCAACAGTTTATGCAAAGACAGATTTATTATAGTTACTGTCCTCAAATTTTATAAAGTCATAATTTTGCAAAGAAATCTTTTTTTAGAGTAGTACACTTCCAGGAACACTCATGAAGCAATATAATTTCATGTGAAGAAGATAGAAAAAAATTAAAAATAGTTTTTTAAACTTCAAGAATGACATGAATAAAAAATAAAGGAAGATTCTAAACACAATTGAGACCTGTTAACTGGATATTACTGCTCAGGGAAAAAAGTTTCAAGAAAAAAGTTTCGTTCAAAAAGTTCAACAGCGTGTTTTTCTGCAGTTTTAGATTCATTAGAAAGCATTCAAACATAAATTTAAAGTTTTTCGCTAGTCAAGTAAGAAGCTTTAGCATGATTGAGATTTTTTTTATCAAATTTGACATCATTTTGAGAAGTAATTTTATATAATTTATGTTAATTATACAGTATTTTTTACAACAATATTTACTATTATAATAGATTTTTGTTATTTGTATATTGCGTTTAATATTTCTCAGTTCTTAATTTACGACATTTATTTCATATTAAAAATATGGTTACAATTAATCTGCAAATTTTTATTGAGTAAGTAATATAAGTAATATTTTTAAGAGTTCTTTTAATTTTAATAGATGAAAAAAGAAAATGTTTAATAGATTATAATTGGTAATCGGTCAATATATAATAATTGCGTAAATTAATTTTATTGCATATGATTTGCCTCATATTCAAAAATATTATTTATGAAAGTTAAAAAAGGGTAACTATAATTGATCGTAGGTTTTATTTAAATTAAAGTATACAGTTTTTAGCACCTAGTGACCAAAATAAAATGTCCCCAATAAAATAGAAAGAGAGCAAAATTTAACTGTACATAAAAATTGCATTTTGAAAAAAAAAATGTTGTATTGAAACTTTTGAAGTAAACAATTTTTAAGTCCACAATTAGTAAAATTTGTAAATCAAATAAATTGTGTTACATTGGTAAAGAGAAACATTAGAAACACTATTAAGATTAATTTCTAATTAACATTAAGTTTACTAATCTCTTGTTAGAAAAGCAGAATTAAAAATAAATTTTCAATTAAATCCTTAAATTGAATTAAGGACCCAGTAATTAGTTACATTGATGATGAAAATATTCTTCGAAAACTTTGCAAGTTAATTATATTCAATTTTGAAATTATTTTTTATTTATTGATATTAAAACATTTGGAAAAAAAGAGACTTGCTTACTTAAAAATCTAGTCAAAATAACAGTCATAGTAAAAAACAGTAAGTCAAAATAAAAGTCAAGATAAAAAACAGTTTTAATCTTCCTGCGCATTATATTAAAGACACCTTATGTGTTATCCATAAAATTAAATTATATTACAAAGAAGTAAATATATGGTAAGTATTCCTATTTAGTCTTGGCATGCAATACAAATCTGGGTTGTTTTATGGGAAATAAATTGAGCCTTTTCATATTTATATTAAATGTTAATACTAGTTTTTAAGTTTCATGAAATTTTAAAATAATGAAAAATTTGCCTGTTACACAAATTTTCAAAAATTTAAATTTCGTATAAATTAAAATCTAAGATTCAAATACTCTAATTAACATATAAAAGAATTATCCAATAAATATTTTTACAAATTGAAAAAGACAAATTTAAGTCAAAATAATATAAAAACTTATATTATCTTGAAATTTGTATTTTATATTTTCACAGTTATGAATTTTAAGATAATTCAACATCACACATTTTCATTTATCCATGCAAAAATAAAATCTACAAGCTAATTTAAAAAAAATTCCGCCAGTTAATGTAATAGTTTGCAAGAATTCCTTTTAAATTCTTCAGTTCTGCTGTATATTTAGTAATGATGATAAAAACATAAGAAATTGAAATAAATTTTTAAGTTTTTTAAATCCTTAAAAATGTGTTTTACTCCAGTCTCATTTGAATAAACATAAATGTACTTCGTAAAACAGTATATATATGTGTGTGTGTGTGTGTGTTTACGCACACATGCATAAAGTTTAAAGGGAAAACATACGAACATAAGTGCATTTATAAATATCTTGTGTCTTTATTTAAAATTTAGAAAAATGAAGATAGAATAATTTTAAAATAAAAATAAATTACATACTTTCGTATAATTAAACGAAATTTTTCGTAGATTAAAATTTACATTGCATAAGAGGATTAGTGAAAAACGAAATTAAACTTTGCAAAAAACGCTAAATTGCAAGCAAAATTTTGAAGCAATATTATAAAGTTTCAAACTAAATAAAAAATGCATATTTAGCTTAGTTATAAATATAAATAATGTTTATGAACAATATAGTATTTGAAAGCACCATTTTAATCAACATAAATAGTTAATAGCGAATACATCTGAGGAAAAATTTAAACAAGATATTATTAAGAACAGAATGATGAATTGGAATAGAAGAAATTTATTATTAAATAATAAATTTCTTTTATTATAATTCATCATTTTCTTTTTAATAATAACAAGTCATATCCGTGAATTGAATTGAAATGTGTGTGAAAAAAATTATAATTGTAATCGACAGATAAATGAATAGTCAAAATTAATTTATTTTCTTTATGGGAATATGAATAGATAAAAAAGCATACAGTTCTGATTTCAGGAAATATGAATTTATGATTTAAAATAGTGTAAGAAATTTCTAATAGGTACCATTTTCAGGGAAATTTATCAGTTCTATATATTTGAATTCGATGTCTTATTGTTCTTAGTTTTACTCAAATCATAAAGGAAATTGTTAATTTGTTTAAAAAATTATTATTCAGATATCAATTTCAGAATTTGTGAAATTGATAACATATTCTTCTAGTGAATAAACACTCTTATTCTTAAAGAATTGATAAGTCTTCATCAGTGGTGAGAGAATAAGTTTTCTTTTAGCAAATAAATATTGTCTTCTGCTTATCTAGAGAAATACTGCCAAAGAGCTATTCATTGACAAAGAAACTACGGTTTTTTTACCCTATTCAATCTAACTTAATAGCTTAAGCTACATGGGCATCCTGTTGTAAATAGACAAATTATTTTTTTATTTCTCTTAAGGATGGATCCTCTGGACTAAAGTCTGTTAGAATTCATGAGATTTAGTTGTTTACACAATGGAAAAGAGATTTTTTTCACATGAGAGAATCTTTTTGTGTGGTTAGAAAAGGTTGAGATAAAATAATCAGTTGTTCTCGTTATAAATTATATTCATTCAGGTATTAACTTGAAAGTGCAAAGCTAGAAAATTATTGCTTTTATCACAAAAGATTTTAACTTTATAAATAAGCGTTTATTTCATTTGTTATATTGGTGTATTTAAGCAAATAATTCTCTTAAGAAGGTTCTCTCTATATAAGCATTTTTATCTTTTATTCGGAAAAAATTCTCCGAGCTCCAGTGGTGTAAGTTCACGCCGCTTCCCGTAAGCTCAGCAAAGTGAAGCATCATTTGCCGCGGGCAGTAGTTGGGAGGGTGACCACGGTGTTTTCTCCTTCACTGGATTGCTGGAACTCCGTGGGTTTGGAACTTATCCATGTTAATATGTGACGCCCAAAGTCCTTCCGCTGGGGTGGTGTGTATGTGGAGAGGAGGGTGCCAGCCCAGGTGAGGCCTCGTAACTTGACCGTGGTTCAAAATTACGAGGCACCTTAAAAAGAGCGAAGTCGTACTTTCATTTTCGTGGTCCTCTGATCCAAACGAAAGACGCTCTCTATTGACTTAATTCGCACAGCCAAAGGCATAGCGAGCTTGTCTTGTCCAAGTGTCATAAACAACAACAAAAGTCTGCAGTGAGTAGATTTAAAGATAGGACAGTGCATTTAAATACTTATTTTAACTAGATAAATGAAAGGGAAATGACTTCAGCAATTTACTGTGATTGATTCTATTATTGAATTTAAATAAAATTAAAACTGTGCATTTTTAATAAATAATTGAGTTCCGAAACTGAGTTCGTGGAAAAGTAATTTAAATTTTGTATAAAAATCCATGTTATTTTAATAAAATAACATCTTCAAAGTATGTTTATTCCAACGAAGTTAAGCAAATTAAAAGAAGATTTAAATAATTCTATACGAAAAATATTCGTTCAATGTCGAGTATACATAAATATTTTTTATACATTAGTTTTTCCAATTTCTTGTTTGAGCTTAAATGTCATAAAAACTTCATTCTTTGTATTATTTTAACATAATCTCCAAGAGTTTGATTAATGGAACCAAACAAAAGTTTTTTTTAAAAAAAACAAGGATTACCTTGATAAATTTAGTCGCTCTCTCTGTTATATATATTTTAGTTCTTATATTGTCTATCATTCAATGAAATGCTGAGTTTCATAACACATGAACTGAAATCAAAATAAACATCTTTAAGCATAATCCTTATGGTGATAGGGGTAACTAATCTTATTCGTCAAGAGATTAATGTTCCCTTTGTTTACGAAGATTATGTTTTTTGTTTACATTAAAAAACTTATGCTCTTTTAAAAAATTCCTCCTGGAGATAAAATTCTCTAATTTTAGTTTGTTTTTGACTTCTTTGAAATAATATTTTTCCTTTTGCAGAAAAGTCATTGTGTCATATTTATTTACTTAAGCATTAAATACCCAAGACATGGGAATTCTTAAAATTTTTCATTGTAGTAGTGTTTAAGGTAGTATGTTTTATATATTTGAAAATTAAAAAGCGTTGGTTACAATACCAGCATGATTGTATGGTTTGATTTACGTATGAAAATTATTAACTTTTTAAACAAAGTTTAGAATATACTGTTTTTTTTTTAAAAAAAGAGGTTATAATTATATAAACAAGGTAAATATATCATTCTATAAAATTTGGTCAGGTAAAATCTAAAAGGCTAAAAATTTAAAATTAAAAAATAACCAATAAATCAAAATAATGTATAAAATTATAAAAGTGAACAAAAGTTAATTTTGTTTTATTATGAGATGTTGAGTATACTTCTGATTTTTATGAAGTATAATTCTTTTTCATAATATATTCTTTGAAAAATGATAGCAAAACAGAGAAAAAATTATTTGTATCAACATATAAGTTCCCGGTGATTATTGGTTTATATAACTGCAACTTAACATTCAGAGGAAATAAAAATGTCAGTATGATTCTCATATTTAATCAGACCACCAAAGTTTTAACATATATTTTGAAACCAGAGATATGACACTGAAAGATTATACTTACTCTAGATTTTAGACTGTAAATCTATAGATATTTGTTAGGGAGTATATCGAGACTTATTGCAAAACTTTCTAATAATAAATGTATTGTAATATAGTTACAAATTAAATTAAAGATTTTAACCAGAACCATTTATCACAAGGTCTAAGACAACATCTTTAAAAGAAATTAATTAGCAAAAATCAACCATTTGTTTTGTAAAATTAATTAATAGGAAACTCTTTGCCATAAAAAAAAAGTTTTTCATCGAAAGTAGACAGATATCTAGAAATGTGAATTCTTTTATCTATATATATTTTGAATTTTATGAGAATGAATATTATTTCAATATATATATATATATATATATATATATATATATATATATATATATATATATATATATATATATATATATATATATATATATATATATATATATATATATATATATATATATATATATATATATTCTATTTTTATTTCATTTATTTATCTCCTTTGTAGTTTATTAATAAAATTGTCTCAGAAAACAAATATTATTCGGATATTGTTTTTCTACTGTTAATAAATGATAACAGATGTTTTCTGAAAATTCTTATATTTTTGAGTGCTTTAAACTATGAATCCTTATAGTTAACATATAATATTTTTAATCCCAGATATTTCTCCTTTTAATATTTTCCATTGTAACAATTCATAAACAAATTTTGTTTTGAAAAAAAATTTAGTTGCATGAATGCTAGATAAATACTTTTCAATAACGTAAGTTTTCCTTCTTAAGTTAATTATATTAAAAACAAATTTTCGCAACTCTATTTTACAATAAATAGAATCGAATTTTAAATATTTTAAGTTACAGTTAGCACATTAATAGAAGATTTTCAAGTTTCTTTTAATTTCAATTGTAAAATAGGGTAAAAATTCGAGCCAGTGTGAAGCATAATTTTTTACCATGACATTAAATTTCATCTCAAAAACAAGATCTTTCTCTGACTAACATTTTGATGCAACTACCATAATACGACGCTGTAAGACAATCAACAAAGGGAATTCTTGTTAGGGAATTTCATATCTTCATAGGGAATTTGTGGCGAAATTTACATTTCAATTACGTCATGAGATACGACTATGTGATTATGATTAATGTTATAATTTATTTCCTTATTGTGACATCTCACTAATTAAAATTTTATTTAAAATAACTACCACTATTTATTAAAAATATATTCATAACTGCGGTAAATTTGAATTTACTGTGCAGTTGCCAAAATGAAGTTATGCATCACAATAAAAGTTATCTTACATAATAAATTATTCCTTTAATTTGTCAGAAATTTCAACTTGTTCATTCATTGTAGAGAGTTTTTTTTAAGAGAAAAATGTAAGTTTAAATTTATTAATTTAATTTTCTGATCTAATTTGTGTACCAGTAATTAATTATTTTCGGTTACTGAACATAGTTATTTTTCAAATACTAATTGTGAGTGTGTGTGTAAGTAGAAGACTTGGATTACAAATCCATCACTTTAGATGTACACAAATCAAAATCATTTCATAATTAAGGAAATTTCTTTTAAGCTAAAAATATCATCTTCCTTAAAAATTGTTGAGACAATACTAGCAAAATTTCTCTATGATTATAATTGCTAAATGAATACATTTATTCAGAAAGTATTGATGATTAAAAAAGGAAAAATAATATATTTTTAACATGCATATATATATATATATATATATATATATATATATATATATATATATATATATATATATATATATATATATATATATATATATATATATATATATATATATATATATATATATATATATAAATAGTTTTGTTTGTTACATTTTTTAATGAAAGTTCTGTACTAGAGCGGCACTTTTAGAGAGACTTGTAAAATGTACAAATTTATTGTTAATTTGTTCTCCAAACTTTTTTCACCCAAAAGAATTAAGGAGAATCTTCTGCAAGATTTAAACAGGTTAGAAATTTTCTAAATTCTTTACCATTTGTAATTATTCTAAAATCTCTTCCAGCTTGCAGCTATTTTGCATCTTAGAAAGTGTTAAGAAGAAAACTATTCCATTAGAATACCAGATTCCTTCCAAAGAGAACGATTTCTTTTTTTAGTTTTATTTTGTTCCATCGTGTGTATCGTCCTTTCAAGTACTTTAAGGGGGTGCTCGAGCGAATCCATGTGTAGATCAGGCTTAATTGGTCTTTCCTTCCTCTCGCTTCCCGTGGAAAAGGATGGAATAATTATTTTTTATTCCATTCTATATATTTTTTTAATATGGGTTGGAAATTGGGTACGTTTTGCTGGAGTGGAGGTTATTCTGAGATTTCTTACGGAATAAAAGAGTACACAGCAATCTAGTTTTATTCGCCCCGTCGGAAATGCCTGGGCAAAGTAGATTAGTAGAATTTATAGAAGGGAAAAGTTTGTTGAAGCGTTTTCGGCGGTCATCGTCCTACCATGAAGATGGACAAGATCATCTGCTCACTGGTGCGAGGCCGAGTGTTATGGTAGATTGTTAGTGCAAAACATGACTTTCTTGCTAGTCTACGACGGTAGTAAACAAGCAAAAGAAGTATAAAAGTGCTCTTCCTCTAGTTATTATTTGGAGGGATATTCTTTTTACTTCCGATATTTGCATATTTTTCAAAAGCAAAGGATGAATTTATTGGGAACAATATGAAAAAGGTTCTAACATTTTACGATACTTGTTGTAAAATTTAAATTTATGACATCAGTTTTACATGTTTTGCAATTTAAAAATTTTCTTCTTTTCACCACAAATCACCTTCTTTAACTTCAAAATTGCTTGAAAATAAAAAGTATATAATTTTCTTTATTAACACACGCACACACATACGAGTTTACATTAAAAAATAGTAATAGAGAAAATATATTAAAATCGGTATATATTTTTCTGTTTTGAAGATTTAATGGTTATTTTTAGTATTATATTCTCTACTACCTTTATTAGCATAATCTATCGAAAGTATAGTTTAGGCAGTAATATTTTTATAGTGTTAATGAGTTGTTATAAATTTCTAAGGAACAAAAATGAATCCTAACATCATTAATTTTAATACATTTTTAAAAAGTAGTTATATTAAATGCTTGTTAATATTGGGTATTTACTTTCTTATTAACAGTTCTCAATTTTATGTACGCAATTATATATTTATAGATATAGTTTAGAGCTTTCACATGCTTTGAATTAAATAAATTCAGTGTTTTGATAATGATTATTTTTACTTATTCGTATTGGTAATTCTATTCTTCAATATATCACAATATTTTTACAAAATGTTTGCATATGAATTTGTCATTTGCCAATTTTGTGACATTATTATTTCTTCTAAAAGGAAACTATTTTGAATATTTAGTAAAATTAATGTTTTATTACTTAATTTAACTTATTTTAGTGCCTGAATTTTAAATTAAAATTACAAACTATATAAAAGGCTAAATGTAATTGAAATTATTATCAAAATAAAATATATTATTAAATAAATATTTTAATCAAATAGTTTACTTATTTTCAGAATAAACTTTTGTTTGCGCAATAAATTTTTTAAAAAAATTGAAACTATATCCATGAATACTGATTTCCATTAAGACATTATATCCATTATGAATTGTCTTGCTAGATTTTTTTTTAATTGCAAATGCTCAAACACGTTTTAGATTTTAATAAAATACGCGGTACTGCATAATACAATTCAAGTTCTTAAAAAAATAATTTTTCTTGTAAGTCATCAGAACATATTAGGAGAAATTTAGAAAACTCCAGTTTGTTTTTTCATTTTAGAGTTCTTATAGTTTTAAACAAAACAATTTGTGTTTATGTGTTAATGTTTATGTGTGTGTGTATGTTTTGCTTTAAGACTTTAAACACATCAAAATTTAATATTGTAATATTAATATTAACCATTCAAAATTATACTCAAGTATGATAAAATGTAGATACTTGTAAATAGAAAACTTAATTATTGAGCTGTTTCATAAGTTTATTGAAATAAATTTAAATACTTCTGCGTTAACTTTATACTTTGTTTTATCAGTTAGTAAATCGATAAACTGAGTACCAAGCATGCTTGAGAACTAAACATGGGGATTTCACGTTAGGCTGATAAGTTAGCCTAGACATTTGCTTTGCAACCCAGGGACCCTCCTTCAGGAAAACAGATGTGAGCACCGTATATCTTTGGCTACATACGGTTATTGTGCCACTGATTTCGTTTTAGTTTTTTGGTTTACAGAGAATATATTTTAGGATATTTAAAATAGACAAAAATTTATGATTTCAAAAATTTTGAAATTCAATAATATGAGAAATTGTCTTGATAGTTATTTCTGTTTATTTTATTAAAATATGCATGTTTATTATTCACTAAAATGACTTAGCAAACACGTGTGCCTAATTAATCTAGTGCGAAAATTTTACAGCATGTAAAAATATAATAAAATATGTTTACTTATTTCTGTCTTCAATCCTATATTTCAAGCATATAATTTATTTTTTGTTTTTTGTGACAAAATTAATCAAGTGATAATAGGAAATGTTTTTTATACACAAATATCTTTTAATAACTTGATGTTGAAAGATACATGAAAGAAATATTAATCAAAATTAGTCATTTGTTTTATTAAAAAAGTATTCAAGATTTTTCAACGTTTGCACTTGTAATAGACAATTTATGGTAATAATACATTGATGAAGAAACAAATCTGTGTTGATGATTTTATATGTTTGGAACACGAAACAATACGAATTTTACTGTATTTAGCAGCTATATAAGCCTTTTTCTCTATAATTTTTTAAAATGTTTTCGTTGAATGTAATTTTTTAAAATAGCGATGGAAATATTAATCAGATCATTTTTATCTTAGTACCATTTGAGTGATCATTGTTTTGATATACGTTATAAATTTTTTAATAAATTGTTTCAATAAATAACTCGGATCTAATGAAACAATAATAATGATTACGAATGTGATAAAAATAACACAATTTTCATGACTTAGATTAGGTTAAGTAAGATTTATTAATTTTTTCGAACTATAATAAAATTTGGTATTTTTCTTGTTTGTAATAAAATATATATTATGCTTTATATGCAAAATGTTTGAAAAATTATTTACCATCTATTCCTCATTAAATCTATATAAAAACATCATTAATTATAGACACATTAATATTGTTGATATTATGTAATTAAGCTAATAATTCTACATGATAAATAGCATTAAACAAGTATGTTGAAGCTTAATGAATTGAAATCCAAATTTATTGATCAATACATTTAATAAAAAGATTTGCACGATAGAATTTAGTAACCTGGCTTACAAATTAACGACTTTAATTAATTAACCTTCTTTCTTTTTATCTGACGACCGGAAGCGACTTTCATTCTACATCCCTTCTGGGACCTCACCATGAAATCCATCATTATTAAGCAATTGACATTCCCTTCAAGAAAGTTTTTTTCCCTACCGCCTTTTCCTGTCACCAGCGTCGTATAAAAACGAGATGATAATTCATTGTTTTCTAGCCTCGCCATCTTTTGAGTAGGGAACAAAAGCGGAAAATAAGGGAGTCACCAAATAAATGAAGGAAGAACAATTGCCGCCTTTAGCCCAACAAAATCTTAGAGTGCTCGGGGAGATAAGGGCGTGCCAAATATATATTTAGCTCACTTTGTTTTGTTGTTTGTGAAATATTTAAGAGTATTTGTATTTCTCTTTCATTTTATGCATCGATGAAAATTTTACATGTTCTTCTTATAGAATATTTATTTTGTAAGCGAGTTAAAATAATGATGTGTAAAACTTGTCAAATGGTAAAATTGCAAATCAATGAATGATGATACCTTTCAAGCTCAAGGGAAATTTTATCTTTTTATAAATTTATTTCTCTGTTGTTAGAAATTTTAATTTGTTTAAAATAAATCTTAAGATATTTCCCATTGTTCAATAGTGCTCTAAAATGTTCATGGTATGTCTGTTAATAAAGTAGAAAATAAAGTATTTAGGCCGCCCGCCCTGTCTAGTGGTCAGAGTCCCTGACTACGGATAGAGAGGTCATAGGTTCGAATCCCAGTTCGGGCATGGATGTATTATCTCTCTCTCTATCTATCCTGTCTTTGTCCTTTCTGTGTATGAATGTGTTGTAAATGGTTGCCTACCCCCTAAAAACGGGTCCCTATGATATGTGTGTACTGAAGAAGTCAGAATCCACACCAAAATATGGTTCAGTTGAAAAAGTGGAGCAGCGCACCCCATATTGCCAGCCTAGCTGGCACACGACAACAACAACAACAACAAATAAAGTATTTTTGTAATTTCTTTTTAGATTAATCATCCACCAATAAATATTATTAAAGAAATCAGCCGTCATACAACATTTTCTGATTTTTTCATAGGTTTTTTATTTACAAGTTGCATGGGCAAAACCAATACAAAGTTTTAAATACCCATTACAACAGTCTCTTGATGTAGTTATTACCTTTTGTTCACAAGATTCAATTCTCTCACCATTTCATAGTATTATATAATGCAATGTTTTCTTATTTATGCACAATAATTTTCAAATTTACTACCGTGAGTTTGAAATTTTCAGTCTATTTGAAATATTTCTTTAATGTTAATTAAAAAGTCTGCCACTTCTGTAAACAGGATTGTTAGAAAAAAGGAAGTTTTAGAGTGAACGAGAAAAAATTCCTCAGAAATGTTAAGAAATTTTATTTAAGAACTTCCAAATTTTACGTGCCGCGATGAAAAAGGTTACTATACAATTTATAATGAAACAAAAATCTAAACTGCATGGAAATCGGCCTGTTCTTTTTAGAAGATTTGTAGACAAAATAATGAAACACTGTTTTTAAATTTACATTTATACATGTATTTCGAATCGTCATCTATATTTCCAACAAGTGGTGCTTTATGGTTTAGTTGCAAAAGGATATTTAAAGAGTGATCTATAATTTAAAGAAATATCTTAGAGTGCTTACAAACGTATCTATCTATTGTTTCCCGTTTGTTTTCTCGGAAACTTCCCACGATTACAAAGTGTAACTTTACCATTTAACAACATCAGAAATTTATTTTAAAATAGCAATATAAATTTTTTATATTCTTTCATTAAACATATCACTTTTTAATTCAGTACTATTTAAGAAATTCTTAATATAATGTGATTGGTAGTTAAATTTTGAAAATTTTATGCTCTTTTATTTTCCCCGAAAATGTAATGATTTATGTTAGTTAAATGGGCAATCAAAATAAATTTAGTTTTAGGTATACATGTTGTATGTTATATGTTTTCCCATACAAAGTTTTTGAAAATAATTGAATATTTAAAATTCGTCAGTTTAACTCAAATTTAATATTTACTCCTCTATAAGAAATATGTTAAATAGAGGTAATTTTCAATATAGAAAACAAATGATGGGAGAAATCTTTTTATATATCCATTTGGTTTCATTTAGAAATATTATGTATAGATATTTTATCTCTTGAGATTGCTTTTCAGTTCAAAGTAGTTTCATATGTACTATGTAAACAGAATGGAAGATTCTCAAATGACGAAAATTCTAAATCTGTTCAACGATCAATTGATGAAATTTGTTTATAAGTAAGGTCATGTTTATTTAAGGACATTTTTCATAAGCTTTATTATTATTAAAGCATTTAGTTTTGTGTCTTTAATAATGCTTCGTGTAACAATTAATTGTGCTTAGTGTAAGAATTATCACAAAGCAATGTAAACTTGAAAGTAATGTTTTATAAAATTGTGTTTTTATTACATGGCATTGTAAATATAACAATGTCATATAGTAAAATAAAAATTTCTCATTATTCAATAATGAGAAGTTTTATAATTTTTGTATGTGATCTCAAAATGTTTTAATTAATTTAAGCAATATTACAGAATATTTGTTAGGACAATTTGTGTAACATCAAGGAAAATATTTTTAAATATGATTTCTAAAGAACATTCAGTGTTATACTGTGATTCAGTGTACAATCATAATCTCTATTAATTAGATCTGTATTATCATTTTTTACATTATATTATATTGATTAATTTATTTTTAATTATTTTTTGTTAATATTCTTGCTTGCTTGAAAAATATAATCATTTAATTCCAGAAATAAAATTGCATTCTTCTTTCATTTTTAACTATTAATTATAGCTGTGAATATATATAATGAAGCCAAGCATCTTATTTAAAAGAGTTACTTTATATGATTTAATATTGTACATAAATGTTTCCTATATATATATATATATATATATATATATATATATATATATATATATATATATATATATATATATATATATATATATATATATATATATATATATATACCTACCTACCTGCCTACTTATCTATCTATCTATCTAATTATAATGCAATAAAACATTTTAAAAATTTAAAAATTTTCTTCAGTAATTTTGCTTTTTAGAATTCATAAAATGCTTGGATTTTTTCAAAAGTGAAGGAAAATATTTTATATTTATGGGTTTTTTATATGACAGAACTGTAAATTTCATTAGATAATTGTTTTGTCTTTTAATTCTAATAATAATAACAAGAAATTTTAATCAAATTTTGGTATAATTTTAAAGAAATGCATGACTTTATAATTTGAGAATGTGTAATGATCCTGAGAAGATAGCATAAATGTAAAACATAGCGTATGAACCGAAATGCATTAATATGGCAATTATCGCTATTAACATCATTGTCTTAGAGCAGAATAACATAAATTTCAGTCACGATTTTCTGGGTTTAACAGACGGTAAATGCTCAACGACATCTGTAACACGCGATCTTGACCTTGGCGATTCGAAATTCTCTCTTGTTCATTGAAGCAAAGTGGCAGGAAAATGGCAACGCTCTGTTCTCCAGAATCAACCCTTGCGCAACTTTACAAGAGATTTGTTTGTGTTATAGACAGGCATTATTTGCTTTTTGTTAATCTCAATCCAGTGCTTCTTATTTCTTCTTTTTGCGCTTTAATGGTGTGTTGGAGAAAGAAAGTTGTTTGTTTTTTAAGGTGCAGACGCGAAAGAGCATGACTTGAAGTAAAATATGCTTTCAAAATGAAACAATGTATCTAGCGCATGAAAAAAGAACGAATAAGCACATAAGTGTGACGTATAGAATCATTTTCTGAGTTTTATTCTAATAGAACGGGTTTTTGGCGAATCTACGTGAAGTCCATAATAAAGATAATTTTTGGTATGTTTATTTTAATGTACATTATGATTTATTTCATATAATTGTATTTTTTGTTATCGAATTTAAAAGAAAAAAGATTTATAGTAAACAGATTTCTTAGAAAACATTTTATAGAACAAAACTATTAAGAATTCTTTCTGTATTTACTAACATTATTTTCTCTATAATAACAATAAACATGATTGTAAATTACATGGCAGTATTTTACAATGAAAATATATACTAAATTTATGGAGATGTAAGAAAATATTGCTTAATTGCTTCCTTCAATAAAACATTTTATCAGGCGTAAGTGAATTAATTAATCGTTTTAAGAGTTTTGGCAAAGGAATGGATGACTTAATTGCTTTTGTGACGTCATACCTTCATGAGAGGTAATTTTGGAAAAAAAGTTAATATTCTTGTGACGTAAGAGAAAAACTAAAAAGAAATTGTAACATCAATTTAAAAGGGATGTTAGAATAAAGAAAAATGATCCTCCCTCGCGATTTTTACTTAATAGTATTGAAATTTGGACTTTTACATTGAAGATATCTCTTATTTTACTGATCAAAGTTTTTATGAAATTTCAGTTCGGTAGCTTACACCAAATATTACTTTAAAAAAATTTTATAAGCAGAGATTATAAGGCAAATTTGGTATTGAATTTCCTTTCATTTAAAATAATTCTTTAGTTACATAATTCAAATAATGAATTAAATTTTCGTAATTTCGTAATATATATATATCATTTATGCGAAATATATATATATATATATATATATATATATATATATATATATATATATATATATATATATATGTATGTATATATATATATATATATATATATGTATGTATGTGTGTGTTTGTATATATATATATATACTGTTTTATTTGAGATATAAATACACAATTGCTTATCTTGATATCTTTTTTATTTTATGCATCTTTTAATATTATTTTAGTTTCCATTTTATTAGTTATTTTATTCATTAAATTTTTTAAATAGTCCAATTTTTTCGTTTATATTGATGGCTTTATACTTGGAAGATTTAAATTTACATTTTTATTGAAGCAATTCCACTTCTTTTTAACTAACTTTTTCTTTATGATACATTTAAAAGAGAATGCATGTAATTGAATGAATAGTTACTTCACGCAAAAGTGGTATACGTTTTATATATTATAAATACAACTTTCAAAATTGTTTACTGAAATATTAGAAGATCCAAAACACTCGTAATTCAAAGATAATATAAAATAAATTACTAATATAATTTATTTTAATAATAAATAAACTTTTATTCGTATTTAATTATTTTAAAGAAATATTTTGCCCTAATTTTTCACATCGTGAATGAGGAAAGTAATTAAATTTAAATGCATTAACATTTAATGTATTATTAAAGTATTTGTTAATATTTAACAATAATATTTGAATATGTGTTAAGGAACTTTTTATTCCTGGGCTTCAGAAACTTAAATAAAATGTATACTTCATTCTAAGCGGAAAAGTTATTTTTTATCAGAAACAGTTATCGGTAACAAAGTCCATGTGTATACACTTATCAGTTTATATTCTCAAAAATAATGATAATAATAGTTTTATTATATTTAGAATGAGAAATCTTTATTTTTTTTAATTATTTAAAACGTTTCTTTAAATATAAATAATTTTTTATGCTTTCATCAGTTTATCTAATTCCTGTTTTCCAATTTTGAAATTCTGACCTTTATTTACCGCAGAAATTTTTTTAAAATTTAATCATAAAAATGTCTTAACCTCAAAATTGAAAGATTGTAAATTCCAATACAAATAATTTAAAAATTTGACTAGTATTTATTTTCTTTCAAATAAATATTGTTATTTTTTCACTGATAAAATGGATAGTTTGTTTGATTTTTTATACGTTATGCATTTTTTACTTTAATTGTTACATGTATGTTGCATTTTATCTTTAGAGAATTTCCAAAAATAATATTATATTACACAATGTACAAATAGAAACTGTTAATATTTATTATTAGAATTTAATTGGGTATGCGATCTTTCAACAGCTTGGCCATTTCTGTGAAATGTCGTACTGTAAGGGTTGTGCTCCTCCCACTCCGAACTATTGAAGATAATGAGAGCCTTTTATGCTTTCAGTTGGAACTTAAATCCCTTTCACAAATGCCTTCAAATTCAGCCATATATTATATTTGAACTATTAAAGTGGCTGGATCTTTAATTAAAGTTTATTCAATTAGCGCATAAATTCTATACTCATTATAATTATGAATGACTACGATTATAAGTAGTCCTTTCGATAAAATATTCAATTCAGCTATTTGTTAAATCGACATGCAAAAGGCATTTAATAAAAGTTGTTGACTATTGAAATAAAATTTTCTAACTGATAGAAATCTACTGTTTTCCAAGGTAAATTCAAAAGTTAATATGTTTTTTTTTAACATTTTTAGTTAATAAAGCAGGATATTTGTAATTATAAATTTTGATGTAATTCCAAAAATCAAAATGTTTGAAATATTAAAATATTGTGTGATTGTGTTTGTTTTGATGTAAGTACATTTTTTAATCAATAATTGTTTTAGTTATAAAAAATTTTGATTTTTATTCTGTTTCTAATAATGATTATTTTTATTTGGTTGATGTTTTGGTGATCGTAACTTTTTTTTCTAAATTTATGTATATGATTTAAAATTGAAATAATAATAATAAAAATCTTTTAATATCCAAATTAATAATAATTACAACAGAATTATATAATGCATGGCCAATGTTTTGCAAACCTAATAGTTCATCTCAAGAAAACCATTGTTAATTCATTTGCAAATCGTTCAAGCATTGATGATTGGAATTGATGAAATTTTTGAAGATAAAGTTCTTTAAAATGCTTGCAGTCGTCCAGAAAATAAAAGACAACAACAGCGGTATCAGGAAAGCTTGCAAAATGTTTCATGAGATACTTTATTTTCAAATCAATATGATGCCTCAAATTCAATCAGATCTGAGGGCACAATTACTTCGTAGTAACTCATCACTTTTCTTCTTAAGCAAAAAGAGAGACGTGTTGTAATTGCGGAAACAGTTGATATATTATGTTTGGAAAGCGCATGAATTTTTGTCTACTTCTATAATTCGTATTTTTTTATTAATTTGGCTTATATTGTTCAAACAGTCAATTTCTGTGTTCCTTAATGATTACACTCAATCATTTTGCCTTATTTTTTAATGCAATAGTAGAATTCCAATTATCCTAACTCCGTTTATCAGTATCGCTGATTTTCCAAATCACTATCAGAAATTCAGAAAAAAAAATTAGGTTGAAGAAAAGAAAGAAAAAAAGAAAAAAACCATAAGAAAAGGAAAGTTAAAAAAAAGGGAGAAGATAAGAATGATGTATAACTTGAAGAATTCAAGATATTATTCTGAAGATTTCTGTATGTTCAGTTAGTGCTGAAAATATAGGAGCGCATGGATTGTGAGTTAGACCCTAGATTTCAAATTGCAAGTGATGATTAACTTAGTGAAAATGTGAAAGAAGATGACTTTAATGTCCAAGTTGAAATAGACATTTGACCATCAATTTTGGAAGCAAATGCCGGCTTTGAAACTTATTTCGAAGTGACTGTTTCGAGAGTCAGCCCGACAGTGATCCCATGCAAATTCTCACGGTCAAGAAGATGCGAGACTTGGCTGCTCGAAAACGTATTACAGTGAAACAGTTTACTCTGACCGAGATATTAAACAAGCAATGACTTTCATTTACAGCCCTATACATACATAATGTATGTCATTTGTATGTATCTTGACATGTAAAAGTGTTACTTTTTCATTAAATTTTCTACTTTTTCTTTAAAAAAAATTTGGTTTTTTCTTCCATTTCAAAGTACAATAATTAATTAAACAATTGATCCTTTTTTTCCGAAAAATTAAAATAATTGAATTTTTGGCTATCCAAATGGAGTCTTGGACCTAAATGATTCAAATAGCTGGAGTTCTACTGTAATTCCTTTAAATTCAAGCTGCGAATCGCTTTAGTGAATATTACATTTTGAATTTAAGCTATGAAGGAACCTTTACAGTATCATTATTTAATTCAAAAAACATTTGTAAGTTGTATTAAAAGACAATCATTTGTTAATAGAATTCTTAGGTTATCGTAAAACAAATTATGGTTACCATTATGAAGTTATATTTTGAGGCTTTTATTCTTTAAAAGAATTCGAGATACCAAACTTTAATCTAATTCAAGATACCATTTTTTTACTTAATATTGATATCATTTCACAATAGTAATGAGAAATAAATATTCTACTTCAATATCAGATATCAATGATAATTCGAACATGTTACTTTTCTTTACATCCATTTCACATTTAATTTAACAACTTAAAATAACACACAAAAAACGTTCTTGTATCCTTTGTTGTGCAAAAGTACTTACTTGATTATTACTCTTTGAAAATATTTTTAACAATATTTTAAGTTTACGAAATTTAATTATTTATTCACTTTTATATGTAACCCAATCAATACATCCATTCACTCAAATGTTTTCATAAATCCGATGGAATTTTATTAAACGTCGGTTTGATTGCCTCCCAGTTCTGGCAGTTTTATCTTTTATATTTCCTACCCAAATAATTGTTGTTGTTACTTATCTCAGGTTGTCTAGCTAGGCTAGACAACCCCCATAAAACCAAAAATATCTAAAATGTCTAAAAAATATGATGGGTTCCGAAGGACATCGTCTTTTTATTAAATTTAGGCAGGTTAAGATATGTCCATGGGAGGCCATATTGACGGAACACCAAGGTCAGTATGGAAATGTCTTTTGTCCTTGCTGAAAAGTGATTCCTCTCTTGTGCCCACTCAGATAGCGGGAAAAGGCAGTTTGATAAGATCTTGGTCTAAGATCGTAGGTCTCACCCGGTCTTTTGGCAAAGTACCATGGAAGGACCCAAATAATTGCAGGTGCTAATTAGAAAATTCTAATAATTAATAATAATAAAGAAGTAATAATTAATAAACTAATTAATTATTGAGTAATTAATAGAAACAAATGACATTAAATGTTTTCGAAAAAAAATTAATTAATATTCAGTATTCTATTTCCTAAAATTTAGGAAATTTCTAAAATTACATCTAAATGTGTTTCCATTTTTTAATTTAATGTTTATATCTCTAAGTTTAAATGCTATGAGATTAGTTTAAAGTTTCATTGATTAATAAGAAAAATATTTCATTTAATCAAAGAAAATGAAGCACTTTTCCTTCATAATTTTAAGACATTGCATTTTAAATAGCAAGCAATATTCATGCAAATATTGGAAATTTCAGAATAGTATTACATCGAAATCCTTTCTGCTGTTGTTTAAATTCAAGTCTATAGTTTTAATCGATTTTGTAAGAATAAAATTTTTTAGTAAAAAAATATTTTAATTTGCTTATACAGGTAATTTTTCTGACAGCACAACACTTGTTGCACTTGTTTTCAAGAATTTTATTTTAATAATTTATTAATAAAGCAATGCAGAAATTTGAAACATAATAATAAAGCAATGCAGAAATTTGAAACATTAGTGGTTTTGGGGGAATAGTGAAACAAAACGAAGTAATTTAAAATAATTTAATAAATATGAATTCTATGTCAGCCATCAATAAAATATATGTCTCAGAAATCATTAGTAAGGGAAAATTTATGATAACAGGGCATTTTTCAATTTATTTTGTGTATTTAAGATACATTCATGAATATTGTGAAATTGCTCATAAAATCATTATTGTAAAAACTTTTATATATTCATAATCTATATTGTTTTTCTAAACATAGTCTAAATACAGTTTGAAAATCCTAATATTATATAATTTATCAAAATGATTTTGTCACTTCTATTTTCACTTCAGTTACGTTAAGTAAATATATTTGCTGCTAGATGGCACTCCTTACACCATAGCTAGATTTAACTCTAAATTATTTAACAGATAAAATTACAAATTGGGTTTCTCAAAATTAATATTTTGTAATGAAACAAATTATTCATAAAAAGTAACTCATTGGGATTCAAAATGGAAAATTTATAGTTTTTGTTAATAAGTATGATTTAATATATCAGAAATTATTTCTGATGTTATTTCACAGAGGTTTCGTTAAAATATACTGTAAGAGATGGCAGCACCAGCAAAGACTTATTTAATTTTTAAATTCATTTTTCATCATTGATTATTTTAATTTTAAACCCTAAATCTTCTAAAATTACTAGCCTCATGAACTAAATATCAGTTCACTGAAATTTCAAAGAAATGATTTTTTACTAATTTAATAATTTTTCCTAATTTCCAGCTAATATAATATTTTGTAGATTGAAGTTCCAATTTAAGCATATTTTTTTCCAGTGATGATGAATTCTTGCGTATTACTTTACAGCAGTTTTTTGACAAATTCGACTTCAGGGTTCCCTCCGAAATATATATAATAATATTAAATGTACATAATATATTTTATATTATCGCTTCAATTATTGCTTAAGAAATATAAGTAATTTATGAGATTGTGTAACCCCAATAGTTGTTTTGCATAAAATATGTAATTAAATATATTCCTTAGAAAGTTTAAATTTAATAAATTTAAATGACAATAACCATTATTTATACAGTGTTCTACTGTCATTCACAATACTCAGAGTAGGAAAACAGTGTACAGAGCATTCAGAAAAGAAAAATATTTATAATTTTATAACAGTAAAAGAACTCATAATTAAGAACTTTTTATGTTTATGCAAGAATGAAATGCTTTAAATATGTATATATTAATATTTTTGAATATGTATGTATATTGTTGTTGTCAATTTTATAAATCACATCAGTTTCATATGAGAATGTTTGTTTTAAAATATATTTTAATGAAAAAATATTTTTCAAGTTTATTTTACACAGAAATATATACTTTATTTAAATATTAATTAACTCTGAAACCATCCCCACGTACATTTTTCTTGTAATAAATAATTATATAATTAAATCCTCATATGTATTCGGAGTTATTAAAGTAAAAGTCAATTTTACACGTCTCTATCATTTAATTCATGGATTATAGCTTGAGAACCACTTTTGAGGAATATATATTAAATATAACAAAATTATAATAGACTGATTATAAATTGTTAAAATTTTAAATTAAAATTAAAATTTGCTTAAAGTTTAGAGTTATTAATTGGATATAGATCAATATTTACTGTTATTCTATGAGTGAGAGAATGACGTTCTCTCTTTCATTAGTTCAAATTTTTAGAAATAATTAGACTTCTTATCCTTAACAATATAATTCAATATTTGATTTAATTACCATATTACATTTATTGATCAGTCAGTAATTATGACGAAGAATATCATTAAACGAAAGCAATATTTATACCTGTACTGAGCGAGCAGTTTTAAAAAAATAATCGAGAAAAAAAAAATGGTTACTTTCCTGATTATTGAAAATTATGACGCATAATTTTTTTCTTAGTTTCATTCATATTATTGTAATTACTTGTATTATTATTGCTAACTTTAAAATTAATTTTTTGTCATAATTTAATGCTTACATTCATTGTAGGAGGGACAAAGGTTATGCAATGGAGGATGCACTAATTAGAGACACATTGGAAGAACCTCAACCAGCTGCTAATTACAGGTCAGTGCTTGTGCTCTCCTCCGCTGAATAATCACTGAAAAACAAAAATAAACAATTAAGTGGACAGAGAAATATAATGATGATAGTAATTAAGTATATAAAGTAAACAAAAGCTGCTTAAGTGGTTTTTATAGAAATCAACTTTTTAAATAAGTCGTTTAATCTTTAAATGTTTACCACCGTTAAATCAAGGCTATTAATTAAAAAAATACGAGTTTATGTTTTCAAAAATTAGAAATAAATTGATAAAATTATTATAATTGTATTTTAATTAATGCATTTTCTTTTTAACTCAATCAATGCATTTGATTCTATATTCTGTTATTTCTTATGAGTAATTATACTCTGCCCGATATTAAAAAGGCAACACTAAGAAGGAGTTATAAGAAAGTCGCGAAACATGGCAAACAAAGAACGACAGCAACGAACTATGAGTGAACTGTATTTCAAAATGATATGCATAATACAGAGCAAGAACAGGGTCGGGTCAGCAGACACAGAGTCAATGAGAGTACGGATGGCGTCTTGTTCCCTGTCAATCATTTGCCAAAGTGAGTCTTCTGAAGGAGGCAGTGACAGAGTCTGTAAATGGCGTCCACTCATATCCCAAACCTTTTCAATTAGAGTGAACTCTAGCAAGCACGGTGCCCAGGGAAGCAGCTGTACAGTTTCAGAGCATGTTGGCTGTTGCCAGCAATGTGCAATCGGGAGTTATCCTGCTGATTAAAGACATTGGACATCCCCGGAAGGTAGGGGAGTGTCACCGGCCTTGCACATCATCCACGTACCGTTGGGCTTTTATAGAGCTGTGAATACGAACTAGAGGTGACCGGGAATCGTACGTAATGGCGACCCAAACCATGATGTCGCGAGGGGGGGGGGCGTTCCACGATTGGTGCAGAGTTGGACCTATCTCCACGTCTACGCCGCTCTCGTATTATTACTGAAGAAACAGAAGTGTGACTCATCTGAGAAGGGGTTCATGTTTTCCACTCCGTCGTCAATACTGTTCTAATGCGGCACCATTCCAGACGTTGGCGTCTATGCTGTGGGGGGTCAATGGCAATCTTCTTAACGGACGGCAAGAGCGCAGGCAATAACGGCGCCCGTTCTACAGGTTCCTCACCTTATGTTCTATCCACCGTCCTTTGGAGAGAGGCGTATTTCACATCATTTGTATAACTTGGTAAGGTGCGTCTACCCGTAAATTTGAATGATTTCCTGACCATTTATTCTTGGTGTTGCATTTTCAATGTCGGGCAGTGGATTTAAGTTTTCATATTGAATTCTTAACTCAAGTGGCTTTGGTTTGAGTAAATAACACATTTCCGTTTATCTCAGCTCTTTCTTATTTGTGTCTAATAGAGTAGCTAATTTTTTCAATTGTTTAAAGGTATGTAAGTCAAATTTCGTCATGATCCCTTACATCTCATGAAATTTTATGTACTGAATTTCTCAAACTTTTTTCAATTTTATACATGTTTTTTAAATTTATGCAAATAAATCTAAAATAAATAAATTTAAACAAGGATGATACTGATTTTTACCAAATCAGTTTTAACAAATAGAAATGCCTATTAAATTGTTAATGTAAAGTAAAAAATAAACCACGCATTTATTATTATAAATTTATGACAGAATATATTTGATTTACATCACTGATAATTATTATAAAAATGAATTACATAATTGTTGATTATAAAATGTAGTGCTTAATTACGTATATTAATACTAAAAAAGTTATAGATACAGAGGAATGAAAGGTTGAAGGGCAAATAAAATGGAATTATTTAATTTATGTGCTTTTTCTGTTAAATTTCATCTCATATTTATTTTAAAATCCATTAGTTATATTTTGAAATTCAAAGTTTTGTATCAATAATGTTGAAGTTTTATAGATATTGAAATTGGCTGTTACCTTATAAGTTTTAATTCAGAAAATAGTTATTTTTTTTATTGGAAGTAAAAACAAAAGCTGTCTTCTTAAAAAAGGAACTCATTTTAAATATCATAAAATATAATTTATCTTGATATGTAATGTTATTGTACTTATTTATTAATTTTATAGTAGTATTATAAAAAATGTGTATTTTAAAAGAATTTTGATAATTTCAACATTTTAAATATTTCAGTAAATCTACCAACTTATCTACGCTGTACTTTCACATATTTTCATTCAATTAAAAAAATTATTAACAAATTTAAATTTTTCTGTGAACATATTTTTTTGAATTTCGGAAAAATTGTTTTAAGACTTTAACAATATTTAAGTTATTCTTTTCTCTATTCATAAAACTGTGCTGCCATCTACGGGAAACGAAAGGAACAATCCAATATTAATATCAGTTTTCTGGAACAATTGTGAAACGATTTTTCCAATTTATTTAGTGTTAAATAAAGTAATATGATCAATTTAAGCAACAGTGAAAACACTTTTTATCTTACTTTTCTTGCCATTTGAAGTAATGTTTAAATCTATTCACATTGCTGGGTCATCATTTTACCATGTTTAAATGAGAAATACTTTAAAAATGTTTTGAATACCCATTTTAAAATTTTACTTATCCTTTAAAAATTTAAATTGAAATTTTTAGAATAATTAAAATATTCTTAGTATATTTCTAAGAAAGTATCTACATAAATTGTGTGTATTTGATGAAATATTTGTTAAATTTTAATGAAATTCTCGCATGTTCACTTTATTTCTTATAAGAATTTTCTAAAAATAATAAATTCTTATTACTATCATTCCCAATTCTTATTACTATTCATTGACCAATCGATTCTTATTATTATTCATTATTATATTTTATCAAATTTTTAATTGTGAAGAACCTTGAATTTTTTATATCATGGTAGAAATTTGTTTTATAAATAATAAGAATTGTTTAGCAATATTTCTGAGGAAAATAGTCGAAAATTTATTGGATTGCTATTAAATTTATTGTCCTTCTGTATTAGCATCAAATTTTCAAAATTATTACTTAATCAGGGAGAATATACTTAGTAAAAAATAATATATAACTTTAATTTGAAAACAAATTGATGTTAATTGATAAATATTAATATATTTCTTAATTATAACAATTATAATTTAAGTCTAAAATATGTATTGATTAAAAATGATAATAAAGTACAATAGTTTTGGGGAATATTAGATGATAATGGGAATAAAAGTTTGAAATTAAGACATTCACTATTATTTTAATCGCTACTAGTTGCTTACTAATTTATTCGAATTTATTTTATACAATTTTAGATTATTGATAGAGATTTACTTTTAGGAAAAGCTAAAAATTTTGACAATTAATAAAAAAATTATAAATTAGACGTTCTTTATTGAAAAATGTGCGTGTCACTTAAAAAATAAATATTAAACCTTAAAGTTAACTTTCTTTAAAAAACTGCTCTCTCTTTATAAATAAAATAGTATTTAAAAAAATATTTAGTATTTACTATATGAGAAATATATGAAAATAAAATTCATATTCAAAAATAGTAATTATTTTTATTTTATTGATGAAAAGTAAGAAACAGTTTATTGTTTTCAGTTTCAAAACTACATTTAAAAAAACATTTTTCTATTTATTCTATACCTTAGAGCATTTTACTGTTGTTTTTTTTTCAAAAATTAAAAAAAAAAAGTTCAGTCTTGTAAGCCATTTATTTGCTTGTTTCGTAGACATGCGCACCATAATGTTTTTTTCTCCTTGTATAATGTCTAAAAGTTTTCTTTTCATTCTCATTATCCCATTCAATTTATATGTACACATAACATTTGAGTCCACATTCAGAAAGCCTTGAAATGAAATTTGGACAACAGTAGTCTGTCGAAGATGATAGATAAATAACTTATTTTCACTTAAATCGTCAGATAAAACTGGTCAAGGTTACTTCAATTATAGAGTAGTAACGAAATTTGCGAGTCAAAATAAAATAAGCATCGCTTTTTCTGCTACATTCTTCAAAGTATAGATTGATAAGGATATGGACGCGGAATGTCAATTTTATAAAGCGATTTCAAGCCATAATAACTCTTTAAAATATTTACGGTATTTGAACTTGAATCGATTGATTATATTCTGTTGCATTGGTTTAAGACGGGATTTTGATTAAGTAGGGGAAATTCTTTATATTATCCGAGATTTTAACAACAGTAATACATATATCCATAATTAGACGAGCTTACCAATGAAAGGTTGATTCAAGTCTCTCAACCCTAAAAATATATTATTAAAAATAAACACAGCCCAAAGATGAATGGAAAGATACAAATAGAAGTTTGTCCAAATTTTATATCGTAAATGGGAATTAAAATTATTTCTTCATTTATGTTGGACCAGATACTAATTCATATATTACATATTCATAAATACGAGTGTTTATTATATATATGCATCTATTAAATTCGCAATTATTTCAATTAGTGTTTGGACACTTAATGTAAAACTGTCTTCTTTTCATTTGGGCACTAATTTTTTTTAAAAAAAATCTGTCTTTCTATGGAGGGCAATCAGTTCTCTCAAAAGATACTTCGTCATTAGCACTGCAGCCGTTTTTAAAGCAAAGGCTCTGCTCAACTGTTTCTCCTCATCTAAATCCACCTCGTGCTATGACACTTCTCTCTCTATCATTCTTATATATTTTATTACTTCATCCAACCATCTCATTTATCATCTTCCTCTTCATCGTTAAATAGAAAAGGTTGAAAGCATTTGTGTGAAAAACGCGCCATAATATCTCAACATGTGGTCCCACCGCCCAATTCGAGATGCTTTATGATATCGAGATCTTCATAATTTAATACATTTCAGGATTATAGATGATTCTCGTGTAAAAACGAATTCTTTCTCCACACTTCGGAACTGAATATTTACTTCTGGATAGTGTAACATATCTTATCAAGTTTATATTATTGTGTAACTTATGTAATTTACAGTACTCCAAAATAATCAAAGGTTATATAAGTTAAAAAATATTGCATTTTGGGATATATTATATATAAAATATTAGGACTTTTAAACCCCAGTTTTGATAATTTTTTCACAGAGACTAGTGATATTTATGTAAAAGTTATATATAAATATGGTTCAATATTGAACTAAAAATACCAGACTGATATTTATTTCTTTTAAACATTGAATGAGAATATCGGTATTAATATCGATATTGGTAATTTTTTAAAAGAGGTGAAAAAGAAAGTTTATTTCTATTTTTGTAATTTTCGTAAATAGTTTTCTATTTGAAAATTGTAAAAATGTATAAAAAATGTTTAATATTTACCTAAATAAATTAAGAGAATCGAAATTCTAATACAGATAAAAATATTAAAATAATAGTGTGAAATATTTTAGAAACAAACATAATATAAAAATTAAACCAATGCAATAAAACCATAATGGAACAAAAAAGTTTTTACTAATGGAAAGGATCAACATCACAGAGAGAATTTTATCAAATAATCTCTCTTACAATTATATAACTTTAATTAATGAAAGAAAAATTATTAATTACACATTTTTGAAATGCGATTGTAAAAAGCAATGGGCATAAATAATAATAACATTGCATAATAATATAACAATACATTTTTATCTTTAACTATGCTTGGAATTACCATCATAATTTAAATATAAAGATAAAATATTTTGTTAATCTCTATATAATGGATTTCATAAGGAAAACAAAAATACATATGAAATGAAAATGTCATAAATTCATCTTAACTGAATGCATATTGGATAAGTAAAATAAATAAAACTTGTATTTAAAATTACACTAGTTTTTTTTAAATGCTTTTGAATAAGAATTTAGTTTATCAAAAAAATATTTCTATCATTTATATGAATAATAGTTTAAAAAATTTGTTAAATACTTATGTATTAAAAAGAAAGAAATTATTTGAATGTAAAAATATAAAATATTTTACTAAAGAGGTAAAATTAAACAAGATTAATTTGAATCTTAAAACAAATAGAATTATTTATTTAGAATTTTATTTTTATTTACTGTCCTATTCTATTATTTTTAGAAAAAGGGTTTCAGATTTTTGCTTATGTTTTAAACAAGAAATTGATGTATATCTCTGAAACTAAATTTTGCTATAATCCAAATTTCAAATTATTTTAGGTGCTTCAGTAAATACGTTTTATTATAGTATTTATTATTAACAGTTAATGTATCGAGAGAGAAAATTGTTCTAGCAAACTTTGTCCTAGAGAAGTGTTTTTCAAGAAATTGGAAAATATTTATATATGATATTTTTAGTGATATAATATAAATATTGTCTAAAGAAAAACAATAAGAGGAATAAAAAAGGGAGGGCTATAAGGTTTCAATAGTTTAAAAATAACAAAAGTTATAAATGTACTTTACCTTGCTTAGTTTTAAATAATTTCATTGAATTACTATAGCAAAAAGGAACCAAGGAAAAGTAAAAAAATAATTCGTGAAACTGAATAACTTTATAATCTAAATCCCTTATCAAAGTGGAGTCCGAAATAATGTAAACAAACTTGAGAAAATGCAAATTACTCTTATGCATATTAAAAAAAAGAGCTTAGAGTTATTGTGTTAATAATGATGCTTAATGATCTATCCGTTTAATATTGATAATTAATACAATAAAAACTCATAATAATTTTGTGACAGCTAGTTAAAGTACTTCTTTTTTTCACTTATAGTTTATTCAGTTTTTAATTTTATAATGCTTTAAATTCATGAGATTAGGAAAAATTTTTTGCGAATTTTTTATCAGTGCATTATCCTTGTTATTATATTAATATACTTAACAGTAATTTAATTAATATTTTATTAATTTATACGATTGCTGAGTGGTTAGCACTCCTGATTAATGAGCTGTGGGTCCCGGGTTCGAACCCCGATTCTGGAAAGGATGTTACTTTCTTTCTCTGTTCTATGTGTTTCTCTGTCTTTTCTTCTGTGATCATTTATGAATGTGGCCCACCCTATAAACCGGTTTGTGGTGGTATGGCGTGGGCAACGCTACTCCCCTCCGTGACTTGGTTCACAGGTGCCCGTTGGGTAACGACAAATAAGTAGCAGTTAATGGTCTTTCTGTGCCAAAGGGTTCGTCATCCATCCACCGTTGGAAAAAATGATTTGCGTCCGAGCACTCACGTGTATATATATATATATATATATATATATATATATATATATATATATATATATATATATATATATATATATATATATATACATATATATACTCTTTAACTGTAAACCATGTAAACTTTTTTGCTTTAAAATTGAATTGCTTAGTAATTCAATTTAAAACATATATTTCATGACATTAAATCTATAATTTTTTTAAACTTCAATTTGATATCGTTTAACATAATATCAAGAAATATATGATTTGAAGTATGAGGTTCTTCTTTAGCATCTTTTTGAAATAGCCACTTTTTAAACGCATTTATATAAAAAGAAAAAAAATGTTATTAAAAAAGGAGGAATTTTTCCTCTTTCTCAGAAAATTTAATAAAATAAATATTTTATTCTATCTTATAGCACACGCTCAGAGTTGTAATCGGATTAAGAAAAAGAAGGAAAAGAGCCTCATAAATATAAAATGTCTATCACTAGGGTATAATATGCATATATATATATATATATATATATATATATATATATATATATATATATATATATATATATATATATATATATATATATATATATATCACGAATTTATACAACAATTTCTTTATTTCGTTTCTTTTTATATCTTTTTCTGGATAAGTTTGCATATGTTAAACTAAATTTCTTGAATATGTTCTCTTAATTTCTCATTCAATTTATTAATATTTGGGATACTTCATTTTAATCTTAGTTTATGTTAAAATGTAATATATACGAAATTCTTTGAATATGTAAATTTAAGAATAGGTAAATATTCTTTTTTATATTGGGAATACGACGTTGATGAACACGGTTTTAAAAATGTTATCCAAATGTTCTTAAAATTAAAAATATGTGTTTGTTTTTGATATGAAAGTTTTTTATTAATTTTGATTTTATTATGATATATTAAAAATTAATAGGTGATTATTTATTTAGAAAGAACTTGTGAGATATAATATTAAGTTGTCTCTAGAATGAAAAATGATATAAATATTATTTTGAATTGTCACTTGTATTTATAAAAATGAATGATATAAAAATTCATTAGAAGCTTATGTAATACATATTCAATAGCTTTGTCTATATTAAAGTCACCATCTCTTATATTCGTTAAAGTTTTTATAATATCATTTTTTCATAAATATTTATAATATCTTATTTATATTCATTGCAGGTATAATCAGTAAAGAAAAATTAAATTTAAAATTGCGATGGAATTTGTTTTAATTTTTTATTAGCTTCTATTAAATTATTTGATTTTTTTCTCATATTAATTATGAATAAATAGCAGATTTTAAACTTTTTCTAAATTCTCAAACAAAACGAGACAAAAATAACATTCTAGAATTTTAATTCAAAATTGAAATTTCTGGATTAAAATACTATATTTTTTTAAATTAAAATTTTTTTATCTTACTAATTCCTTCAGAAGAATTGAGATGTTAAAGTTTTAAATTCCTGCCATTATTTTACTCACTTTTTTGTTATTAGATTACATTACAGCATTGCTCATAAAAATGCTCTAATATGGTATTTTCCATTTTAATACAATATTTTTTTATCTTGTTTTTTATTAGATTTTATTTCATAAAAATTATATTTTATTTAGATAATCTTAAGAAATATTTAAATAAAGAATAGTATACTTTTTAAGAAAATTGCGGAAGATTTTATTTATGAGAAAATGGTTATATTTTTTTCCTTAAATGTAAGAGAATACAGTTATATATTTGTCACAGCACTAAAGTGCATATTTAACCAATAGTGTAAATTTAAAAAAAATTATTTAGTTTTATTTTCATATACCTTTATCTCTTTATAATGTTTTGTCAAAGCATTTTATTTAGATTTTTAAAAACGAAGTAAACATTTGAATTTCACTGAGAAATTTTTTTTCAAAATTTATAACTTATAGTTAAGAGAAAACTAAGCAAGTAAGTATATTAACTCATAATATTCTGCATTTCAGCCTATATCTTTTGGGAAAAGTACATTAGCTAGAAACCATTGTAAAATATATTTAAATTTAAATGCTTTATTGAGCAGTGAAGTTCATATGTGAAAATTAATGAAATCATTTCTTGCAGTAGAATTTCCCCTTACTGGAAAATATTTTATTATTCCTATAAAATGTTAAGCATTTTATGTATTGCCTTTAAGTTATTTCTTAGAAATATGTTCGATTTTTTTTCTTTAGAAGAGATAGATAAAAATATATTTATTTTTGGGTTTTTATATAAAGCAATTTTAAATAAGTTTTCAGGATTATTAGAAATTTTATTGAAAAAGTCTTCTTTTTACACAATTAGAAGATAAATTGAAATATTATTTCATGGAAAGCATTTATAAAGATCCTCAAGAAATAATATATTGAGAAGAGAAAAAAATCTTTTATATTAATACATGCACTTTTACTTTAATATATATACTATTTAAAATATTCGTAAACACTCCTACTTGTATGAAATTTAAATGCCTTTTATTTCTAGCAATTTTACGTTGGAAAGGATAAGTGTAATTAAAGAATATTAATTTTATTGATAAAAATATATGCTAAATATCAATATATTTAAAAATGTAACAAAAACAACATTTAAAACCCTTATAGCAAAATATGTTCATCATGATCTACTTTAAGTTTTTTGTGATCTAGATTAAAATCTAATTCACCGAACAATAAAATAAGATTAAATTTCTTTTCATCGCAATTTATTTAGACTGAGAAATGATCTTTAAGAATATACATTTTATTTAGATTTACTCTATGATAAAATAAACTTACATTTTATAAAAACATATAACATATCGTTAATATATGTAAAAAAAACATTTTTAAAAATTAGTATGCTATTTTTTTAAAATTGTGCTGTAGTAAATAGAGGATAAAAGTTAAATATCTCTATCGTATATGATTTTCTCTTTCATGTTATTGGAATTATAATTATATTTTATTACTCCAAAGAAATATAAATTTTCAGAGAATGGTAAAAGAATCTGAAATAAAAATTCTAATTACTGTCGATTAGATTTATATATGAGATTCTAGATTAATGCTTTATTCTAAAATTGCAATTGAAATGCATTTGTTATATCAAGTGTTTATGTAATTAAAGAAGGTATTACTAATTCCACAGAATTCAATTATTCACGGAATGTTTAATTTTAATTGAAACCAAGCTGCATTGTAAAGTTAAACACAAATAGTTACCAAAGGGCTTAATGTGATCTTTTTAAATATTCTAAACAATGTTTCCTGCAATTATAGAAAAATATCGTTCAGTCAGTAATTTCATAAATGAAAACAATAAACTTTTTGTATAGCTATAACTATAGCCTATAGCTATGTGTGAAATATTTTATTCATTATTTAGTGATAATGTAGCTCAAAAGAATATATATATATATATATATATATATATATATATATATATATATATATATATATATATATATATATATATATATATATATATATATATATATATATATATATATATATATATACAACATTTTGAAGATTTTTGATAGAGTAAAATGTCTATTTGAGCATTCATTATGAGATAGACTTTCTGAGACAAACTTTTACTATGACATACTTTTTATCGAACAAATGTATAAAAAGTTATTTATTGTAAGAATTTTCATAAGTGTGTAATAATTAATTTTCATTTGATAAAATATCATTCTAGTTCTTCTGATGGCACATTCTAATGCATTTGAGAAAAGGAGAAAATTTATTTATTATTTGTAGTGAGAGATTATTATCTTATTTTTTATAGTTAGTCACAATATATATATATATATATATATATATATATATATATATATATATATATATATATATATATATATATATATATATATATATATATATATATATATATATATATATATGTATATATATATATATATATATATATATATATATATATATATATATATATATATATATATATATATATATATATATATGTATATATAATATATTTCGTTGCTTCTGAAATTAAAATTCAATTCATTTAAATCCAGATTAACCCATACATTGTCGTTTTAAAGAGTTTACGCTCATTAATTAATTTTGGAAAATTCTAATTCTAATTTTGGAATTATAATGTTTTCTAATGTTTATTTATGACTATATTGTAGTAGAAAAGCAAACATTTTTCTACTTTGTCGTTGGATAAAATTTCAAAATGAACACAGTCTTTGTGCTTGGGTGTATTTCAGATATCACCACAGGCAGCCGTCAATACTTAAACTATATCATTGTATGAATACTAGAATGCAAAATTCACATTTTATTTATTAAAATGTTAAAATCTATCTGAGTATTGTCTAGGTATACTTTTAGCCCTAGTGAAATCAAAGATAAGTTAGTTTGGGGTATAATCAGACATAAACTATTATTTCATTGAATAAGAGAATGAATGTCTTAAGAGGGATGAAGCGAATCAAATGCATTTTGCTAATTTACAAAGAAAAGTTTCTTTTATTCTGTTTTCCAACCGAACCATGTGATTCACCAATTTGTCATATGAATCCCAGTATTCTCTATAGGAATAAAGGAATGTAAGGAATCGATCGACTCCATACAGCCAGACAGATGTCTTCACATTCCACCTCGGCGTAGCATGTCCACTTTTGGACCTTGCGCCATAAAACTCAACCAACAAACCATCATCCTTCATCTATATTTAAATATTGAGTGATTGTAAATATTCTGAATTACATTGATGAAAGTTTGTAACTGTCGTATAATTGTTTTGATTTTTTTGAAATACAGAATTTACGTGAAAACATGAGTTTAACAAATCTTTTAAAGAATAAAGACCTCGATCCGTTTCCTGATCAACACTTCCTAGTGAAAAACAAATATGCGAAATGAAGCAGAGTTTTTAGAATAAATGTGGTTACAAAAATTATAAGGTTACGGTTAAGAGAAACGGGAAACGATAAAAATGCAAATCAAAGAATCTGGGTTAGCCATAGAAAAACAAAATCATTTTTTGAAAGTGTAAAAAATATCGGTCGTCACATCACATCTACATGTAATCGCCTGAGGAAGAGTAAAAATACATCCAGCATTGAGCCCCCTTACTTCACCCCCATTACTACACCACTGCAATTAAATATTTAAAAAATGTTATGATACTTTCAATCATTTTATTCCCGATTTTTGAAAAGTTGCTCCCTTCTGCGAAAGCGTTTTCGTTTTTGCCAAAACGCCGCTGATCGGAAATGCAACGGAATGCAGATGAAAGTAGACCCGAATGCAATATTTAAAAATTTGTAATTATACAGAATTTTCAAGCGTTCCACACACCATTCGATTCAGTCATAGGAATCCATATAAAGATCTCCCTGGAGGGTGCAAAACAGTAATCTAATGAGCAGTACTGTACCCATTACTTTAATGAATAAAATAATAATTTCTCAGTATGATAGACATATATCGAAAAATGGTTCCACAATACTGTTACTAGAAAAAGTAAAATACCAGATAAAATTACAATTTTTGTGTTTTTAATAAAAATTTTTCAATTAAAAATTTTTTATATTTAGAAATATTGGTCTATAGTAAACAACTGGTGTTTTACGAATTCTATACTTTTTTAATATGGGTGTGTTTAGAGTAAAAAAATACAAAAGTTGTTAATAATTTGTTGAAATTTTTTTGACTTTAAGTTCGTTTTGAATTTGTTTTAATATTTTATTCTGTTTTCTTTACAGCAAAATTTCGAGCATGATGCACTTAAAAGTACAATACACAATTTCCGCCTAAAAAATATGGCTGTCTTAACTTGTATTTAAATTTGAAGTCTCTTTATTCTATTTTTGGAATGAATACGTCGGGAATGTTAAAAATAGAATCAAAATGTCAAAGTTTATTTTCAATTTTATTCAGGAAGAAATGATTTAGGGCCGTACTGTTGATATAAAATTGTATTTATGTTTGCGAAAATTTTTTTAAAAAAAATAAAATACTCTATTTCATAATTTCTCTTTGATAGTCATTATATTTTACAGTTGTCCCTTAACGGGATTTTATTTTGATATTTCTTTTTCATTTTCTTTAAATAAGAATTTCATAATTTATTGAAGTAAAAGCTATATTTTTTAAAATTTATATAAAAAATAATGTGTAATATTTGCATAAAAAGAGAATTAATATAAAGAAACCTCTTTTTTATTATTTTTATTTAAAATTCATTTAAATATATTATCATATACCATATATAAAAACGCTTTTAAATATTAAATCTATATAGCTATTATTTTATAAAAACACTATTAATCCCCTGTTATCATAAATTTTTCTTTGTTATTGTTCAAGTGATTGTTGGAATAAGCAAATCTTCATACACAGCTGGCCACCGTAAATGTAATACCCTGAAGGAAGCATGCAAATAACAGGAAATTTACAACAAGCATTAGCGGAGGTAAGATATGCAAATGATTAGTATTTCAGTGTATACGCACATCACATGCACCTGTGTCACCACTTCAAAGTGCTAATTAAGGCTTAGAGATTTCGATGCTATAAAGTTTGGCAATTGTGTTTTTCTTGCGCTGTTTTTTAAAAAAAATACGATCAACTATGCCTTGTAGAAAAAAGCGATCATTTTTTAAACAAGTATCCGAGTTCGACAGAGGAAGGATAGGGGCCTACCGAGGTTGAGAATTATCTTTCAGGGAAATCGTTAGTCGTGTTGGATGAAACCAAATAATTGTAATGCGGATATGTGATCGTTGCACTGTAAAAAAAACGGAAAAAATACAGTAAAAATCACTGTTATTTAAATAGCTATCATAGGAACACTAATGATTACAGTAAATTTTACTGTAAAATTCAGCCGCAGAAAATCGTTTGCTACTGAGCATGCGCATTGAATTGGCGGAATAAAAGTTTCTTCTGTTCCTGTGACAAATGAATCAAATTAATTTCGCCATTTATTTTTTGCTCTTGTTTTCGCTTAGTGAAGTTGGTGATATTTTGAGAATAATTATTCCTTTAGTTGAAGTTCTATTGAAATTTAACCACCAAATATAAGGTAACGTATACTTTTCATATTGTTTATTATGCAAGTTGTTAGCTAACTTTGATATATATAAATTCTTATAAATTTGACTGAACATTTCAAAAAATTCTAAGCTGAATTTACAAACGATCATATTTACTAGTATTAATTTAGTGTCAATATTTTTTACTTACTTTTTATTAATATTTAAAATATTTTATAGTAGTTTGGTAACATAATTGATTAGTATTTTAATTATCAATTTTTTGATGAAATTAGAATTGTATTTAAGTGCTTCCATTGTTATAAAATTGCTTAGCTATATTTCTTTCGAAATTAAAATTGAATAATCATCTATTGTTATATTCTTTTAGATATATATTATTAAATATATTAACGGAATTTCTATTTTATTTCGTTGTGGAAAATTCCTGATTTTTCTGTCATTGTAAAATGATATAATTTATTGTATATTAACTAAATATAATTTTTATATTTTTAATAATTTTTTGATTAGAATTTTATTAAAAAATGTTTATTTTTTAATACAGATTGTTAAATTGCATTCTAATTTTTATCATTAATTCAATTCCATTTTGTAACATGCATTAAAATAATAATTTTTTTAGGCATAAATGTTTGTAAATTCTTTCAATAAAATAATATTACAATTAATGATATTTGTTAGAATAAATGGTCTTGTGTTTAGAATTTGCATGAAATGTAAAAATGCATTTCAATGGAAAATGTAATGTTTTTTTAAAATATTTATTTTTTAAAATCATTATTTTATAACAAATATATAAGAAACATTTTTAAATACATATTAAGAAGTACTATTCGAATTAAGGTGATTTATTTAGAAAATGTAAAGTTTATTATTTTATAACCATGATTAATTTTTTAAATTTATATTACTAATTAGAACATTAATTAAAAATCTGTTTGGGAAATCTTGTTGGTAGTTTGATATTTATAAAACAAAATTTCTGGCAACACATTTTTTTTGAAAAAAATTACATTATTACTGCAAATTTAACTTTATTTTATTAAAAAATTGCAAAATTTGTAGTGCTATTTATGATTTATTTACATGTTAGTGAAGAAATCTGAAATTCATAAAATAAAAGCTAATTTAAAATTATAATTAAGAAACAAATACATGAGTGAAAACTTTGTAATTTGTTCTTGCTTAACATATTTAAAACATATTGTGCTCAAGATTTTTCTAATACTACTGTGCACATTAAATACTACCTTCCAATATAGTCACACTTTTTAAAAAAAATTTTAAATATACCTATGTTTAGAGAAAATAAGAATTTATGAAGAAAATGCTTGATTTGTAAAGGAAGTTTTAAAAATAGAATAATCACAAATAACTTTTAGTAGTAAGACTATTTAGAGTAAAGCCTCTTCTTACCGACTTCAGCCATATTTGAAAGATAGAATAGGTATTGGGAGAGAGAGAGTGTTTTTATAAGCACGTGTATTTTTAAAAGTTTTCTATTTATCCTTCATTGTGATGTCCGACAAGAGGCCAAAATGCAGTGTGTTCTTTGATGTTATGATTGAAGAGGCTGTAAAATTAATATGAGACTTCTCCATTTCAAAGAAAAGATATTAACACACCTAGTGATATTTCCACATTAAAAAAAGATGGCCTTGCTAATTTTTAAAGCAAAGCATTTTGGACCATTTTAAGTGTTTAACTGCTGTAGATTTAAATGAAAGACTTAAGTTTGCATCAGCTAACAAAATTAAAAGAATTGTTAATTTCTTAAAAACTTCTCCTCCTGGAGGTTGTAATATACAATTTTCAACCATTGAGGAATTGGATGGAAAAGAGGATATTGGAGCGTTTATTATTCTTCTATCAGAGAAGACTTGAAAAAATATTTAGAAGTACTGCAGTAAAGTACTCAAAATTTTATTTTAAAAAAATTACTGCTTAGTAAATTATAAATAAGAAATTTAGAAATGAATATAAAAGTTAATCATAAATAAATTAATCAGTAATTTGTTTATTGTTTTTAGATTTCCGCATCTTCTCAGGATGCAAAAGATATTACAGACTTACCTTGCACACCATGTCTATTAATTTGTGGTATGTATTATTTATATATTTCATAAGGTTTGAAGTGTTTTAACTCAAAAGCAAAATTTTGTTGTTACATTTATTGACCTCATCAAAAATTGTTTACTCTGCTTACATTCTATTTAAAATAAATCATATGAATATATAAAGTTCTAAGAAAATCTAAATAAATTGTTTTAGTTAAATATATCTTTTTTGATACAACTTCAATTGTATTCTTTATTTATCTTAAGTACGTATATAATGACGTAAATATGCAGACTTAATGAACAGCAAATTTTTTTTTTATATTTCCTAATTTTACACTATTTCATGTAATTTTTTATTGAAATTAAAGTTTTCTTAGTGGGAAATACAACTTTGATCTCACTCTAAGACAACTTAGATTTCACTTTTGAGGTAACTATTTACGAATTAAATAAATTCAGTTTTAAGCAAATGTTTTATAAAATGTTATTTCATAAATTATTGTTACTTTGACACATTATAGCATTTTAATTTTTCTGTTTATTTTCGATGGAAATGTTTTTAAATTGTATATATATGCATGTAAAAGAAATGTTTCCATATTCTCTACAAAATTAATTTTTTTAAACTTAAAATCGGTTTTTGTATGTTATCTTTAAAATGTGGGCATAAAGTTCATATTTCGCACTTTATTTCTAAAAATTTGTAATTCACAATTGGAAGTGTTATGATTTGCTTTTCAGAGGATATAATTTTCGATAACATGAATGAATCCTTATAAAACCAATTCTATATTCTCTTTTAATTAAATCAATTACAAATAAGTTTCTCGAGATAGAAAACATCAGTTAGAATGATTTAATTGAAGTAAAGATTTTATCATTTTCAGAAAAAGTGAGACCTTCATTACCAAAAATTCTTATCATGAAATTGCTAAATTCCCTTGAAATAATTTTTATCATCAAAATGTTTGTGATTGCATAAATGTAGCAACCACTTGTTAACTATTAAGAGAAGTATATTTTAATATAAAACAATAAAAATTTCTAAATATTTTATTGAACTATTAAACAACTTTTTCTCTGAAATATTCAGCTCTTGAAATTTCAAATTAGTTATTCATGTGTCTATTTTTTTGTTTTTCAGGTGCTTGCTTGTTCAACTTTAATCCCTCGCGGGGAACGAAATCTAAAAAATATGTCAAGGAAGGAATCCAAGCACGTGTTTTTGTCACTTTTAAATACTTTATACAACTTTAAATGGCTATAATTATTAAAATGTAAATAAAAAAATTCTTCACAATTATTTGTGTATTGTCAACTATATTGCTTTTTTTCTCAGAATCTTTATTTGCTTACATTATAATAGAAAAAATCAATTACTTTAAGCAATATCAAAAAGAAAACTTTTATTGTCTTTACAGTATAATTAAAATACTACATCATTAACTAATTCCCCTTTGGTATTTTTAGTAAAATAGAATGTTTTGTAAGGTTTCTTTTTATCCTAAATCTGTAGAATCACAGATATATCAAAAATCAATTTTATGCTAAGCTTTGTATCTTATTCAATATAACTGCTATTTCTTAATTTTTTTAAAAAAATATCTAATAAAAATTTCAACCTTTCTTAACTATTCAATTAAGTTACGATTTGATCCAAGATTTTGAGGTAAGAAAGTTAAACAATCTCGTCAGGTATTGAAAGTTAAACTATTGATCTCAAAATGTTCTGAAAAATGACATCTTCTGCAATATAACATTAGTTATGTTTTTGTACTTTGTATATTATATAAAAAATTGCTTAATAATAGTTGGCGCATAATTAGGAAATTAGCTAATGTGTTTTCAAAATTGATTTATACTCTACTGTTATCTTTACAAAACATGATGATAGCTGTAAATAGCTATTGCAGTAGGTTTTGTAGAATATGCAGCAAAATGCATAGTAAAATGTGCTATAAAAATAACAATAAAAAGTGCAGTAAAATAACAATAAAAACTGTTGTAAAAATAACAATAAAAAGTGCTGTAAAAATTACAGTAAAAAGAGCTGTAAAAATTACAGTTAAAAGTGCTGTAAAAATTACAGTGAAAAGGGCTGTAAAATTACAGTGAAAACTGCTGTAAAAATTACAGTAAAAAGAACTGTAAAAGTTTTACGAATATGCTGTAAAATTTACAGCATATTGTACTGGCGCCCAAAACGCCAGCACATTTTGCTGTAAAATTACAGTGCTTTTTTTAGAGTGTGGATGCAAGAGGTTATGACGGACCTGTCGATTGTATTCACCTCATTGCACCATTTCACGTGATTACAGGCAAATTGTGAGCATGGCAGTGATGGATCGCTCATCCACATCCCGAACCATAGCACATCACATTCTGCCTGTAATGCATCATCCAGTGTCTGCGCGTACCATTCGACGAAGTTTACAGCAGAGTTGTTTGTCCGCAAGACGTCCATTGCTTCGTTTAACCTTTACACGGAATCACAGACGTCTCCACCGCCAATGGTGCGATGAAAGAAGGATGTGGATGGCAGAATGAAATGAAAGTGTCTAAATTGACGAGTCACGCTTCTGTCTGAAACACCACGATGGTCGCATTCGAGTCAGGAGGCACTGTGGAGAGAGGATACTGAGCAGAGCTGCACCATTACACCCTTACACTGGTCCTTCACCGAGTATTACGGCATGGGGCGGTATTGTATATTACTCTCACAATCCTCTAGTACGCATTGTCGGTTCTTTAAGCAGCTAGCACTACACCTCTGAAATGCTAGAACCAGTTGTTTTTCCTTACCTTCAGTGCTTGCCCACAGCCCTATTTAAACGCGTGGCCACACGCGGCACGCATTGTCCAAGAGTTCTTCGTAAATCGCCAGATTGAATTGCTTTCCTATCCAACTCATTCTCTGGATCTTTCGCTGATAGAAAACATGTTGTCCTTGGTTGCTCAACGATTGATCCAGATTACATCCCCAGTTGCCATTCCAGATCAACTTTGGCTGTGTGTGGAAGCTGATTGGTCTGCTGTACCCCAAGAACATACCCAATGTCTCTTTGAATCATTGACGTGACGTGTGGCAATGGTGATCTCCAACAATGTTGGCAATTCTTTCTGCTAATTTTGGCAGGAACTACACTTTACAGAAGTTTATAAATTTAATCATTTGATACTTGGTCAACATAATTAATTAATCAACAAAATCAACAAAAATAAATTTTGTTTTGATAACTCTTGTCTTTCTTGGTGTTGCAATTTAGGTGACTAGCAGTGTATGTGAAATTTTAAGAGGAATGGTACTAAACCAAAAGAAACTTCAATTGTATATTTTAGGTTCTGTTACAATATTTATAAGGTCTGATGATCCTTTAATAGAGCAAAAATAAAGATTTTTATTGTTTGAAATCATGAACTAAAAATTAAAACCCCATACTCGGTTTACTACTATCCCCAGTCGTGCTTTTTCACTATGAAAAACAACAATTTGTAATACGATCTTTTATTTAATTTTTATAATTTTTTAGAGCAACAATCTATTTACGTACCTACTCTAATACGAGAATTATTCATTTTACGTGCCCCAACCACATATAATAAACACGACGATTCAGTGGATTAGACTCGGAATTGGCTTCTTTTCGGTAATGACACGGATGACTTTACCTACTTGGTAACGGTCGCTTTCTTAAAATATATACAATAGATCATCAAAAAATCATTGTTACATTCTACCCAAAAATGATGTTTTACAAAAACTAATTTAGCGGCAATGCGTATAAATAAAATATTTGATGTGAAGTAGTTTAACATATCTAGGAATATATTTAAAACCATATTTTTATATATTTGTGACTGTTAGAAGAGTGTTCTACAAAAAATATTTTGCCTTCATAAATTCCGTTATTTTTAGTAGTAGCAATTGACTTATCATTGCTGCAATAACTACTTACAGGTATTTTAAAAATAGAAATAAAAATATTGGGATTCAATGAAATTAATGAAATATGAAAGTTAATAAAATATTCAATGAAATATGAAAGTTTTACATATAATTAATGCATATAAATTTATGAAAATATAAAATATTTTTATAGTCATATAATTTCATTTATTTCCTAATTTCACCTAAGAAAACATATTAAATCATTAAATGAATTTGTCGGGTCTAAGAGTTTCATTGATTAAAACTATCTAACAATTCTTGCTAAATCTTTAATTCCCTTTTAATTATGATAATTTTTTATTACTGAGTACGGTGACAGTCAAAATATTTACAGAACACAAACAATATTTATTTTGAAGACAAATTGAAATTATTTCAAAAGAGTCACATATTTAATTTCAAAAGATTTCCCAATTAATGCAATATATCAAGTTAAAAAGTTATGAAAGTTTATAAATTTTAGTAAAAATTTAAAGATTTATTATTTAAAATTAATATTTTTATCTAAATATTTTAATTTCTATTATTTTCAATATGTATGTGAAAAGAAATTATATTGCTAAAGCACACAGAATAGAGCTCTATCAAATATTTCAATGTATCCTTAAAAAATATGGGAAGGAAATATATGGTTACATTGATAAGTAGCAACAATACACACTAATCCTGTCTTTTTTTTTATCAATAACAATATGTAATGCACACACTCTCACGCACTAAAATATATGAAATTTTTTTTGATAAATTTCTAACTATTAGAAAATTACTCTAACAATAAAAAACATTTAGATATTAGAAAACTGTATACGTTTCTAGGGTCATACATAAATAAAGTCTGAAAATATTAATTTTCTTTTATTTCCTGAAATCTAAATTGAAAAAATAATGAAATAAAGTATAAAAGTAAATTACAAATTAATGAAGTAAATTTTAAGCAAGACGGAATATTTTCTTACTTTTAATTATTTTTACTGATCAATGAATACAAAATGTTTCTATTCTTCAATTGTAAGTTTTTTCTTTGAAATGTAAGATTTAAACTGCAGATGTAAGAAGCCCGAAAAAATATTTTTTTATCGTGACATATTTTAACTTAATATCATTTGTATTAAAAAGAAACATAAAAGGACATATGCTAAAACTATTTCCTTTTGATTAATATTTAATTGAAATGCAAATACTGAGTTTTAATTTACATTTGGATTTATCTTACTTTTAGAGAATTTCCTTTCAATTCATAAAAAAACACTTTTATCAAAAATTTGCATCATTTTAACTTTTACTTTGAATGAAGAAGAATTATATATATATTTTTTGTTACATGGCAAATATTTAAATTAAGACCTTTAATTTTAGGTCCTAATAAAAAAATTTAACTGAAATATTTGTGAGATGTATATTTGCTAAAAAATGGTGTTGGATGTGATGTCGATATTTTAATAATGCCAGGGACTTTTATTTAGAAACTTTAAAGGATATTTTTAAACAAATTAATTAAATAGGGTATTTTTACGATTAAAATTAAGTATTTCGAATCTATTTGGCTTCATACGAAGACAATTATCTATTTTGGTGTATTTATATTTATCAGTAATTCATATATTTACGTTAAGCTAATTTTTTTTGTAACAAATATTTAGATTTTATTCGTATACTTATTAAAATCTCTCTATACACAGATATATGTATATATATATTCATATACACACCAGTACATATATATTTACTCATACATTTTTTATAATTCAATGATAAATATAGTCCTCTATTTTAATATTTATCAGTTATTTAATTAAAAAAGAAACAATTTTGTTAAAGCTTTAAATTATTATACCTTTATCATTTAATATTATTTCCTACAGTTATTTGAATTTAATCATAAACTCATATGGAATTCAAACATGATGATTTTCCTAATCCTTTGCTCATATAATTTATTGATTGGGTTAATTGAATAAATACTCTTAGGAATTTCCCGATTACTAGATTTGGTCATCAGTTGCATCCATTTCTGGTGTACATTATTAATTTAAAGTAGAGTGTTGCTTCAACTTTGAAAAATAAAAATTCAATCCATTTGCAAATGAAAAGTCAATTTTGACTGTTCTGAAACGAGACTCAATGATTAATGAAATAGAAATTTCCTATTCATAACAAATTTAATTGCTGGTTATTATAAATAAAAGCAATTATTATAAACAAACTTAAAATTTTTTAATTTTTGTTGCTTTTTTGAAATATTAGTAAATGTTCGATAAATGACAAAGATTATAATTTTGTTTTTGCTTTATTAGTATGTCAATATCATAGACAGCATAAATTTATATAACATAAACGTTATGATATATAAAGTAAAATATATAATTTATTTGCTGTGATTTTGGGTTATTTAAAATTTAAATCTAGTGAAATTAGAAACTAAAATGTGAGAAAAAGCATCAATTATTAATTTATGAAGTGGTACCTTGAAAGTTTCCTTTTTCTTCAAAATTAACTGAATCACGAATTTATATACCATTAATATTGGCATCAATGATTTTACAATATTTATCAGTTCAATAAGAAATGCTATAAACGTACTTGTTTAAAATGAGTTGTCATGCAAAGATAGCAATATTCTGTTTAAAAAATATTTTTACACAATAGTTATAGTACTATTTAAATAAATTTAAAATGAAGTTTTTTACTGAGTGATTTTTGAAATTATCAAATAAGCTTTACAAAAAATGTTGAAAGTGCTTAAGATTTACATAAATTTTTTGTGTAATTTGGATGAGAAAGTTTTTATTTGAATCAAAATGTGTACCTTACGAATATCTAAACATCTATCTTTATTTAAAAATGTTTAAAAAACTATTATAATTTTCTACAAATATTTTGTGTACTATTACTAACTTTAAAAATAATTTTATGAAATTCCCTTTGTGCTGATAAAACTGTTGTAAAATGTTTCATTTTTATACTTACCAATAATATAATCATATGTACATAAATATCATCTTAAAGAAAATAATTACATAAGTATAAAATGTATACTATTTTATTTGATTAAATCTTATATAATTAGACTTATTTTATTTCTAGTTTTACTCCCACAATAAAATCTTCCCTAAAATTTTAGATATTAAAATGTACTTTTTTTAGCTCAAAAATTTTTGAAATAGAAATTTTTTAAAGCAGGAGAATTAGTGGTTAAAATGCTTTGTCCCGAATATATCAATACTGAAATAATTGAAATCTGTATTAGTTATTTAATGAAGATTAAAAATTCTGATATATCTGAATTATATATAATTAAAGTTATGAGTTTTATTTTATTCTTAAAAGTATTTTTTTAAATTTTCTTTACTATAATAAATAAAGATATTTTGCTACGTAGTCATTTTTTTATAATTAAATAGGGAAAACTGTTTTTTTACATAAAGAAACAATAGATATTTATCAAGTAAAATAAGATTCGCTGAAATTATAATTCTCCTTTTAAACATTCTACTTTTCTCCAGTGTGATTAACTTGCTTAATCTTATATTGGCACAACATTTAACACACAACCACTGTTTTACTTAAATAAATCCATTTGTTTAATATTTTGAATAACGTGTTTTAAGCTTATCAGTGTTGAGAAACTAATCTATTATGTTGAAGTTTCTACCTTTACTTCATTTAAGAATACAATAGAATATTTTTAAGGCAGATTTGGTTTGAAAAAATAAATATTTCATTAAAAATCACTTGATTAATTTTTAAAAGACCAATTGTAATTAATTTTCATTTAATACTAATATTTATATAAGAATGAACCTTAGAAAGATTTATGTCTGAAAATTCTACATTTTGGAAAACATAGTAAATAATATATTGTTGTGTTGTTGCTGATCCCTGTTGTCTAGCAGCGCTAGACCAAGTCCATGATATTATACACTCTCAGGAAATCAATGACCAAAAATGGTCGCTCCAGAAGATCTTCTTTATCGAGTCCCAAGCACTCAAGGATATGATCCGGAGTGGCTTGGCTTTTGAAACACTTAGCGCAAATTGGAAATTTCTTTTCTTTGTTGTTAAATGCCAATGATCTTAGGTGGCCACTTCGAAAACGAGTTATAGTAGTTTGTTCCAGTCTGCTGCACCGGAGGGATAGAGATCCGCCAGGACGATTACCCTGGTACCAATGGTGCACGGGGGGAATGGCAAATGCAGACCGAACAAGGCCTTTCTGTCTAGAATATAGTTCAGAATAGGTAAGAGACGCCGGAGTAAGCAAAGGCTTGTCAGTACCTCTTTTTGCTAGGGCATCAGCCAATTCGTTACCCGCAATGTCTACATGGGAAGGGATCCACTGTAAGTGAATCTCACGAGATAAGGAGAGTCGTCTAAGCTTGTCCAAGATAGCTACTCCTGTATTATCACGGACTCTGTGCCAGTTAGTAAGATGCTGGATGGCGCTCCGGCTGTCCGACAAAATCCAAATTTCCTCATTCCCAGGGAGAGAAAGAACCGTATCAAGACCCACATTAATTGCAATAAGTTCACTGCGAAAGACGGAACAACCGTCGGGGTTTCTGATTGAGATTTGGTGGGATTCGTTTTGATACTTAATAAATACCCCACTACCGGAACAAGTTCTGTCATTTCTGCTACCATCCGTGTAAATAAGCACAGATTCATCATGGATATTGTTGAAATTGAATTATATTGTTGAAATATATTGTTTCTGAGGTATACCATTTTATTGGCTGAGTTTTGTTTTACTGGATTTTTTTTCGATAGTTTTAAATATAGGTATTCCATTAAAAATTATTTTAAGATTGAGAAACTTAGTAATACATAATTGGCTCACTTTAAAAAAATGAATATTTTTCTCTATTTATTTCATATATTTACGAATAATTTTTGAATATTCTACAAATAAATTAGCATATAAATTGTTAATTATTATTTAACATTTATGTGTTTTCATAACTTGCATTAATGACATATAATACTTATAGACTTTAAATAGAAAACAATGATTTGATGAATAAAATTATTTATTGCTAGAAAAAAGTGTTACTTATTAAGTAATAATAATACTATAGAGGATAATAATAAAGTAGGGTGATAATAATAATATATTATAGAAGAATAATAATAAAGAAGGAAAAGTGCGCTATTTTATTTTATGAGCTCAAATCTAATAGAAAGGAATTCTTTCAAAAGTCTCATTTGGACCTCTCTATCATTATATAAAGTAAACTCATTATGTTATCCCATTTTTATTGAATTTCTACTCTTTTGTTAGAAAGTTAGGAATACTAGCAATATATTTATAATTTTGGGAAAACTTTTGCAAATTTTCACTCTCAAAAAATAAAGATAGTTACATAAAAGATTTTCATAAAATTTTGAAAACACTTGAAATTTCGAAATTGTATGTGAACATTCAATTTAAAGAAATATTTGTTTGATTAATGGTAACGTCGAAACTATTTTTAAGTATGTTTATAACTTTCATATTCATTATATATACCAATTCTCTTATAATTTAAATTTAATATGTCTTAAATAATAAAATATTATTAATTGCCCTGTTTTATTATTTACTTTCCCATGCTTTAGCTTATCAGTTATTTCAATATTTATTTTCCAAAGTCAATTATTTCACTGTAATCTGTTTGTATATTTCACATAGTTGTTTCTTGAATAAGAAAAGTTTTTTAAAACATTTTTATAACACAAAAAAACCAGTTTTAAGATATGGTATTCTAACATATTAACTTAGCTACAGATTGACATATGACGAAGCTATAAACATACCAGTTAAGTAAGCTACAGATCGACACATAAGAAATTAAAAATCTTAAATATTTTTATGTTTTTAAAAATTATTAAATCATAACAGAAAAAATTATAAATTGTACTTTTAATAACTAATAAGTTGTAATTATAATAATTAATATGTTGCATTTATAATAATTAATAATTTATAAGAATGATACAGATTATGATGGGAAATGCATGAATCATTATTAAACAGTATATGATAATATAATTACCTACACAACAGAGATAAAGAACAGTATATTCATTCTTACCTTTCATGACTCTTCCCATAAAATATAAACATTGTATTGAAATAAAATCTACATTACCTTTAAACATAATCTGTTTCTTTGATATCAGAGAACACACAATTTATAAATAAATTGGATACAGTAATAAAAAATTCACCAGATTCTCTGTTGTGATTGAAACAAAAAGGATCATTCCGTTTTCTATTATTTTCCTTGACATGTTAACTCGAAGAAAAGGTAAAAGAGGATTTTAAACATACAGAAGCAAGCGGATGAACTAGTTTTATAATCTAAATTTCAAAAAGTATGCATAAATTCGATATATTTTTAAAAATAAAAATTATTCTGATAATAATTTTACCAAAGTTTTGCTTATATAGAATGTCTTACCATATATTTTAATGTTTTGCATGCATTTCAGCGAAATATTTTCAGATTTCAATGAAATTCTATTATAGATTTGACACCTTCATATATAGATTAGATTAAGTTAACAAAAAACACCTGAATAAATTCAATAATTTGATTCAAAATATATTTTTTTGGATAGAGAAAGAATTATTATTTTTAATAATTGTTGCTGTTCAAATAAATGTTTAATTTAAATTTATGGAAATAAATTTTAAAATTTGATTTTTGTTTGTTATATGTATGTAATTAATTCATATATTAAATAGTGCAAAACTTATTCCAGATAATATATATTAATATAAATTTGCTGATTCTGAATGTTAGTTCAGGAAATTGAATAATTATTATTTTTAAAACAATACTCGAATATATAATATAAAATGATAATATATTTCATTATTTTAAAATAAAAGTTACAGTACAGTTAAAAATTAATGTTTATGTGTGATTTTATTGTATTATTCTTCAAAATATATCTCCACTGATATTAAGCACGTAGCATCTAAGAAATATAATTAGTTAAAAAATTGCAAACTTTTTGCATGACTCCAGAAAGCAATGTATTTTTATTTTGAATATCTCCATAGCTTCGAAATCTGAAAATGATCATTTCCCCTTATTCCATTGTTTTGGAAAGCTAATTAAAGCATAGTAAAATTTTTAATATAATCCAAAAAGTATTTTTAAAAACTTAGATTTAAATGGTCACACTGTAATTACGAAAAATCTATTCAAAATTATTTATAAACAACTGAAAATGACAGATATTGAAAAATTTTTCAGATATATTTATGATTTTGAATGTGTCTTAGAAATTTAACATAAAACGTACCAACTTTGAAGAAAAATGTACGATAATCGAATATTTAACTCATCTTATTTTGAATATTAAAAATATATTAATTTTTTCCCTGAATAAAAAAAATGGTTATATGATGCATCTTATATTTAATTTATAATAAGAACAAAAATTAAAGTGATTGTTTATATAAAAAATTGCTATTTTCTCCATACATATTCTAAGTTTAATTTTGAAGGAAAATTTTAATTCAATTATTTCTGCATTATTTTCCTTTCACTAAAAGAGGAAAAGGATGCCTGTTTGAAAATATACCATACGGTGATAAAACATAGATAAACTAAACTTTTTTTGAGTTTTCATTAATAAAATACTTTTTGAGATTTCTGACTCATCTCGGTGAATTCCCCCTCTCGATATAGAAAAGAGTCGATACTTTGAAAACATGAAAGAGATAGCCAGTTTTGTCTGCACACTCATGGTCATATTCAAGTCTTCCCATGGATACGACACGAACCAAGCAACCATTAATACTAATTTATTTATTTATTTAGTTAAGAACAAACTAAATAAAGAAATAAAAAATTAGTGCTATAAGCACGGTATAGCTCCATTATTATTACACTATGCTCCCACAATTATTACACTATGCTTATAGCAGATGTAATTCTATTTGATGTGTGTATATAGTTATGCACTATAACATTTCTTTCTAAATTAAATTATTTATTCATCTAATAAATGAAAAAATAAAAACAAATAAACATTGATATAGAAATTAAAAATTTTCGTAACTGATTCAGTTTACTTAAAATTTTTCTAATTTATTGAAAGCAAAATAAATGATAGAATAATATTCCATGCAGTTTTATTAGTTTAAAAAACACAGGGAGGATAACTATTAGTAATCATTTTGTATTTATGTTATTTTCTACAATTGATCATCTTGTTAGAGAAGTTAATTATGGAATATTAAAGTGATTCTCTATTACTAGAAAAATTTTTCTTACTTAAATTCAGCTTTTAACTTTATTATGCAAATAAATTTTAAGATGTAAAATATGTACCTTAATACCCAATCGAAACAGTCAAAAAGTAAGCAAAAATTATTTGCAATTTAAATGTTAAATGAAGTGACATATCTAATGGACAAATTTTTTATTGGACCATCAACTGAGGAAAATTATTATGATGCACTATTTGAAAAAAAAAAGAAAAGAAAATGGTTGAAAAGGATAAATACTATAAGGAAAGTTAAAAAGTTAACATTTACTTGAAAGTTTTTTAATCAGTCATTTGCAAATATTATTTTAAATTAAAAAGTTGGATCGTATATTTTGCATTTAAGTTATAAAGTATAGTTTAAATGTTTTATAAATTACGTCTAAAATTGACTAAAAAATTCATTATTTTTTTAGTATTTTCTTAATTAGGATTTTAATTTCGTATGTTCTTAAATTATAAAAAATATATTAATAATGACACAAATAACTAATATAATTGTTTATCTCTTAATATATATATATATATATATATATATATATATATTCTTAATTTTAATTACAGTTATATTATAATAAATACTCATATCATAAATAAGGCTCGAAAAGTCATTTCATTAAATGGTACTTAATTTCCGTTTTTACTATTTATCCCATACTTCATTCTTCATAAACGGTATTAAAACAAGTGTTTCTGTAGTTTAATCAATTGCCATTAGAGGTCCAAATATCGCTTCTGAAACTTTTATTTTATAATAAAGGTAATATACAACATAAAAATAATACCAGACTGCTTTAAGATAGTTTTAATGTTCCTAAAATTATATAATAATTTTAGAAGCAATGAAATGACGTTGTAAAAGGCAAAATATTCTTTAATAAAATACATGATTTTATCTATTTTATATGTAAACATTTTTAAAAAGCTGTGTGTGTGTGAATTTAATTATTCATTACTTTCATATTCTGCAAAAATATTTTAGTATAATTAATTTAAAAATGCTTTTATCATCAAAACAAATTAAAAATTTAGAATCAATTTTATATTTTTTAATATGTTTGAAATATTTCGACTGTATACTTGAGGGTATAACAATAACTGTTGATTTTATGTCTAATAATTATGTTTTAGCATTTTATTTTAAACACATAAATACTTATTTTTTCAAAAAAGTGTTTTGACTCCGGTAAAAATATCATCTCATAGTAAATTAATATACGCACATTAAATTTATTATAAGATTAATATACTTCGATAACTCTGGTAAAATTAAGTGCTTTAGTAAACAAATTTAAAATCGTGTTTGTAGAAATGTAATTGAAAAAAATTACAGAATTTTTTTATGCTATTCGTAAAAGATATTTGAATGATTTTTGTTTAATTACAATTAAAAATCAAATGATTAATCTTTAAATGTATTAAAAGTATCTAAACATTTAAATCTCTGTTTGACCATTTTTTATATATTTAGTTAAAACGTTTTTATTTTTATTAAGTATTATTAATATTTCCTAATTTTTCAGAAATAACGATTCTGATTTCAAAACTATAATGTCAGTATTTAACTCATAGAAGATAATTTAAGAAAATTAAAATTTGTTTTCTAGTTAGGCTTCAATAAATAGATTATTTTCTAAGGGTGCATTATTTATAACTATGGGTTTCCAACTTTTAATAATATTATTTGCTTATGTGAAGCCTTTTGCTATCATTTGTGCTACATTATATTAATGTAAACTCCAGAAGTATTTCAACTATGTCAGTCATACTTGATGTATTTTTAAAATAAAAAAGAAATGTACTTTACCACAAAATACATTGCAGATTTATTAGGCAATATATTTCTGAAATGAAATTTTCTATCCGAAGCAAACATGAAATAAGCGGAATAAGTAGAAAACGTGAGTTTTATTACAACGATACTTTATATTACTTTATTTTTACTTTATTTTCTTCTAAATTATAGATGCTTCAATTTTCTTTGGAAATAAATATCCGAAGGAAAATGCCATACACAGTACATTATATTTCCCATTATCATTGATACGGCATTTTATTTTCTATATTCATCAAATACATCTCACTTTTAAAAAAGTAACAAGCATTTTTACTTCTGACAGCAATGTCTGTTCAAATAATTTCTCTCATTTAGCACTTATTTCTTACTAGTTTCTCATTTTTTAACTAGAAAATTGATAGTTAAAAATAATCTTAGTAAATACAATGTTTGATTATACGGAAAGAAATTGACTAGGAAAAAATAGGAAATTTTTTTTCAAGACTTTTTATTTGTACAAATATTTTCAGATTGTAGTATATTATTTTTTTATTTTATAAATATGATGTGGTATAAGTGATATAATATATATTCCTTTGCCATTTAATATTCATATATTTTTATTTTAACACAAAAATTTTTTAATAAAATATTAAAAAAATATTTTCAATGTTAAGTTAGTTTTTAATTTTGAATAAAATGTTCGTTTTCATATTGCTCAAGAGATTTATTTGGTTTACATAAGAAAATTACTTGTAAATATAATAAGTGTTAATATATCAACGATTAAGTTTTGAGCCGATGCATTTACACTTGTATAAATATTTTTATTATATTTTATTCACACTAATAAAACCGTAACTTTTAAATTTATTTAAAGGTGCTGAATATTAAAACTTAAATTTAATAGTTAGACAGTAAATGTAGTTCTTTGTGCTCTTCGCTCTGCAGAGTTTTATGTGATGACATTTTTTCATAGGTAATTTTTCCTGCAATGATTATTATTTAAATTTGCAATATAAATTCAAAGATAATTTTAATCTAAAATGAGTAAGTGTTTTAGCAACAGTGTAAATTAAAATCTCAACAGCAATGCTATACATTAGTTATTAGAGTTTTAAAGTGATTTTACTAATTTAATATTATTATTTCTTGCTTATGGTTATAGCAGAAAAATTACTAGATTGTTTCTCAGACGTATCAGTTTGAAATCTTTAAGTCGGAAAATATTAGGAAAATTTTTGTACATTTATTAATTATTTCACTTATAGACTTAAACTTAGTAATGAAAGATAATTCAATGAAACTTCCTAGTAGGTTGTAGAAGATTTATTTTTAAACTAAATATATTTTAATTCAGTAATAATATTTAACAATTTTTGATTGAGTAATTTCCCACTCAACAATGTTGATCAGAATGACAAGTTACTACTTGTACAAAAATTACATCGAAATTTGCATTTATAAAAATACTTTCGAAAGTCATAAAATCATGCTTCAATAGTTTAAAAATAGGATTATAACTATTTTAAAATCTCACACATTTTTCTGAAATACAGAAATTGGACAGTGAAAATTTTGGAGGCAGTTAAATTTTAATAATTTTGTCCATTTGTTTAGATAAATGATAATAAAATAAATGTATGGAAATTTCAATCATAATAATATTGATAATTATAATACATTGTTAAATTTAAGCTAAACACAAATCGTTATATATATTTGTGTTAAAATTCAAACGTATTTTGTATAATATTGATTGTTTTATCTTAAAATGTACATGTTTCGTACCATATCCTATTATTTACCTTTACTCATTTTCATCGGTTATTTCAAATCTTCCAATCAATAACGTGCTTATCATTGTATATATAACACTTGTATTTTTTCATAAATATTTGTAAAATTTTTATCAAATGTTTTCTTGAGAAAACGTGACATTACAGAAAAGGAGTCTCTTATCGAAATTATTATGAGATTTAAGATTGCATATTCTGTAGGATCTAAAAACAGTAATGAGATTGTTTTATTTTTGCTTTCAAGAAAATTTTTTGGAATAAAGAATATTTGTATATTACAGATTATATGAAAAGAAATACAATAATTCATTTAACGTATATTATGTGCGAAATATTATTTATACATTAATAGAATTGTTTAGTAAAACATGAACTCTGATATAATAATAATTTATTACTTTTGTAGAACCCTTTTTAAAGGGATTATACCGTGATAGAGTTAAGAAATTTATTGATATAATTTTTAATTGTTATAATTTACTTTATTATTCATTGTTATAATTTCCCACCATATAAACAGTTTTTAATATTGATATATCTTTCAAAATTTGTAAGTAATTCTGTAGTATTTCTCAAATTGTGTAAAAGTAATATACTTATTCATCATACAGTAAATTACATCGTGATAAAAGTGAAAATTTTCACTTCATAAAAGAATTTGAGAAATATAAGTAAAAATATTAATATTTGTGAAATTATATTTAAATTTTCGATAAAATATAAATTGACTCTTCGGAAATTTTTACAAATGTAAATATTTTCAATGAATGTATTTTTTAACAATGAAAAATATAAAATATTAACAATACCATATTGTTTTCATGGTCCATTTATTAATAAAAAAGCCGACCAATAGCTGAGTGGTTAACGTTACTGACTCCTGAGCTGTGGGTCCCGGGTTCGAATCCCGAATTTTTGTATGGATGTTATTTTTCCCTGTGTTTCCCTGTCCTTTTTTCTGAAATGTGCCCCACCATATAAACAGGTTTGTGGTGGTATGGGGTGGGTTATGTTACTCCCCTCTATTTGGTTCACATATGCCCACTGGGTAATGACAAATGAGTAGCAGTTTCCGGCCTTGTTGTGGCAAAGGATTAGTCACCCAGTTCCCGCCATTATAAATAAAAATGAATAAAAGAAAAGTGTGAGTAAGTCTTCTTTCTAATGTAACCAAAATATTGCTTTTTCTATAGGAATAATGATATGATTTAACGTCTTCAAATATATCGTCAAGAACTTTTTAGCTGCATTAAAATAACAAAAAAATTCTGGGCTTTAGATTCATTGCTGTTAAAAGTAATAGGATTAATAATGTTTCGCCATTTGTTCGATTAAATACATGTTTATTGCAGAAAAAGTTTAATTTACATGAGATAATTTTCTTATTTATTGTAAATAAATAAATAGCTAAATATTGTTATATTTTATATTCCCTTTCTGATTATGAGAGGTTTGATACTTATTATTTAAATATTTGATTATTTGCACAAAATTTCATACAATGTCATATTAGTCTAATATTCAGAAGTGATTCGATTAATTAACTTTTTCAATTTTATTGTATGACCACAGGTGCTACAAAATTTAAGTTAAATTAAAAAAATTAAGTCTTAAATAATATTTTTATTTTCATTTGATGTATGTTCTATATGTAATGAAGAGTTAAATTATTTTATGCGTAATATTAGCAATTGTTATCATTAAAAAACTTATTATTATTCATGATCACATTCATGATACAAATTTTGTGATTGAAGTTAGTATAGTTTTGATATTATTTTCTATAAATAATTCATAAATGAAAAGTAATTTAATTATTTTTAGCTGCTGGAATTTCCTATTAAAATGATGCTACGAATTTAAGGAAATTTGTGAAGGGATGTTTTTGAATATGAAGTAATTATATTTGTCTTCCGTAATAAGGAAATAAATTTAATTTATTCTGAAACATAATTTGGATTTAGGTATTTTTTTGAAAAAATGTATTTTAAAGAATTATTGAAAAATTCACAAATTCCATAAATAACTTGCAACATACATTTTATATAATGCTTATATTTTTTTCGATTAATGCCTCTATTTTTTCAATTCTTGCATTGCATCTCTTAACTGGTTTGAAAACTATTCCTGTTTCTATTAAGAAAACAGTGAATTTTTACATCAGATTATCATGCATATGCCTGGCAGCTGTTTTTGATGGAACTATAATAATAAAGTTTGTAAAAATCTTAAAAGTCAAATTGGTTTTGTTTAAGCTTCTCAGAGAGAATCTGATTCTTTGAACTTGATCAAAAATTACCAACTTATACCACCTCCCTCTTGGCCATTGGAGCTTCTGAATTTGAATATAAACTTTGAACATATACAACGAGGGATTAAGAACAAAAAGAGAGATTCACGATTAATATCTTTTGCAATAGAGACTATCGAAATTTGTGCTTTCCTGAATCTGTGCGTATCTTCTATGCGTATTTTGAATGTATGCGTATCTTCACTGAAGGCTCAATATTGAAGAGAGCACTTGGTGCTGGAGCAGGTATCCACAGTGAGGTATTCAGTTTTTACTTGCAAATTGGACCTCTTACTAGTGCCTTCGATGGTGAAATAGAAGATATTGCTATGGCTATTCAAAAACTGTCGGTTCGTGATCACTTTTTGTAAAAACTATCATATATCAGATTATAAAAACGTTCTTCAAATCCCCAATATACTGCCCAAAGAATTTTAGAATGCAGACCTTTTCTTAAAACACTAACTAACACACTGAATTTCATTCCAACGGATTCTGCCCACTGTTGAATTATGTTCAATGAAAAATCTGATACACTGGATTAACTTAAACTGATTACACTTAAAATTGGAGCTTTGGTGAGACAACGTATAAATGGACCACTTTCATCTGACACAACTAACACAGGGTATGATTTAGGGCGCAAAGAAAAAGGGGTGGAAGATTATGGGGGTAGAGAAAATTTCTCCTAGTTTTCCTTGAAAGATTACGTTGGCTCTGGTTAGATATTTAAATGCACAAGACTACTTGGAGAACCATCTCTATAGAATTAGATTGGATTCCTGAAAGAGTTTGCTTTGTGTGACTCTAATCAACGAAGTTTTTCAAACATTTAAATAATCTTAGCGTACTTTCTCGATATGAGAACATTGTCAAGAAGTATTGGAGATCTCGTAAACTAATGGCTTAAGCGCATACATCAATTAAATAAACTTTTTTAAAAAATACAAAAATTGAAAAAAATGCCACTATGCGTATTCTTCAAAAACTAATTCTAAAAGAATGAAAAAAATAATTCATAAAAAT